>CM032161.1:19149216-19851070 GCA_018901935.1 Pugionium cornutum
TTTTGTACATAGTGTTATTTTAGGGTGTTTTCGATTTAAATTAGTTTTACCAACTAAAAATTGAAGTTTTTTAGTTTTACATTAGTTTATAATCAGTTAAATTATGATTGTTAGCATTTGGTATATTAATATTTATTGAAAGTTCTGGTATGTGTGTTTTCGTTTTGAAATGAGTGATTATGAGAGAGTGGTTATAAAAGTATAAGGTGTTTAGTGGAATATGTTCTTCAAATACTTATTATGACTTGATTTTTAATTGTTTTATTGAATACATATTTTTGAGATTTTATAGTTCCTTATATAACAAAAATTGGTTTATGTTAACTTTTATGTTTGTTTTGTGATAAATTCGTGAAATCAAATTGAATTCATTATTTACAAGTTTTGAATAACAGTAATACGAGTGTTACGTAGTTTTACTTCATAGGTTGAGTAATACCAGTGTTACCTAGTGTTCCGATATGATAGTAGTACAACCTAGTGTTACGTAGTTCTCCAAAACAGAAAGTTGTCTTTTACAAATGTTCAGAAATAAGCATTACTACAAATAACGTAATGTAAAATACAATTACTCATACACTATAAGCGTTACCAAATAACCAATATGACAAATTCCGTCTTGGCACCCTTCTATTATTAGTCCGTTTGCGGCGTTCTCCGGTAGATGGAAATCTCTTTAATCTCCTTCTTCCTTTTTTATTGTTATAGTTCGGAGGCATAATTTGCAATTCTTTGATGTAATCCGGGATATTCCATTCAAACTTATCCGGCACTACATAAATTGTCCTGCTATATGCTAGTGCCCACAACTCCACGGAATAATACTTTGAGCACAAATCATGAAATGCGATATCCCGTGCTCTATCTTCACGCTTCATGTATTCCATGACAGCGGCTGTTGCATGTACGCAAGGGTACTTGTCGATATCAAAACGTTTACAACTGCAAGTTTTCCTTATCAAATTCACCAAGTACATCTTTCCATCACTTCCGTTCACAGCGTACTCTAACTCGAAACTGTTTAGCTCCGTCAAAGTTAAGACAGCTGCCTCTTTACATGTATTGTGAACTAAATTCTCCACAAAAGGCACTAGTTTGTGGTAGTCCGATCCAGAAACCGCATCTTTCCTATGCTTGTTAAACCATTCAGAGATTTTTGAGATAATCACATCAATCATGGGTAGTAAGGGATACTTCCTACAGTTCGAAAATGCACTATTCAATGACTCCGCACAGTTACTTGTGTATATGTCGTACCTTTCGCCTGGGAAATAACACCTCGCCCAATGTTTAACATCAGCTGTTTCATCCAAATACTTGGCTGCAGAAGGATATCTAGTCCTAAATTCACCATAAACCCGCATGAACTCAGCCTCTGTATATATCTTACAACACTCCATGAATTTCCAAGCAACTACGTTTTTGTTTACGTTGGAAACGTGCCCTTTCACATTTTGAGACAAATGCCATATGCAATATCCATGATGCGCGTTCGGGTAAACTTCAGTAATTGTCTTGATGAGACTTGCATTTCTGTCACTGATAAATACCAAATCTGAAGAGTCGGGAACAACGATTTTCAGGCTTTCAAAAAACCATGTCCAACTTGCGTAGTTCTCGCCATCAAGTACCCCAAAGGCTATGGGATAGTGGTGACAATTAGGATCTTGAGCTGTCGCAAAAATTAGGACACCACCATATCCATTCTTAAGAAAAGTTGCATCCACCATTATCACTTTCCTCATGCATTGAAACCCTTCGATGCAAGCTCCCAATGCGATAAATAGATATTTGAATTTTGTTGCTTCGTCCAATTTCACTCTTGTTAATGTACCATGATTAACCTTTTCCAACATATACAAATACTGGTACAAAACCTCATAACTTTCTGTTGGAGTACCACGAACATCAGTAAGAGCTTTCTTTATCCCTCTCCACGCTGTCGAATATGATACTTTCACACCAAATTTACCTTGAACGAGAGATACAAGACTTTTAGCAGTAGGGGTGTGCAATTGTCCTGGAAAATCTGCATGCAAAATATCTGCAACTAATCTTGGTGTGCCTTTTCTTTTACTGTTGCTTGTACTCGAACTAGCCCGAGAGCATGTATGCATGTTGTTGTAAGTTCTAATCGAGAAATAATCTGACCTTCCAATCTTCGCAGCTCGTAAACGCCATTTACAACTTTCTTGACGACATTGTAAAACTAATCTTGTTTTGTCAGATTTTTTTATCCTAAAACTAAAACAATTCTGAAATGCGGCTCTGTCCACCAAATCTTGCAATGCATGCTTCGTTGTAAACTCTTGTCCGACCACAATACCCATACCGTCTTCCCATGCATCTATAAACTGACTATCATATGGAATCTCAACATAGTTATCATGCTTAGCTGAGCTATCAAACTCGTTACCCATATATGTACCATATCGTACATTCTCTCCATCTCTAGTACCATCCTCATCATTTTCGCCATCACATTGTTCTGCTCCACCTACGTAAGGTACAATGGCACATGCATTAATTTCCTCATCTATTGAATGCAAGACGTCATAGTTCACACCACACGAACTATCTCGGCCCACTTTTGAAAATTGCTCCAAGTAATGATCTGTTGTGATGACTTCCACGTACAAAATACATCTACGCTTCTCATTATCCATGGTATCTAGATAAACAAACACATCCTCATCATCGATAATAACTGCTGGTATTTGAGCTCCCACTAACAATGGAATGTAACTCAATTTTAACTTCGTCCTAGTTTCATCTGTCCCAATCTTCCTGCATATGCTAGCTTCTAAAATCGCCAACGTTATATCCTCCGCACTTGTATTCTTAAATATTATACCGTACATATGACCTTTCGAATTCCATATACAATCCTTTGAAACAAATTCACCGTAGTCAAAATGTATGGTTACGTTCTTGCTCATTGTCTCCTACAGAAGAATATATAAAAGAGTTAGCAAGTTCATTCAGTAATACTAGTTCTACTAGTAATACATTTTTATCTACCAAATATTCATTACCAGATTCCCTTTAGTAATACCAGTTCTACTAGTTTTACTTTTTTTTTTGTAATACTTGTTTCATACTGTCGTCAGTAATACCAGTTTTACTAGTTTTACTTTCCTCATCAGTAATACCAGTGTTACTAGTTTTATTTTTCTTTTTAGTAATACTAGTTCTACTAGTTTTACTTTCTTCATCAGTAATACTAGTGTTAGTAGTTTTACTTGTTCTAGTAGTTTTACTATCTTCATCCCGTAAGTTCTAGTAATACCCAGTTCTACTTAGTTCTCCTACGACTGTACAATGATTTTGGCCTCAAATCTTTCTTAATTCAAAACGATTCGCTAAAATTCAACATCCACAATACATCCCATAGTAATGCGTTCGAGATCAACCCATACAACGTAATTATAACTTCAATGTGGACCAAAATAGTGGTTTTTATCCTAAATTTATAAATAAATCATTTTTGCACAAATCTTTCTAAATGTAAACCTTAATTTGGTTGAGGATTTCTTCAAGATCGTGGCGGCGTCTATGGCGAGCTGGAGGATCGAATTCAATGGCGACAGAGAAGAAGAGGAGAAGAAAATGGCGTTGGAGAAGAGGAGAGAGAGGAGATGTCGTCGGCCGTGTGAGAGGAGAGAGAGGATCGCGTGAGAGAGGAGAGAGAGGAGGTCGATCGCGTGAGAGGAGAGAGAATGGGAGAGAATTTAATTTTTGATTTTTTGATTTTTGGTTTTTTTAATTATAAGTTAAATAAATTAAAGAAAAAAGAAAATAAAAGAAGTTTTCATTAAGGGTAGTTTTGAAAGTTTACATTTATGGGGGTATGTAGATTAGTGAGGGGTATGAGTGTTTGTTTTTTATAAATTAAGGGCATTTGAGATGTTGCCTCTATCTTTTCGTTTACTGCTTAGAACTGCAACTTTTGTCTCCATTAAACCTACTTAGGCCTAAATTTTGACGAGTCCACGGAATAGTAAAACGACAAGGTGTTTGTTTGATTAAAATTTTCGGATAGCATGGAGTTCTTTTTCAAATCAAGGGAAATATATGTAGTCAATACTTCCATTGAAGGTTTCTTGTCAGAGGCATGTTAGCCTTATCAAATCAGGAAAACCCCAAACCAATCAGAACCGAAACCAAAGCTTAACATTGTCTTAATGCTCAAAGCCATGCATACCGATAAATATTAACGATAAGAGTCAAAGCTCAGTAAAGTAGGCCGGGTTAGTTCAGTTTTGAAAACGATGGGTTTTCACGATTTCTTCGGTTCGGGTAATCCTTACCGAATCAATCAAACTCAAAAACCAATCAGAATCGGGATCGGATCAAACTACACATAACATTTCTCTTCAGAATATATAAAAGAGTTGGGAGTTAGCAGAGTCTGGTGTCGAAGTTGAGAGTGATGCCCATGCTGAAAAGCTCCTGACACAGAAGCTTAGCTCCATAAGGCACATAAACCCTAACCACATGGTCTGAAGATTGGCACAGTCTACAGTAAGGCCCTCTGATCTTTTTTCCACTGCTTGGAGTCCTCTCGATCACGTTCGCAACGTTTTTACATTTCCTGCAGATGTGCATCTGTGAAGAGTCACTTAGAGTGAAGAGACGCTCGTGCAGATTAGCTGAAGCGCCATGTGCTATCAGGCAGTCCCGCTCCATTTCTCCAAACTTTATTCCGCCAAACCGCTTTCTATCTGCAACTGGCTGGCGTGTGAGCGGGTGGACTGGACCTGTGTTCCTGAATTTGACTTTGTCCTCTGACATGTGGACTAGTCGCTGGTAGAAATTCGGACCCATGAATTGCAGTGAACGTACCATCATGCCATTTCTGCCATGGTAGACCCTTTCGGTTCCCGATTTTAAAAACCCAGCCCTGACCACAAATATTTACAATCGATAATGCTTCAGGAATCAATAATCAACAGGTTCTGTACATGCTAATCACGTACTCACAAGGCAAATGACTTACAGCTTCAATCCTCTAGCTATTATATACTGATTCATGGCTACTCAGCCCAGTTTTATTTTTTTGCACTCTAGCCATTTCCTAGGAAATAAAACCAATATCCATTGTGACATGTTTCAATTGATTAAGGTGCTCAATCTAGCTCAGTGCCTTGTGTAATGTAATAGCTTCATTTACTTGTATTTTATGCATTTCATGTCAACTTCTGGAAATTCTGTAGCCAAAACCCACCACATCTTTAACCGAGTATGAATGACGAGTTATCAATAAAATGTTCATGCCCTTTGTGATATCATGCATTTTGTACCCCCTAGGAAGCAAATGTCGATCAGTTATAGCATCAAGATGTATACTGTTTCATCCTTTTTCAATAATCTGTTTACGATGCCAAAACCAAATGACAGTGTGAAGAAAATACCTGTGAAGCTGCTTAAATATTTCATCCACACTTGGAGTGGAGAAAGGAGTGGCATAACGTGTCAATTTGGTGTATACAGCAGAGCTACCCTCCTTATTTTGGATAGGGCAAGCTATTATTTTGGAGAGAGCAGCCTCCAAGAGTTGGCCAGGTGTTTGCCTAGAAGGGAAAGCATGCGGGTTTATCACAATATCAGGAACTATGCCTTGGTTCGTGAAAGGAAAATTATCCTGTTCCTCTATACGGCCTACAACACCCTTCTGGCCATGCATACTAGAAAATTTATCTCCAAGACATGGAGAACGAACCTGCAAGATGTACAAGACAGATCGATGGAACAATAACTCAAAAGGGCGAGTTATCTAAAAGACATCTCATTTCAGTATGATCTGGAACTTACCTGTCTCAGAGAAACCGCAGCAAAATTCTTCCCGTCATCATTAGATGATAATACCACTTTTTGCACAATCCCTCTCTCAGTGTGCTTCAGTTTTACACTGTGATCAGCCCCAGACTCGGTACACCTGCCAATGACAATATCGCCACTGTGCATATTAGCACCAATAAAAGGGAAACCATCATCGTCAAGGCTGTCTACCCTGCCGATTTTGCTCTGTATCTTCCCAAACTGAACCAGCTCATCCATCTTTTTCCTCTTTTCTGAGTCCTTGCTGTCCACCTCTGCTTTATAGCTCCTGAAATGCTCTGAGCGGAACATACCACGTTCCAGCGAAGCCTTGTTCATCACAATGGAATCCTCTTGGTTGTATCCACTATGACAATTCACAGCAACTATTGCGTTCTGGCCATTAAATAGCACTTCTTTTTTAAGACATTCCGACGCCAATGTTTTGAAAAGTGGCTTCTGGGGATAGAACAGCTGCTGAGACAGCGTATCACAGCGGATATTCGGGTTCGTTGATGAAAACCCAATGGCTTGTTGGCAATGTTTCTGGGACTGGTAGAGAACTCTCCTACCATGATCGTGATTTGCAAATGGGATAATTGCACAGCTCACACCCAACAAGAAAGACGAGTCCAATTCGCAATGTGTGTAATTCTTGGGTTCCTTCAAAAGCTGGTTGATTCCCCATGCTGTGTTACAGTCTTCTTCTTCCTCAATCCCGATCAGCTCGAGAATCCCTTGGTCAAGAAGACGCTTGAAGAGGTAGTGTGATGGTTTTTCTTGTTTTAGCTTGTGAAGATTTTCCACAACTAAGAGAGGTCGAAGTAGTCTACCAGCGTCAGTGAAAATCCTAACCTCACCATCATCTTTATCTCGCTTGATTTCCATCTGCAAAGAATGTTTTGACACGTGTTAGAACGATATCCGATGACAGACACATCTGTGAAACAGAAATATCCAAGGTAAATACCAAGATATGCAAGAACATCAAAATAAGACATGAAATTTGTTGAAACAGAAGATACCTGACGAGGTAATTCACTTTGCCGCCGCCTGGTTTTTAACTCCGCGACAAATGATTCGGAATCTGAACATAATCCAACCCAGTCTCCATTGAGAAGAACTTTATGTTTGCCACACAGTGGTGTAATGGTATCGTCCACCAGCTCCTCCATTCCACAATCAAAGAGTTTTTCCACCACAGGCTCCAGAATTTGAGTGCTAACAAGTCCAAGGAGAGACATATTCTTCACAAGACCACAATTTTCACCATCAGGCGTTGACAAAAAGCATACTCTGCCCCAGTGAGAGGGATGCCTGTAGCCAAGTAGCCAACATTACAAATAATGCAGTCACAGCGTTTATTTTTATGCCATACATGCAATGTTAAGTTCCCAAAACGATTCAACTGTCTACAGCTCACATTAAAAAGTAACTAAAATGGATAAGAAACCAGAAAGACAATATCCCTATTTCTTAATAGCCATATCATCTATACAAAACCATTATAAATCTGGCTTAAACTCAGACAGGACTATGCGGAAAACAGTGGTTGTCATCACAAACTAAATGAAATAAGTTAATACGGATGTCTTAAAAACAGACTGAAGATATGCAAGATTATGTCAATGCAGCCCAAACAGCATAGTTTTAGTAGTGGCATATATTTAGAACAGACCATTGGAGGAGGAAACTTTACTTACGGATATCTAGCATTTCCAACCTTGCCGGTATACAGGACTTGCTGTCGCGTTCTCCTTAGATCAATTAGAGTCTGCAATGGATTTGCACGACCCAGATTCGCTACAACACCTGAAACCCTTTCCATTTTCCTAAAAGGATGAGACCATGCTCCAGTAGAAAAGGCTCTACTTAGCCCATTTGTTATAATGGAGGCATCCAAATAATGCTCAATAGGCTTCAAAATGCCATCACCTGTGAGGTGTCTCTGCATGGCCTTGGTCATGGTTTTTCTAGCGTGTGCCAGATGCACCCGAATCTCCCTCTCCAACAATTCTCCAGCTAGCTCAATTCTCTTGTTCTTGAAGTCGTCTCTATTCTCACATTTTCTTTTCCCAGCATACGCATTCAAAAGGCATTTCACCATGTAGCCCAGGAATCGTGCTTTCTGCTTCAAACCTCGAAGGCCAGGAAACAAAAACAGACGTAGGCAATCATCCACACTTTCGCCAGGAGGGAATTTTGTACTTTTTATCTGCCGTTCAACAAAAGCTAGAGCATTGTTCCCACAGCGAAAAGCTTTGCAAACTGCATCAGATTCATGGATAGAAGCTATGAGACTGTTAGTAATGCTCGCATCATTACCATCAAAAGCAATTAGATCAAAAGCTTCTTTGTCTGTAGAAACACCCAGTGCAAAGAACAGGACCCACACTGGGATCTCAGTTGACAAAAAGTACACTGTCAGTACTTTCTCCCTTCTCTTATAGTCTTCTGATTTCACATTCTCTGCGAGACGCACAATGAATCTATTTCTTTTAGTTTCAGACCGGTAGGAGACTGTCCACGGTGAATTAGAAATCCATAGTCTCTTTGTGCACACCTGTTCTTGAGCTATAAAAACCTGCGAAAAAAACACAATATATTTATGTTAGGACTTGTATAACAGCTTAACGATATTATCTCTGGTAAGCAAGAAAACCTTATTTTCCAATGTCAGTAGAAAACAAGTATGATGCATGCATAGAGATTAATATGAAAAACGCAGAATCCAGCCACTAAGCTATACACTGAAATAGCTAAAATAGAAATCCCATGACAGTGGATATGCAAAAAAGTTCCCGATCTCACCTTCTCAGCACCCTTTATTACAAAATACCCACCCTGATCAAAGGCACAATCGCCCTTTTTGTAGTTTTCCCCATTCTTTCCTTTTTCACCTGTTTTGCAAAGGATAGATTTCACCATCACGGGTATCCTACCAATTGGAATGTCCTGATTTTTTTCATGTAATACGTTCTTCTCGACATAGTCATCTTGTCCCGTCTTGAATTTGTCACTTTTAACAACTTTCTTTACGAACACCTAGTCAATTTGTAAAAGGAAGAGGCAGTTAGATGATAAACTAACCCGTAATAAGAATAAGATACATGGACAGTCAAACAGAAACTTCATCCAAAGTTTGACAGTTAAAGAGCCATTGCATACAAGCATGAAACACACGATTAAAGCACAACGTGAGGAAGATGGAGTAGAACTAGATAAATAAACTCGCAAGCTGTTTTCTTTTATATTTCATACCATATGTTACTTCACGCTTTCAGATTACATAGACCGAAATACAGTATTCTGTTATTACAGAATGTTGAACTAAAAAGTTATATTCTTGAACCGGCCTTTCTGTGTTTTCAAGCAAGGGGACTCATTTCTCAGTTCTCGAAAAGTTTATATAATTTCAACAAAGATTTTGATAGTTTCATTACCTCAACTCGGACATTTACTTTCATCCTTGCTGAGTATGTCATGTTCTGAAGCCTTGCATGCCAAGGGAGAAACTCAAGTTCCTTGTCATCCGAAAAGAAAGTGGGCTTCTCCACGCTGACTTTTCCGAACTTCACTGTTGCGTATCTCCAATCGTGGTCCTTGTTCTTTGTTGGATCGAAAGAAGGCTCTACGCGCATCTCACCGAAGGATTCAAAGACGTTCTGAAGCCCGTGTTCAATGAAAAAGTTGTAGGAGTTAAGCTGGTGGCTTACAAGTCCATACTCGTCAAAGAATGATGTTGCGGCCTTTTTGCAGAAATTCTGGAGGAAAGTTTCTCCTAGCTCAGACGGATTGATCTGACCAGCAGCCTCAATCTCGTCGAAGTCCATATCGTCAGTGTCCATCTCTAGTATACCTCCACAAACTTTAAGAAATGGAAACAAAAACCCAAACGAAGACAGATAAATTATTAAAGAGTCGCGAAATCATGAACCGCGCAAATGCATGTTTCGATCTACGATGCAATCAAACTTCTCACCAGAACCGAAGCATTCTCCAAAACACGGGAAAGTAAACTAAAGAATATTATCGAGAATTTCGACACTTGAAAGCATAATCAAAGCGTAATCCCTAAAATAGGTACCTAGATTCCTTCAGAAGAAACGATGACGTAAAACGGCGCTGGCGAGGGAGAGCAGAGTAAATGTAGCCGTGAAATCGGTGAAGACGAGTAGATGATGATATTCGCCGAGTAAAACCCTTTTAGTCACTCTTCAATTTATCAAGCGAAGCAGTCGACGAAGAGTGGCGAGAAAAGACATCGCTTATGATAAATGACGAGAATGTCCTTACGTTGGCGCTAGTGTTCATGACGTAAGAACAACTTAAACGTTTTCAATATTAGAAGTACATCCTTAATTTCCAATTAACGCAAATAAATGAGATGAAAATGAATAATTAAAAGTCGCAAGGAGCAGAATGCAAATTTATTTATTTGCGTTGAAAAGTCAAAGAAGGTACAATTCACACCCCTTGAAATACATAAAGTGACTAAAACGGCCCCGTTATTTCTTCAGGAATCAATTTAAACCTGAAAAATCTAAATCCATCTGTGAGGTATTAATACTTGGCAAAACACACACAAATACCCGAGTTCCCTTATAGGTACCTCTCGGAAAGGAGAAACTTTTATTAAGAAAAGTTTACAACCAGAAAAGACTAAGAAAAACACTTTAGAATTAAAGAAAGCTCTCTCTCTCTCTAACTCTCTCTCTCGTTTTTCTCTTACTGCTGGGATACCCTAGCTGTTGACATTACATGGATATTTATACTGAGAGAAAAAACACGAAACCCTAGGTTAATTTCGTTTTGGGCCTATGGCCAACCAAGATTATGTTTGGGCTTTACAAACTCCACCTTTCTCTAATTTGGGCTTCCGAAAAATTAGAGAATAAGGCCCAAACATAATTTGTTGGCCCAGGGTATTTAAGTCAATTGTTGACTTATGAAACCCTAGCTGTCCGTTTTTTGCTTCCTCCAAAACGGCTCCTTCCTTTTTTTCTCTTTCTCTTCCTTTCTCCATGCGATTTTTCCGTTTTTCTTTCTTTCTTGGTTTCTCCTTCTTTCTTCTTGTTTTCTTCATGAGAATCTCCTCTAGTTCTCAGCCGACGGCTCCTCCACCGTTGCGATGCCGTGACCTCTCTCACGGTTCGTTTCTCCTTCGATTTCGTTTCTCCTTCTTTCGCGACCTTCCCTTTTTCGCGACCTCTCTCACGCCATTAAAGCTTCTTGAAGCTTCTTTCGTGAATCTTGGGTTCGATTTCACCTTGCGTGAGCGAGATCTCCTCCGAGACCTGGTTTTGCGGCTCCTCCTCCGTTGCGATTTTTCCCGAGAAGACCTCCTTCTCCTCCTTGTTCTTTGCGCCATGGAAGCTTCGATTTGAAGCTTTTCCGGAGCTTTCAAGTTCCCGAAAGCTCCCTCCACCGTCGCATTCTTCGGGTTTCTTCTATGGCTGGCCGTGGGGATCTCGGATCCGACCTTCGCCGCCATTGGAGCTGAATCTCGAAGCTTCGGATTTTGCTGAAGAAGGTGACCGCGTTCGCGCGTGAGATGCACGCGCCCTGCGCGTGAGATGCACGCGCCTGTGCGCGTGAGATGCACGCGCCCTGCGCGTGAGATGCACGCGCCCCTGCGCGTGAGATGCACACGCCGGCGTTCCTCCGGCGCCGTTCTGGTCACGCGCCGGTAACGTTCCGGTGTACCGATCCACGCGCCAGTTTCACGCGCCAATGACCTTCGCCACGCGCCGGCGTCACGCGCCGCCATGGTTTTCGCCGGCGGTCCACACGCCGCCGGAGAAAGTTTCAAAAAAATTTCTGACCTGATTTTTTCGCCTGTTTTCCGATTTTCAGGTCCTTTTGCCGTCTGAAGCTCCACCTTGAGAGATATGGTCCTCATCTCCTTCCCCTCGCTGCCAACTCACAGGTAACCTTGATAGATGGTACTGTTTTCATCTATACCCTCCATTGTCAGACTGGTGTACTAACCCATGTCATTTTTCTTGTCTCTGCGAGGACGAGACCCTGACAATGGGATTACCTGGAGCGATGCTCTCAGTCTAGCTGAGTTTTACTAGTTCGCAGCACAGATCAAACTTCTGGCCAGGTAAGCCTTTAGTTAGGAAATCTGCTGCATTTCTGCTAGTATGAATCTTAGATAGTCGAACCTTGCCTTCGTTTAGGATATCGCGGATGAAATGGTATCTAGTGTCAATGTGCTTTGTTCTTTCATGATGAACTGCATTCTTTGTTAGCGATAGGGCACTCTGTGAATCGCAATGAATAGTAACAATTTGCTGTGTAAAGCCGAGTTCATCACATAAACCTTTCAACCATATGGCTTCCTTGAGAGCTGAGGCGAGTGCCATGTACTCAGCCTCAGTTGTTGACAATGCCACAACTGATTGTAAACTAGATCTCCAACAGACTGTGTTCCCCCAAACTTTGAAAATGAAACCTGTTACTGATCTTCTCCTGTCTAGATCAGCAGCATAGTCTGAGTCACAGAACCCTTCAATGTTGAAATCTGAACTCCTTTTCAACACTAAACATCTCCTAGTAGTTCCTCTTAGGTACTTCAATACCCACTTCACAGCTGACCAGTGTTCTCTTCCTGGTTGGCTCATAAATCTGCTAATGAGCCCCACTGCAAAAGCTAGATCAGGTCTAGACCCTACCATAACATACATTAGACTTCCAACTGCACTTGCGTATGGAACCTTTTCCATATGCCAATCTTCCTCTTTCCTTTCTTCAGCAGTTAGACTTCTAAGTTTGAATTGAGTAGACGTTGGAGTGACTACTGCTTTTGATTCTGCCATTCCAAATGTCCTCAGTACCTTTTCCAGATATACTTCTTGGGATAGAATCAAAGTTCCCTTTTGCCTGTCCCTGATAATATTCATACCTAGAATCCTTGAAGCTTTCCCTAGGTCTTTCATCTCGAATTTCTGATTCAAGCTGTCCTTTACTTTCTTTATCTCATTCAAATCCTGTGAGGCTATCAACATGTCATCCACGTACAGCAAGAGATAAACTGCCTGTTTGGTTTGTACATTTCTCATGTACACACACGGGTCCAGCTTGCTTCGTACAAAATTTTGAGTCTTCATGAAGTTGTCGAACTTCAGATTCCACTGTCTTGGGGACTGTTTAAGACCATATAAGGATTTTTTCAGTAAACAAACCTTGTTCTCATTTCCCTTCTTGACAAAACCCTCTGGCTGTTGCATAAGAATCCTTTCTTCCAATTCTCCATGCAAGAATGCTGTTTTGACATCCATCTGTTCCAGCTCATAATCCTTGTTTGCCACTAGAGATAAAATGAGACGAATCGATACATGCTTAACAACAGGAGAGAACACCTCGTTGTAGTCGATTCCTTCCTTTTGAGAAAATCCCTTTGCTACCAGTCTTGCTTTGTACCTTGGTTTTTCAACCCCTGGAATTCCTGGTTTAAGCTTGAATACCCATTTGCAGCCAATTGGTTTTGCTCCTTCTGGCTTATCAATCAGGATCCATGTTTGATTCTTCATCAATGAATCCATTTCTTCTTGAGCAGCGGATTCCCAGAATTTCTTGTGTTTGTTGAACCTAATCTCTGCAAATGACTTGGGTTCTTCCAAGTTGATCTCTTCAGCTGCAGCTAGAGCGTAGGCAACGAAATCAGAATCCTCAAATCTGGAAGGAGGACGAATGTTCCTCCTTACTCTGTCTCTAGCCAGCAAGTAGTCAGACACTTCTTGCTCTGGTTCTGAGACATATTCATGTTCATCTTCTTCTGAACTCTCAGGTTCCTCAGAAGAACAATCTCCACCTTGAACAAATATGTCTCTTTGACTTGTTCCACTTGGGGTTGGTCCCTGAATCAAGTCATCGCTGAATGATACTTTCTTTTTACTCTTTTCTTTGATCTCGTTTTTGGCTTTCCCAAAAGTAAGAGTATCCTTGAATACTTCTTCTTCATTAAATATAACATTCCTGCTTGTTGCGCATCTACCTTCTTCAGGAATCCAGATTCTGTATCCTTTAACTCCAAAAGGATAACCCATAAAAACGCCCTTAACTGCTCTTGGGCTTGTCTTTTCTTGGACTATGTGGACGAAAGCTGAACAACCAAATCGTCTGAGGTGAGTCAGCTCAGGTTTTACCCCTGTCCACGTTTCCTCAGGTAGCTTGAAATTCAGGGATGCATTTGGGGACCGATTGATGATGTAGACAGCAGTAGATGCAGCTTCTGCCCAAAACTCGTGCCCCAAACCTGTCTCAGCCAATATGCATCGAACCTTATCCATGATAGTCCTGTTCATCTTTTCTGATACTCCATTTTGCTGTGGAGTATATGTGCAGGTTCTATGTCTCTTGATTCCTGACTCTCGACATAGATTATCCATCTGTTGGTTGCAGAATTCTAGTCTATTGTCTGTTCGTAAGCATTTGATTCTTTTCCCTGTCTGATTCTCTACTGATATTTTCCAATCTTTGAAAGTTTGAAATACTTCATCCTTGGATTTCAAGAAGTAAATCCAAACTTTCCTGGAAAAATCATCAATGTAGGTGACAAAATACTTACATCCTCTCAGACTTTCTGGTGTAGAGGGAGATCCCCATAAGTCTGAATGAACATATTCCAATACTCCTTTGGAAGTATGCTTTCCTGTAGGAAAACTCTGTTTGTGAGATTTTCCAAGAACACAACTCTCACAAAACCCCAATTCTTCAACCTGATTCTGCGACAAGTAACCTTCCTGCACAAGGATGTTCATGTTTTTCAGACTCATATGACCCAATCTTGAATGCCATATTCTTGTCATGTCTGGTTCTGCTCTTGAAATGTTGACTTCCCCCTTTACCACTGTTCCCTGAAGGTAGTACAAACCGTTGTGATACTTTCCTGAAAGCACTTTCTGATCCTCCTTGTAAAAGTTAATCATAAAGTCTTCCCCTTGGTATTTGCACCCAGCCTTCTCTAACATTCCATAAGAGATCAAATTTCGTCCCATTTCTTGCATGTATCTAACACCTGTCAAGATTACCATAGATCCATCCAAATTCTGAATTTTGATCTTACCTACTCCTTTGACAATGCAGTGAGTGTTGTTTGCCATAAGAACTTTGCCACCATCAAATTCTTCTAAGTCAAACAGCACTTCTTTGTTAGGAGTTATGTGGAATGAACAACCTGAATCCATGACCCATTCTTCACTTGAGTCATGAGTACTCACTGTTAGTACCATAGGCTGTTTGGGCTCAGCTGCCATGTTTGCTGATTCCTGAGCTCGATTCTTTCTCTCTGGGCAGTTTCTCTTCCAATGTCCCTCTTTCCCACAAACAAAACAAGCCTTTGATTTGTTTGAATTTCTTTGTTTGGATTTTGATCTGCCTCTGCTTTTGGATCTTCCTTTACCATTGCTGCTGCTGCCTTTCTCAAACTGGCTGGTTGGTCTGCCTCTAGACTCCACATACAGCCCCTCACTCTGAGTTTTAGAAAGTTTCCCACTATCTATCAACTCCCTTTCCTTGGATTTTGCAGCAGCTGTCACTTCGTTCAGCTTCAGGGTGTCTCTCCCATACTTGAGAGTCTCCTTAAGCTGTTCGTACCTGTTAGACAAGGAACTTAGCAATAGGATTGCTTGTACCTCTTCTGAAACTTCGACTCCTATGTTGTTTAGGTCTGTGACCAGCTTTAGGAAGTCATCCACCTTCGTATCGATGTTCTTGGAGTCATCCATCTTGAACGTATAAAATTTCAGCTGTAGGTAGATTCTGTTTGGTAAGGAAGTCTCCATGTAAAGTTTGTTCAGAGTCGCCCACATCGCTGCTGCAGTCTCGCAGTTCGATATCTTCCTTAGGACTTGATTATCAACGTTGATCACAATCAAATCCTTGGCTCTTTCTGATTTCTCAAACTTTATTGGATCTATACCTGCTGTGTAGGTATCATCCTCCAACTCCTCCTTTGTGGTAGGTTCTTTCCTGAGTGTTTCATCAGTTAGGATATCCTTTAGACCAAGGACACCTAGGTGCGCCAGCATTCTGACCTTCCATAGGAAAAAATCGCCATTCCCATCGAATCTGTCCACCTCAACCCTTGAGTTTGCCATTTGGGTACCTCAAAGTTTCTGTTCAGATAACCTGGATTGCTCTGATACCAATTGTGAGGTATTAATACTTGGCAAAACACACACAAATACCCGAGTTCCCTTATAGGTACCTCTCGGAAAGGAGAAACTTTTATTAAGAAAAGTTTACAACCAGAAAAGACTAAGAAAAACACTTTAGAATTAAAGAAAGCTCTCTCTCTCTCTAACTCTCTCTCTCTCTCGTTTTTCTCTTACTGCTGGGATACCCTAGCTGTTGACATTACATGGATATTTATACTGAGAGGAAAAACACGAAACCCTAGGTTAATTTCGTTTTGGGCCTATGGCCCACCAAGATTATGTTTGGGCTTTACACCATCCATGGAAACGTTGAGATCATTTGTTGTTTCGTTTCAGAAGTTGCTTAAACCAATGAGCAGACATCTTGGGGTACCTCTTTAAGGTTTTGTAATCAACATAGACGATCCCAAACCTATAAAAACAAGAAGAAGAAAAACATTAACATACCTTAGATTCTCATAGTAGCTACTAAAATGAATGTACCTTGAAGTATATCCTGATAACCATTCGAAATTATCAAGCAACGACCACGCGAAATATCCAGTCACATTAGCTCCATCGTCAATCGCCTTCTTAAGTTGAGTTATGTAATCTCTATAATACTTGATTCTAGTTGTGTCGTGTAGTCCTTGAGATAGTGTAACGTTTCCAGGATCATCCATACCTATAAAATTTATCCAAACATTTATAAGCATTTATATATAACAAAATAAAGAAATTCAAGAGTAAAGATCTTTGTTTCTTTATCACCGTTTTCTGAAAGAATCATAGTTGGGTTGCCGTAACGTTCCTTGATGTACATCAACGCTTTGTACATTCCCCATGGTACGTTGTATAACCAGTAAGAGTAAGCCTATAATTTAAACACTTATTGACTATAGAAAAAGAACCAAAAAACATCAAAATGATAGTATATCTCACTCACCCTTGGACCAATTGGCTTTCCCAACTTAGCAACTGCGAGTGTGTAAACAAAATCACATACAAAACTTACTCATTGTCACGATCAAAATCTAAAGATGTATAATTGGAAAAAAAGATTGTAAAAACTCAGGATGTATAGTGAATGTTCCAGTAACTTACAGCCAAAAGCCACGTTCCA
Organism: Pugionium cornutum; assembly: GCA_018901935.1. Taxonomy (NCBI): domain Eukaryota; kingdom Viridiplantae; phylum Streptophyta; class Magnoliopsida; order Brassicales; family Brassicaceae; genus Pugionium; species Pugionium cornutum. The sequence goes on from CM032161.1 coordinate 19,166,305, forward strand.
ATCTTGTTGATAACCCACATCCTTAGATGGAGTTTTGAGATGAGGTTCAGACATGAAATAAGTCGTGTATTGGTTTATTCCAACGAAGTCTATGGAACCTTTCACCATTTTCACTTCTTCGTAAGTGAATTTTGGAAGTCTCTCTTTCACAATGTTCTGCATTGTCTTTGGATATTCTCCATACACTAGTGGGTGAATAAACCTTCAAACAAAAATTATCACCCAAAATAAATAAATTGAGTGGTAATTATATGAGTTTATATGTCAAAACAAAGTTGGAATATTTTTACCATCCAATATGGAAGTCTCTTGCTCTTTGAGCTGCAAGGTTATCTGCTTTACTTCTAGTAAGAGGCTCGTACCAAACAAAATCTAGCAGAATCCCAATTCTTCCCTTTTGTTTCTCCTGAAAATTTCCGCGAAAAATGATCAAGTATATATGCTCGTACTTAGTTTGACAAAAGAATCATATAGACTTCATCCTATCACACCAAAAATATATAAGAAACCTATTATTTACTTGGTAATAGTTGCGGTATCTTTGGACCGCTGCTGCGTGGGCCAAGATAAGGTGATGAGAAACAATGTATGGCTCGGTGGCGGAGTTTCCTTGAGTGCAATTTCCAAATGCTTTAGAGCATCTACCAGGAGCAAAAATACCATTATCATAGCCTAATGCAGCTACCACACGAGGCTCATTAAACGTCATCCAATTCTTCACTCTGTCTCCAAATGTCTTGAAACAAAACTCTGCATAATCTGCAAAGTCTTCCCTGCAAATTTGCATCATCAAAGTTTGTAACTTTTGAGAATTTTGAAAATCTAAGAAAAAGAAAGAAGAGTATATTATATATATATATATATAGTTGCAGGTTGGTGCTTACACTACTTGTCTACCAAGCAAGCCATTATACTTCTTTTCCAAAGCCAATGGAAGATCATAGTGGTAAAGATTTGCATAAGGTGTAATACCTAAGCATAATAATATTAGATTCGTTATATACTTTTCTTATCCTCAAGTCGATTGTAGGAAAATGTTATCATTTTATACCTTTTTGGACCAAATAATCTATCAATCTATTGTAATAAGCAACTCCTTTCCAGTTGATTTTACCACTTCCCTCTGCATTCATAAGTGCATGAAGTTATATACTAAACCTTATACTAAAATATAAACCATATATATTATAGTAGTAATACCAGGGAATATTCTGGACCACGAAATGGAAAATCTATAAGCATCGAAGTTCAGTTTCTTCATCAAATTCACATCTTCCTGAAACGTGATTATCATGAACATATACAAATCAAAAATTTTGGAAATATAGATATTATGATTCCATTAGCTTTTGACTTGTCAATAGAGGTTATGATTGGATTAAATATAAAGTTGAATCTTTAAGACTATTAGTTTACTACCTTGTAACGATGATACTGATCCACTGTTATCTCAGCCGTGGCGTTTTTGGCGATAGTCCCTGTGTTTGTTTGATAATTTTTTAATCAAATTTTGGGTAAAGATGAAAAAAAAAATGATTATGTAAAGAATTAAGTAAAATGGTGAAATGTAAATTACCAGGAATGTTGACGAAGGCGTCCCAAATGCTAGGGCCGCGACCGTCTTGATGAGTCTCGCCTTCGACCTGGTAAGCTGACGTGGCGGTTCCGAACAAGAATCTCTTTGGAAAACTCTGTCTACTTAGTCCGCCGGTGTCGAGTTTGATTTTTTCTCCTGACGGCCAGGATTCTCCGGAGATGAGAGGAGAGAGGACGAGGAGAAGGAGGAGAGGCCACGGAGGTGCGATGAGGTGTCTCATGGTGGTGACTAGTGAGTGAGATTCAACTGTTTTTTTTTTTGGGGAGGGGATAGTCGGATAGAATTGGGTGTCCTAAGGATATTTATAAGCTTTTTGTCTTTTAATTGAGCCTTTTGTTTTGAATATAATAATACGTAAATCAACTATGTTAATTGTTAAGGACTTAAATAATTTGAGTTCTCTTTCTTCTCTCTCTCGATCTAAAAATGCATATTTTTCTCATTTTATTTTATTTTTCTTGTTTGAGAATAAGAAAACAACAAGAAATTGAAAATATTGCCAAGTGGGGATTTGGACAGACAAAAATATTTTTTAAAAGTTTTGTTCCAAATATAATATTATTAATTTAATTTCTAAAAATAAAATTAATTTATATTAAAATATACTAAAAATTATTGTTAATAAAATAAAATTAAATCTTTAATTAGAAAAAATTCAAACATAATACTTTAACTTTATGTATAATTTATTTATAGTAAATATGTATTTAAAAAAAAAATTTGTACTATTTTGAAATTTTAAATTTATAATGTTAAATTTGGAACAAAAATTTGAAAACATGATATTTTAGGTTATAGAAAATAACTGTTTATTAATATCTGTGTAGGGGAATAGAAAAGAAAAAAGACAAGAATGCCTAATAGGATTGGCAAATTATTTGGAATATGTCCATACGAGATTTTCTCTGAATAATTGAACATTCCAAATGAGCAAATTGAGATTGATATAATGAAGGTTACAAATCTGGATAATGGTTTTTGTTATTGAGAGATATTATATCCGAATTGTTACTATTTTTACTATAATATGTGTACATTTATTAAATATAAATAATCCAATTGAAAGATATACTTTACATTTTATCTAATTATTTTCCAAAATATTAAAACCAAAATTAAAATTATTTATTACAAATTTTGGTCCAGACATTTTAAAATGAGTAATACCCTAAAATAGCACTATTTTAAGTTTATCTTCCAAATTTAGCACAATAAAACTAAAATTCCCAAAATAGCATAAATTATTATGTAAAAATAATTATTTACCTTAAATAAAATATATATAAAATTAAAACATAATGTTTGGGTTCACTTTTTCCAATTTAGGGTTTAAATTTTTTTCATTAGGAATAAGTTTTTAATTATTTTAGTATTAAAGTTGTGCTATTTTTGGAAATTTAAATGACTAGTGCTATATTTGGAACAAAAATTTAAAATGGTGCTATTTTAGTGAATTGCCCTTTTAAAATCATGAATATCTTGTGCCACCCAAATCCTAATACTCACAAGTAATTATCGTTTCCGGTTCACATTTCGAGAAAAGGCATGACGCGGATCGTAAAACGCCAAAGAAAAAACTTTGACGCGCAGAAGCCGACAACGGCAAACTGGTGAAACCAGACAGGACAATGCCCCACTTTCTTAGACTTTGCTCCCATCTTCACGTGGAAACGTATTTTTCTTATATATCGATAAAGCAAAATACAAACAGCAAGTGAATGACAACAAAGAAGAAAGTAATAGGACATTTAGGTATTATATTAAGAAAAAAACGGGTGTAATCAAAATATCATAGAGCCCAAAAAGTCAATGAGAACAATGAGAACAATGCCAAGCTCCATACTGAGTAATCTCTGATATTGGAAAATAAACACTGACATAAAATCACATGTTCACAAAGAGTTTACAAAAGAAAAACAGAGTATCATTTGACAAAAATACAACAAGACTCCCGCAAGCAGAAACAGAAACAGCCACGGCCAAACGTATATCCAAAGCCTTCAAAAGTAGTCGAAGAGGAGTTTTCAGAGATCTTTAAAGTTGACCTCAGCCCTACTGAGAGGTTAAGCTCCAAACCCGGATACAAGCATCTTCACCAGAACTTACAACTTGGGAATCATCAGCAAAACCCAAACCATAAACACCACCTAAGTGAGCTCCTTTTATGGTCATGCGTGCGGAAGCAGGTTTGTCCACTTCATACACAATCACGCAGGTGTCTAAAGATCCCGTAGCAACCATAGTGCTGTTTGGAGACCAAGCTAAGCAGTTTATGCGGGCGCTATGGTACAACATGTTCTTCAGTTTCACCTGCTTAAAAAAGATCAGTGTTTGTTCTGGAGAATCATGGACAGATTTCTAAATAATCTTAATTACCTCTCTGGACACTCTGTCCCACACAACTGCTTCTCTGTTCAAATCAGCTGATGCAAACATCGACAAATCTGGAGAGTAACGTATGACGCTGATAGCACCTCTGTGTTTCTCAAGAACTGCTTCCTCCGTAAGGGAGTCGCCATTGACGGAATACAGATGGAGTTTACCGTCTTGGCCACCGATGATGGCTTCCGTTCCATCAGGTGTTACCGCCAAAGCAGTGACCGTGAAGTCAAGGTTGATGGTTGACACTACTTTTTCACCACGGAGAAACACAACTCCTGACTCAAAGGTCACCATAAGGAGATCGGGAGAGAGTGGTGCTAGGCTTAGATCTTTTGGTTGATTTCCAATGTCAATAGCCTCTTCGCTTGTGCATTGATCATCTTTATAAGAAATCCTGGATATCTGGATAAGTATCACATATTCAAAGAACGTGAGTTAGTTGCTTAATTCACTACTAACCATGCCTATAACAATTCTCAATAAGCAATTAAATCAACTACAAAATAAAAATATTAGCCATTGGTAGTCCCACACGGTAAAAGGCCATTTGGCCTTGAGTGATGGCTCCTTTAGTTTCTCTTAATTTACAAGATTATTAGTATATCCTTCCAATGTGTGAAATGTAAATGATCTTAAGAGATCATTTGGTATTTAGCACTGCCAAAATTCTATAGAAGAAAACCTCATTCGTTTTCTTCGTCCTTAAGCATTGCAGAAACCAAGGTGACAGTCCTACATGTGAGAAAAACCTGAAGTGAGAACCAATTTACCTTATTGTCAAATCCAGAAGTCACAATCTCTTCTTCATGAGCAGCAAAGCACTTTATTTGAGAGTTTTGTGTCCGCTGCAATTTACCGCAAAAGCCACGGCCTAGCATCCATTTACATATAAGACCATCGTAGCTACTGGATAATATGTAGTCAGCATTTCCTTTGAGCACAGCTAAGGACGAGATGTTCTTCATGTGTCCTGACAACTGAAAGGGCGATTTATCAAGATCGCTGGCTGAAAATATGCTGATTGTGCCACCTAGAGAAACAGTGACAATATGATCGTTCTGCCATAGACACCCAACAAGCATATCTTCCACTCCACCTGATGATCCAGGACAATTCAATGTCGTCTTCAGTGTTCCGCTACCGTTGTCTGACATATCCCACAATTTGGCTGACTTGTCTGCAGAAACAGTGAGGACCTGGTTGATGATTCAAACGTATACAGCACGTGAGTGAGAGTGAGTAGAGTACAGGCGCAGCGTCAAACATGAATGTAATCGAGAAATAATAGATAGAGAATATCTCATTAAGTCTTCATATATACACCGAAAATTCTAGGCCACAATTATAGCTCATCTGGTTACACAAGTTAAGTTCTTCAGCTATTCTAATAGATCAAGCCTAATGCAGTTTTGTCTACTACGATGGAACCACAGTAGCTGAGAGTAGCAAAAAGACATAACATAGTACCTGTTTACCATCAGGACTCCAGCTAACTGCGTAGATGCTACCTTTATGCCCATCGTCAGATGAGAGTTCTCCCAGTTTCTCACAAGTTTTTCCGTCATATATTATTCCCTTTTTATCTGAACTTACAGTAATGAACTTGCTTCCATCGGGTGCAAACCTCACACAGTTGACAAAGTTGGAATGCTCTCTGTTGACCAACAAACAAGGAACTCATAAACGAAAGGGAAAGAATAGCAAGGAAATGAACATATATTGAATATCTAACCTGCTTGAGAGCTTGAACTTAAAAGGGGGACCTTCGTAGAAATTCACTAGAAAATCTTCCCCACAAGTTACAATGCGGAATGGTCTGGTTGGCTTGAAGGCGCAGCTAAGAACACGCCTAGAATGTCCATCGAACTCTCCCACTTTTGATCCTGAATCCCACCTAATATAGATGTAAATGTTTCCTTAGACATACCCATTCAAACAAACGAGACAGAAAATGAGCCAAGAATTCAGTAAATGGGCATAGAAAATCAGTGCAACACAATTGGAAAGAACAAAAAATGCTTATTCGATTCGATTCACAAGCTAAGTTAGATTAGATTCACAAGCTAAGTTCGATCCGATTCAACAAATTCAATGCAACACCAGCAGAAAAAGAAAGATCTTAGACTGATCGATAACGGAAAAAATGTTCGATCGCATTTGAAGCCCTGGGATCGGAACAGCTTAGTTCCATAGAATTCAACATGTTTCATCTTCCTCGTTCGTTTACGAAAATCACAGATGTTTGTATGAGCACGAAGCAAAAGCCACTACTAAAGAATACTTAAGTCTACTTCATTAAGCTGCCTTTTCAGATGAGAAAATCACAGGCACGAAAAGTCAAATCATCTAAGAACCAATGAAAATCCGTGTACTCACATGAAAGCACGAACAAGAGATTTTCCTTTCCCATCACCAGAGGCAACGATCCGCATCCCATCAGCAGACCACTGGAGATCGTCGATCCGACCAGACAAAACCTTAAACTCCTTCTTCAGCACGTGATCGTTGTGCGTCCCCCAGATTCTTACAGTCCCGGACACATCCCCTGACGCGATCCATTCGCCATTGGGAGAGTATCGTGCCACTGTAGCTGGGTAAGCATGCTCGCCGTAGATAGAGACCTTTAAGGGATTGTTGAGATCAAGAATCACGACGGATCGACCATTCGTGTATAGGATGGTGTCGGACTTCGGATCACCGGAAATCAGGATTCCCCGACCTCTCTCCGTCGACGGAACGCAGGCATAGGTTTCGGTAAGCTCCATCATAGAGGACTTCAAAAAGATCGTTGGAGTGTTTTTGGGGGTTTACGCTTACGGGATCGTGACGAAAACAAATGAGAGACCACACAGACAAGGAAAAAAAAAGAAAGGACGGCGTAAGCTTTCGGAATAAATAAATAAGTGATATTAGCTGTTACCTTTTAATAATTAAAATATTTGTTTTAGTATCATTGTTGCAAAGTGCAAATATTAACACCTCTGCCAGAACGGATTAACAACAATATAAGTACTATTATGCTAATAAATATTAATATATACTTTATTATAAACTCCTCAATTATGAACATTTTCGTAAAAGAATTGTTCCAAATTTGTTGTTCTACTGAAGTCAGGAAAACAATGTGAAATAAAACTATTTTTTTACCATTTTTTATTCCGTTTATCCGTCTCCGAGTAATTGTTCGTCTCTTAAATTTTGTCCAAAGTAAAATATCAATTATATATTTATACCAAAAGAGGTCATGTGCGGCCCATGGGATATTTATATGAGCCCAACCCAGCTATGTAGTAAAATTTCATTAAACAATATAGAAAGATCTGTGTGAAAGAAATTTTTTCATTACTTAATGAATAATATATAAACATAAAATATCAGTCGTGGGTTACATCTTTTGGTGTCGAATTATCATTTCATATATAAACATATGAATGAATGTATTATATAGTTTCAGTGGTTAGATATAAGATAAGGCAAACGTTAGAACACATCTGTCACAAGTCTCCGTGTCTATCTGAAACCAGCCACACCACTTCGTCCCCATCACTCACATGCCTTTCTCTATTATCCTTCCCCTCCAAAAATTATATAATTTTTGATTAATTGGTTGCGTTCATATGATTTGATTTGAACGAAAATTTAGTTGAAAATTTGATGAATCACAGATATAAAATTTTAACTGGTAAAAAACAAAACGATTTTTTGATGTACTGTTAATAAAGTGGTTACTACAACAACAACGAGAAGAAAATCAAAACTAATTTACAAAGATAGAAGACAAGCTCTCTTCTCTCTTTCTCTCTATCTGAATTTCCCGTAGATCTTTCTGCCAATAAAGTAACGCCACGTCAACTGAAACTCGATTTTTCAATCTAAGTCAATTACGATGTGCCACGTAAGCATAGTTCACCACGAGCTAAGTAAGACTAATGTGATGACGCTACAGAGTAAGAAATGGATATAGTGGTGAAGATTCTGGCGTGAAGTTGACGAGCCGTTGGAGAATTCGGAAGAGTCGACGGCTAAGGGCATGCCGTCGCTTCCGAGAGAACATGATCGTGGCTCGCCGTCGTGGTTGAGCATGACGGCTCGGAGGACGGAAGTAACAGTAGGGAAGTACGCCGTACGGTTTTTGGCGAGAAGCCAAGTGAGACCCATGAGGACACAGTCTTTATTATGCATCTTTGTTGTTCTGTTTCGGTCTTCCTTTGATGGGTTTCTTGTCCCCAAAGATTTCTTCGGATTTAGCTGCAAAAAAAAACAATAAAAAACTTCCCAACAAGAACAGTAGATATTTCAAAGAAGGCAGGGTTTACGGTGGCTAACGCATTTAGTTGTGGTGAGTATGCAGAAGTATGAAAATCATCATATGATGGAAGTAACTGGCGCGTGGATATATCGGATTGCGTAAGCGCTTAGATCTTTGTGTCAGACTTGTCGGATAGAAAAGAACAAAAAAGCTAAAGAACAAAAAAAAGCTAAAGAACAAAACTTTTCCGAATACCATCCGGCACAGATGATGGGCAGGCAGACTAGAAAGAATCCTATACCATATCGTTCCAAATCTTTCTCATTCATTCATATAGTGAAACTGTAATGTTTATCCACCAAAATATCATTAAAGGGTCAAGAACTATTTGCCTGCGGTGTGGACTAGACCCCTTAGGTAGTTTTCTCAGTCGATCTATTCCTCATAACCCAAAAACTGTCTTAAACAGTAAATCCAAACAAACCCAGATGCTGAGACATTAAAGGGTATCAAAAGATCATATAAAGTTACTACATATTGTCAGGACACACATTTTCTTCTCTTCTAATTGTAGTGGAAAACGAACCTAATTCCATTTGATCTTCTAAGTGACAGCTTATAACTGTAAATATAAACAGAACCCATCACTGAATTCTACCGGAAAGGTAAATAGTGCAGAGAAAAGTAAACTAATTTTACCTTATAGAGGCTGTTCAAGCACTTGTTACAGGCAAGTAGAGGAGAGAATCTATCCGCATTGTTGTGTTCTCCACTCAAACAATCAGTCTCTAATCTATCAACACTCTCGTCTCCAACGAGCCTCCCTTCTTCGTTCACTGTAAATGCATCCGAACAGCTAAACGGATGCAATCTAATTCCGCAGTAGCAGTAAACGACGTCGCACGTCTCGTTCGGCCTCGTGAGCTCAATCCCTCTCCGCCTCAGCGATTTCCCCAACCCGTCGACGCAAGTCTCCGAGTCATCGGGAAGCAAAGGCATGTCTTCAGGCATCATCACGGCGGAGGATGCGTTTCTTGCGGCGGAAATCGAACGGCTCAGAGCCGTCGTTGAGTAAGCGGAGTAGAGCCACGCGCCTAACACGGGGCAGCATCGTCCCTTGTGGAGCTTTTTGGCGCTGCAGACTGATTTGATTCCATAGAAGAGCTCTTCAGGTAAATCGAGTGGGCAACCGGAGAAATCGGATTGCTCCGGAAAAGCGGGTATGGTAGCGGGCGGGGATGATTTGACCCGGAATGGCTGGACGGTGACCGGGTCTGGGCTTGGTGAAATGGGTAAGAGAATGGTGAACAAGACGATGAGGGAAATGGAATACGGCGCGTGTTGGAACATAGCCGGAACAAATGGAGACGAGAGTAATAGAGATAGAGAGATACAGAGACAGTGTGAGTAGAAGAGATGTGTAATAAAAATATCATTTGATCTCCATATATACCAATTTAATAATAGTAGTTTTGATTTGTTTTTGTTTTATTAATTTAATTTACGGATCAAAAAATTAATTGATTGGCACCTTTCCATATATTTATAATAATATGTATGTTTAATAATATGTATGTTTAATAACATTGATAATCTAACATTCCTGTGAACTTTTATTTTGGTATTAATGGAGATAAACTTTACCATAGATTGGGGATTTACAGTTTATTTTCCAACGTGTTGGATAATAATATCAAAAAGTAATTCATGCAATCTTGGCAAATTTAGTTTATGGCTTTAACAAAAGAAATATCTTATGAATAAGATGTGTTACAATTTTTTGTGGTATTATTTTATAAAATATATTGGAATTGTTTATAACAGACTTAGTATATATTTATATTCTATAAATATTTAAATTAAACACAATTTTATGATTGGTTAAATGATTTTATATTAAATAATAATAATATTTCTGTAAAAATAATATTATTTAATATATGAATTAGAAAATTTTATAAATGAAAAAAATAAATATATATAATAGGAGGTTTTTTAATGAATTTAATTATTTATGAGTCAGGGACTAATATTCTGCGCATTGAAACTTGAAAGACTCAGTCACCAGAGATGACTGATGGACAGGTCTACTATTTTTTTATAATTCCAATACATGAGTTTGGAAGGATTCTTTTAGTTTATAACAGACTCGAGTACTACAGTTTTTATTTTATGTTATTTTAAAACCTAACATAATACATAGTTTTAATATGTAAGCTGCATAATGGACATAATTAACATAATGTTTTTATGTATAAACTATGTTACTATGTATAAGCTCCAATATATGCATTTTGGGACTGTAAAAAAGGAAAAAGAAGGAATTATGTGGAGCTCCATGCTAAAAAGGTAACGTCAGGCACGCGAATGGCTCTAGTGAAAGCTGCTTATACATTTATAAACCCTTTTTTTAGGAACACCATAACAAATATATCTGCAATTCAACATCGGTTATTATTATTATTATTATTTACGTCATAAAATCCTCAACTTACATCACCACTCACCAGACAAGACATTACTAGTCACAAATGCTATATTATAAAAAAAACTCACTCTGCTTAAATTTCATATCATACAAAATTATTTTTATTTATGATACATGGGACAACTTGTAACAGTATTTTCACCAGCTCTAAAGCGATTATAAACCGAAAGAGAACAAAGAAAAAGCAAATGGGACGAGAAATGACCAAAAAGAAGAAAAATGAACAGTAAATTAAAATGATTCTGCATCATTGGAGGATGAAGTGATCATTAAACACACACACATTTATATATAAATATATAAACTTCAACTGTTAATTCTTTTTATCGCTTGATAAGGTCAAAGATTGTCAAACAGAAATCTAGGGGTTAACGTGTAATAAATCCAAACATATGGGGCCTTTCCGAAAATAGTAGCAGCTTGACGAACGAACAACCATTAATATTCTCCATCCATTTAATAAAGATCGAATTGGTGGGCAAATTGAAGACAGTGAAGGTTAAGGTTGTCTGTTCACAACTCGTGTCTCTCTCACTTATATATCAAGATTAGTTCATAAATATCTGAAGAGGAACATACCATCTTCTCCTTTCTTTCTTCTCTATCAGAGATGTGTATAATCAGCCATCTTTTGTTAGCAATACGATTCACTACCCAATGTTCGAATCAATTGTGCAGAGCCGCGACCTTCTGAGACAAACCATCAACCTTATCATTGTTCGGTTCCCCATTCTGTATCAAATATCAAGAATGTGAATGATTCATTAAAGAGATAAGAGGTTGAAAAATAACAGTGTGTATCCAAGCTTGTACTAAATATAATCTTAAAGTCTTGTGCTTTCTTGATTTTTACCTCGGACATGTTTCTTTGTTTCACGCCAATGCATTTAGATGCACTGATGCTGGCACTTTTCAGCAAGCTACGAGCACTGTAACCCGTCTGGCTCATCCCATTCTTGTAACCCGAGCCTTCATGTTGTGATTTTGGAGGGCTTTCAAGGGTCGTGGCTAAAGAAGATGTGGATCTGTTGTCGACATCGTGTTTATGTGATCCATTCTCTTCCTTAGGAGCAGGGACCCTCTCTCTGAAACATAAAGGTGCAAACTTTATAAGAAGCAGCGAAATTTGAGTATTTTTCAAATTCAGGTTTAGTTATACATAATTTGAATACCTACCTAGGCAAGGAAGCGTGTTGGCGTTGAAGAGGAGCGCTTCTCTCACCCTTACCATAATGTTCCTCAAGATGTGCAAATTGTCTCTTAAACCGATCAACACCACTGCATTTTGCATTACCTTATCTATATTACTAAGACATGGTAGGGTGATAATTTGTAGTAAATCTTAAATACAGATTGTATAATCAAGAATGTACCTAGGATACATGAAGCTAGTCTGCTCTCCACCTCGAAGATATTCTTGCAACATCTGAGGATGATACTCTAAAATCTGCATATTGTTTCATATTTCAGTTTGATAAGACTGTGATTAACGGATGGATAAGTGCAATGATATGGTACACAACATGGCATTTGTTTGGCGATTAACCAACCTAAACAGTTTGAGCTGTTTTTACCTCTCTGTAGATCAATTCTCTCACATCTTCTTTTGTTATCTTCCTTCTTTCAAATTCAAACTCCAGTTTCGGAATCGGTTGAGTGGATGGCTCTCGATTCACATTTGCCAGACCATAGAAGTAAGGATCTGCCAGTGCCTGTAAAACACACACACACATATAAAGATATACATTATGACAATGTTCAGAATCTAATTTGAAGAGCAGTTCACAAAACACGCCTTTAATTACAGGTCGCAGCCAACCACCACTATAACTGCTCTGAAACTTTGTTAGTGCAAACGCTACATTAGAAAAATTAGTGTAGCTTTACCTCTTCAGCTGTGGGACGGTCTTTGGGATCAAATGCAAGAAGACGGTGCAGCAATCGAAGTGCTAACGGGTCTACATGAGGAAATTTGTGTGTGAATGGAACTGGTGATTTTCTCCTCATGTTACCGAGATATCTCCTCGCCTTTTCATTACGAATCTGCAACACAACAACCACTGACCATTACAGGAAACAAAAAAAACTGGTCTAATCCTGGTCTACTGTTGTTATAACACTAATATTCTCATATCCCAGTTCCCCACATACCTACAACGTGAGCTTCCCTACCAAATAATATTGATCTAACACAAACTAGGCCTAAACTACTTGCCAAAGCACTAGAAAAGAAATAGTCTTATCTTATAAACTTTAAACTCAATAAGACATCAAAGAAAGCTCCCAATTGTAGCAAATAAAATTAACTTTAAACTGACTAATACCAACTAACCCTTGAGATAGCTTCGGGTGGAGGAGTACCAAGCAAATCAGTCATGATATCCAATTGGTGCACCACATTCTTCCCAGGAAACAATGGCTTTCCAGTGAGCATTTCTGCAAATATGCATCCAATGCTCCATATATCAATGGCAGGCGTATACTGTAGCAAAGAAAAATCCAATTGTTCCTCATATTTTGATGTCTGAATAAGCAGAAAAAGAGTGCACAAAAACAAAACAAGATGATTGGATTTACTTTGGAGAAAAAAGAGCCACAAAGCTCGGGTGCACGGTACCATCTTGTAGCGACATAGTCCTGTAAAAAAAATCCAAAACCGTTATGCATTACATATATATAGAAACTTGTTACCTCTTTCTCTACATACCGTCCAGAAAATAGCCGAAGGTGCATCATTAAACGACACTCGAGCAAGCCCAAAGTCACAAATCTTCAACTTGCAATCAGAGTTAGCTAGAATATTTTTGGGCTTCAAGTCACGATGAAACACATTGGCTGCAACAATGAAAAAAAAGAGAAGATTTTCTTCAGGTTTAGTAGAAAGGAAGTAAATGACAAAAGGGGACTAACAAACATAGCATGAACTTGCCTGTGTGTATAAATTTGAGACCACGGAGAAGCTGGTAGAGGAAAAACTGGTAATGCTCCGGTGTAAGATCATCATTTGCCTTGATAACTTGGTGAAGATCTGATTCCATGAGCTCGAAAACAACATAAATGTCTCTGAACTCACGGCGTGAAGGAGGAAGCATGACATGCTTTATCTCCACTATATCAGGATGCCGGAGCAACCTGAGGAGCTTGATCTCTCTTAGAATCCGTGTTGCATCAGAGACGTGCTCAAACACATCATTGATTTTCTTTATGGCAACTTTTTCGCCCGTATGTGTGTCGATTGCAGATGCTACAACACCGTAACTTCCTTTCCCAATAACTTCTTGGATTTGATATCGGCTAGCTTCACCATATTCTGTGAAGAACTCAGTCTCCAGTCCACCCTGTGGTGGTACAAGCATGACACCATTAAATGCTATTCAGACCTCAGAAGAAAATTTTGCAAATAATTTTGCCTAGTTCCAAATTGTACAGATCACATGTATCTTCCAGACATATATAAATAAGTTATCATATATTCAGGAAGAGATCAGAGGGAATTAAAAACGAATTCAGAGCCTAAGGCAGCTAAAGCCTAATCAAGAAGAAACCAAATCAATAGTGTAGCATTTCTGCTAGCTCTCCAAATTCTCAACTTATATAAGGGCCATAGATTTATATCAGACCAGAAAGCATCAGAAGCCAATACAGAGCAAAGGTAATGGAGCATAATCGTGAAGCAACCATATCCACAATTGTAGCATTTTTCACAACATAGAAATATTGACATCTGGTACTATTTTTGACAGTTCCATAAGTCAAACAATTCATGACAACTATCTAAAGAATCGGAGGCGGCTTGGATTTTCCACCATTTTCTAAGCAAATTAACACCATGAAAATTGGATAAGAATTCCAAAAATTGTTGCCCTGAGGTTTAAAACCAGTATTTAAATCTTAAAACGATGATTATCTACAATTCCTTCCAATCTAGATTGGAGAAATTGCCAGAAACTCGTAATCGCAAAAAAGGCAACAGAGCCTATGAATCCGAACTCAATTTAATTTTGATCTGGAGAAATCAAACAGATAAATAAATGACAGATCCATGCCACAATACCCAGAAGGTTTTTACGAATTGCTCTTCGAACGAAACAAAAGTAAAAAAGCTAACCTTTTTATGTGAATCCATTTCAATATAATTTCTTCTTGGAACCCGAATGCACTTTAAACCAGACAAATCAAAATTTCTAACAATAGCAAATCTTCTAGCTTCTTCTTCTTCTTCTTCTTCTTCTTCTTCTGCTCCTTTCTCTTTTTCCCCTCCTCCTCCTACTTCTTCTTCCTCTTCTTCTTCTTCTTCGTGATTTCTGTAAATAGTTGTGAGCTGAGAGCGCAAACTGCTGACAGATAATCGATCAGTGGTTGCACAGTGTCGAGAGCTATTGCTTAGATGATTAGAAGCATTCCGAGAATGAGGATGATTATTAACGTTGGTGCTGTGACTTGCACCCATCAAACACCTCCACCACCACTTTTTTTCTTTAATTCTTATTAACAATAGTTATTATCATCGATTGACAATAACAATTATTATTAGTAACGCACGAAACTCTCAGGTATGGCGCGCTTCTCTCTTTCGAGTTGCCATGTTTTTTTGTTCTGTCTTCTCTTTGGCTCTTTTATCCGAAGGATGCGGAAGGAAGAACCGAAGAAGAAAAGAGCAAAACGAGAAGGTGAAAGCCACGTGCGTCGCACGTGAAGCGTGTAATTCTCTTCTGTATGAACACACGAATTTCTTTTATTTACCTTTATTCTTTTTACTATTAGCTTACCTATATTAATTTTATACATAATAGAATTTTTTTAAAATGTGTAAAAACAATTAAACAAAATTTATAAGAAAGGGAAAGAGCATTAAAAAAAATTAGGCTAATAAATCGTATAACTATTTTGGCAAAACTGTTAAAAACTATATATAAATATCTACTTTGAAAAATAAAATAAAACTATTGAGAAGAAGGAAAAATTAATATTATAAAACAAATTTTAAATTTAAGTTCCATATCTACCACAATAAATAAAATTTAAATTCTTATATGAAAATATTTATTTATGTTAAATAATTATAAATAAAACGTAAATAAGTTTTTTCTAGTTTAAAAAATTAGATTTTTTCTAGAGTAATACTCTAAAATAGTATCTTTTAAAGTTTTTCTTCCAAATCTAGCATCATAAAATTAAATTCTCAAAAATAGCACAAATACTAATGTAAAAATACTTATTTATTCTAAATAAATTATACATAAATTTAAAGTATTGTATTTAGGTTCATCATTTCCAATTTAGGGTTTAATTTTTTCTATTAAAATATAGTTTTAATGCATTTTAATCTTAAATTTGTGCTATTATTGGAAATTTAAATTAATGATGCTATTTTTGGAACAAAAACTTAGAAATGTGCTATTTTAGACATTTGCCCCTTTTCTATTAGAAAATATTTTAATATTAAATATTATGTTATTAGTAAAAAATTAAAGTAATAGTATTAAAAAGAGTAATACCCTAAATAGCATCATTTTAAATTTATCTTCCAAATTTAGCACAATAAAACTAAAATTCCCAAAATAACATAAATTATTATGTAAAAATAATTATTTATCTTAAATAAAATATTTATAAAATTAAAACATAATGTTTGGGTTCACTTTTTCCAATTTAGGGTTTAAATTTTTTCATTATAAATAAGTTTTCAATTATTTTAGTATTAAATTTGTGCTATTTTGGAAATTTAAATGACTAGTACTATATTTGGAACAAAAACTTGAAATAGTGCTATTTTAGTCAATTGCCCAAAAAGAGTAATACCCTAAAATAGCACCATTTTAAGTTTATCTTCCAAATTTAGTACAATAAAACTAAAATTTCCAAAATAATATAAATTATTATGTAAAAATAATTATTAACCTTAAATAAAATCTATATAAAATTAAAACATAATGTTTGGGTTCACTTTTTCCAATTTAGGGTTTAAATTTTTTCATTATAAATAAGTTTTCAATTATTTTAGTATTAAATTTGTGTTATTTTTAGAAATTTAAATGACTAGTATTATATTTAGAAAAAAAACTTGAAAGTGCTATTTTAGTGAATTACCCTAAAAACTAAAATAATAATATTTTGGAAAATTGTCAAAAGAAAAATGGTGATTGTAAGTGGGTGGGGCCCAATTTCATAATAATGAAAGAAGGTTTGTTTTATTAGATGACAGCCATTTGTGTCCTGTAATTCTTGTAATGCACGTCTCCGGTCGTGATTTGAGGACCCAAATTCTGGCATATATGTAAATAAAATAAGTCATTTTAAAATCAAGACAATAATATATAAAAAAATCACAAAACATTGTGTTGAGACTCAGTACATTGGAAAACATTCTGTTGAGGGCTGATTATTCGGCCCATTAACATGTGGAAATAAGGTTCAGTTGTATCGTTTATTTCTCCACTCGAACACAATCTGATATTGTGTTTCGGTCTGAATTGTTTGTGTCTAAACGACAGACCTTTTACTATAACTTGAATAGAAATTTACTTGGTCCCTTTTAATTTGTATTAAATTTATAATTACTTATCATACACTTTTTTAATGTAGTTAACTGTTACATAGATTATTTAATGCAACTATTTTTGCTTTACTTGTAGTGTGAGCTTTCAATGATATATCCGTTTTTTAAAAGAAAAATTATATTTGTGTTTCTTTGTGTTTACATCAACTTATTGTATGTTTTATATGCATGTACAAGAGCTAAACATTGTAGCTAAAGTTGCAATCAATCAAGTTTTGGTTTTTTGTTACCTGTCTTACTTTATTGAATTGATCATAAAACTGTTTGCAATCCTACAAAAGAACATTCTTTTATGCCACTTTCGCATCTTCTTGACAACCAAAAGTAATACGATGACCAATGTAACAAATGTAGAAATTCATGGGCTATAATATATTGATATTATCTCTCTGCTAAATTTTTTGATATAATCTTATAAACTACATTTTTGAGACTAATAGGACAATAACTTTTCATTACAAAATCGTGCATTCAAACTATTTGCGAGATTTATCAGGAAAAATACTTTCTTCTAATTTATACGCAACATTCAAATTAGAGTTAAGAAAAGCTATGTAATTCATATGCTTCACTTAGTTTTTGTTTTAATTCTTGCATTTTTTAGGGAGTTCTGATTTTAATTGGCACGACATTTTGATTTGGGTTATTGTTATTAGTTATTACTGAAATTTGGATCGAAAATGTAGCTGGAGATAAAAAATGTAGTACTTCGGCAAATAATCCGAACCAAACAAACCGAATTGAAACCAAATCGAAAAACAAATTTCGTTTGGTATTGTTATAAAAATAATTGAACAGATATTGTTTTGTAAAACCATAGTTATTGGTTATTAACTGAAACCAAACCGAAAACCAAAATAATATCCGAAAATATTTCGGATATTCCAGTTATTTTTTAGGTTATTTTTGATTATTTTTCGATTAGTTTTTGGTTATTTTTAGTTATTTTGGTTATCGGTTATCCGAATTAGTTTTAGTTATTTTTGATTTTTAAATTTATTAACCGAATCAAACAAAACCGAAATATACTAAACCGAAACTAAACCAAAATATATAAATAATCAAATATATTTTTAATTTTACCAACTAAAAAATCCAAAATCCAAAATCAAAAATAAATGCCCACACCTATTAAAAAAATGAAGAAACACAAAACTCAAAAACAAATAAAAAAAAAGGAAAACTCAGAGGACAACTCATCAATCCTCGTCAAAACCATCGATTAAAAACTTTCAACGGTTGGATTTAAACTAATCCCTCTTTCCATACTTTCGCCATTTGCAGCCTTTTCTATTCCTCCGCCTCTCTCTCCGACGGAACTTTATTTATTTCTTCCACAATTTTAATTATAACAAAACAACACAAAATCAAAAGAAAGCGATAACACACAAAAAACCCTAAAATCAAAATATCACTTTCCTCTGTTTTTTTACTGTTGCACTTTCTCTCAAAAATCTTCCATGGATCTATCTCTTACTAATTCCAGTGATCCTCAATTCACCCATTTTCCTCCCTTTTCCACCTCCAATGCTCCAAATCATCCCCTTTTCGGTGGACCCGGACCTGTTAGCCCGAACCCGTATAACAACAATGAATTCCAGCCACAGCCGCAAACGCAGCCGGCACCGTCTCAGGCAACTACTTCCTTCAATCACCGTCCTTACTCTGAAGTAAGCTCTCACCTTAAAGTCATGTTCTTTATAACTAATCCGGTCAGGTTTTTTTGGTTACTAATTTGCTTTTCGGTCTGTGTAGATGATTTGCGCGGCAATTGCGGCGCTAAATGAACCTGACGGTTCGAGCAAGATGGCAATTTCAAGGTATATCGAGAGATTCAACACCGGTTTACCTCCTGCTCACGGAGCTTTGCTGACTCACCATCTCAAGACCTTGAAGAACAGTGGCGCTCTTACTATGGTGAAGAAATCGTACAAGTTCGCTTCTTCTTCTTCTCTCCCGGAGAGCATAGTTGTTGCTGCGGGTCCGGAAATTCCCAGATCTGAGATTCCTCCAAGTAACACCGTCAACGATAAACGCCAGGTCGATCCGATGTCTGTCACTAGTTCGGCTTCTCAGCCTCAAAAACGAGGCCGAGGTCGACCTCCAAAGCCTAAACCAGAAGCTCAACAACAACCTGGCGCCGTTCAACCCAGTGAAATGCAGCATAGCGGACAGCCAATGTGGGAGCAAAACGAATCAGCTGTCGCCAAACCTGCCGAGGAGGTCCAGGAATCGGCTAAGAGAGGTCCCGGTCGTCCAAGGAAAGACGGAGCTGCTCCAATCGTCCAGGCTGCGGTTATGGCCGGAATCATCATGAAACGAAGAGGTAGACCACCGGGTCGTAGAGCTCCTGGTAGACAGAGGAAGCCCAAATCCGTCTCGTCTACGGCCTCCGTGTTTCCGTATGTTACTAACGGCACAAGACGCAGAGGAAGGCCCAGGAGGGTTGACTCTAGTGGCACCGTTGCACCAGTCGGTGGAGAAATTGTGGCGGTAGCGCCGGGGATGAAGCGAGGCCGAGGTCGACCTCCCAAGATCGGTGGTGTTATCAGTAGGCTTATGAAGCCAAAGCGAGGAATAGGACGACCCGTAGGCAGACCCAGAAAGGTAATTCTCTCCATTGGATCATTCGAAACATCCGAGGTTGATACTGTGCATATTGTTCACTGTTGGCTTCAACTTAGGCAATCATTGGAATTAAGTCATTTTCACTTTCCGCTTTTGAGCATTGTCTGTCTGAAGAATCGGACTAGTTTCCAGAGTTTTTATTTTCTTGTCTCTAGGTTTTGACTTATCCTTATCTGGTTTTTGTGTTTAATCTTTAAGAAAAATTCCTTTGGAGAACTAAGACCAACTGGTCGGTCGGTGGTTTCTCGCTTTAACTGCTAATAAATGTTATCAATTTGTGTGAGCTAATAACAGTCTTGTTCCTTGTATTATCTTTCAAGTATAAACTTGGTCAATTAAGTTAAGAGTTTTCTTGATTTAACAATTTATTAACCGTCTTGAATTTAAAATACTTATGTCTTAACGTTTTTATTTCCCTTTAATTTACCTATAGGCCATGTTAATCAAGGGAGCTATTGTGAGACAAGATTCTGGTTATGTAGAACTCAAGAGAAAGTTTGACATTGTTGTAAGTCTAGTCGACTATAAACAGTGTGGTCTGGCCCTTCCATTTTCGAATATATTTTCCGAATTCTGCTTTCTTATGTTTGGTGTTTGTTCTAATGATTCAGCAAGAGAAAGTAAAAGAGGTTGTGAATCTGTTGAAAGCTGGGGTTACAAGTGACAATCAAGCAGTGGTGCAAGCCATACAGAAGCTAGAGGGGCTAATAGAGAAGGAGCCGGTTGAGCCAGTACAAGCCATGGAAGAGGTGCAGCTAGAGGAGGCAGCATCACCTCAAGGTGAAGCTGAAACACAAAGAGAGGAACAGGGACAAGAAAGAGGAGGAGAAGCAGAGGCAATGCACGAAGCATTGTTCTGAAGAATGATCGAGAAACAGTAGACTTAGCGTTGATGTTTGTGGTTAGAAGTGTTCTTTAGTATGTAGGTGTTGGATCTTATCTTGAATTCTTAGTTAATCGATATGAGCATCCCCAAGAACAAGTTTTGAGTGTGTGTATTGTTGGAATGTTACACTCTCAAATCACTTTGCATTATAGTTTTCAATACATATATTTTGACCACTCTTGATTACATGTCGATTCGTGGTGGTTGCCATTTTAATGTTGAGATTCTGAATGGTTGATACATCTCGTGGTTGTTGAGTTCATCGTTTATAATAGGATACAAAATCTAGAAACAAAATATAGTTGACATATTTGATGACAAAAACAAAAGTAATGATGTGTTTGTCTGCCAACACATTGGGCAAGGTAAGACAGAACTTCTGAGAATTCTTCACCTTGTCATCTTTTATATACATAAAAAACTCTTGTTTCTATAAAGATTGCAGGTGGGCTCTGAGTAATCATCTGACTTGCATTATTCGAGCTTAGGATTATAGCAAACCATTGTTTGTTGCACCAGCGATGAACACTTTTATGTGGAACAATCCTTTCACACAATGGCATCTTTTCTCGGTCGATGAACTCGGAATTGCATTCATTCCTAAAAGAGACTCGCCTGTGGAGGCTACGGTAATGGCGCAATGGCTGAGTCGTCTTTTATCTATTCAACTGTGAGACTCGTTCTCTGAGTCGCAGCCTTATCAACAAACTGCTGGAACAAGTTAAACCATTATTTTCCTAATTGTATTGTCTGCTTTTCTTGTACATCTTTGAATAGCCGTAGATTGATGTCTCTGTAAGACCATTTACGCGGAAGCTCTCTGAATTTTTGAATTTTCCGGCAAATAACTAACACAGAAACAAGGCCACTTGTTCTTAGTTTCACACAGCAGCAGCTTTACGTCTACGAGTGATCATGCTGTTGAAAGGCAAGGTGCTCGAGCCCAAGAACATGAAGTTTATTACTTTTAAGACAGTTGAACCCGAGGTTGCAGAGTTTGAAGATTAGTCTATCCTCCCACGGTTAAGGATCTAGACTCATGTAGTTTATCAAGTATACGCCATGTCACAGCATCAGGAGCCAGACCGTTCTTCCTCATCTCCTCTAGTATCTGGTACGCTTCCCTCTTCAACCCACTTCTGCTACATTCATCAATCACAATGTTATAGCACACTACATTAGGCGCTGCTCCAGAATCCGCCAGTTGGTATAGGAAATGGCAAGCATCACTTAAATTACCAAACCGACAAAGCCCTTTCAGAAATGCTGAATACACAAACGAATCATGTCTGCCTGATAGCCATATCACATCGTCCCATAACCTCTTCGCCATCTCCACCTGACCAGTCGAACACAACCCGTCAATGATAATAGCATGCGTAGTTGAATCCGCAGTAACGCCGGCCTTTGCCATCTGGTCAAACAGGCACATAGCTTCATCTCCCTTATGGAGCTTGAACAACCCACGCATAACAGCATTGTATGTAACAAGACCAGGCTTGAACCCGTTGTCTGGCAAAACCCGATTCCACACATCAAGAGCTTCTTCTGCTCTTCCTTGAGTGAGCAAGCCACACATAACAGTAGTTAAAGTAACAGCATCTGGTGCACAGAATTTCCCTGTCATCATATCACCAAGGACTTTCATGGCATCATCCACCCTACCCATCTTGCAAAATCCATTAATAACTGTGTTAAGTGTATACTCATCAGGCCTACAGTCTCCCTGCAGCATACCGACCAATACATTTAAGATCTCTGTCGGGTTATCCATTACGCAGAGAGCACGTAGATAGATATTATAGATTCTAGTTCTATCTGTTGCTTCTTTTCTCAACATCAGCTCTAGAACATTCCTTGCTTTGTTGGTGTCTTGTTCTTTGCATAGGCTCTCTACTAGGAGCTTATAAGTATACTCAGATGGAAAAAAACCAAATTCAGATCCCTCTTCCAGCAACTGATAAGCCCGCATACACCCACCATCTTTGCACAAACCATGAATTATAGCATTATAAGATGTTCTTCTCGGTTTTAACCCTTTACTCTTCATTATATAAACGATCCTCGCAGCTCCATGGTTTCTCCTGTACCGACACAAGGCATCCATCATATGGCCGTATGCAAATTCAACATTCACGGACTCGCATTGTGGCATGGTGTCTGCAATCTCGAAAATGTCATTGAAATACCCTTCCCTGCACATAGAATCAACAAGATTCGCAAAAGCTGCTGTTTTCATTGATATATCAGTCTCATTCTTCATGTATTCCCAGAGTTCCTTCATCAGCCTCCGTCCTGTTTCAACATCTCTCATTTTCAGAAACCCACCAATAAGAACACTCTGTGTAAGAGAGTTACTCCTTATGCCAAACGCACACATTTCGTCGAACACTTTATGGGCAACTTCAAGTTGTCGAATCTCACAGTAGCCGCCGATTAGAGTGGTGTAAGTTACAACATTCGGGAGATGTCCTCTGTTCCTCATGTCAAAGACAAGCTTATGCGCATCAATTACCCTATAAATCAAACACAGCTGATTGATCAGGCGGTTGTAATTCGTCAACGATGGCACAAAACCCCTCTTGAAACTGATAAAACGGTGAATAACCCCCAAAGTACTCACAGGAGATCCCGAATCTAGCAACCTGGCGATAATAACGTTGCAGGTTCGCTCGTCTGGGATACAACCTGAAGCGACGAAGAGAAGACACCGACGGTGAGCTTCGTCAAATCGTCCGGCGTCACAGAGAGCATGGATCACACTGCTCAGGTTAAGCGAGTCAGGACGATATCCACGGAGGCAGAGGCCATCGAGAATCCGAAGAGCTTCGTCAGGATTCCTACGTACGGTGCAGATATTGTGTATCCGTCTTCTCCAATAAGCCCTATCGGTTACATAGCGTCGACGATCCTCTGCTTCTAATGCTTCTAGTGCTTCTTCCTCATTTTCACAAACTTCAAGATCATTAGTTTTCTTCAAATGTAATACCGATGTAGATGAGAAAGCAAGGGTTTTAGTGAAGGAGAAGGTACTATAAAAGCCATTTTTTCTGGCTCGTAATAGCAGGCGAGTGACAAGGTACATAACAACGTTTTGTCAAAGTCTTTCTGTTGCTACTGAAACTGGTTTTTATATAACAAAGAAAAATACAAATGTTTACATTCCTTTGTGGGCTATCAATTTAATTGGGCCGAAAGATGTTTATAAACCCGCCAAGCCCATTATACTATTGTTTGTATAAGCTCGTAGACAGACATATATAGCATGTTGAGAATTGATGGTTTCATTTTTGTCATGCGACTCTCTTTTGTTACATGCAAACACACTCATAGCAAATTTTGAAGCATAAAATTCAAACATAAGACTTACCTCTTTCTCAACTCCATGTTACGTGATTTAGTGAGAATCTCAAATACGAAAGTAGTCGATTGATTGGTTTTTTTTAGTGATATCTAAACCGGTTCATGTGACAATAACATTAAATTAATATGGGTGACCGATGTTTAGGATTAACATTAATTTTTGGGACCCAATTTTAGCGAACACTAAATTAATTCCACACTCGACGAAAGGCATGCAAAAGGTACAGTAACTTGATAAAAATGTCTAAATATCAGAATAATGTTTAAAATTCAGTAACAAAATTGGCCTATACTGTTGGATAAATTCGAAGGAACAAATGTATTCTCAATAATCGGTTACGCACGAACAAAAGAAGCTCACTGGAATACCTTTCTCAGCCTCTCGGCTGACAGAGACGCTGGTTTATCATAATTTATTTTAGTTATATCATAATTTATTTTAGCCATATTATTTTTAGTAATATATAAATATTTTTTTTCTAAATTCACTTCTAATTTAATATGTAAAAATATTTATATTCTTATATGTGACCTATGTGTCTTTAGATTTAATTATAATAATCAAGTTCATATTAATGTTATAATTCTAATATAAAAGACGATACCGTAATGAATCGGTTTCGATTAATGATATTAGAATTTGGGTGTATTGATAACCCTCCTCCCTTGTATATCATATTTAATAAAAGTAATTTTCTCTAATGTTATATATATTGCATTAATAGTTAATAATGAATATTTATTAACTACAAATAAATAAGAAAATATTATATATATATAATGATTTAATGGAAGTTAATGAAAGTGGTTATGAAGTAGTTATTAACCATCACAACCGTAGGGGGAGAGGGAGTGTTTTTCTTCTAAACTTCATTAAATAGAAGAATAAGAGAAAAAACAACTCATCAATTCCTTATTCATCAAAGGAATAATTAAAGAAGATCAAAGGGAGGAGAAGATCAAATCAATTTAATTGCTTATGGATCAAGGTTAGTATTTTTCTTCTTCTAAAAGAAAAGTTTAAGGTTGAATTAAATCAAATTTAGAGATTCTTGGGATTAGATTTCATAATCGAAATCATTAAAAAAATAAATTAACAATTGGTATCAGAACAAACTAGATTTGTTTTAAATTCACCATAAAATTAGTTATTGATTTTCATGATGAAAATCATGTAGATTAGGTTTTGATGTTAAGTGTGATTGCCTTAAGTTTTTATAATAATTATTAATGTTCATAAAAGAAATTGATAGATACGTTAAATATTAATTAAAAAAATGCATTAAAGTGCATGAAATGCATGAAATGCATCAAAGTGCATGAAATGCATGAATTGCATGAAATGCATCAAAGTGCATGAAGTTTAAAAAGTTTAAAGATCACAGTTTCTTTTCTCAAAATCATAAGTTGCACATTAAAGTGCATGAAGTAATGGTATAATTATTGTATAATAAAAGTTTTCAATTATTTATTTAATCATTATAAATGGTTAGTTATTTTCATTAAATTATAACTTTAAAAGGCAATTAAAAAAATTAAATAGGTGAATCGATTTTTCTCATAAATCATAATAAATGACATTTATTGATTAAGATAAAATCATAAAGTATGTACAGTAAAATATATATATATATATATATATTTGATTAAATAAATTTGCTTATGTATATAAAAAAATTATATATATAAGTGTACAATAAAGTTTCCGCTGATTTAATAGAAATGGTTATATTGTATTTTGAAATTTTAATACAATATAAAGATATTTTATCTATTAAATTTTTAATGTTTATATTTTATATAACATGTTAGTCACCAAAGTGGCTTTGTTATAATAGATATAAATATTAAAAATAGTAAAGTTTATCAATTGATTATGATTAAAGTGATGTTATAAATGACATTAAAGTTTTAATTGATTAATTGTTTTAATATCTATATTCTAGGAGATTACCCAAAGGTAGATCATATGATATAATTATTATTATGAAAAGAATTAATCATTTCACTATAGTCGATATTATGCATACCCAAAGGTAGCATAATTATTTAATTTTATGTGATATGATTAATTGTTAAAGAATAAATTTAACATCGCTAAAAGTGTTTGTATTTAAAGTATTACCCAAAGGTTACTTGAATACATGTTTTATAAGTTTATGATTAGGTATTTGAATCTATAATAAAGTCTCAAAGTAATAATAAGTAAGTATGTATAAATGTTTTGCAGCTTCATCAAATTTGTATGCATCCGCTAATTCTGTCGTAAAATTTAATGGGCTCAATTATGGAGAGTGGTCAGAACATATCCGGTTCACACTGGGTATTATGGCACTCGACCTTGCAATCCTTACGGATGAGGAACCCTCAGCCATTACAGATGATAGCTCCCAAACTGAAAAGACTCGGTATGAGACTTGGGAGCGATCTAACAGGCTGAGTTTGAACCTTATGAGGATGACGATGGCGGAAAGTATTAAGCCATCTATGCCTAAGACAGAGAAAGCAAGGGAATTCATACAGAAAATTAAGGAGTGTTCACAATCGGATTTGGCTGATAAGTCGATTGTAGGAAGTCTAATGAGTGAGCTAACTACAAAAAAGTTTGACTGGTCTCAACCAATCCATGATCATGTCACGCACATGTCTAACTTGGCAGCAAAGTTAACATCCATGGGAATGGAGGTTCATGAACAGTTTTTGGTCCAATTCATTATGAACTCCCTACCTTTTGAATTTAGCCAATTCTAGGTGAACTACAACACCATTAAAGATAAATGGAATTTTAAAGAACTAAAGGCTATGTTGGTTCAAGAGGAAGGGAGATTAAAGAAAATGAAGGACCAAGTTGCGAATCTCGTAGGTCTTGGAAGTTCTAGCAGCTATAAGGCAAAACCGAGTAAAAAGGACAAAAGGAAGGATAAAGCTTTTGTGAAAGGACCTGAAAGCAAAATCCATAAAGAGATGAAATGTTTCTTTTGCAAGAAAACGGGACATTTCAAGAAAGATTGTCTAAAACGAAAGGCCTGGTTCGACAAGAAAGGTAAACATCATAGTTTTGTTTGCTCTGAATTGAACCTTATAGAAGTGCCTAATAATACTTGGTGGTTAGATTCTGGTGCTACTACTCATGTGTCTCATATTAAACAGGGATTCAGTTCGATCCAACCCATAAGAGGAACTGAACAATACTTGTTCATGGGGAACAGGATGAAGGCACGAATTGAAGGCATTGGGACTTATAGATTGATTTTAGACACTCGATGTCATGTAGATCTTGAAGGATGTCTCTATGTACCTGAATGTGCTAGAAATCTTGTTTCCGTTAGTAGACTGGATAATTTAGGATTTGTTTTTAAGATTGGACATGGTGTTTTCTCTTTGTACCGAAATGATTACTTTTATGGTAGTGGTACTTTGTTTGATTCACTTTATAAATTCAATCTTGATGCAAAATTTTCCGAATCCCTATTTAATATTGAAAGTCGAGGCATTAAACGTAGTACATCAAATGAAAATTCTGCTTTATTGTGGCATCAAAGATTAGGTCATATTTCCAAAGAAAGAATTATGAGGTTGGTAAAGAATGAAATTCTTCCTGCATTGGATTTTGGTGATCTAAATGTATGTGTAGACTGCATTAAAGGAAAGCAGACTAAACATATAACAAAGAAATCAGCCACAAGAAGCACTCAGCTTCTTCAGTTAATACATACCGATATTTGTGGCCCTTTAGATGCTCCTTCTTGGAGTGGTGAAAAATACTTTATCACCTTCATCGATGATTACTCACGTTATGGATATACATATCGACTGCATGAAAAGTCCAAATCTGTGAATGTCCTAGAGGTGTTCATTGACGAGGTGGAAAGGCAGTTAGATAAAAAGGTAAAAGTTGTGAGATCTGATAGAGGTGGTGAGTTTTATGGAAAATTCAACGAAAATGGACAATGTCCAGGTCCATTTGCAAAGTTACTTGAAAGTAAAGGTATTTGTGCACAATATACAATGTCTGGTACTCCTCAGCAGAATGGTGTAGCTGAGAGGCGGAATCGTACTTTGATGGATATGGTTAGGAGCATGTTAAGTAATTGCTCTTTATCCTCTTCGTTGTGGGTATATGCATTAAAAACTGTAACGTATTTGCTGAACCGGGTTCCTAGCAAGGCTGTTCCTAAGACCCCTTATGAACTATGGATGGGAAGGAAACCTAGTTTAAGACATCTACGTGTTTGGGGTTGTCCAGCAGAAGTAAGGTTGTATAACCCACATGAAAAGAAACTTGATTTTAGGACTATCAGTGGATTTTTCATTGGTTATCTTGAAAAATCAAAGGGGTATATATTTTATTGTCCTAACCATAGTACGAGAATAGTGGAGACCGGTAATGCTAGGTTCATTGAAAATGGTGAAACTAGTGGGAGTGGTGAACCACGAAAAGTGGACATTCAGGAAGTCCATGTTGATGTTCCTTCACCTATCGTTGCACCTGAGGTTGTTGTTCCTATTGTTGCATCACAGTTAAATGACGCAATAGAACAACATAATGATGTGTCAACCCCACTAGTAGAAAATACAATTAATGAACCGGTTACAATTCAAGAAGAGAATAATATACCACAAGAACCATTAAGGCGATCTGGAAGAGAAAGAAGATCTGTTATTTCAAATGACTATGTGGTTTATGTTATTGAAAGTGAATGTGACTTAAGCATTGATGAAGATCCGTGCTCATTTCAAAAAGCCATGAAAAGTGACAATTCTGAAAAATGGTTAATTGCCTCGAAAGAAGAAATAAAATCTATGGGTGATAACAATGTATGGGACTTAGTAGAGTTGCCTAATGGTTTCAAAACCATTGGTTCTAAATGGGTCTTTAAGACCAAACGTGACTCTAAAGGTAACATTGAAAGATACAAGGCTCGTCTTGTTGCTAAAGGTTTCACCCAAAAAGATGGTATTGACTATAAAGAGACCTTCTCTCCAGTTTCAAAGAAGGATTCTCTAAGAATTGTTTTGGCTTTGGTGGCTCATTATGATCTAGAGCTTCACCACATGGATGTGAAAACCGCCTTTCTAAATGGAGAGCTTGAGGAAGAAGTATATATGGACCAACCTGAAGATTTCGTGGTCACAGGAAAAGAACATATGGTATGTAAGCTGAGAAAGTCGATATATGGACTAAAACAAGCTTCTAGACAATGGTATTTAAAGTTTAATGATATCATCTTGTCATACGGTTTTGTAGAAGTCATCGTTGATCGATGTATCTACATTAAAGTTAGTGGGAGCAAGTTTGTGATTTTAGTCTTATATGTTGATGATATTTTGCTTGCTGCAAACGACATGGGCATGTTACATGATATAAAGAAGTATCTCTCTAAGAACTTTGAAATGAAAGATATGGGTGAGGCATCATATGTGATCGGAATAGATATATTTCGAGATAGAGCACAAGGATTGTTAAGATTGTCTCAAAAAGGATATATCAATAAGATTTTAGAAAGATATAAAATGGACAAATGCTCCGCAGGGATAGCTCCAATTCAAAAAGGGGACAAATTCAGTAAAATACAATGTCCTAAAAATGAATTAGAGCGTAAGGAAATGGAAAGAATTCCATATGCATCAGTGGTTGGGAGTTTGAACTATGTTCAAACATGTACTCGGCCAGATATCAACTTTGCGGTTGGTATGTTGGGTCGATATCAAAGTAATCCTGGAATGGACCATTGGAGAGCTGCAAAGAAGGTTCTCAGGTACTTGCAAGGCACCAAAGAGCACATGCTTACATACAAGAAATCTGATCACCTTGAGGTCATTGGATTTTCAGATTCAGATTATGCCGGATGCGTTGACAGTAGAAAATCGACGTTTGGCTATTTGTTCCTATTAGTTGGGGGAGCAATATCATGGAAAAGTGGAAAACAGTCTGTCATTGCTACTTCCACTATGGAGGCCGAATTTGTGGCATGCTTTGAGGCCACAATTAACGCATTGTGGTTGCGGAACTTTATCTCGGGACTTTGTATTATCGACACAATAGCGAAGCCGCTGAGAATTTATTGTGATAATTCCGCAGTTGTCTTCTTTTCAAAGAATGACAAGTACTCTAAAGGTGCTAAGCACATGGAGTTAAAGTACTTAGTTGTCAAAGAAGAAGTACAGAAACATAGAGTGTCATTTGAACATATAAGAACAGATATGATGGTAGCGGATCCGTTAATTAAGGGACTACCACCCAAAATGTTTATTGGTCATGTACAGCGTATGAGTATTATATGTGACCTATGTGTCTTTAGATTTAATTATAATAATCAAGTTCATATTAATGTTATAATTCTAATATAAAAGACGATACCGTGATGAATCGGTTTCGATTAATGATATTAGAATTTGGGTGTATTGATAACCCTTCTCCCTTGTCTATCATATTTAATAAGAGTAATTTTCTCTAATGTTATATTTATTGCATTAATAGTTAATAATGAATATTTATTAACTACAAATAAATAAGAAAATGTTATATATATATAATGATTTAATGAAAGTTAATGAAAGTGGTTATGAAGTAGTTATTAACCATCACAACTCTAGAGAGATAGAGACACGACCGTATGGGGAGAGGGAGTGTTTTTCTTCTCATAAAAGTGAATTAAACTTCATTAAATAGAAGAATAAGAGAAAAAAACAATTCATCAATTCCTTATTCATCAAAGGAATAATTAAAGAAGATCAAAGGGAGGAAAAGATCAAATCAATCTAATTGCTTATGGATCAAGGTTAGTATTTTTCTTCTTCTAAAAGAAAAGTTTAAGGTTGAATTAAATCAAATTTAGAGATTCTTGGGATTTGATTTCATAATCAAAATCATTAAAAAAAATAACATAATATATATGATTTATTTTTTTTAGAAATAATTTTTATGTTTAAATTATCATATCATATTTGATTAATTTATTTTTAAAAATAAATTAATATTTAAAATTGCCATATAACATTTGACTAAACGCCATGTAATAATTCTTTTTAACCATGTCATCTTTTCTAATGACATATCATCATTTTTTATAAACTCACTTCTCTATTATTCACCCAAAAAATAAAGATAGAATATATTTTCACTAAAATGAGGAGAGAGAATTTATGAGTTTAAGTATCCTCTACAAATCAGAACCGTTAATTATAAATGAGTGAGTATTAATCTCTAAATTTATGAATATTAATGAGGCATTTAAATGATAATTTTGAGATTAATTTGTTAGCCGTTACAAAATTATGGGCATCATTATCAAAAATTCATGGGCAGATAAATTTATCCAAATTTAAGTGATAAATTATTTAACAAATTTTAAAAAATGCACTGGCAATATATGAAAATAAGGCTAATTTACAATATTTTAGTAGATAATACAAATCACTATATCTATAAAAATATATGTTTTCATAACTATAATATCAAGAAAGATACTGTTAAGATTTTTCAAAAGTTATATAAACTAAACGACTTATGTATTGTTACTAAAAAAAATCATCTGATAAACACCATCTATTTGGAGAATGCTCGAGTAAAATCGTCAAAAAAGCTAAAATGCAAATCATCACATTCTCAACAAGTACTCTCTTTCCTAACTCTGTCTCGATATCTATATATGTATTTCTATATTTATAATTTTTTTAGAACTTTTTTAAAACCAAAGAAAAATTTGAAGGAAACCATTCTTTTAGAAATGTTTCATTTCTTTTTAGTACTCTTTTAAAATGATTTTGTATTTTTCATTTAGGCAAAAAAGATAGAACATAATCATTAGATAAGTTCAAAAATATATTTTGATATATGTATTATAATTATTACTTTGGATGATTTTGAACCATTAAATGGGAGAATAGTGTATATGGTAGGTTTTAATTTATAATCCATTTCAGAAAAAAGTATTTGTAATTTAAAAATAAATAAAAATATCAGAATTTAGATATTACGAGTAAAGAATTCTTATTTCAACATATTTTTGTAACTATATAATTATTAGGTATTTGCAATTATAATTCATTTTATAGATAATACTTATTTTAAATATATAATCTTTTTAGGAAGTTTGAAGTCAACTTATAAAATATTTTGTATTACTCATATATAATTTTTTGTTTGAATATTTAAATTTTTTTATTATAATATATAAATATTTACATGTGTTTAGAAGTTTTTAATTTTAAATGCTATTTTAATATTTTTATGTTAACTTTTAGTAGGTTTGTAATTTCTCCAATGAAAATTGTATCTTGGTTAGGTAAATATATTCCGTAGTAATTTAATTTATACACAAATAACATGTTTTAATTAATTAAGATATAAATATTTAAATTTCAATAAAGTAGATGAGATTTGGTTAAAAAAATTTCTTATCTTTAACCCAAATATATTTTTTAACCAAATTATATATTTTTAAAAAATTTATAATAAATAAACTAAATTCGTTAAAAATAAAATCCAATAAACCAAATGAATAAAATGTTTGGAACGGATAATCCGTTAGTGTCATTCTGTTATTTATTCAATTATTAGCTAGTGACATCATTATTTAATATGTCAATATAAGTTTAAATAGATGAACTAATGATTCTTGCGCAATTAGAGGTCTAACGGACCAAGTGTCATCTAGATGAAATAAAAACATTAAGGTTTTTGTATCTATTTCAATTTTGTTTTCTTTTTTTTGCCCATGATCGACACTTTCTTTTGTATTATGATTATATGTAATATGTTTATATCTTTTTATTTGTCCTGCTAATTATTATGTTGTGCTAATTAGCCTAATAAAAATTTTCACTTATTCTTTTGTCAAATGATTACTTTTTGTTTGTTTATTCAAAGGGTTTACTTGTAAAGTGTAATTTTATCAATTATCAAAAAATATATGTGATTTCTTAATTGGAATATAAACTCAATACTATTTCTTAATATCAAATTTAATTTATTTTATGAACCAATATATTCGATTTATGTTGATGTTAACAAATAATAAAAAAATTATAATATAAAAAAATTATTTGTTTTAATTATTTATGCAACCATAATAAATTTGGTATATATATATATATTTCATAATAAAACCATCTTAGCACAATATTTTTTTCAGAACATCTTTTAATTTTTCAACTTATTTATTCCATAATATGAAGGTATCTGATATGATTGGAACGCTTTTATAAAGGTATATCGATTTTTATAGATATATATTTGTTTTATCTATGATGAAATTAATTATGTTTCAATATTTTTTGTTTGAACAATATTTCATGTATATTTATATCGTAATAAAATAAGTAAAAGTGATATAATATCTTTGAAATAAAATGAAACTAATGAGCTCACCTACAACTAAGGAAAAGACAAATGGTATACCACCCTAGTAAGTATTTATTTCTATATATTATTTTAAAATTTTTGATAAATAAATTAAATTTGGAATAAAATATATCATGGTGGTAGATGGTGTTATGAAAACTTCACTGAAACAAATGATGATTCGTTGAATCTGTTGCCACAAATACCAATTAGTACTAATGTGCAACATAAAAATGAAGTCTCATGTGCTACACCTCCTTTACACAAGCGTATGCGTTATTTCTTTTTTATTTTTTAAATAATGCAATATGATAAAATTAGTAAGCTAATATAAATTTATATATTAAAGGTAGCATACGGAGAAAAGAAAATACTTTAGAAACCAAAAATAGTGCATCTAAGTTGTTGGGACATATATTGAGCAATACACCTATACAACACAACAACGAAGTTAAGATTTTTGCACCTCCTTATGAGAAACGTACGTGTTAATCTATGGTGTTATTTTTTAAATTCATTACATTATTTTAAGATTGGTTCATATAACATAGGTGGCAGACACAAGAAGGAAAAGTTTTTGAACACTCAAGATGATTCTTCAGATTTAAAAGTGCAAAGTTCAATACATTCTTAACCAAACAATGAAAATCAAAGTGAACTACCTCCCTATAAAATGGTATGTACATAGTTTATGATTTAAAAAATATGTATATGTTGCAAAAAAAAATAATTCCATTTGTTAAAATATAGGTGGAAGACCAAGAAAAGAACAAGTTCTCCCAAATAATGTTATATCCAAAAATATAACAAATTCAGTGAAACAAAGTTCAAAAGGTTCGTTTCAGTAATATATATAATCATTAAATATTTACATTATAATGACTAATCATTACATATGCAGATGATTTGCTACCGTTCGCAGACTCAAACGATTTTTTTGTATTCATAGCAACTGATTCTGAACACGAAGAAGAATCAGACTTTGAAGGTATTTCATTAAAATCTCAAATTTTTAATATAAAATATCATTTAAACCTATTATGATTTTTAAATTTTATCATACTCACATATTGACTACAGATGTGGAACAATGGAACAATTACCAGAAGAAATGTATAATGCATCAAATTCATGCAATTCGATTTCAAAACAAAAACCTCAACCAACTAACATCTCTAAACAAAATCGAAGAGCTTTGAAAGGTTTCAATGTAATTTATATCGCAACAAGAAGTGTAAATGCAGGAACATCAGTTAACGGTATTTTTTTCCCAATGATTAACCAAAATCATTATCTATTTATGCTCCATTTATAATCACTAATGAATTATATATTAAATTAAATTTATTTAGGTTACTATGACGATGGAGATCCGTCTTTTACGTGTCTACACTGTGGAGCTTATATGTGGTTAGGTGAACGCATAAATAAAAGAGCGATAAAGTCAAATCCAGTGTTCGCAATGTGTTGTAAACAAGGAAAAGTCAAGCTCCCACTACTAAAAACTCCTCCAAAAACTTTATTAGCCTTGCTGTTTAATGGAGATGATAGAAGCAAACATTTTCTGAATTTATCCGAGCTTATAATATGATGTTTTCTTTCACATCACTTGGCGGAAAGATTAATCATTCTGTGAACAACGAGAAAGGCCCCTATCTATTTCAGTTATGTGGTGAAAATTATCATCTTATAGGTGACATTTTACCAGGTCCTTATAAAGATCCAGCGTTTTTACAACTCTATATACATGATACTGTAAATGAGATAAAAAAAATAGAATCAAAGCGTATGGGTAATTTATTAACCTTACAAATTTTTATTTTTGATTTTATGCAAATATGTTTCCAACTAATACAATTTATGCGTTTTTTGTAATATTAGCAAAACAGGAGATGCCGCGAAAATTCAAGAAGAAATAGTTGCACTCCTTATAAAGATGTTAGATGTTCACAATCCTCACGTGAAGGCGTTTAGATCTACAAAAGATAGGTTTGATGTCAATAAACCAACTGAAGGTTTGAGGCTGAGACTTTCAGGTGATAGATATACTGATGGGAGGACTCATAATCTTCCTTCTGCTGATGAAGTTGCTGCTCTAATATCGGGTGATTTTCAAATTGGTATTAACACCCGTGACATTATTCTTGAGAGTATAACAGGACGATTACAACGGATTAGTGAACTGCATCCTGCTTATTTGCCACTACAATATCCGTTACTTTTTCCATATGGTGAAGATGGGTTCAGATTAGAAATCAACATTGGTTTTGTTGACACATCAGGTCGCAAGAGAAAGATAATGACAATGAGAGAGTTCTTTGCTTTTCGGATACAAGAAAGAGAGAGAGAATCTTTGATTATATTAATGTCAGGAAGATTATTTCAACAATTTATGGTGGATGTGTATACAATGATTGAGAGTAATAGGTTAAGATATCTTTGGTTTAATCAAAAAAAACTTAGATCTGACAACTACGTTAGGATCCAAAAGGCAGCTGATCAAGGTGATTGCAATCTTTCAAACCAAGGGAAACGGATTTTTATACCTTCCTCATTCACTAGAGGTGTAAGGTATATGATGCAACACTATCTTGATGCTATCGCTACATGCAAATTTTTTGGATATCCTGATCTTTTCATTACAATTACTTGCAATCCAAAATGGCCTGAAATTACTAGATATCTTGAAAAACATAATTTAAAGGCAGAGGATAGACCAGACATTTGTTGTAGGGTATTCAAACTGAAACTCGATGGTCTCATTCACGAGTTGACGAAGAAGGGAATGAATAACATTTTTGGAGAAGTTAAATCAGGTATATATACTCAAAATTAAAAAGCTCTTTATATTATATTATATTTACTATTTAAATTATTTGGTATGCTTTCGTATAGATGATTGCATTTTTATTGTCTTGGAATATTGCAGCTATGTATACGGTTGAGTTTCAAAAAAGAGGTCTTCCACATGCGCATATGGTATTTTTCTTGCATTCAGATACAAAATTACCAACCGGTGATGATATTGACAAGATCATTAGTGCTGAACTTCCAGATAAGGATCAAGAACCATATTTATATGAATTTGTTGGAGATATGATGATTCATGGACCATGTGGACCTGCTAATCCTAAAAATGTTTGTATGAAATATCGAAAGTGCACTAAATCCTTTCCCAAGTCGTATAGTTCAATTACTAAAATTGATGATGCAGGATTTCCTATTTATAGAAGACGTGATGATGGTAGATCAATACCTAAAAAAGGATTTCAATGTTATAACAAGTATGTGGTACCATATAATAAGGATCTTTTGATTCGTTTTCGAGCTCATATAAACGTTGAGTGGTGCAACCAAGCAAGATCTATCAAGTACATGTTCAAATATATTACTAAAGGTCCAGACTACATTAGCGTATCAGTCGGAAAATATGATGACAGAGATGATAATGTTGATGAAATTAAGGAACATTATAGTTGCAGGTACTTTCATTAGTATTAAATAAAAATTTAAAATTTCTGTAAAAAACAATGTTCAAATTAAGGTATTCTAATATTTTATTACTATTTCAAATGTTTAGATATATCTCAGCATATGAAACTACATGTCGAATTCTTGCTTTCCCTACTCACTATCGGGCTACATCGGTAGAAAAATTGTCATTCCATCTCCCTGGTCAGCAATTGGTTGTTTATAATGAAGATGATCCAGTCGATGAAGTGATAAATCGTACATCGGTTGCAATATCAAAGTTTATAGCATGGATGGAGGCTTTCAAAATATATACAAAAGCAAAAGAACTCACTTATGTAGAATTTTCAATTTTCTTTGTGTGGAAAATAAAACAAAGAATGTGGAAGCCGATGCTAAGAGGTTTTGCAATTGGAAGGATCACATATGTTCCACCTGCTTTAGGTGAAATGTATTATTTGAGAGTTTTGCTGAATATAGTGAAAGATCCAACATCTTTTGAAGAGATCAGAACAATTAACGAAAACGTATACAATACTTTCAAAGAAGCATGTTATACATTAGGTCTTATGGATGACGACAAAGAGTACATTGAAGAGATTAAAGAAGCAAGCTTATTGGGTTCAGGAAGATACATAAGAAAATTATTTTCCATATTATTACTTTCGAATAGTATGGCAATACTTGAAAATGTTTGGAATGCTACATGAGAATTTTTAATTAAAGACATTTTATTCAGCCAAAGAAGGGACAAAAACAATCCAAGTAACATCAGCTATTTTTTATTACATAGAAATATGTTTAAAACCTCAGTTAATTAATTTAATTTATTTTTTATATTTTATAGGTTTAACTTTATCTCAAGATGCGATTAAAAATTTAGTATTGCGTATTAATGGAAGTTCTTTGGCATTTTTCAAAACTATGCCACAACCGGATTGTACAACATCTGATAAGGATGTCAACATTTTGGTAAAAGATGAGTTAAACTACGATCATAACGAGCAAAGAAAATTACATGAAGATCTACTAGCCAAGATAACTGATGAGCAGAAAAATATATATCAAGAGGTTTTAGATGCAGTGATTCGTGATATATGTGGTGTGTTTTTCGTTTACGGCTTTGGAGGAACATGAAAAACTTTTCTTTGGAATATTCTAAGTGCTGCTATTTGTTCTAGAGGTCAAATCATCCTAAATGTGGCATCCAGTGGAATTGCTGCATTGCTATTGCCACGTGGAAGGACAACTCACTCTAGATTTGGAATACCTCTTAGTGTTAATGAGCTTACAACATGCTCGATGCAAAAAGGATCACATCAAACATAATTGGTTAGACAAACTAAGCTCATAATATAGGATGAAGCACCGATGATGAGCAAACATTGTTTTGAGATATTAGATCGAAGTATGCGTGACATACTGAGATGTGATAAACCTTTTGGAGGTAAAATCATCGTTTTTGGAGGAGACTTTAGACAAATTTTACCCGTAATCAATGGAGGGGGTAGAGAAGAGATTGTTTTGGCTTCTCTAAAATCATCAATTTTATGGGATAGTTGCAGAGTTCTCAAACTTACCAAAAACATGAGACTTAACTGCAAAAGACTTAGTAATAGTGAAGCATTTGAACTTGAATCTTTCTCTAAATGGATTTTAAATGTTGGTGATGGAAAGATCAATCAGCCTAACAACAGAGATATTGAGATTGATATTCCTGAGGATTTGCTCATAAATGAATGCGAGAATCCTGTTGAAGCAATAGTCAAGGAAATTTATGGGGAATCTTTTGTAGGAAAGAGTAATCCAAAGTTTTTTAGGGAAAGAGCTATTCTGAGTCCAACAAACCAAGATGTTGATAGTATTAACGAGTATATGTTATCACAATTATCAGGTACCATAAAATTTTAGATAAGTCAATGTTATATTATTTAATATATTAATTTAATATAAAATACGATAACGTCTTCTTTTTTTATAGGTGAAGAAAAAATCTATCTAAGCTCTAATAGTATTGATACATCTGATTCCAGTACCATGGATAGCATGGTATACTCTCAAGAATTCCTTAATAGCATCAAGATCTCTGGATTGCCAAACCATAGTTTGAAATTAAAGGTTGGTGCTATTATTATGTTGCTGCGGAATATTGATCATAAAGGTGGTTTATGCAATGGCACACGATTTCAAATTACTCAGTTAGCTAATCACGTGATTGAGGCTAGAATTATAACTAGTAATGATGATTTAGTGGATAAAAAAGTCTTAATCCTTAGGATGTTTGTGTCTCCATCCGAAGCTAGATTTCTTTTCAGAATGCGACGTAGGCAATTTCCCGTGACTCTTGCTTTTGTAATTACTATAAATAAGAGCCCAGGACAAACATTAGAAAAAGTTAGTTTGTTTTTACCAAGACCAGTATTTACCAATGGACAGATGTATGTTGCTATCTCACGAGTTAAGTCTAGAGACGGGTTGAAAATACTTATTACTGACAAAACATGTAATACTCAGAGGACAACACTAAATGTTGTTTATAAAGAAATTTTCCGTAATATCGGATAGGATTAAAAAATTGTTTCACAAATCATATTTTTAATTTTATAGTTTTGTCTAATTTCATACATATAAAATTGTGTCAAAATAATTTAATATAATAAATTATGTTTTTATAATCATGTGTATTATTTTGACAGATACATTAAATTATTCATTTTTTAATACAGTCTCGTTATATAACTTTTAATTTAAAGAAATTAATATTAAAATTAAAGTTAAATTATAATATTTAAATATAAAGTGAACGTGTATCAAAATATCGTAATATAATATTTTTTTATATAATATAAGTTTAAAATAAAACATACTCATATTAAAAAGTTTAAAAATATAATTCGTCTATAAAACGCAAATATTATTCATATTATAAAATAAATAAAAAATATTGTAATACATATTATATTTTAAATAAATCAATAATTATATAAATTAAATAAATATTTTACATCGAGCAATTCATCTAATTATCAAGTATAATGCCACAATAATTTTCCTATTATTTTGAAGAGATATATTTATAAAATTATAGTTACATGTGTTCTTAGAAAACCTTATTTTATTATTCCATATAATTACTTTATAGTTTTTGTAGTCCCATATACACCAAAAAGTTGCCTTATTTTCTTTCTTCTTGTTCTTGAAATGCATGCCATTTTCTTAAATAATTAGTTGACTAAATTCCATTTGGTGTTTCAATTCCATATGTTGTTGTGTTTTGAAATGCATGCCATTTTCTACAAACCATGATTTCGATTTTGAATTCAAACAAACAAATAAACACAGATGGACCGATGTATTTATCCTCCCCCGCCGCTGCATATACTCGTTAAGGAAACCGGGAATCTACAAAAGGCTGACGCCACCGGCGTACCTTCTCCGGTAACCACCTCAGCTGAAGCCGGGGGAAGAACCCTTCCATCGGCGAACAACGCCCGTTCCGCCAATCCCGGCTGCTGATCCCGGTAACGTGCCACCGCACCCTCTAGCTCAGCCTCGGCGGAGCCATAGATGACTTCATCTCCAGACCTCCGTTCGACCTGGAGATACTCTCCGAGCGACGAACGCTTGCAATCTCCGGAACCACGGTGGATTCCATTCCCGGCTTCGTCCTCGTCGTCTCTGCAAAAGCGCCACCACTTGCGACGACGATGCGGCTCAGCGGAATTTGAAGGAGGACGTTTCCTATGGTGGCGTCTTGCATCGGAGCTGGAAGCACGTGAGATTGAGACGGAGGGTGATACGTGACGGTGTGAAGAAGCTCTGAATGGCATTGGCATGGCTGTGAAACTAAATCCCATAAGCGTCCCCAGTGTGATGCTTCTGTCATGGAAGAAGGATCCTGTCGACTATTTCCTCATCACCAATAAAAATTCCAATCACAATCTCAAATGAAAAAAGAAATCAAAATTTCTGGGTTATTGAATCACGGGAATAATAACATTTCCACCAGAAAACGTATCTCGGCAGAAATCTGGATGCTGAGAAAAACAAATATACGTTTTTGGGTAGTTCTAAAACCATAACCTTTTGGAAGTTGAAGCAAGTTTGAAACTGAAAGCAGAAAACTTTCTGGGTAGCTTAGAAAATACAATAAAAATTCTGGGAAAATGATGCTCAATGTATCTGTTAATTAGATTCACTAGAAACTGACCTCTGTATCAAGATCAGAAGAAGAGGCGGAGGAGACGGTGGTAGAATATGGAACCTGACTGCGTGGATCTTGCATTGCAGAAACGACGTGAGATCGGCGAGTTCCTAATGAGAGAAAAAGGTAAAGTGTATTGCTTTGGTTGGATGATAGGTGGAAGGAGAAAAAGTGACAAATGATTTTCTTTTTCAAATGATTGTTCTTCTTTAAGCTAAAGACCTATTTGCCATTTACTCTAAAATGTAACCTTCTTTCAATGCCACAAGGTATGCAAGAAACCTAATAAAAAGACTGAAAAAGAAATGAATTTATGCAGATAACTAAATTCAATCTGTCTCCGAAAAGATTGACTATTTCTATTTACATGCATCCAGAAAAATTACAGTTTCAAGCTAAACCAAACATATGAGAAGCCAGATTGATCTCGTTAGTGTGTGGTCTAATTTTCCGAGTATGTATCAATCCACATAACATAAAACTGTACATAACACACTCGCAAATCTACAAAGTTTTTGTTTATGTAAATAAATATGTTTTTGATCTCTTTTTTGGTGTTTTGGACTTGGAATCAATTTATTTTTACAAAGAAGCCCAAAACACAATAAACCCAATACAGAACAAAAATAATCAGGCCCATTAGTCCGTGAGGGCACCACTAAGCTAAGATTTAGGGTTTTGTAAATATTGGCCGTCAGTATATATACACTTAAACCTACAAAGCCATCGATACATGGAAATCTGAAGTTAGTCAGTGTGATTTGATTTCGACCTTAAAACTCTCTTTATCGTTTAAGTTGTTGAAAATGGCAGCACGTCACTGATGCGCTTGAGAAAAGTGGTGCTTTCGGTCCTTTTAGTTGCCAAAATCAATGTTTTTCAAGGAGCACTAATGCTTTCATCTGCCGTTTTCCCTCGGCTTATGAACTCAGTTGCTCGTACATTCTTCTTCTTCTTCTTCCTCTTCAATAACGTTTTATCTCTAAAGCTTTTATCATATATACTCTTCCCGTTTTTCCTTCGTTCACAGCATTCTTCTTCTTCTTCCACTTCAATAAAAAAAAATCTGATAGAGATGTCAAGTAACATCTAATGAAGTAAAGAGAATATTGGTTTCTGAAAATCGAAAAAATCTTGAATTGGCCAGCTCTACTCTACTCTAGATGACTATTTCTTGAGGTTTTCTAAAAGGCTTCTCTATATGGTAACAACTTGATTTAGCTTATTAAATACATGAAAAACAGAAGCATCCATTGTTTTGTATTAATACTACAAATGTGAGCTTGAGTGATATATACAGAAGAGTACAGACAGAAACAAACAGTTTCTACTAATTTCCGTAGTACATATACGATTTGCTCTCACAAGTTCCACTCGACCAAAATCTGATATACACTATATTATATAAGCTAAGAAGAAACTCAGTGTAGCCAGAGAAAAAAAATAAAAAAAGAAGAAAAAAATTTAGTAAGAAAATGATAAACTAAGAAACTGAGACCATCCGTTGAAATACAAATATGGGTCTGGAGTGGTCTAAAGCACGACAAATGAGATTAGGTTGCTGAGCTGAGAGAAGAACTTATGCATTCGGACATTGGTGTGCGACAATCTGTTGGCGACTTCTTGTCTAAGCAATATGGCGATACGCTTGTGACTCTGCAGCAAATCCCATAGATAGATAAGAGAGAGTTAGCTCAAGAAACCGGTAATTGGTTTATTCTGTGAAGAAATGTTGTGTACCTTTCTTTCCTTTTCTCTAAGAACCTAGCCAGAGATGCTTTGCGAGCTAGAGGTAAAGCCACTGCATAAGAAACAGAACGTGATTGAAATTATAGCCATACAAATATCAGTAAATCTAAAGGACAAATCTAGTATCAGGTCAATGACTTCTTTATTTACCTGTTGGAGCCATTACATTGGTAGGACAAGAAACTGTCACTGAACAGTCGACATTGGACGCATT
This sequence comes from Pugionium cornutum, assembly GCA_018901935.1. Classification (NCBI taxonomy): domain Eukaryota; kingdom Viridiplantae; phylum Streptophyta; class Magnoliopsida; order Brassicales; family Brassicaceae; genus Pugionium; species Pugionium cornutum. The sequence continues at coordinate 19,209,441 of CM032161.1, forward strand.
AGTTTCGCATGTTGATGCCAAGCCTTTTGTTGGTTTAGCTGCACCGAGTCCATTTGTGCTACTTCCAGCCTCAGGACTAACATAAGAGATTGTAGGCATGAAGCTAGGAGGCATAGCTGAAGAAGAATCGACAGAGGCACGAGCATGATGGACCATGTGTTGATGAGTTTGAGGCGGTGAAAAGGCTTGAGGCATAGAGGAACCGTTTCCAGCTAGCAACATTATCGCCTTGGCCTGTGATGAAAGAATAAAAGAATTAGGCGAATTAGTACTATAATTGCTAACAAAAGAGATGCACATATGGGAGAGCAAAGATTGGTTTACCTTCTCAGGAGATATGTCATCGTAAACACATACTGAACCAGCATAAAAGATCGTCAACTGAGCAGGTGAACCTACTGGCTTGGAAGAAGATCTGACAAGAATAAGTTTTTAGTCATCTATGAAACTTAGATACTTCTAAAGAGATTTTGTAACTACAATACATTATATGATAACTAACAAAGAAGAGAGACCTAATATCAGTTGTCCCTACAATGGAACCTGGAGCAGGAAGGATTGAAATTGGAGGAGCCATGATAGGAACTCCTACCAAAGGATTTGAGTATATGTTATTGCTGGTGAAGCTTTTTCCACCTGGTGCATAATGTGACTGGAGACCCGGCATGGAAACTGCCGTAGTTTCTTCTTGTCGATTGGAATTCGGAAACATCCCGACTCCCTAAGAGTAACAAGCTATAACGTATGAGTAAGGCAAAGGTTTGGACTAATTATCAATAATGAGAAGCTTAGCTTACACTCAAAATGAACCACTATTAAACCAAGACTGGATCCACAAACAAATTGCCATAAACTAGTCTACCAACAACACCATGTTGTTCCCAAACTAGACTAAGACCAAGACCCATAAAGCAGGCACACTTTTTAAAGCACCAATCCATTTGATAAATTGGTTAACGTAAGTCTTTTATGACAAATACCTGTAGAGAACTATAAGGAATTTTACGGTTTGAATCGTATACATCTGCTACTGATGATGGGATGAAAGATTTAGAGCGGGACATATGATAATTTCCAGACTTTCTACGTTTGTCTTCTTGGGATGGTCTGAAAGATAGAAACTGAGAAGATGCAGCAGAGACTTTGTTTGAGAACGACCAATTCATTCCTAAAGTCGGAGCTACAAAACAAAATTAAAGAAACCAATCCAACTCCATCAGATTAAAGTCAAACCTACATTGGTAAACGTCTCAAGATCCTACATAATCAACCGACAAGGAATTCAACAACCAACCCAAGAAACAAAAAATTCACCAACTATGTAATAGAATTTGATAGTGCTTACAAATTCAACGAGGCAAAACCACCTTAAGAAACCGTGACTAGTTTAAAACACTTTCTCAAAACCATTGTACGAAACAACTATAATAATTTCACTTTGTTGTTGTTCAAATTAAAGAAAGATTCAACTTTATCTCCACTTAGCACATGTCGATGCACACTACCTTTATGGAATGGCACGTTTTGGTTTATAATAAAAACAAAGTGGAAATAGTTTTATTCCTCGTGGTGAGAAAACTATTCTTTCTTTCTTTACTTAGACAGATGAGAAAAATTATTCAATTCACATTGTACCTTGAATTATATTTTAATATATCATGCACCATTTTTTCTTAATCAACACACAATCTATATATTTAATCATTCTATAAACAAATCCAACTTGCAATTTCGTGTATAGTTTTATATCTTCTACCTACTACCAACTGTCTCTATTTTTTAATTTCTGTACCCTTCTTTAATCAGCCTTTCTTTTCCAACATTTTACGTATTCGTTCTTAAATAACTAAAGTACACACTTTTTCCCCAATTATAAAACTCTTCAAAACCAAATTTTACCTAGATCAAAACTAAACGCAACCTGTTCGATAAAAATTACGAGTTTGTTTGTGTAACAAAGAGAAAGCTTGAGATTTGTTTTAAAATGATTTAATTCAAAAGAACAAAACATGTTTGAAGAACAAACTCTACTAGTTTCCAAAAATCGAAAATCCCAAGTTTGTTTCCCGAGAAAACGAAGGAAAAAGTGTTCTTCTCCAAGAGACAAACTGGCAATCCAGCTCCCGAGCATGCCACGACCCAGGTTCCAAAACAAATCCAAATCTAGTAACTCCTAACGTTAATTGATTCAAAAATTACAACAATTTGACGATTTGGCTTGCTATCCGAATAGAGAGATTTAAACCGACCACGTTCAAAAATCCAAGAGAGATTACCTGAATCTCTAGAGCTTTCGCTGGTTTCTTCCTTCACAGTGATCGGAGAATTTTTCGAACCCAACCCGAGAAAATCTCTCTCCATGTATGAAGTCACAGAGAGAAATCCTCAAATATCAACTGAGAAAACGATTTAAGCTTCACCGAGCAAAAAAAAATGAAGAAACGAGAGTTTTTTGAGGAAGAAAATGAAAAAACGTGGAATGAAGTTAAAACATACACAGCAATTTCTCTATTTAACAATCGCATGCGACATATGAATACATTAATTTATACACACCAAAAAAAATGATTCCTTTTCCCCTCCTGCTATTGGCGCAAAAGTCAGCTACAGGTTGGTTCGGTTATGTAACCGGATATAAGCAGTCAAAAGGCACGTGCGTCGTCGTGCAGTGCGATTTCTGCGTGTGGCGTTTTCTTTGGTAGTACGACACGTGGTAAAGCACGTGCGTTATTTTATGTCCCCGCGTCATTAGCTGCCAGTCAATTTTTTAACGTAACTGTTCCATTCACGAGATGCATAGCGGCAATATTAATTATATCACAAAAAATTTGGCTTACAAATTTCTAATTGTTTAAAATCTAATTACTATGCACGTTGTCACTTGACTAACGCACGTTCAATTTTTGTCAGCAAATACATATTCTTGTTTTTATTATAAAGTATTAAATAGACGTGTTTTTTTTTACATTTAATGTTTTAGTATTCAATTCACCGGATTGTATTATTAGTATAAACCCATGTGATCGTGTCACTAACTCTAATTATTCTAGCACTTTAATTATTATTAGTTGTGTTTTTTTGGGACGTTAAATATGTTGTTTAAGAATATGCTTGTGTCAATGCAATATTTCTAATCACTCGTTGACATCGTTTTGTGTATTTATAAACACATGTGGTCCAGGAGAGGAAATTACGCCATTTCGTATGTCACTTTTATTATTAAATTATGTTTCTAAACTTATTTTAACTATTAAACAAAATAATGATAATATGTGAAAAAAGAAAAAGAAAATAATAATGTTTTGAATTGTTTATAATTAAAGTGATACAACTTAAAAAAAGGCTTTTGTCTCTCTCACTTCTCTCTAAAATTTCTCTTTCTAAAAAAACAGTTACTTCTCGACTTTTCTTTTGCACCCCTCCTTTTTTTGTCTTCGCCGACAGTTTTTCTCGCCGGCAAAGTGTGTGTCTCTTCCCCGAAGAGTGATTGTCGTCGGTAAAGCCGACGGTTTCTCTTTCGTGCATCGGTTTCTCCCTTTAAATAACCGATTCATTTCTCCTTATAATCCTTCTCTCTCTTCTTCATCACTAAACGTCCAACAATGTCTGATTTTCTTACCAAGAAATTCCAAGATATAGATCTTGGAATCAACGAACCCATCATCTCTTTGCTCCCGGATTTGTGTATTCAAGCAGTTTCGAAAACAAGATTCTCTCTTGTTGGTAAACCCGTGAATCCGAAAAAACAGAATTTAAGGGCCATGATGACCACTCTTCCTCGGCTTTGGAGTTCCGGTGAAATTGTCACGGCTCGCATCATCGCCGGAAATCATGCACAATTCCTGTTCGAAACTGAAGATGGGTTGCTCTCTGTCCTTCGTAGAGGACCTTGGTCCTTTAATAATCGGATGTGTATTTTGCAAAAATGGACACCGGAAATCGCAAATGAAGATCTCAAACTCATTCCTTTTTGGGTGCAAATTCACGGCATCCCAACTCAATATCTTACGTATCCCATGGTCATATACATTGGAGGAACTCTCGGCGATGTCTTGGAGTCCGATTTCAATTCTGAGAACTCCCACCGGGTGGAATTCGTACGCGTGAGGGTGATGATTAACATTGAATCGCCGTTGCAATTTCAGAGAAAATTCCTTTTCAATACAACGGAATCGATTTTGAGATTCCGATATGAAAGATTGAGGGCTTTTTGCCACAAGTGTGGATTACTCTCTCATGACACTTCGGAGTGTCCTTCCTCACCAGTGACAGAAACTCCTACAGAAACACCTTCCGGTGATGACGATAACAATCCACCGGATCCCAGTCATCTCAATCGCGGCTTACCGTCCCAAAATCCACCACCAGCCCACGATGACCGAAATCCTCACATGCCAACTGAGAAACGACCCCGCACACCGAAGGCAATGGATCCACCGAAATCTGCCAAGCGCATCAAAATTACACAGTCTCTTCACACCGGCGACAAATCCGGCAACACCGGTTCACCAGGTAAGCGGGCCGGTTTAGGAAGAATTAGAGGAATTAGAATGGTTTTAGGATTTTATCGGGTTAATTTAAAGGCAATTGGGTCTAGGTTAACCGAAATTCAATTAATTAAGAGTCTCAAAATTTCTCCAAACCAAATGACTATAACCGGATCATGGTTTAATAATTATGCAAAAATTAGAACCAAAAGGAATAAAACTAATAGGAAAAAAATAAATAAAACCAAAGTTTGGTTTTATTCTAAATACTTATTACACAATATGAATGTATCTAAACTTTTAAAAATACCAAATATTATTACTATATCTAAAAAATTTAGAATAAATTTTTTATCTGTTGAATCTCTGAGTTATTTAGGTGATGATTTGGTGGGCCATAATCCACCTTCTTCAGAATGAATAGGCTTTTTGGAACTGCCGGGGATTAGGAGGAGCTCTGGTAGTTCGACGCCTGAAGGGAATAAAGAAGACTTATTCCCCGGACATACTCTTCCTGATGGAAACAAAGAACGGAAGTGACGTGGTTCATGATGCTGCTAGTATCTTAAGTTATGATTCTGTTATGTGTATTCCCCCAAAAGGAACTGGGGGTGGTTTAGCATTGTTATGGAACAAGTCTGTTTCTGTAAACGTTGTTAGTTCAGACGAAAGACTTATCGATTGTAAGATTGAAAACAAAGGCTATGTTTTCTACATGTCATGTGTTTATGGACACCCGATCCGTAAATTTCGGGCAAATCTTTGGGAAAGATTACAAAGAATTTCCACCTTACGAAAAAGCCTGTGGCTTATGTGTGGAGACTTTAATGAAATTCTTAACACACATGACAAAATTGGGGGTCCTTGTAGAGCACCCTGGAGCCTTTATGATTTCCAACAAATGATATCCACCTGTCAGATGTCAGATATATAATTTACGGGTAATAACATGACCTAGGCTGGTAAGCGGAATAACCAATTAATCCAATGTTGGCTTGATCGGGCTTTTGCAAATTGCGAATGGAAAGCAATTTATCCTGCATCAGTAGTAGAATACTTGGATATGATTGATTCGGACCATCGACCAGGAATTATCAAAATTCGTCGAGTCACAGATTCAGGGAAAAGATTGTTCCGATATGATCCGCGTTGGGCATATGAGGATAGCTTCAAAGATCTTTTAGACAATAGCTGGAATACTCTGTTAGATGGTTCATTCTCTCACAGAATCAAAGATTGTAGACATCGAATTTCGAATTGGAAAAGAAATTTCTTTACACAATCAAACAGTCGTATCAGGGAAATCAGTGCGAGTATTGACAGAGAAAAATGTTAAGCAAGATTGCGATTCAGGGAAAATTCTATCCTTAAAACAAGATTTAACTAGAGCATATGCAGACGAGGAGACTTATTGGAAACTCAAGAGCCGAAACCAATGGCTACAGGAGGGGGATAGGAATACCAAATTTTTCCATGCAGTCACAAAAAATCGAAGAGCACGAAACACTATCATTTCGTTACAGAACGGTCAGGGGGAAAATGTTTATGGAAATTCAAACATTGCACAACAGGCTATTTCACACTTCTCAAACTTATTCCAGACAACCAACAGCGGCAATATGGAGTCAGTGCTAAGTAATGTTAAATCAGTGGTATCGAATGAAATGAATGAGAACCTCATAAAGCCAATTTCGGCTCAGGAGGTTCGAGAGGCAATTTTTTCGATTGGATCGAATAAATCATCGGGACCGGATGGTTTTTCTGCCTCCTTCTATCAGAATCATTGGGATATTGTGGGACCAGGTGTGATTGAGGAAGTTAATAGGTTCTTCCTAACTGGCAAAATGGACACAGAGATGAATCATACAAATATTTGTCTTATACCCAAAACCGATTGTCCTAAATTCGTCCAAGATTTCAGACCAATATCCCTTTGTAATGTTGCCTACAAAATTATTTCCAAAATCCTGGTCTTACGCCTTAAAACTATACTACAAGCTATTGTATCAGAAAACCAGGCTGCTTTCATCCCTCGAAGGTTTATTACCGACAATGTACTGATAGCTCATGAAGCTTTACATTCTTTGAAGGCACAACCAAATTGTGCTAAATCATTCATGGCTGTCAAAACTGATATGAGTAAAGCTTATGACCGTCTAGAATGGAATTTTATAAAAGTAGTACTACTGAAGAAAGGTTTCGCACACCAGTGGATACTTTGGATTATGGAATGCGTAACTTCAACATCCTTTTCAGTACTTGTGAATGGAAGTCCATACGGGTTTTTTCGACCATCTCGTGGATTAAGACAAGGAGATCCGCTATCTCCTTATCTATTTATTCTTTGTGCTGATGTTCTTAGTTCACTACTACATAAGGCAGAAGAGCAAAAATTAATTCAGCCATTGAGGTTCCATCGTTCTGGTCCGACGATTTCACATTTACTTTTTGCGGATGATTCTCTTTTCTTCATTAAAGCTGACTCTACCAATGTGCGGCATCTACAAACCATTTTTGAGGATTATGGACGTGCTTTTGGACAGGTTATCAATTATGAGAAGTCATCAATCATTTTTGGGACCAAGGTTTTTCAACATACAAGGTCATCTATTCAACAAACACTTGGTATACACAATATTGGTGGCGGAGGAAAATATTTGGGCTTACCAGAACAGTTTCAACGTAATCGACGCCAACTATTTTCATATATCACGGATAAAGTAAAGTCAAGAATATCTGGCTGGGAAACGAAATTCTTATCACCTGCAAGAAAAGAAGTGTTGATTAAAGCTATTGGATTTGCAATGCCGGTATATTCGATGAATGTTTTTAAGCTCCCGGTACACATTTGTCAATATTTGGATAAATATCTGTCACGGTTTTGGTGGGGATTAGTTGGATCGAAACGTAAAACTTCATGGGTATCTTGGAAAAAAATGACCAAACCTAAAATTCAGGGTGGCCTTGGATTTCGAGATTTTCAACTATTTAATCAAGCTTTGTTAGCAAATCAGTGTTGGAAAATTTTGCAACGGCCTCAATGTCTCTTATCTCGCATTATTAAAAGTCGTTATTTTCACAAATGAGATCTACTATCTGCATCTCTTGGATCTCGGCCTTCTCTAGGATGGCAATCAATAGTTCATGGATGTCAGTTACTACAATCGGGTTTACAGCGGATCATTGGTAATGGGTGTTCTACTGAAATTGGAAATTCTACATGGTTACCTGCAGTACCTCCACGAGCACCGAGACTATTACCATATACAAACCCAAAAATTAAGGTGGCGACACTGTTGGACAAATACACAAATCAATGGGATGAAGCAATAATAACTGACCTAGTGGAAAAGGCAGATCACCATCTAATTTTTAAGATCTTCACTCCATCACATCCGGATCAAGACAGATGGATTTGGCAGTATACAGATAATGGTTCCTACTCTGTCAAATCAGGATATCGACATGCAGTGGATTCGCTACAACAACATTCTTCATTCAATTACCCACCATTGGTAAATCATCAGGATCTGGCAAAAAATATTTGGTCGATTCGTATACAACCAAAATATAAACATTTTTTATGGTGGTTGTTATCAAAGGGACTACCACTAAAATCACATCTACACTCTCGGAAGATGTCCCATGATAATATATGCCTTAGATGTTGTGCGGCAGAAGAAACAGAAACACATACGTTTTTTCTTTGCCCTTATGCTCAGATGATATGGAGGAAATCCGGAATGCTTACTACAACAACATGTCAAAGCTCATCCAATATTTTTGATAATATCAGGCTTTTTATGGGTAATTTCAATAATAGCCAGGTATACTCAATACAGAAGCTTCTCCCTTTCTACATCCTTTGGCGTCTATTGAAGTCCAGGAATGAATTAGTGTTTAATAATAATAACATCTCCGTGGATAAAATACTTCAGTTAAGTATAGACGATGCCATTGAATGGGATAAAATAAATGATCAGAAGTCTTCAACAACTACCTTATCTCAAACAGTAACAGCTTGGCAACCACCACCGAAAGATTGGGTCAAATGCAACTATGATGCTACACATAAGTCTGGAAACACACATTCTGGGATTGGTTGGATAATAAGAAATGATAAAGGTGTTTTTCAAGTTGCTGGGAGAGGAAAATTTCAGGGAAGATCAACGGTTGTCGAAGCTGAACTATATGTATTAATATGGGCAATACAATCAGTTTGGTCTTTGGGATACAAATATGTAATATTCGAAGGCGACAACCTCACAATTAATAAGCTACTTAACCACAACGAGGAAAATCTACATCTACAGTATTATATCAATACGATTCGACATTAGGAATCTATGTTTCAAGGGTTACACTTTCATCACCAACGACGAACAGCTAATCAAGCAGCAGATACACTAGCGTCTTCTGCGATTTCATCTAATGTCGATTGGAACATTTATACTACTTGTCCTTATTTCTTATCTCCTATTGTAAACAATGATTTCGGTAATTAATCATATTTGATGGAAAAAAAAAATTAAAGTGAAAAAAAAACATTGAAGCACAACAACTTGACGATCTTTTCCACGATTATTTCAAGTAATTTATTCCAAGCCTTTCTTTATCTATTGATATATATCATTTATCACTATAATCCAGTAATAAAAGAAATACTACACTGTACAACAACATTCCATATAGATAATAGATTAGAACAAAAGTGGACCTACGGAGAGACGATTATATCAAAAGATGCCATAAACGTATCTTTCACGCTATTGCTCCACATTGAACATCCCAATAAAAAATGTTGATTTTTACATTATATAAAAGTGTTCATTTGTGTTGAAAAATACAACATTATACGTTACCTAACTGCTGTGTGTTGTGACCTAAGTTAGTTATGAACAATGTTCTTCTCATAAAAGAAAATAAATGAATAATTATTTTTACGTACGTTGCTTATTATATAGAGTAAGGATATATCGAGTCCGAATTAATTGAATTTATATATTAGCCTAATGGTTAAACACGTGTTTCAATCTTCTTCTCTGGATGAACATCCGCTTGAACCCGATGAGCGATGTTGCTCATACCAACTTTTTTCGAAATTGTCTCCCTCTCGCTTTTTTTGTTCCGACACGTGTTTGAATGTGTTAGGTCTGGTCGGGTCATATTAGACTTCGGTTTGGTTATTTATCTTATTAATTTTCAACCACCAACGTTTGCGGGTAGTACAATAAGAACTAACATAAATATAACGTTTGCAAGTGGTTGTAGAAGAATAATGAAACGGCAAGTGTGATTAGGTGACGAGGAGAGGAAATAGAACAATGAAAAGATGCATTTTTTGAAAAATGTAACTTGAAAAACAAACACAAGTCATGGTTCGTTATATGAAGGTCCGTAGTAATATGGGCCCAAAATGATTAGGAACGGCCCATCTCTACTAGTTGGTAACGAGGATTTGTTGGTTAAAATAGACCCAATAAAGTTGGCAAGAGAGTTCGTTGATATCTGTAGGTTTTAGATCATTAACAAAACGCTGTGAACCGTAATCAAGTTTTAATTAATTGGTTTAATTTTTTAGTCAAAAGTCTTGGTCTCACTTAACCAGTTTTGACCTTTCTTCCTTTATATAATTTAACTAGATTCATACCCACGCCATGCGTGGCGAAAAATATTTCGTAAATTATATTTTATTAGTAAATATAAATTAAATATTTATATAATTTTAAATTTTATTTAAAATTACTTTTAACATTAATTTTTGTATATACAAATTAAGAAAAAAATAATTATTTTTATGAATTTAATAGTATTTTTTTGTTAGTTTAATAAAATATATTAATTATATAACCAAATTAATAACAATGATATATTTGTAATTATTTTAATAAGTTAAACTCATTTTTATATTTATTTGAAATTTATTTTAGTGATTACACGTTAGCATGATATTTCTGTTAATAACACGTCAGAGTAAAATTATTTTATTAAAATGTTTCTCAAATAATGTATTAGAGATTACATTATTAACTTAAATCTATTTATATTTATTTGAAATTATTTATAAATTAATGTATGAAAAATTTAAAGAAATAAAAAGTATTGTTTTTGCAAATGTAACAATATTTTTTGGTTAGTTGAATAAAATGCATAGATTATATAACCAAGTTAATATGAGTGGCATGTTTTGTAATTATTCTAGTAATTTAAACCTTTTTATATATTTAAGCCGAAAGTCGCTGTGGTGTTGACAACTCAGCATGGCAATTCTGTTATTAACACGTGAAGGTAAGGTTATTTTGTTAAAAAGATTCTCAAATAATATATTAGGGATTTATTAGATCATTAACAAAACGCTGTGAACCGTAATCAAGTTTTAATTAATTGGTTTAAATTTTTAGTCAAAAGTCTTGGTCTCACTTAACCAGTTTTGACCTTTCTTCCTTTATATAATTTAATTTATTAGTACTAAGCAACGTTTGGTACTAAATTTTGGCTTCCCCACTACAGTCACGCCTTCTTCTTCCTAGTCGCTTCCTAACCTCAAAAACTCTGAAGCTCTGGTATCTCCAGCGGAAAAGCAGAGAGTCAGAGAGCTAATTTTGTTTTGCAGTCCGTGTGTGCAGATGAAAATCGGATTTAGAGTTGTATTGGTGCAGTGTGGTGATTAGGTTGAGAATTAGCGAAATCGAAAATGGTATTCAAGAACAGGCTTTTCTTCTCCTCGAAGAAATCAGGATCTTCTAGCCCCGATAGCTCTAATAGTCCCAGATCCGTTGGCTCTAACTCTCCGATACGATCAGACAAGAAGAAGCCTAAATCCTCTTCCAAGGAGGAAACGCCAACCCCGAGCCTCGTTTCTGGCCTTTCCAGAGTTGGTTGCAAGCAGACGCAGATTAAAGATGGTCTCAAGAAGAAGGATAGTTCATCGAAGGGCAAACAGTTACCAACAGAAATTCAGGCTCATTCTATCGGAAAATCGAACTTGTCTCCCAGTACTGAGTCGCAAAAGCCACCCGTTAGACCACCGCCGCCAGAGGCCAAGGAAGGACCCACTTTTGTTTCTCCAATCATGGCCTCCTCTCTGGGCTTGAACCGGATCAAGACGAGGTCCGGACCGTTGCCACAGGAAAGGGTTTTCAATTTTAGGCACGATGGAGAAACTTCGGCTATGTTAGGTGCGAGCAATCTGTCGAAGATGGGTATTGATGGGGAATCGGGCTCGGGTTTAGCCACGTTTGGCTTTGGTAGTGGCAATAGGAAGAAGGAAGCTGCGAGTAGCAAGCTACGGTTTGAAGAGAACATGGGTCGCACTCAAACGACTGACACTAAGAGCGATCGTGATAGTATCTCCCCTGATACTGGACCACCGAGGAGCATCAGCCCTACTTTGCCGGCATCAGGAACTCGGTTGCAGAATGTGGCATCCTCATCGGGAACGGGTATGCCTTTCAGATGCTAAAAACTTCTTGAAATGGTCGGTGGGAGGAACAATTTTTCTGTCTCAAATCCTTTCCGTTGCTTGATGTAGTGATGTTAAATGAGAGTCCAATTTAGACGCAAGGACGCATTGGCAGTTTGCTGAATGCTGGTGATATGATGGAGACTTGTGTCCGTCACATCCTTGATAATTTCGGTCATGGTCTTACATGTTATTAGCATCTTCCTTTGTATTGCTACATTTAGGATGGACATCTGTGTGTTAATAGCTGAGCTTAGCACTGCATTGGCGCATCTTATTCTATACTGTATATTGATATGTTGTGTTACCTGTTGATGTTTCAGTTCTTATTTCTCAAGTCTGCTTGTGACGGTACTTTGCAGGTCGCTCCGAGGTGTCATCTGGACGCTCTGGCCCTCTTAGAAATTCAGACTTTTGCACCCCAGAGGTACCATTCTCCATCACATATTTTTAAATATTTTGTGCTTTGTGTATCTGTGTTAAATGGTCTTTTTGTATTGGTGTTTATCGTTTTAGAATTCATACGAATGGGAAAATCCAAAAGAGTCAGAATCACCACGTTATCAAGCGTTGCTTCGTATGACCAGTGCTCCACGAAAGAGGTTTCCTGGTGACATCAAAAGCTTTTCTCATGAGTTGAACTCAAAAGGTGTACGACCCTTTCCATTGTGGAAACCTCGTAGGTCGAACAATGTGGAGGTATTCTAGAGTCTCCTATCTCTATTATTCCCTGGTGATTTTTGTTTCGAATGCAGAATCTAATCATCTGTCTTTTTTTCCAGGAAGTATTGGTTCTGATTCGGGCAAAATTTGACAAAGCAAAGGAAGAAGTAAACTCTGACCTTGCAGTGTTTGCTGCGGACCTTGTGGGAGTTCTTGAGAAAAATGCAGAAAGCCATCCTGAGTGGGAGGAAACATTTGAAGACTTGTTAGTTTTGGCTCGCAGTTGTGCTATGACTACTCCTGGAGATTTCTGGCTTCAATGTGAAGGCATAGTTCAGGACTTAGATGATAGACGTCAAGAGCTTCCTCCGGGCGTCCTCAAGCAGCTTCATACTAGGATGCTTTTTATCCTTACTAGATGTACAAGATTACTTCAATTTCATAAGGAAAGTTGGGGAGAGGAGGAACAAGCCGTACAACTACGTCAATCAAGAGTCTTGCATTCTATAGAGAAAATACCTCCTACTGGAGTGGGAATGAGTTCAAGTGCTGCAAAGGTCTTAAAGGTACCATCTACCAAGAAAGCGTATAGTCAGGAGCAGCGTGGTTTGGACTGGAAGGAGGACATTTCTGTACTCTCAGTTCCCCCTCGCTCTCATCCTGAAAATTATGTTTCTAAGGAATCTGAATCTCTTGCACACATTGATAGAATGTCTTCCTGGAAAAAACTTCCATCTCCAGCATTGAAAACTGTGACAGAAGCGCCAGGGTCAGAAGAGCAGAATGATATTAAAGTCAAACCTCCAAATATTGTTAGAAATCAACAATCTAGTGATGATACGGCTGTTTCTGTTCTCAGCTGTCCTCCAGCAAAAGATTCTCATGAACAGTCGCCCAAGCATCGGTACAATATTTCTTGGGGTTACTGGGGGGAACATACAGTTATTTCGGAGGAAAGTTCAATAATGTGCCGTATTTGTGAGGAGGAAGTTCCCACTACCCATGTGGAAGATCACTCTGGAATTTGTACATTGGCTGATAAATATGACCAAAAAGGACTGAGTGTTGATGAGCGGCTGATGGCAGTTGCTGGAACTCTTGACAAGATAGCAGAGACCTTCAGACATAAGGATAGCCTAGCAGCTGCAGAAAGCCCAGATAACATGAAAGTGTCTAATTCACATTTAATGGAAGAATCTGATGTTCTCTCCCCAAGATTGAGTGATTGGTCACGAAGAGGGTCAGAAGACATGCTCGACTGTTTCCCGGAAACTGATAATTCATTTTTTGTGGATGATCTGAGAGGTTTATCCTTAATGTCATGTAAAAATCGTTTTGGTCCCAAGTCTGACCAAGGCATGACAACTTCATCTGCCAGTAGCATGACTCCTAGATCCCCGATTCCAACACCTAGACCTGATCCAATTGAACTGATATTAGGAGGCAAGGGTAGATTCCACGATCACGATGATATTCCACAGGTTTGTTGATGGACTGATGGTTGTCTCCATGTGCAAAAGTTTTTGTGTCTTTTGTTATTGAATGGTCCTCTAATGAGTTTTTTTTGACAATCGATAACGCAGATGACTGAACTTGCTGACATTGCAAAATGTGCAGCAGATGCTATTCCGGGTGATGATCAATCCATTCCGTTCTTACTCTCTTGTCTTGAAGATCTGAGGATTGTCATAGACCGCAGAAAGTTTGATGCACTTACAGTAGAAACTTTTGGGACTCGGATAGAAAAGTTGATCCGGTGAGTTCGTTATTGTACTTTTGTATGAGATATCTTCTTTAGCCCCTGCCTGGATCTCATACTTAAGGTTTCGAGAAATATTTTCTTGTAGTGGAACTAAAAATAGTTCACATCGGGAATGTATTGAAGTATTACTTTTCTTTCGTGCAGGGAGAAATATCTGCAGATCTGTGACCTTCTGGATGATGAAAAAGTTGACCTATCGAGCACTGTAATTGATGAAGATACTCCTTTAGAAGATGATGTTGTTCGGAGCTTGAGGACCAGCCCGGTACATCCGCGGGACCGCACATCCATAGATGATTTTGAGATTATAAAACCAATTAGCCGGGGAGCTTTTGGGCGAGTTTTTTTGGCTAAAAAAAGAACAACGGGAGATCTATTTGCAATCAAGGTAAACAGTTGTTGTGCTTTTGTTCTCTTTTCAGTTCTTTTTTCTTTTTTTCCAATACATATATATTTTTGTAGTTATGCTGACGTGGTTGGAAAAATCTGTAGTAGTATTTACTCTAATCTTGTGTTTGTCTGCCATACTCCAAAGGTTCTTAAAAAGGCAGATATGATCCGCAAAAATGCTGTTGAAAGTATTCTTGCTGAACGTGATATTTTGATCAACGTCCGCAATCCCTTTGTGGTGAGTAGGTCTAGCTCTTTAAGCATATTCTTTGACTATATCTGGTTCTTTTAACATAAATTTGTTTTTACCAGGTTCGTTTCTTCTATTCTTTCACTTGTCGTGACAACCTGTATCTGGTGATGGAGTATTTGAATGGAGGCGACCTGTATTCATTGTTGAGAAATTTAGGTTGCTTGGAGGAAGATATTGTCCGTGTATATATAGCCGAAGTTGTACGTTCTACTTGGTTATTTTATTAATAGTTCATGCCGTAGAAGCCTTAGAAAACGACCCCATGATGTATTTCCATGACAGGTCCTTGCTTTGGAATATTTGCATTCTGAGGGTGTCGTTCACCGTGATTTGAAGCCTGATAATCTTTTAATTGCACATGATGGTCATATTAAGGTACAATTTTTAACTGCAAGAACTCTTTTGCCATCTTTCGGAAACTTGTGGACACTCTTATTAGTCCATCAGAAAAAATTTCTTGTCTTGATATTTGAAGCTTACAAGATTGTGTTCTGGTCTTAGCAGACAATAGCTTTTCCACGTATGAGACTTTTAATATCAGAATCATGCTTCCATATAGACCTTATGGTTTCTTTCGTTTTATGTGAGCAGTTGACAGATTTTGGGCTCTCAAAAGTTGGTCTCATCAATAGCACAGATGATCTGTCTGGTCCTGCTGTTAGTGGGACATCGCTGCTCGATGAGGATGAGTCACGATTGCCGGCGTCTGAGCATCAACTTGAAAGGCGCAAGAAACGTTCTGCTGTGGGTACTCCTGACTACTTAGCGCCAGAGATTCTTTTGGGGACTGGACATGGTGCGTTCTCATGTCTAATCTTGATGGCGGCTTGTCTTTTATTCAAGATTTGAGTTTTTAGTAGAATGATTGGTCATGGGCTGGGATTAGTTATTTAGGTAAAAAAAGGTAAGCTTCCAGAATATGATTTGGGCTCTACTCATCTCGTGTAAGTAGATGGGTTATATATACCTGCTCTAGGCCTATCTGCAATAGTATCAGATATTTCTGGTCCGTTTATCACATGCCAACACTGCAAATTCTTTGATATACTTGCATTATTGTTCAGGTGCAACTGCGGATTGGTGGTCTGTTGGCATCGTTCTGTTTGAACTCATTGTGGGAATTCCACCCTTTAATGCGGAACATCCTCAGGTCAGAAACTAAGCACTGCGTGCTAATGCTTTGATAGAGGAACAAATGTTTCTCAAGGTCTTCGAAACTGATATTCGTAGTTGCTCTGGCCTTTGAATGCCAACCATTTTTTTTGTATGAGCTTATTTACTCCTGTAAACTATATTTGAAATCATTACTTAAGTTTCTATATGAGTACTGTGCATCTACTTTTTCTTTTCCATCATTTGATGTGGATTTTCTTTGGTTTCCAGCAAATATTTGACAATATTCTCAACCGTAAGATACCATGGCCTCATGTTCCAGAAGAAATGAGTGCTGAAGCCCACGATATTATAGACCGGTAAGAGATACTCTCCCTATAATTTTACGCTTCACACAAGAGTCTTTTCCAAAATCATCAGCAACTTAACAAAAAACATCATTGAACAACTCTTTTCTGCTCATGTTCTCGAGTTATTAAATATTTGTTTCCAAAACGTTCAAATTAAATGAACATGCAAAACACGTACTGCTCAAATACTATGTTACCGTCCAAATACAAGATTGAGGCTTAACTCCATAGAGAAAAGACAGGTTATATTGTCTGTAACATCATGTCATCTTCTTTTTCTAGATTTTTAACAGAAGATCCACATCAGAGACTTGGAGCTAGAGGGGCTACTGAGGTAAAAATGGATGTCCTTTTTGTTTGATGACTAGTTCCAGTCTGTTGTAATCTGTTAATGTCATAAATTTCATGACCCAGGTCAAGCAGCACGTCTTCTTTAAAGACATCAACTGGGACACATTAGCAAGGCAAAAGGTGCATTAATTTAAAGACATAAGCTTTGCGGAAGCGCATACTTGGCACCTTTATAAGGTTAACAATGGTGTTTTTAGGCTGCATTCGTACCGGCTTCGGAGAGTGCAATTGACACAAGTTACTTCAGAAGTCGCTACTCCTGGAACACTTCGGATGAGCAGTTTTTTCCAACCGGTGAGGTTGACGATTATAGTGATGCTGATAGCTTGAGTGGCAGCAGTGGTAGCTTGAGCAATAATCACGAAGAAGGGCCGGTAACATCCGCTATTCCAGTCTTTGATTTTTCCTCCTTAGACTATAGTCATAAAATTCTATTGCTAACGTTCTATGGATATGTCCTTGAACTGGATCAATGCTGTTACACAGATTGAAGAATGTGAAGGACATGCAGAGTTTGAGTCTGGCTTACCTGTAGATTACTCTTTCAGTAATTTCTCGTATAAGGTACTATCGTACGACTTACCTCTGTTACCTGTTAATATCCAATATTGTCCAATTATGCAATTGGTCGGTGGTTTATTATAAGTTGTTGATATTAGACATTAAGGTTGTATTAGCGTTGGAAGCATTAAGGTTGTATTAGACATTAGGTAGATGCCAGAGACACATGTGGCAAATATAGGGACTGAGCGTGTACTTTTGTAGTCTTTGAACTTGTGGGTGTTGCCTCCACAGTCCACAAAAAAGCTGGTGTGTCTTAGTTGTGGCAAGCGATGTTAAGTGAGCTTGTATCATGGAGTGGATGGTAGAGTAATAAATAAGAGCACAATATGTAGCATTCTGAGTTTCCTATTTTACGGTTTTGCAGAACCTCTCTCAGTTGGCGTCAATCAACTACGATCTTCTATCCAAAGGCTGGAAAGATGAGCCACAACCAAATTCGCATAACAAGTAACATCCATTTCCTGGAAACTCTGCTTTTTTCGCGATTCCTTTGGAATTGTGTGAAACCAGTGTATCGGTTGTTTGTATATACTCTGTAAATGTAAGTCTTTCGGTCCATTTGATTACTTTTGTTCATCACAAAACCAGCCTTGTAAACTCCATTTGTTAGGGAAATCTTTAAATTTGTTTTTCTGTGTTGTATCTGCAGAGACAGGAGGAGAAGAAAGAGAGACTGAATATTTTGAAACATTATGAGAACTCAAGCCGCTGGCAGAGGCGCAATATGTTTCTATACACAAGGACATAAGATAAGAGTGGTGAGGTAGCGTTTGCGTTTTGAGTAACCAGCGACAGACATCGATTTATGTAAAAAGATGAGAGAGATAGAGAGAAGGTCACAGCATAAACTTGTAATGATTTCAATCGCTATTTAAGACGCAACCCTCATAACCTCAACAATTTTAGTTGCAAATTCTTTTAATCCTTTTCTCAAACGAATCCACATAAGAAACATCAGCACGACGTCGTTTCTAATCTCAACCTCTAAGATATATTTTAGCTATGACGTCACTGTATAATAAATTGCTAATTGTGCAATAAGTGGAAGTCAGACAACATTCTTGTCTGTAACTAATTAATATGAAAAAGCCATAAAGTTTTAGTATTATGCTATCTTCTTATGTCTCTGCAAATGCTGAAGAAAAAGTTAAAGGCACTAATAATTACAACTACAATGTACTCTGCCCCAAACACATAATAAACTAAAAATTTAGAATTTTTTAAAAAAGGAAATACCAAATATTAAAGATATCTAATTAACGACCTCGAATTTAGTTCCCCGCCATATTCTTAAACTAACATTTAATCACCAAACACCAAGACGCCGTCGTTTTACAAACTCATGCATCCAAACCCGATTGGCGCAACTCCTGGATCCTCCTCACCACCTCCACCATCTCTGGCCGCTTCTCTGGGTGCTGCTCTGTACAGTCAATCCCCAGCTGCAGCATTTCTGCCATCTCTTCTTCCACTGAGCCCATCGTCTCAATACTCATCAGCTCCGGGTCAAATACCTCACTCCTCCATTCCTTTCTCACCACCGAATGCACCCACCTCGCCAAATCCATTCCTTCCTCATTGACCACTGAGTTAGACGGAGCTTTTCCCGTGAGCAGCTCTAGCAACACCACACCAAAGCTGTAAACGTCTGCTTTCTGTGAGACGCGCCTCAGGTTAGTTACTTCTGGCGCACGGTACCCTGAAACCCGGTTTGGGGTTGTGGATGAGGCGCCGACTATCTGAGCCAGGCCAAAATCAGAGACTCGAGCGTCGTGGGAGTTTGTTAAAAGGATATTGGAGGACTTGAAGTTTCCGTGAGAGCTCAATGGGTCTTGTGAGTGAAGATAGTCTAAGCCACGAGCTGCTCCAAGGGCGATACGTGATCGGATTTCCCAGTCCAATGGAGTCTGCCCTGCGCCTTTGTTTCCTGTAACATTTAGCATCATATTAAGCACACCACAGAAAAAAACCTTCTGTCTGAAACTGAGAACACAGGAAAACTAGACTTTTCATTTTTCAAAAAAACAATCCCATAAGATCAATTATCACTGTCCCTGTCAGTCAAGGAATCCAAGATCACCTTACTCTCCCCACTAATTCACAGAATCTTTTACAAAAGCAATGTAAGCCATGTATATGTCAAGGTATATGATATTAATTCTTCACTAAATCATGCAATAGATCCAACAAAAGCTGTTTACATTGATTTGGGAACTCCAAATCAATGGGATGATAGAAAGCCTTTGGATGTTTCCGTCTCCTAAGTAATGTAAGAAAACAAATCCATGCATGCATCCAAATTATATCACTTAAAATGGCCATATTTCCAGATAAATTCACCGCTGAAACAATTCCAAATTTCTTCAGTATTGCAAGGATTTGTCTGATTACTAATTATGACGTAAATAAGCCAAACTTGAGATTCAGCAGAGAACTATTAACAATTAAAAAAAGAAACAAATTGTTGCAGAGACAGATAAAATAATTCTCACCGTGTAAGAGAGCCGACAAGCTTCCCATGGGCATGAAATCATATACAAGCAGCTTCTCGTCTCCACTATAATAGTAAGCTCTCAATGGCACAAGGTTCTCGTGATCCATTGCCCCAACAACCTCGATCTTCTCCTTGAACTCTCTGTCTGCCATCATCACATCTTTCAGCCTCTTCACAGCCACCATTGTAACTGCGTCAAGAACCGCCTTGTACGCTGTCCCAAACGTTCCTTTCCCCAGAACCTCCGCCGAAGCTCTCAACAGATCTTCCAAATCGAAAACCTTTGTCGCATTCCCAAAGAAAACTAACTTTCTCGTCCCTGAATTGTTCACGTTTCCCGTCACTGCCGCCGTGGAGTAGTCGTGTCCGTAACCTCCATTCTCCGGTGTTTCCACGGCCGTTTTTTCGCCGGGAATTTCGACTTCATGCTGCTTGAAGGTCGCAATGCCGATGGCCCTCGTCCTATCGTTTCCCTTTTTCCTGAAGAGAACCATCAAAATCAGAACAATCAGTGAAAAACCAACCACGCATCCAATCACTATTCCGGCTATCGCTCCGCCGGAGAGCTTGTTCTTTTTCTTTTCATCCTTGCTCCCCTCGGCAGTTCCGGGTATGTTTCCGACAGATATTGGCTGGCTAGGCACAGTTCCTTCGTTAGGGCAGATATCGAGTGGTTTGCCGCAGAGTGAAGTTCCCACAAACGAATCGGAGTCGAACTTTTGCAGACTCTTGGGGATGGATCCGTTCAACAAATTATAGGAGATGTTGAACTGATCCAACGGCAAATCCATCTCTAGAAGAGAACCAGAGAGCTTGTTATTCTCCAGGTACAGAGTCCTAAGTCTCGTGAGGTTTTTAAACCCTGAAGAGATCTCGCCTGTAAAATTGTTATCCGCTAGATTCAGCCTAACAAGGTTACTGAGACTGAACAAGACCTCTGGTATCTCTCCGGAGAATCTATTTCCCTGCAGGTACAGACGCCTAAGGTCGGAGCAGCTACCGAGATCCAAAGGGAGAGTGCCAGTTAAGGCATTAAGGCGTAGGCTGAGCGTACGGAGCTGGGTTAGATTACCGAAAATTCCCTCCGGTATCTGACCGGAGAGGGCAACGCCGGGAAGACGGAGGGCCGTTACACGGCCACCATCGCATACGACGCCAGTCCAGTTGCACGGTGTAGCCTGTTTAATGTCCCAGAGAAATGTGCGGCCTCTGACGACGGAACGAAGCGAGAGAAGGGCGGATTTGTCGGCGGCGAGATCCTGGATTGACGGAAGAGGAAGAGAGAGGAGAATAATCGAAAGGAATGTGGAGAGATTCACCATAGGGAAGAGTCGAAAAAAACAAAAAAAAAAGGAAAGAGAGTGAAGAGAAACCCTAGAAAAGCTCTCAAGAAGCTGTGTGGTTACAGAGAAGAAGAGAAGTGAAAGTGAAGTGAAGGAAGGAAGTCTATTTTTCTCCATTCTTTTTAGCTTTTTGTGTTTATGTTTTAAATGAATATTCAGATAATTTTATAATATGACAAAAACGACATTTCTATACAACAATGAGTTCTGTCTTTCTATGCTTCGACAAAAAACAATGTGTTTTCCATTACTGGTTTATGTTTAATTAATGACATTCTTATGTCTTATCTAAAATTCCGTTGGCTTATCTTATCTCTAATTGGGACATATATTAAAGTAATAATCGGAGAAATAGAATCCAAAGAGTGAATAGTAATTATAATAATATAAAGTGTTAAGATCATCATGAAATTTTTCAGTTCGAGCATCTGAATTTTTCATACATTAAAAAAATTTCAAATAGTTGGAAGTGATTTTTAGTTGTTCATAAATAAAATTGAATTTCTATAAATTTGATGGATGGTTGTGTAGGACCTTAACATGTACAAAAGGCAACAACAATAATTTACAGCATTGAAGTTTATACGAAAACACATTCTCTGTTTTGTGATTGTCTTCATTCTCTTTCGATTGTTTATTTTCGTCTGTATCATCAATGAAAACGCTTTAACTAAACTTACCAATTTTGTTTTGTTTCCATCAAATAAATTATTTCATGGTCCATGAAGTAATATTTAATTTTTAATTTTGGATCATTTACAACAACAAAAATTATTGAGAAAATGTAAAGTAATAAGTTAAAAGAGAAGAAAAATAATAATGTTAAAAGATGTCATGCGTTGGTAAAAGACACAATGGTAAAGGGCCACCGCCCCCACCGCCTCGGGTCCACAATTTTCTATTTTTTATGAGTATATTTTCAAAGATCCAACAATTTTGAGAGAAAATATTCACATTGGTCTAAAAGAATCTATTAAAAAAGTTGTCCCCAGCAAAGAGGGCCTCAAAATATGTTAAGCTGGTCCTGATAAAGACCAGTGTCAAAGACCAGTGTCAGACTAACTAGTTCATCTACATCATATTGAAAACAATATTAATTAGATCTCATAAACTATTTCTTTCTTCCAAAAGTGGTGCAAGTGGTTTGTTGCAAACTCTGTTTCTTGACATATGTTAGAATCTAACATGATACAACCCACTCGCTCTGTATAAATTGCTCAATACTACCGTAATTGACTCTCTTTTCTTTTACAACGTTATTTGATCGGTTACGGTTTAGTTATCATATTCAACTGATCAATTTAAAAAAAAATCAAAGGCCGGTTTAGCATTCTTGTAACTCCTGAGAATATGTAGATAAAACATACACAATCATATATTTTCTGTGAAAAACAATTTGAACCTAGAAACTAGAATTGCATGGGCAACGAAGGGCGTTTTGAAGCAAAAGATTCGCCATCTGGATTTTTAGGGTTCTTTCTTTTGCTTTAAATGACTACCCTTCTTATGAACCAATGCAATAGCCGAGGCTATAACGCACAGAGCCAAGGATGAGAGAACCATTGCAGTGTCTGCCTCTTTCATTCTTGGTAGTGGCACTGATGAGTTCAAGCTCAGAGTCCCAAACTTCGTTCTTGAATCTTCTGGTCTACAAAAAAGGTGACATTTTGAAGTATTTATCAGATAAACGGGCCTCGTGGCGACGTGGACAAGACGACAACCATGTGGTGTCTTTTGACGATGCGGAGAAAGGATTCAAGTGACTACCTTATGAAATTCTTCATTTTACGCCAAAAAGACGATACTTTTCTGGGCTCCGATCGAAAACTCTGCTCATCTTGACGAGTTTCTACAAATGGGGATTATAAAGTTTTGAACTTTTCCTTTCTGAAATTATTAGTTTTTGAATTTGTTCTAAATAGCTTTGTACCAGTACTACTGCTAGATCTTCTAAGCGACGAGAATTCCTCTACCAACTTGCGCTCCCTCTCACTGTCAACATTTTATAGTAAGTAATACGACATAAAGGGCTAAGAGAGAAGTGATGTGACACAAACCTAAGGTTTTTGGGGATTGAAACCTTCACTACGAAACAATGGTCTCCCCGGACTGAAGGTCTATTTGTGTCTGGAACTCCTTTCCGATATAATTTCACAGTGTCACCAGGCTGAGTTCCTGGAGGAATCCGAAGATCCATTGTCCCCTCGACCGTTTCCACCTGTAAAAGAGCAAATGTCAAGCCTACAATTCTCACTATCAAGTAACGTCAAAGCAATAAAAAAGAGCACCTTTGTGACGGCCCCAAGTATTGCATCTGTAAAATCGATGCTGATATTTGAGTATAGATTGAGCCCTTCCCTCCGAATTCCACGCTTCTCATCTACTTGAAGCACGATGAACAAGTCACCAGCCCGTCCACTGCGAAATTAGAAACCAGCCATATTGAATAAACCAACTGTCAAAGCATTAAATATCAGGAAATGTAAGTCAGCAATAGCAGATTTCCTGTACCTTCTCTTGTCCACGTTACCTTCTCCTTGAATCCGCATTGTGGCTCCATCGCTAACACCAGGAGGGACAAAAACATCCATTTTTTTCCTAGATTGCACTCTCCCATTGCCAATGCATTTTCGACACTTATCAGTGATGATTTTGCCTTCACCATCGCATTTGGAGCAAGTGGAAACCTATATAATACAGATTATCATCTAAAGCAAGCTTCAAGGTAAATGAGAATTTCCATATTAGAAGTGCAAGTGATTAGAATAGTATTGGGTACAATGCGTTACCTGAGACATGATTCCAAAAGCTGTTCTCTGATTGTTCATCACACGTCCTTTACCTCCACAACTGCTACACTGTTTAATGGCGTTACTGGATTTAGCACCTGTTCCTCCACAATCATCACATGTTTCTAAATAAGAAACCTCTATCTCCCGTTTTACTCCAAATACAGAATCTTTAAAGCTCAATCGCAGGTCATACCTAATATACAAGTTCCAGAGTATCAATCAAGAAACAAAGATTAGGAGACATAGATAACTTCCACCATTTTCAGCAAACAGACAAGACCATAATCTCTGATTTATATAGCCAATCATTCTACACCACATGATGAAGGACAGGAATCAAATGCCAATTCATGTGAAAAATATTTATAGCTGGTGAACAAACGCGTACAAGAATTTTACCGAATGTCAAGGTCTAGGCTTCTCTTGTTCATGAAATCAAAACCCAACCCTCCTGCTTCACCCATTCCCCCAAAGAAACCATCAGAACCTCCAAAGAACGCACTGTATAAATTAAATGGATCCACCTGAAGTATGGGAAAAAGGAAACAAGGAGGTCATTATGCAATTAAATTTTTCTAAGGTCACTAGAATTTCTTCACAGACGACTTACCCCTTGCGAAGTGTCCTGTGATCCATTAAAATCTCCTTCTAAACCTGCCTCGCCGAAGCGATCATACACGGATCTCTTCTCCTCATCAGATAGTACCTACACGAATGCTTCATTCCCAGGTGTAATAAGCAACAAAGGTTCATAAACGAAAACGCAGATTCCAAGCTAGGCATTAAAAAAGATGATAGAACTTGTGTTACCTCGTAAGCAGCACTAATCTGTTTGAACTTATCTTCTGCACCAGGGTTCTTGTTCATATCCGGGTGATACTGTTCCACCATTACAAAGGTTAAGCTTCAATTCGATAAAAACGAAAGGGTAAAAATAAAACTAAGAGAATCTCGAAGAGTAACCTTTCGAGCCAGTTTTCTATAGGCGCTCTTGATCTCCTGCAAGGTGGCATTGCGGTTGACTTTCAAAGTGGCGTAGTGATCCGTTCTGGCAGCCATAGTAACCACACGACGGCGATTTCCACCGGAAAATCCACATCTCCTAAAACGCAAAAAAGTAGGTTGAGTGGTAGGTATATAGAACGACGCATTGGAGTGCGGAAACTGATGATCCCGGAAGCTATGAGCTGGGTTTATAGATGGAATCAATGCACAGGGAGCCATCACAACCATTTCATCTCCTTCGAGCTTCCGGGATTTCAGAGGAAGGATTTTAAGGTGGTTTTGCTCAGTGGTCATCACTCATCAACAGACAAAATTGGGCTAATGGGCTTTGCTAGAATCTTCGGGCATTCAACAGACGCCACTTTTACGTTCGTAGACATATTAATATTTTGGGTCGAGCATATTAAACACTAAAGGCCCAAAATGGCTTTTGCAAAAATGCAAACATTATAATAAAATTTGGTTTTCGTTTATGTTATTACAATTTCAAATTTTATTTTATCAACAAATACATTTTTCAATTGAAACTAAGGAAAAGGATAGAGATTCTACGTTAATTTCTGAAATAACTATAATTGATTTATATTCAAAATTCTATTATTTTATTCTGCCTATATTGTCTATACTCTAATACTAAAATTGTCCATGTTCAATGAATCAATATTTAAATGTAATATTCTAATAAAGAGAATAAAGTTTCCTAATTTTTTCGACGATGTTACAGTAGAAAACTCCAAGCGGAATTTGCTTAAAAAGACTTGCTTTTTTAGTTGGTCGACAACACCAAATCACCAATTATAACATTACTAGTGCTTTTTTCTTTCTTTCGATTACTACTTTAATAATATAAAGCGGAATCAAGTGGGTTTGGGTGTAATGATTTATTTAATTAATTTTAACTTTATAAGGAACGGGTCACAATGGTTGGAATGATTGAAAGGTACACAAATAATGTACTTGTGTGTTTACGACTTAATCGAAACATATAAAAACGTTAATATCATCTTTTAGGTGGATTGTTTTACCATTTGCTTGATTTAAGAAATGAGTTTCTCGACGCAAAAATGATTAAATATCCATAGTGGAAGAGAGAGACACGAAACGAATGTCCTATACCACAAATAAATACAAAAAAGTGGATTTGACTTATTCGGCCATTGCTTCACTTTACGAATTTCAATGCACGAGATTAGGAGTACAGAGCACGTGACGACCATTACGGTATTCCCACCTAAAATTCCACCATCCTACGTCTTCGGAATTAAATCTTTTTATTTTATCTTTTCCAGTCCCTAGGTGGTAGCTCACATGTGACATGTTATATTGATGTAAAACTTACTTTTATATTATTCTAGAGAACAAATTAATTCAGAAAATCTTATCCAACTACCCCGACAAGTTCTACCTTCAACGCGCATTATCAGATCTTGTGCATGTTTTTACCATTTAGAATTTTATAGTCATATATGATGATTACTTCAGCTAGACAATCTATTATTATTCAAACTAAAACACATAAAGTCATTATAGGAAATAAAGAAAATTATTTTAAATCGAAACAGTGCAATCATAGGGACAAAAGTCGCTGATTTTAAAGTAAACCGGAGAAACCCGGTTTAGATTTGTGACTAGCCGAGGATGGTTGTTTCAGCGATCATGGAGGTAACGACATAAGGATCCATGTTAGAAGCTGGCCTACGATCCTCGAAGTAACCTTTGCCTTCTTTCTCCGTGTCTCGTCCCACTCGTACTGAAGCTCCACGGTTCGCGACTCCCCAAGAGAACGTGTTGATGTCTGCGGTTTCGTGTTTCCCAGTGAGACGACGCTCGTTGCCTTCACCATAAGCAGCAATGTGTTCTTTGTGTTTCACCTGAAGCTTCTCTATCGCTTTCTTTATCACTTGTAATCCTCCATCGTTCCTCATAGACTTTGTACTGTAGTTGCAATGAGCTCCAGCTCCGTTCCAATCACCCTTGAACCATTCCAAATTCGTTACAACAGAACTTGAAACTTGACTTATGGTAACTGCATATGAAGAGCAAGTAACAAACTAACCGGAACTGGTTTTGGGTCGAAGCTGACAATTACACCAGATATCTCAGAGATCCTCTGTCAAAAGAGAAGAATGTCATTAGCAAATTTGAAGCTTGTGTTCAGAAATTGGACCTGTTTGAATTTTTGAAGTGGATTTCTACCTCGAGAAGGTATCGAGCCACCCAGATTTGATCACCAGCAGCAATACCCTCAACAGGACCGACTTGGAACTCCCACTGGCCAGGCATGACTTCTCCATTCACACCAGAGATGCCAATACCGGCATAAAGACAGGCCTTGTAGTGTGCATCCACAATGTCACGACCAATGGCTTTGTCTGCTCCTACACCACAGTAGTATGGTCCCTGATTCAACCAAAACCTTATATCAAAACGAGTTGTGATGACATTAGGTTTATGGATAGGATGATAATTGGATTTACTTGAGGACCAGGGAAGCCGCCAACAGGCCAACCAATTGGCCACTTCACATCCTTTTGCATCAATGTGTATTCTTGCTCAATCCCATACCTTTTGAGTAGAGAAGAGATTTAGTATGTGACTTATTTGCACTGATTTCAACAGACGGAAGAAGAAAAGGAGCATACCAAGGCTCCTCAGAGGCCACGTTGGGGTGACTGAAGATCTTAGCTGCGTTGTGTCTCTTGTTGGTCGGAAGAGGATTCCCCGCCGGTGTGTAAGCGTCACACATCACCTATATATATCACATTAAAAACAATTACTTCTTAAATCTCATTCAGCTCCAAATTGAATGTCACAGTAATCGTAGCAAATCAAACCCACCAAAATGTTGTTGCCTCTCCTGAACGGATCCCTGAATATCGCCTGAGGGCTTTATATTCATTGAACAGCAGAAAAAAATAAACAAACGAAGTTCAAGATTAAGATATGACGTTTATGGGGTATATAGATCTGCAAACAGAAATAACAGATGATGGAAGAACATACTATAAAATGACTTCACTGTCATCTCCGGAAGCCTGACCGGTGCTGGATCCGTCGTAGTTCCACTTAGGCAGCTTCGATGGATCGCTTACTGGTCCTGCTAGTGTCTGTAATTCGAAAACAAATCAGATAATTCAATCAAAACAAGAAAGTATAAAGAAACAAAATATTAATATACCCTGGCTTTGCTTCTAATGTCCATTCCAGATCCACCGATCCTGTTCATTAAAAATTCATATGAAAACTCAGAAACCCAGAAGACGACAAAAAAACGAGACAAGCTCATTGTTGTACTCGTCAATCGCTCGCTTAAGCCAACGCAGGGACGAGAAAACCTCTGATAACCTCTGATAGATGAATCGTGTTCATACCGAAAATCTCAAACCCATAAAAAGATAAATAGCAAAGTTTTCGAATCCAGCAACAAGATGTAAAAATGATAATGAGAGTCGTCGTGAGAGAGAAACAGAGAGAAGACAGATCGAACCATATGTATTCAGCGATGATTTTCTCAGTGGAGTCGTTGAGATTAAGATTGACGAGATCTGAGAGTAGAGACATGGCGGCGTAGGAGAGAAGAATATGAGAAAATATTCAAGTGTGTTTAGGGAAGACGATCAATACAACTTTTCTCCTGACTGTGTTTGTTTTATAGAGCTAGTTTTTTGTTTATTATTTTCAAATAATTACTGTCAATATATGCATCAAGTAAATTGGTAAGTTTCAAAAAATTTATTAATTATATTTTTTTGTTCAGTTAAGATTCTCCTGAGATTACAAGGCAATATGACAACAATATTTTTAATTATTTAAAATTTTATATGCAGCCGCAAATAAAAGTTTATTATATACAAAACGTAATTTATGCGTTACACAAACGGTGAAGAAAAGTCTGCATTTTTGGTAATACGAAACGATCTTTCACATCAGCATTCAACACTTTCGACAACTAAGAATTTCCTTCATACTAATATTCCAATTAATCGTTTGTCTTTTAGTACAAAACTGATTCCGAATATTTCGAAGATATTTTGTAAATAAAGCAATAGAAATAGAATTATTGATGAACACGTAAACGCAGTTACGTAAGAAGTGAAATAACTCTTTTTGTTTTAAATTAAATAGTTATAAAAGGTGTCATTGTGATGACGAAAATCGTACCTTTTTGCTCATCGAATGTGTTAAAATAGGCATATGACCATATTCCAACATCCATTTTGATTTTGGTATTTATTATAAGAACCAAGTCACCAACCAATTAAACTAAAGTATACTTTTCTATTTGAAACAATAGAAAGGAAGATTAAATATTTGTTGGGTTTCATCAGGCTGTTAGAATTTAGTTCGAAACCATACTCTCAGTCTCCTTCACGAATCCATCTCCAGTCCAATCTTTATCAGATTTCAAACCTCTTCTCTCAGCTTTTCTCTGTTGAACCGCTTCTTTCTGTCTCTTCACTAAATCTGTGTGTGTCGTAAAGTATTGAAGTGAATGCCTGTGACAACAATCACGGCAAAGTTGTTCAACAAGCGAAACGAAGGATGTAATATATAGCCTCAACGAGAAGTTATCCTTACCCTCTGAAATCTTCTATCGTCGAGAAGTTGTGCTGTTTCATGAAATCTTGAAGCTCGGCACATAAGGTTTTCACATGGCCATAGCCGTGCATCATCACACCGGTGCATACCTTTTAACAAAAGGAACTAACTGAGTTTCTCACGGAACAAAGTCTAGAAGATAAAAGTGAGGATAATATTAAGTTTAATCACCTGTACAGTATTTGATCCGAGGAGAATGAATTCAGCAGCATCATAGCCGGTTTCAACACCTCCAATACCCGAAAGCGTGTAATCTTTCTCACTGAACTCAGATTTCATCATTTTTGCAATGTTCATAACTTTCGCGAGAGCAATTGGGCGAACGGCCTTATAAGAATAGCCTCCTGGAGTTGAGTAACTGCAAAACAGAAACAACATTAGCTATTCTTGTTATGGATTACGATAATATACGAACGCTATAGCTAACCCTTCAACGCATGGCTCAGGACGCAGCGTCTTCAGATCAATTCCCATTACACTCATGATTGTATTGATGGCTGAAACTCCTTCACATCCTGATTTTAGAGATACCCTAGCCGGCTATCGAATGAAAAATTAAGCGGACATGGTTAACGCAGCAAAACAGACTAGCAATAACTCAGCTTTAAATTTTATACAAGGATAGGCTTCTATACAGACCGGTTATTTTAGATCAAGCAAAATACTGTCAAGGAAAAAGACTAAGCAGGACACTAAGAAAAAGGGTAAATATTAGTCTCCAGGAACTGAAACACCAATGAGGTATGCTGAGAGAAATTGACGTCAAACCTCTGTTATATCAGTGATATTAAGAGTCATCTTAGCCCATACTGGAACTGTAGCTTTAGCATTAATCCATCCGCAAACCTCATCCAGAAGTGCACAATCTTGTCCAACAGCGGCACCCATTCTGCGCTCTGGCATTCCGTGAGGACACGAGAAGTTGATCTCTAAAGCATCCTACACGAAAATTATCTGTTTAAACAAGGAGAAGAAGAAGGAAAGAAAAATTAAGAATCTGAGTTTGCAAAAACTCACAACACCAGTTTGTTCAACACGGTCAATGAGCTCTTCCCAAGCGGTTTTGTTGTATTCCTCCATGATGGAAGCGATGAGGATCCGATCAGGGTACTCTTCTTTCAATTGCTTAAACTCTTTGAGCATGGTTTCTAGAGGTCGGTCACTGATGAGTTCTATGTTCTCCCATCCAATTACATCTGTTTTGGCTGAGCCATTGGATCCAGTTCGTAGTCGGGCATATCGAGGAGTCACGTTGATGACTTTGGCTGCATCTAGTGATACCTAAGTACCCCAATCACAGATTCAGACCACATTCAATCATCATATGCAAACACATACAGACACAGACATACCCTCTGTTCTTCTTACTGTAATTTACCAAAATTGGAGAACCATAATCTAGAAACATATTTGATTGATCACTTCTAAATCTCAACTCGGATTCCATTTACTCAACGATCAGATATGCATAGCAGATTCAATCATCATTTACTCAAAAGTTGTAGAAAAAGAGTCAAATTTCAATTTCTCGGGAACCAATCTGAAGAAAGCTTACGGTTTTGGCGATGACGGCTCCCCAGCCTTCATCAAAGGCTCTTTTCATGACGGTGTAATTGGTACCGGGTGGACCCGACCCGATCACGAAAGGATTCGGCATTTTCAAACCATTTACAGTGACACTGAGATCAGGCTCTGAGTCGGTGGCTGCGGCGGAAGAAGAAATCTTAAGACCAACTCTAGTCGGCGGTATAAAACTCCGGCGAGAGGAGGGATCGAAGTCGACGGATAAGCTGGTTTTAGCGGCGAGTCCTGAGAAGCGAGTCAAGGCGAAACCGATGGATGTCATGATTACAGATCAATCTAGGAATTGCAGAAAACTATCTCCTTTAAAGATGAAGAAGAGTAACGTGAAACTCAGGGAAACTGGGGAAATCAATAGAGATAGTATTGGGTGTGTGTTGGTTGAATCAAATCGAGCAAGGTTAGAAGAAAAGAGAAGAGTGTGTTCTAATAATTGGTCGGTTCATGATCAACTTCATGCCATATGAAAATAAATGAAGTTCTAAAGAAAGTTCCTACTGAATTAATGGCCAAAATTATTATAAACACATTTTCCGTAAGATCTAAAAATCGATTATTCTAGTTTTTCTATCTTATACGCCGATAAATAATTGTATAGATTACGAACACGTAAGGGTATCCACCGTGAGGCCAAAGATGTGTCTAGAGACATGAGTTTATTAGGTCCTAATGAGCTATTGCGTCACAGTCAAACAAAACGTGAGTACTTGTCCAACAGCAGCAACTGGTGGCTCTCGTTGTTTCTCTTCCGTTTGACTCTATTTTTCTCATTTAAGTTTGTGTAACGAATCTTTGCAGTCTTATAAAATTAGTAAATAGTTTAAATGTTAAATCCGAAAGACTCATCTAGAACTGTCTAGCTTATGTTGGAAATCACCAAAAATACCATATTTAATAACCTTACAAATTTCTAAAACGTTCTTGACTCTAAACAAACTTAGACCGATTGTGGTTTCGAGTTTTAAAAGACTGCAAAGATTAAGATTATCTTCCCGACATTTCCAGTTAAGAAAACTAATATTAGATTAAATTTAGATGTTGTAATTTGATTTATATGACGCTACAAAAAGAATGATTCGGTCTATAAATATCGGTATTATACATTGAAGGACACACAACGGCCACGGCCTCGTACGAATTTTTCATGGTCACAAATTTTATTTCCTCGGTCACAAATATTATAGCGAATTATTTTATTTTATAGTATAAATAATCAGATCCGACACGCGTTATGTCAAACAATCAGTAATCTCGGTTGATCACAATTCTCAACATTTCTCTCCTTCTAATTTCTATCGCTCTTCGACCAAAAACTCGATTTCTTTTCTTTCTACTCTCAGGAGGGTAAACATGGAGCCTATGACGGCGAGTTTGGTTCGATCTCCCGTCTTACCACCTAGAAATTCCGACGACGGTGCTGGATCTATGTTCCTTACGGCCAGTATCCCTGTCTTCACTCGTTCTGGTTCCCGACGTCAACTCCGTTTCAGGGTATGTCCCGATTCTCTTGTTCTTAGATTCAACTAGCCTAATTTTTATGATCAAAATCAATTTCCCCCAAATATTCTGCTCCGGGTGGGTTCAATCTGATTTTAACCTGGAAGATACTCGTAATCGGCCGAAATTGAGAGTATCACAATTGTGTATCTGATTTCTTACTGGAAATATCAATAATTGGTCATCTTAAATTCGTTTTTATCTGCTTGCAGCAAAATGCGTTTGCTAGATTCTCAAGACCATTACAAAGCTCAACAACAGCTGCTAAACCTCGGAGAACTTTTACGGTTAGAGCTTCAGCGACTAATGATGCCGCCTCTGGTTCGTCCTCCAAACCGATCGCGCCGCTTCAGCTGGAGTCACCTGCTGGTCAGTTTC
This sequence comes from Pugionium cornutum, assembly GCA_018901935.1. Classification (NCBI taxonomy): domain Eukaryota; kingdom Viridiplantae; phylum Streptophyta; class Magnoliopsida; order Brassicales; family Brassicaceae; genus Pugionium; species Pugionium cornutum. The sequence continues at coordinate 19,242,525 of CM032161.1, forward strand.
TGTCTCAGATTTTGGTGAGCCATCCTCATCTTGTGCCTGCAGCTGTTGAACAGCAGCTTGACCAGCTACAAACTGACATAAAGGGCTAAGAGAGAAGTGATGTTACACAAACCTAAGGTTTTTGGGGATTGAAACCCTCACTACGAAACAATGGTCTCCCCGGACTGAAGGTCTATTTGTGTCTGGAACTCCTTTCCGATATAATTTCACAGTGTCACCAGGCTGAGTTCCTGGAGGAATCCGAAGATCCATTGTCCCCTCGACCGTTTCCACCTGTAAAAGAGCAAATGTCATGCCTACAATTCTCACTATCAAGTACCGTCAAAGCAATGAAAAAAAGTTTAAAAGCACCTTTGTGACGGCCCCAAGTATTGCATCTGTAAAATCGATGCTGATATTCGAGTATAGATTGAGCCCTTCCCTCCGAATTCCACGCTTCTCATCTACTTGAAGCACGATGAACAAGTCACCAGCCCGTCCACTGCGAAATTAGAAACCAGCCATATTGAATAAACCAACTGTCAAAGCATTAAATATCAGGAAATGTAAGTCAGCAATAGCAGATTTCCTGTACCTCCTCTTGTCTACGTTACCTTCTCCTTGAATCCGCATTGTGGCTCCATCGCTAACACCAGGAGGGACAAAAACATCCATTTTTTTCCTAGATTGCACTCTCCCATTGCCAATGCATTTTCGACACTTATCAGTGATGATTTTGCCTTCACCATCGCATTTGGAGCAAGTGGAAACCTATATAATACAGATTATCATCTAAAGCAAGCTTCAAGGTAAATGAGAATTTCCATATTAGAAGTGCAAGTGATTAGAATAGTATTGGGTACAATGCGTTACCTGCGACATGATTCCAAAAGCTGTTCTCTGATTGTTCATCACACGTCCTTTACCTCCACAACTGCTACACTGTTTAATGGCGTTACTGGATTTAGCACCTGTTCCTCCACAATCATCACATGTTTCTAAATAAGAAACCTCTATCTCCCGTTTTACTCCAAATACAGACTCTTTAAAGCTCAATCGCAGGTCATACCTAATATACAAGTCCCAGAGTATCAATCAAGAAACAAAGATTAGGAGACATAGATAACTTCCACCATTTTCAGCAAACAGACAAGACCATAATCTCTGATTTCTATAGCCAATCATTCTACACCACATGATGAAGGACAGGAATCAAATGCCAATTCATGTGAAAAATACTTATAGCTGGTGAACAAACGCGTACAAGAATTTTACCGAATGTCAAGGTCTAGGCTTCTCTTGTTCATGAAATCAAAACCCAACCCTCCTGCTTCACCCATTCCCCCAAAGAAACCATCAGAACCTCCAAAGAACGCACTGTATAGATTAAATGGATCCACCTGAAGTATGGGAAAAAGGAAACAAGGAGGTCATTATACAATTAAATTTTTCTAAGGTCACTAGAATTTCTTCACAGACGACTTACCCCTTGCGAAGTATCCTGTGATCCATTCAAATCTCCTTCTAAACCTGCCTCGCCGAAGCGATCATACACGGATCTCTTCTCCTCATCAGATAGTACCTACACGAATGCTTCATTCCCAGGTGTAATAAGCAACAAAGCTTCATAAACGAAAACGCAGATTCCAAGCTAGGCATTAAAAAGGATGATAGAACTTGTGTTACCTCGTAAGCAGCACTAATCTGTTTGAACTTATCTTCTGCACCAGGGTTCTTGTTCATATCCGGGTGATACTGTTCCACCATTACAAAGCTTAAGCTTCAATTCGATAAAAACGAAAGGGTAAAAATAAAACTAAGAGAATCTCGAAGAGTAACCTTGCGAGCAAGTTTTCTATAGGCGCTCTTTATCTCCTGCAAGGTGGCATTGCGGTTGACTTTCAAAGTGGCGTAATGATCCGTTCCGGCGGCCATAGTAACCCCACGACGGCGATTTCCACCGGAAAATCCACATCTCCTAAAACGCAAAAAAGTCGGTAGAGTGGGAGGTATATAGAATGACGCACTGGAGTGCGGAAACTGATAATCCCGGAAGCTATGAGCTGGGTTTATAGATGGAATCAATGCACAGGGAGCCATCACAACCATTTCATCTCCTTCGAGCTTCCGGAATGAAGGATTTTAAGGTGGTTTTGCTCAGTGGTCATCACTCATTAACAAGCAACATTGGGCTAATGGGCTTTGATAGAATCTTCGGGCATTCAACAGACGCCACTTTTACGTTCGTAGACATATTAATATTTTGGGTCGAGCATATTAAACACTAAAGGCCCAAAATGGCTTTTGCAAAATGCAAACATTATAATAAAATTTGGTTTTCGTTTATGTCATTACAATTTCAAATTTTATTTTATCAACACATACTATATTTCAATTAAAACTAAGGAAAAGGATAGAGATTCTACGTTAATTTCTGAAATAACTATAATTGATTTATATTCAAAATTCTATTATTTTATTCTGCCTATATTGTATATACTCTAATACTAAAATTGTCCATGTTCAATGAATCAATATTTAAATGTAATATTCTAATAAAGAGAATAAAGTTTCCTACTTTTTTCGACGATGTTACAGTAGAAAACTCCAAGCGGAATTTGCTTAAAAAGACTTGCTTTTTTAGCTGGTCGACAACACCAAATCACCAATCATAACATTACTAGTGCTTTTTTCTTTCTTTCGATTACTACTTTAATAATATAAAGCGGAATCAAGTGGGTTTGGGTGTAATGATTTATTTAATTAATTTTAACTTTATAAGGAACGGGTCACAATGGTTGGAATGATTGAAAGGTACACAAATAATGTACTTGTGTGTTTACGACTTAATCGAAACATATAAAAACGTTAACATCATCTTTTAGGTGGATTGTTTTTACCATTTGCTTGAGTTAAGAAATGAATTTCTCGACGCAAAAATGATTAAATATCCATAGTGGAAGAGAGAGACACGAAACGAATGTCCTATACCACAAATAAATACAAAAAAGTGGATTTGACTTATTCGGCCATTGCTTCACTTTACGAATTTCAATGCACGAGATTAGGAGTACAGAGCACGTGACGACCATTACGGTATTCCCACCTAAAATTCCACCATCCTACGTCTTCGGAATTAAATCTTTTTATTTTATCTTTTCCAGTCCCTAGGTGGTAGCTCACATGTGACATGTTATATTGATGTAAAACTTACTTTTATATTATTCTAGAGAACAAATTAATTCAGAAAATCTTATCCAACTACCCCGACAAGTTCTACCTTCAACGCGCATTATCAGATCTTGTGCATGTTTTTACCATTTAGAATTTTATAGTCATATATGATGATTACTTCAGCTAGACAATCTATTATTATTCAAACTAAAACACATAAAGTCATTATAGGAAATAAAGAAAATTATTTTAAATCGAAACAGTGCAATCATAGGGACAAAAGTCGCTGATTTTAAAGTAAACCGGAGAAACCCGGTTTAGATTTGTGACTAGCCGAGGATGGTTGTTTCAGCGATCATGGAGGTAACGACATAAGGATCCATGTTAGAAGCTGGCCTACGATCCTCGAAGTAACCTTTGCCTTCTTTCTCCGTGTCTCGTCCCACTCGTACTGAAGCTCCACGGTTCGCGACTCCCCAAGAGAACGTGTTGATGTCTGCGGTTTCGTGTTTCCCAGTGAGACGACGCTCGTTGCCTTCACCATAAGCAGCAATGTGTTCTTTGTGTTTCACCTGAAGCTTCTCTATCGCTTTCTTTATCACTTGTAATCCTCCATCGTTCCTCATAGACTTTGTACTGTAGTTGCAATGAGCTCCAGCTCCGTTCCAATCACCCTTGAACCATTCCAAATTCGTTACAACAGAACTTGAAACTTGACTTATGGTAACTGCATATGAAGAGCAAGTAACAAACTAACCGGAACTGGTTTTGGGTCGAAGCTGACAATTACACCAGATATCTCAGAGATCCTCTGTCAAAAGAGAAGAATGTCATTAGCAAATTTGAAGCTTGTGTTCAGAAATTGGACCTGTTTGAATTTTTGAAGTGGATTTCTACCTCGAGAAGGTATCGAGCCACCCAGATTTGATCACCAGCAGCAATACCCTCAACAGGACCGACTTGGAACTCCCACTGGCCAGGCATGACTTCTCCATTCACACCAGAGATGCCAATACCGGCATAAAGACAGGCCTTGTAGTGTGCATCCACAATGTCACGACCAATGGCTTTGTCTGCTCCTACACCACAGTAGTATGGTCCCTGATTCAACCAAAACCTTATATCAAAACGAGTTGTGATGACATTAGGTTTATGGATAGGATGATAATTGGATTTACTTGAGGACCAGGGAAGCCGCCAACAGGCCAACCAATTGGCCACTTCACATCCTTTTGCATCAATGTGTATTCTTGCTCAATCCCATACCTTTTGAGTAGAGAAGAGATTTAGTATGTGACTTATTTGCACTGATTTCAACAGACGGAAGAAGAAAAGGAGCATACCAAGGCTCCTCAGAGGCCACGTTGGGGTGACTGAAGATCTTAGCTGCGTTGTGTCTCTTGTTGGTCGGAAGAGGATTCCCCGCCGGTGTGTAAGCGTCACACATCACCTATATATATCACATTAAAAACAATTACTTCTTAAATCTCATTCAGCTCCAAATTGAATGTCACAGTAATCGTAGCAAATCAAACCCACCAAAATGTTGTTGCCTCTCCTGAACGGATCCCTGAATATCGCCTGAGGGCTTTATATTCATTGAACAGCAGAAAAAAATAAACAAACGAAGTTCAAGATTAAGATATGACGTTTATGGGGTATATAGATCTGCAAACAGAAATAACAGATGATGGAAGAACATACTATAAAATGACTTCACTGTCATCTCCGGAAGCCTGACCGGTGCTGGATCCGTCGTAGTTCCACTTAGGCAGCTTCGATGGATCGCTTACTGGTCCTGCTAGTGTCTGTAATTCGAAAACAAATCAGATGATTCAATCAAAACAAGAAAGTATAAAGAAACAAAATATCAATATACCCTGGCTTTGCTTCTAATGTCCATTCCAGATCCACCGATCCTGTTCATTCAAAATTTATACGAAAACTCAGAAACCCAGAAGACGACAAAAAAAACGAGACAAGCTCATTGTTGTACTCGTCAATCGCTCGCTTAAGCCAACGCAGGGACGAGAAAACCTCTGATAGATGAATCGTGTTCATACCGAAAATCTCAAACCCATAAAAAGATAAATAGCAAAGTTTTCAAAGTCGAAGTAATCAAATATATTCAAAACTTTGTGATGGCATGCATTATGCTTCATATAGACGTCTTTACTCAATGAGCAGCAATGATCAATTTAGAATAATCATGTTAACTGTCCGATCAACTTGACATGTCTGTAGTAAAACGTCCATAACTTTGGATTTTGTGCTCAAAATGACACGAATCCAATGCATGTTAAGGTTGCTTAGTTTTCTTTTTTTTTACAATATTTGAGACAGAAATAGATATGCCAAAGCATCCAAGTAATCCAATATATCCCAAACTACGTGATACAATGTTGTATGCTTCATTTATAAGCCTTTACTTAAAGAGAACCAATGATCAGTTTAGAATAATAACTTTAAATGGCTGATCAACTTGATATGTCTCCACTAAATCGTCCGTAAGTTTTGACTTAGAGCTCATAATTACACAAATCCAATATCCACGTTAAACTAGCTCAATTTTCTATATTGTAACAAAATTTTAGACAGAAATAGATATGACAAAGCGTCGAAGTAATCCAATATATCCAAAACTATGTGATGCCATGCATTATTCTTCATTTAAAAGCTTTTACTCAATGAGAACCAATGATCAGTTTGAAATAATCATATTAACTGGCCGATCAACTTTATATGTCCACACTAAATCATTCATAACTTTTGATTTAGATCTCAGAATGACACGAATTCACTGTCCACATTACATTAGCTTAATTTTCTACATTGTAACAAAATTTGAGACGAACAATAGATACGATAAAAGTTCAAGTAATCAAATATATCCAAAAATTTGTGATTCCATACATTATGGTTCATTTAGAAGTCTTTACTCAATGAGCAGCACTGGTTAGTTTAGAATAATCATATTAACTTGCTGATCAATTTGACATGTCCGTTTTAAATCGCACGTAACTTTGGATTTTGAGCTCAGATTGACACGAATCCAATGCACACTTTAAGCTTGCTTAATTTTCAATATTTTGAAAATTTTGAGACAGAAAAGGAGATGACAAAGCGTCCAAGTAATCCAATCAATCCCAAACTACGTGATTCAGTGTTGTATGCTTCATTTATAAGCCTTTACTTATAGAGCACCAATGATCAGTTTAGAATCATAACTTTAAATGGTCGTCAACTTGATATGTCTGCACTAAATCGTCCGTAAGTTTTTATTTAGAGCTTAGAATTACACAAATCCAATGTCCATGTTAATCGAGCTCAATTTTCTATATTGTAACCAAATTTGAGACAGAAATAGATACGACAAAGCGTCCAAGTAATCCAATATATCCAAAACTATGTGATGGCATGCATTGTGCTTCATTTATAAGCCTTTACTCAATGAGAACCAATGATCCATTTAGAATAATCATATTGACTAGCCTATCAACTTGATATGTCCGCATTAAATCGTCTGTAACTTTTGATTCATAGCTCAGAATGACACGAATCCAATGTCCACGTTAAGCAAGCTTAATTTTCTATAATGTAACAAAATTTGAGACAAAAATATACGATAAAAGTCCAAGTAATCAAATATATCCAAAACTTTGTGATGCCATGTATTATGGTTCATTTAGAAGTCTTTACTCAATGAGCAGCACTGATCAGTTTAGAATAATCATATTAACTGGCCGATCAACCTGACATGTCCGCAGTAAATCATTCGTAACTTTGGATTTTGAGCTCAGAATGACACGAATCCAATGCGCATATTAAGCTTGCTTAATTTTCTATATTTTGACAAAATTTGAGATAGAAATAGAGACGATAAAGCGTCCAAGTAATCCAATCTATCCCGAAATGCGTGATGCAATGCTGTGTGATTCTTTTATAAGCCTTTACTTAAATGGCTGATCAACTTGATATGTATGCACTAAATCGTCCGTAAGTTTTGATTTACAGCTTTGAATGACACAAATCAAATGGCCACATTAATCTAGCTCATTTTCTATGTTGTAACAAAATTTGAGACACAAATAGATAGGACAAAGCGTCCAAGTAATCCAATCTATCCAAAACTATGTGATGCCATGCATTATGATTCATTTATAAGCCTTTACTCAATGAACACCAATTATCAGTTTAGAATAACAATATTAACTAGCCAATCAACTTGACGTGTCCGCACTAAATCATCCGTAACTTTTGATTTTGAGCTCAGAATTATACGAATCCAATGCTCACGTTAAGCTATTCAATTTTTTATATTGTGACAAAATTTGAGAAAGAACTAGATACGACGAAACGTACAAATAATTCAATCTATCCCAAATTGCACGATGCCATGCATTATGCTTAATTTATAAGCCTTTATTCATTTAGCACCAATGATCAGTTTAGCATAGTCATATAAACTGGCCGATCAACTTGACATGTCCGCACTAAATCGTTTGTAACTTTTGATTTAAAGATCAGAATGACACAAATCCAATGCCCATGTTAAGCTATCTAAATTTTCTATATTTTGCAAAATTTGAAACAGAAATAGAGACGAAAAAGCATCCATGTAATCCAATTTATCTCAAATTGCGTGATGCCATGCTTTATAGTTCATTTATGAGCTTTTACTTAACGAGCACCAATCATCACTTTAGAATGAGCACTTTAACTAGTCGATCAACTTGACTTGTTTGCACTAAATTGTCTGTAACTCTTGAATTAGAATCAGAATGACACGAATGCAATGCCCACGTTAACCTTTCTTGATTTTTTATATTGTGACAAAATTTGAGACAGAAATAGGGACGAAAAACCATCCAAGTAATCCAAGCTATCCCAAACTGTGTGGTCTATGCTTTTTGCTTCATTTATAAGCCTTTACTGAATGAGCACCAATGATTAGTTTAAAATGATCACCTCAACTGGCCGATCAACTTGATATGTCCGCTGTAAGTCGTCCATAATTTTGGATTTAGAGCTCAGAGTGACACGAATACAATGCCGACATTAAGATAGCTCAATTTTCTACATTGTAACAAAATTTAAGACATAAATAGATACGACAAAGCGTTCAAGTAATCCAATATATCCAAAACTCTGTGATGCCATGCATTATACTTCATTTAGAAGCCTTTACTCGATGAGAACCAATGATCCATTTAGAATAATCATATTAACTAGCCGATCAACTTGATATGAAAGTAATAAATGGAAAGTAAATTTTAATTTAGAGCTCAGCATGACACGAATCCAATGCCCACGTTAAGCTAGCTCAATTCTCTACAATGTAACAAAATTTGAGACATAAATAGATACGACAAAGCGTGCAAGTAATCCAATATATCCAAAACTATGCGATGACATGTATTATGCTTCATTTAGAAGCCTTTACTCAATGAGAACCAATGAATAGTTTAGAATAGTCATTTTAACTAGCCGATCAACTTGATATGTCCGCACTAAATGGTTCATTACTTTTGATTTAGAGCTCAGAAGTGAAAGAATATTGAGATTATAGAGGAGAAATGTGAAGAATTGAATCTGAAAACTCAAAGAGAAGTATGAGAAAATGAGAAATGACTTAGACTTATGGAGAAGAATCTCCTAAGAGTATATAATACATTGAGTCTTTACAGCCCTTTTATAGAGGATTTACAATGTGAACACAAAAGAAAACGAATTCAAACTTGTGGATGAGTTTGAATAGAGGAGGAGCCTGTCAACAACCAATGAGAAGAGAGGAGACAGCAGGCATGACTGTTTGGTGTGGTTACCAAGACTGTGTGCAGCAGGCATGACTGTTTGGTGTGGTTACCAAGACTGTGTGCAGCAGGCATGACTGTTTGGTGTGGTTGCCAAGACTGTGTGCAGCATGGACATGTCCTTTTCACCTTGATTCTTCTCCCAAGGTAGCTATTTAACCATTTTAACCATGTGGTTAATAATAACTCCCTCCTTTTTCATTTTCCTTGTTATTCAAACTGAATTTTCGTGCTCACACTTGCCTTGTAGGTCAAGATAGGTCTTATTTGATTTTCCTATGTCAATACTCCCCTCAAGCTAAAGACTTTGGAATCACCCTAAAGTCTTAAGCTTGGGAACCCAAGGCAACACCTCATTAAAAACCTTATTAAGGAAAACCACTTGGGACAAAACTTAATAAGGGAAAAAGAGTGTGCTGCTCTTGGATTAGGAGACCTTTGATCATGGGTGTGATAAATCAACAAGCCCAAGTTTGCTAAAGATGTTCTTGCAAACTTTGAGACTTGCTGCCTTTGTGAAGATGTCGGCTAGTTGGTCTTCACTCCTTGTATAACATGGCAGAATGGTTCCATCTTGAACTTTCTCCCTAACCTTATGGCAGTCGATCTCTATGTGCTTGGTTCTCTCGTGAAACACTGAGTTTGAAGCTATGTGAATGGCTGCCTGATTATCACAATGGAAGGTAATTGGCCCTGGTTGTGCAATACCGAAATCTTTCAAGAGTGCTTTGAGCCAAGTTACTTCATTTGTCAGCTTCCTCATAGCCCTATATTCTGCTTCAGCACTAGAACATGATACCACCTTCTGCTTCTTAGTCTTCCAAGTGACTAAGTTCCCACCAACAAAGGTGCAATACCCAGTGGTTGATTTCCTATCCACCCTATCACCAGCCCAATCCGCATCACAATACCCGACAATCTCAGTGTTCCCATTCTTGCCCATCCATATACCTTGACCAGGAGATCCTTTGATGTATCTAAGGATCCTTTCTACCATGCTCTAATGATATACAGTAGGCTTTTGCATATGTTGACTCACTTGATTCACAGCAAAACACAAGTCTGGTCGTGTGAGGGTGAGGTAGATCAGCTTCCCAACTAGTCTCCTATACTGAGAAACATCCTTAAATAACTCATCAGCTTTCTCCCCCTTTCCGTTGACCTTGTAGCCATCTTCAAGAGGAGTTTTGGCCGGTTTAGCCCCAAGCTTTCCCGTGTCTGTCAACAGATCAAGAGCATACTTTCTTTGGGATAGAAAGAGCCCTTTTTGAGACCGACACACTTCAATACCCAAGAAGTACTTCAACTCTCTAAGATCCTTGATGTCAAATGATCTGTTTAAGAAGGCCTTTGTGGACTGAATTCCTTCCTTATCATCTCCTGTGATGATAAGGTCATCCACATAAACCAAGACCGCCACGATTCCTTTGGAGTTTTGAAGAGTGAACAAAGTATGATCTGAATGGGATTTCCTAAACCCATTATCAGTAAGTGTGGAGCTTAATTTGTGATACCAGGCCCTTGGTGACTGCTTCAACCCATATATTGCCTTCCTAAGTCGTAGAACCTGTCCCTCTTTGCAAAGATCTTCAAGGCCTGGTGGTGAAGTCATATACACTTCCTCTTCAAGTTCTCCTTGTAGGAATGCGTTCTTGACATCCATTTGCCATAAGTCCCAAGTCAGATTCGTAGCTAGTGAAAGAACAACCCTTACAGTGTGTAGCTTAGCCACCGGTGCAAATGTATCAGTATAGTCCTCTCCATATGTCTGAGTGAAACCTCTTGCAACTAGACGTGCCTTGTACCTTTCTATGTCCCCATTGCTCTTATACTTGATGGTGAACACCCACTTGGAACTCACAGCCTTCTTGCCTTTGGGAAGTTCTTGTATATCCCATGTATGATTCCTTTCCATAGCTCCCTTCTCATCTCTTACTGCATCTAACCATTCTTTCTTGCTCTTAGCTTCTTCATAAGTCCTTGGAATCTGACTTTGTTCAATCTTTCCAAGGAATGCTTGATGACTAGATGGCAAGAGGTCAAGGGAACAAACAGCTTGTATGGGATGAGCCACGACCTGGTTGTTGTAGAATACCCTAGTGTTCCTAAGTCTAGTACTCCTCCTTAAATGCTGAACAGGTGGTGCAGCCTCCTCTACAACCGTTTCCTCTTCCATTTGGTGAATAGGTTCCTCTATACCCACTTCCAAGTCGTCTTGTTCTTGATTTTGGGCCATAGCTTCTTCTTGGATTGGAGTTGGTTCTTGAGTTACCACCCCTTGTTCATTCTCTTGGGTATCTTGTGAACTACTTAAGGTTCTTGTTTCTTCGTGTCTTGAATCCTTGGGCAGATCATTTCCCAAATGATTCAAGAGAAACCTCAAAATCGTAGCCAAATCAGAAGGTGACCTTGAGAGATCCTTCAATCCTTCCCAATCTTTCTGATCATAATAGCTTCGTTCTTCTATGAACTTGACATCTCTAGACACATATGTCCTGTTGTTGCTCGGATCATAGCACTTATAACCCTTTTGTGTTGTCGAATATCCAAGGAACATACACTTGATGCTCTTTGCCTCCAACTTGTTTCTTAGATCACCTGGAACATACACAAAGCACACACACCCAAATACACGTAAATGATCAATGGAAGGTTTAGTTTTATTGAGTACCTCAAATGGGGATATATCTTGCAAGACTTTGGTTGGAATCCGATTGATGAGGTAGCAAGCAACCAAGACTGCATCTCCCCAAAAACTTTTAGGAACATTGGTATGAAACATCATGGATCTTGCTACTTCCATTAAGTGTCGGTTCTTCCTTTCAGCAACTCCATTTTGTTGTGGTGTGTGTGGACAGCTAGTTTGATGTAGTATTCCATGTTTGTTTAGATGAGCTTTGAATCTTTGACTTGTGTATTCCCCTCCATTATCTGATCTTAACACTTTGATCTTGGCATTGAATTGATTAGTAACATAATTATGAAAGTTTATAAATGCCTCATAAACCCTATCTTTAGATGGAAGTAATGTAACCCATGTATATTTCGATTTCTCATCTATAAAGGTCACAAAGTATTTATTCCTATCTCGAGACATGCAAGGTGAGGTCCAAACATCGGAATGTACTAAATCAAAGCAATGCTCATAAATTGTAGACGATTTAGGGAAAACAACACGACAATGTTTGCCAAGGATACAAGCCTCACAAACTGAGTATTGACATAGGAAAATCAAATAAGACCTATCTTGACCTACAAGGCAAGTGTGAGCACGAAAATTCAGTTTGAATAACAAGGGAAATGAAAAAGGATGGGTTATTATTAACCACATGGTTGAAATGGTTAAATAGCTACCTTGGGAGAAGAATCAAGGTGGAAAAGTCATGCCCATGCTGCACACAGTCTTGGCAACCACACCAAACAGTCATGCCCATGCTGCACACAGTCTTGGCAACCACACCAAACAGTCATGCCCATGCTGTCTCCTCTCTTCTCATTGGTTGTTGACAGGCTCCTCCTCTATTCAAACTCATCCACAAGTTTGAATTCGTTTTCTTTTGTGTTCACATTGTAAATCCTCTATAAAAGGGCTGTAAAGACTCAATGTATAATATACTCTTAGGAGATTCTTCTCCATAAGTCTAAGTCATTTCTCATTTCTCATACTTCTCTTTGAGTTTTCAGATTCAATTCTTCACATTTCTCCTCTATAATCTCAATATTCTTACATGGTATCAGAGCATAAGATCATTCTCTTATCTTTTCTACTCAAATCTCTCAGTTTCTAATCTAAACTTCTGTCAAAAATCTCTCAGTCTTTAGACTAAAAACTCACGGTTTCATTCAACCATAAAAGCTGCTTCCTTTGAGCTCTTCAAAGCCTAACAATGGAGGATACAGTTCAAATTAGTTCCAGCCTGAAACCTACGGTGATAGCAGTAGTTCTCAAAGGCTTGAACTACACATTATGGTCAAGAACCATCAAGACAGCCATTTGTGGCAAAGGACTTTGGAATCACATCTTGGAGGATAATACTCCATCTATAGATGATCCAAAGGAGAAGAAGGATGAGGCAACAAGAAAAGAAGAAGCTAGGTGGTTCCAAGAAGATCAATCAGTCCTTGGATTCCTCCAAAATTCATTGGACCCATCCATTCTTGAAGCTTATTCACATTGTGAAACTGCCAAGTCTCTTTGGGACACTCTCAAGAGGGTGTATGGGGATGTTTCAAACCTCAGCCGTGTGTATGAGGTTAAGAAGGCTCTCAATGATCTACACCAAGAGGATATGGAGTTCACAAAATTCCTGGGCAAGTTCCAGTCAACATGGTCCGAGCTTGACATGTTGAGACCAAGTTCTATGGATCCAAAGGTGCTTAATGAAAGGAAGGAACAAGACAAGATATTTGGGCTCCTTCTCAACCTAAATCCAGCCTTTAAGGATGTGATTAAGTCCATCCTGAGAGAGCCAAAACTCCCTGATTTCGAAGAGGTGTGCTCACGGATTCAAAGGGAGCAAGGCAACATTGGTTTGTTTGGTGGTAAAGGAGAACTAGTCATGGCCAACAAAAGCGTGTTTAAGCAAGAGGATAGGAAGAGTGTGATGTGTGAGCATTGTAAGAGGAATGGCCACATCAAGGACAAGTGCTGGATACTTCATCCTCATCTCAAGCCAAACCGGTTCAAGGATTCAAAGGCTAACATCTCTCAAATGGTTGCGACTGAACCGGCAAGTTCATCCAACCAAGGAGGGGAGCTAGCTATGAATGTATCCATGGAGTATGTTAAGAAGAGTGACTTGGAGGATCTCATCAAGGCCTATGCCTCAAAACTCTCCGGTATCACACTCTACTCCCATAAATCACTTGATAAACCAGATCATAAGTTGGTAGTGGATTCAGGTGCTTCTCACCATATGATTAGCAATGCTAGGTTGTTAAAGAACATTGAACCATGTCTAGGACAAGTAACTATAGCTGATGGTAAGGGTATTCCAATTGAAGGAACCGGAAAATTAAGACTATTTGACAAAGAAACTAATGCATTCTTTGTACCTAAATTTAAGTCTAATCTAGTTTCTGTCAAAAGGCTACTAAAGACCTCAATTGCAATGTTACATTTGGGCCTAACAATGTTTACTTTCAGGATATTAAGAGTGGTAAGATACTTGGAGGTGGTGTAACTCAAGATGAGCTCTATGTTCTTGAAGACCCTCCAAGCAATTTGGATTCCTTAGCTTTCAAATCCTGTGTTTTTGCTAATAAAGATGTCTTATGGCATGCTAGATTAGGACATCCTCATGCTCGTGCTTTAAGCTTAATAATTCCTAATGTCGCTTATGATCACTCAGTTTGTGAGGCTTGTATCCTTGGCAAACATTGTCGTGTTGTTTTCCCTAAATCGTCTACAATTTATGAGCATTGCTTTGATTTAGTACATTCCGATGTTTGGACCTCACCTTACATGTCTAGAGATAGGAATAAATACTTTGTGACCTTTATAGATGAGAAATCGAAATATACATGGGTTACATTACTTCCATCTAAAGATAGGGTTTATGAGGCATTTATAAACTTTCATAATTATGTTACTAATCAATTCAATGCCAAGATCAAAGTGTTAAGATCAGATAATGGAGGGAATACACAAGTCAAAGATTCAAAGCTCATCTAAACAAACATGGAATACTACATCAAACTAGCTGTCCACACACACCACAACAAAATGGAGTTGCTGAAAGGAAGAACCGACACTTAATGGAAGTAGCAAGATCCATGATGTTTCATACCAATGTTCCTAAAAGTTTTTGGGGAGATGCAGTCTTGGTTGCTTGCTACCTCATCAATCGGATTCCAACCAAAGTCTTGCAAGATATATCCCCATTTGAGGTACTCAATAAAACTAAACCTTCCATTGATCATTTACGTGTATTTGGGTGTGTGTGCTTTGTGTATGTTCCAGGTGATCTAAGAAACAAGTTGGAGGCAAAGAGCATCAAGTGTATGTTCCTTAGATATTCGACAACACAAAAGGGTTATAAGTGCTATGATCCGAGCAACAACAGGACATATGTGTCTAGAGATGTCAAGTTCATAGAAGAACAAAGCTATTATGATCAGAAAGATTGGGAAGGATTGAAAGATCTCTCAAGGTCACCTTCTGATTTGGCTACGAGTTTGAGGTTTCTCTTGAATCATTTGGGAAATGATCTGCCAAAGGATTCAAGACACGAAGAAACAAGAACCTTAAGTAGTTCACAAGATACCCAAGAGAATGAACAAGGGGTGGTAACTCAAGAACCAACTCCAATCCAAGAAGAAGCTATGGCCCAAAATCAAGAACAAGACGACTTGGAAGTGGGTATAGAGGAACATATACCAATAACTATTAAATCTGTTTCTAATTCGAAAATCTGGTTTTAACTTGGTTTTATTTTGAAATTAAAACCAGGTTTTCGAAGTAAAATAAGGTTTAATAACAATTTAACATGTAAATATTAACAAAATTTAATTGGAATAATTTATGAAGTTTATGTAGTTTACGGAAGAAAAACGCAGTTTATGTAACTTATAAAAGACCCAAAAAGTACAGGTGAAAATAGGTTTATTCGTATAAATTCGTGTAGTTGTCAGAAGTAAATTCATCTTTCGAATAATGTTGGTGTTGTTACTTCTTTTTTTTTAAATAATACACAAAATCGTCCGCACTAAATCGTCCGTAACTTTTTATTTAAAGCTCAGAATGATACGAATCCAATGTTCACGATAAGCTAGCTCAATTTTGTATAGTCTATAGAACTCTGAATAAGGCGACAATACGAGACAAGTTTCATATATCCATGATTGACCAGGTTTTTGATGAGTTTCATGGTGCAAAAGTATTTTCCAAATTGGACTTAAGATCTGCATATCACTAAATTCGAATGAAGGAGAGACAATGAAAAAACAACGTTTAGAACTGTCAATGATCATTATGAATTTTTGGTTATACCGTTCGCTTTCAGCACCAGATACATTTCAAACTCTCATGAATAAACTGTTCAAATCATTTCTAGGTCATTTTGTTGGTGTTTTTTTATGATATTCTTTAGCTCTACCGTTGAATAATATGTTGAGGTCAGTCTCTCGTGTTTGAATATTTGGGACATATTATCTTTCAAGAAGGGGTGGCTACAGATCCGCATAAAACTGAAGCAATGAAAAATTGGACGATTCCGAAGAACATTACAGAGTTGAGTGGACTGACAACGTATTATAGAAGGTTTGTGAAAGGTTATGGGGTGCTAGCTCGTACTCTCACCGATTTACTCAAGACTGATCAGTTTGACTGGTCCTTGCAAACTCAAAACGCTTTTGATCATCTCAAACAAGCGATGATATGTGCTCCACTCTTAGCAGTACCCGACTTCAACAAAACAGCCAGACGCATCCGGTTCTGGTATAATCGCAGTTTAAATGAAGGGACAACAGCCCATTGCATACTTTAGTTATGGGGCTGACAGCTCGAGAACAAATCAAACCAATTTACGAGAGAGAACTCTAGCAGTTCAAAAATGGAGACTACCTTAAATGCAAAAAGATTAAAGAGATGGTGAGCTGGACAAGTGGATAAGGGAGAAGTCGACAGCAAATCAGGAGGTATAAATATAAATTACCAATATGCAAAGGAGATCGCTTAGTTTCTGGACAGTTATGATCGTAGAGGTGATCCTCTTCGATTTGGGCTAATTCAAGAGTGTGTTCTTGAGTTAGATTTCATTCTTTTCATTCTTTTCTATAAATTGAGAAATTCTCTTGAATCCTAGTGAAATAGAAATCGTACCTTTTCTCTTATCAATCTACGACTACCTACTCCTAATAGAAGAAGTCTTTACATGTTAACGCAGAATATTTCGATTATTTAATGTAATTAATGGTATGTAAGAAAATGACATAGAATTTCATCTGACCACATAAACTGAAGAGCATGACACAGGATTCTCTCCTTTTGCAGCAGATATAGAAAGATACAGAGAGCAAGAGAGATGTCAAACATATGACTAACGAAACGGCTAGTAAACCGGAGGGTTGCTTAACTAACCAAGACTCGAGACACGAAAGTAGGCCCTTTTGCATCTAATAAATGCTTATTAATTTGTAGACAGATTGGATTAAAAAAAAACACTCAAGGTAGTGGCACTGGTGGAACTTGGCCGTTGGTTCCAGCGTCAGCTCCAATGGTCGGGGTTGGAGTTTCATATCCGGGGTTTGGAACAAGCGTATCATCACCACCAGGGAGTTGGGTGCGAGTTCCGCCCCCTTGTACGCCATTATATGATGGGATTCCCCCACCAGTAAGGGGAGCTCCGGTGACAGGATTGTAAGGGTGGAACGGCTTCTTACATTTGGGAGGGAGCAAGAACCTTCCAACACCGGGGATGAGAACAGTTGGTTTGGGCTCAATGGTGACAAGAAAGTCAGGGTGTTTGACATCAGTGGTCTTGGGAATGTGACGCAGTCCGCTCACTTGCTCTGTCGATCCAAGCAGTAGGGTAAGAAGCACGACAGTGACTGCGGATGTGAGAAGAAAAGACGCCATTGTTAGTTGTTTTTTCTTGTAAAGAAGAAACTCGGGGACAAGAAAAGATGAAGCTCGTTTGTTTGATTGTTTGATCTTGTGGAGGGAAGGCGTGCATGTGTATATAGTGAAATATTGAGCTAATTGTGGGAACATTTAACCAAAGTGGGATGATATGGTTAGAAATAGAGGGTGCGTAACAATTTGGTAGTGTGATTATTATTAACTAAAAAAAAGCCTCCAAAGTTTGGTGGCAACAATGTATACGTGTGCCTTCTAAATGTAATTGTTGTTAGTTGTTACAGTCTTAAATGCTGCCTCATGGGACATGATATAGTACTGGAAGATGGAACACCATAATGGTAAAAGTAAATGTGCATTTATAAGTACACATGGTCATGCATGTACCCGGAAAAACAAAAGGAAAACAAAACGGTTGAGAATGCTAAATTATAATAAGTGTAATAGAGGCTGATCATGGGACGGGGTAGGACTTATTGTTGCACATGCACTTATAAGCCATTGGACAAGTCTCAGCCTCTTCGAGCGATGCACACACAAAGCTAACCATCACAAGACGGCAGGGGGAACACGAGCCACACGCATGTGAGCAATCTGGCAACCTCGACCCAGCCACCTTCACAGTGTCCGGCCTCCTCTGACGCTTCATTGTCCCGGCCATTCCCACATGATGATTACCTGCGCACGCACGTATACAAACATGAACGAGCTAGAGAGCTTGAAGATATATCAAGATACTGAGAGAGGAGCATATATACTTGGATGGGAGGGTGTTGGTAACTGCCTAGCCAAGAGAGAAGCAAATAAGAACGAGAGGATAAAGGCAAGAAGAAGAAGAGACTTCATGATGTATATCGCTAGCTAGTCGTACAAGCAAAAATTGTGTGGTACGTACGGCGCAAAACAAGGTATATATGATCGGTAACATAGAGTTTATTAGGAAATTGAAGAGACTCACGGTAGAGAAGCGGAGAGTCACATGAAAACAAGATCGAGTACATGAAAATGATATAAATTTTTAGGAGATGTAGTATGTGAAGTCTAATTAATTAAAAAACCTGAACCTCATTCGTGCTTCTCTGGTGAATGTCATGAGCTTCCTCTGAGGAAATTTGGAAGACATACTTTTGTATGCAATCACCTTCAATTTACCTTCTACAACCCTTCTTTTGTGTGACCTTCATTAATGCCCCCAATTAATGTTCTTATTAAAAAGAAAACATAAGCAAAAAACTAAACAAAATTTTAGCATCTCATGAGAGTGCGGGACATTGCCTTGACCTTTGTGTTATATAATAGAGTTACGGATTATAAGAGATGGAGAAAAAGCCATATAAATTTCTGACTCGTGAAAATTCTTGAATTTCATGGAGAATTTGGCCAAACTCGTATGACCTTTTTTTATCATACTCATAACGTCTTAACAATTATAATGGTTTATTTTGTTTGTTAAGAAAAAACGTTTCATAGCTTAAGTAAATGCTTCAAGTTCCGCATGTATCTTCTAAAACTATAATACAAAACATTTATATATAAATCCTACTGGTCTTTTTTGGGAAATACATTTGAAAAATGAATATCCAAATGTTAAATCTTTCATCATTTACAATGGGAAGGAAGAACAAAAAATCTTTTTAAGGAGGGTATTTAACTAACTGTTTAGAATGATTTTTACTAAAATGATAAATCACATATCATCAACTTTTCTGAAATCTAGTGCTATTCAATTAGTTATTTATAATAATTTGTAAATATCACTTAAAATCCAATACTGATTTACATTTTAGTTATTATATTTTAAATAAACATTGAGTAATGTCGTAAAGTACCATTATTTAAAAAAATTTATTTCAAATTTAAAACCATAAAATTAAAATTCAAAAATAACACAAATAATTATGTGAAATACTTATTTACTTTAAATAAAATATAAAATAGATTTAAAAATTAAATTTGGATTCTTTTTTTCACTTAAAAATTTAATTTTTTCTATTAAGAAATTTGTTTTAATGTTTTTAAACTTAAATTTATGGGTGTTCCAAAGAGGTATTGGTGTGGTGAACATCTAATGTCATTGACCTCTAAATCCTATGTGAATCCTTGTCGTTGATACTTTTTCGATGTGGTTATAATGCATCAAATAAGATAATGTGAATGATTGTCTTTGTTTTACGTTTATATGGTTTCTTATTAATGTAGATTTTTTGTTGTAAATCGTGAATGATAATCATGTGTTTAAGTGGCTTGATGTAACACTATTGAATGAGATTGAAACATTACAACTCAATAATGGTAGATGTGAACGTAAAGATTAAAGCAGAGAGTTTTATCTTGGAGAAAATGGTATGTGAAAAAATAAAGGTGGAGAATGAGTTATTTGATAGGGTTAAAAAAATGTTGAGAGAAGCCAACTATAAAATGAAGAAAATAATAGTGGTAGGACTCATTGCATTTGTGATAATGGTTGGATGCATAAAGCTTCTAAATTGATGGAATGCGAGTATTAATAACTAGGTTGTATGTGTGTTAATGTTATTTTGTGTAAGATGACTAACTAGATCGGAGAAACTATCGGAGAAGCCAATTTTGAAAATGTTAAGACTTTTTTAAGGATGTTTAGCGTATGAATGAATGAAAAATATTTTAAAAATGTTACTTTGCATCAAGTCAATAACAAAAACACACTAGTGACAATAGAAAACCAATTGTTTAAGTGGATTGAAATGGGTCCATTGTTTTTAAATATCGATATATCGAGTCACAAAACCACCATCGAAATGGGTACAATAGTTTTAAAATATACTAGAGTGACAAACCGATCCAAAAAGTACACCAAAACCCTCCTAGATTTACTTAAACCAATCCAAAAACCTAGCTACCCAATAACCTAATTAAAACCGATCCCTAAACCTATCATATCCAAAAAACTATATCAAAAAATTCATAGGTTATACCTAAAGCTTGGCGGAGAGTGTTCTGAGAAGATGCAGCTTGCAATGTAGTGTCTTGTGTTGAATTCTTTGTTGTGAAACCTTGAGTTATGGTCAAAATGGGAATTCTTTGTTGTGAAACCTTGAGTTATGGTCAATGTATTTTAACTTTTATGTTTGGCTTCCAGAAACTTACTAAAGTACGGTGTACATAATCATGAGATAAACCAAAAATTAAAATAGATATTCCTCAAATAGAAAAAAAGAAAACATAAAACAAACATTTGTGATCAGTAGATATGGTTGATATCTTTGCTATACACGCCATAGCAAACTTTCTTATAGTCTCCAACATAGGCATGAATGTCTTTCTCTAGCTTTGTTTATGATGTTAAAAAGCTTCGTCGCGCTATTCTCGGTATCCTCACAGAAATTTCTCAGCTTGTAGAAAGCTCTACACCAACTTTTTGGATTTATCTTAGTGAAGTTCCATTTCATTGTAGCTCCAATCCAAATTCCATATGAATGGCTTCATCTGTTTTTTTGCTTCCGTGATTCTTCTTCAGATTTTCATAGATGTGTGTAACAAACATCCTATGATCCATCTTCGGCAACTCCAATTCAACTGCTCGTATCAATCCTTGAAAAAATCATGAATGAGAACAATTTTTGAAATCACAAATCATAAAAATAAGAACAAATTACTTATCTTTTGCCGATTGGAAACCATAATATACCTATCACCATCATTCAGTCACAAGTCTTCTTTTATCATTCTAACAAACAACAACTAATTTTTCGTGTACTCTACTTGAACAACACCCCGCGTTATAGGATACATTGCTTTGTTAGCATATATTCCTAATGCAACTAGTAATTGGCATTTTTTTCATTTTATGCTTATCAAACAATCTATTTTAAACATTCATTTCTCATTCAAACAAACTTTGGTTTTTATGCACCAAAAAACTCACCGAAAAGTGATAGACATCCACTTACATAAAACCGAGTTCCAACAATCCCCCACATGAATAAAAAAGACTCTAGACACATGACAACTCGATAGATTTTATAGAACTAACTATCTAGACAAGACTTGACAAAAAAGACTTTTTGAGAATACAAACGAAAAATTCATTGTACATGAGTTGATAGCATTTTTCAGACTTGAACCAATCATTGTTAATAGCTATCGGATTTATTCGACTAGAAGGTGAACATGATGTCTTGAACCCCCCTCAAATTTTTATGTAACCCGAGACAATACTATAACATAGCTTTTTCTCATAGAACTATGTTATCTATTGTGTTCATTTTGGTTGTGAACATGTCTGCTTAATTATGAGTGAACTTAGAGAACATAGCATTTCCTTCCTTCTCCTAGAAACGGCCGCATTTCACACTCATAAGGTGATTCACCATTAGTTTTTTTTAAGAAACATCATGTAATACTCTTATTATATCTCAAAGTTGTGGTCTCAAATTATTAAAAGCAACGCTTATCATACACACATACAGAAAGCATTGTACATCATCTTAGAAACTGGGTAGAGACTATAGTCTCATAATGCTCTTAGCAGATTCAGTTTGATTTAGTTTTTCCTTTGAATTTACATTTTGGGATCTTCGGTCACGTAGACAGGGTTACCGTCAAACTTCATCTTAAATCATATAAGCTTTAAACTCATTCTTCTTGATGATTTTACAATTTAATCTCATGACACCTTTGATATGTAAATCCTAGGTTATCATTCAATTGGATATAATATATTGAATACTCCATTTGAGATCAGTTGCATAATAGTTTTATTTATTTTCTTAAAAACATGATTAACCACTATATAGAATCTATCTTTTTTGTTGGATTGTGATTTTTTAGAAGGTTGTAGTGCAACTTTTGCATATACCCCCACACTTTTAGATATTTGTACGAATGTATTTTAACTTTTTAAAGTTTATTTGACATCTTGTCAATAATTTTAAAATCTTCTTTTATCATTCTAACAAACAACAACTAATTTTTCGTGTACTCTACTTGAACAACACCCCGCGTTATAGGATACATTGCGTTGTTAGCATATATTCCTAATGCAACTAGTAATTGGCATTTTTTTCATTTTATGCTTATCAAACAATCCATTTTAAACATTCATTTCTCATTCAAACAAACTTTGGTTTTTATGCACCAGAAAACTCACCGAAAAGTGATCGACATCCACTTACATAAAATTGAGTTCCAACAATCCCCCACATGAATAAAAAAGACTCTAGACACATGACAACTCGATAGATTTTATAGAACTAACTATCTAGACAAGACTTGACAAAAAAGACTTTTTGAGAATACAAACGAAAAATTCACTGTATATGAGTTGATAGCATTTTTCAGACTTGAACCAATCATTGTTAATAGCTATCGGATTTATTCGACTAGAAGGTGAACATGATGTCTTGAACCCCCCTCAAATTTTTATGTAACCCGAGACAATACTATAACATAGCTTTTTCTCATAGAACTATATTATCTATTGTGTTCATTTTGGTTGTGAACATGTCTACTTAATTATGAGTGAACTTGGAGAACATAGCATTTCCTTCCTTCTCTTAGAAACGGCCGCTTTTCACACTTATAAGGTGATTCGCCATTAGCTTTTTTTTTAAGAAACATCAATACTCTTATTATATCTTAAAGTTGTGGTCTCAAATTATTAAAAGCAACGCTTATCATACACACATACAAAACGTATTGTACATCATCTTAGAAACTGGGTGGAGACTATAGTCTCATAATACTCTTAGCAGATTCAGATTGATTTAGTTTTTCCTTTGAATTTATATTTTGGGATCTTCGGTCACGTAAACAGGGTTACCATCAAACTTCATCTTAAATCATATAAGCTTTAAACTCATTCTTCTTGATGATTTTACAATTTAATCTCATGACACCTTTGATATGTAAATCCTAGGTTATCATTCAATTGGATATAGTATATTGATTAATCCATTTGAGATCAGTTGCATAATAGTTTTATTTATTTTCTTAAAAACATGATTAACCACTATATAGAATCTATCTTTTTTGTTCGATTGTGACTTTTTAGAAGGTTGTAGTGCAACTTTTGCATATATCCCCAAACTTTTAGGTATTTGTACGAATGTATTTTAACTTTTTAAAGTTTATATGACATCTTGTCAATAATTTTAAAGTCTTCTTTTATCATTCTAACAAACAACAACTAAATTTCATGTACTCTACTTGAACAACACCCCGCGTTATAGGATACATTGCGTTATTAGCATATATTCCTAATGCAACTAGTAATTGGCATTTTTTTCATTTTATGCTTATCAAACAATCCATTTTAAACATTCATTTCTCATTCAAACAAACTTTAGTTTTTATGCACCAGAAAACTCACCGAAAAGTGATCGACATCCACTTACATAAAACCGAGTTCCAACAATCCCTCACATGAATAAAAAAGACTCTAGACACATGATAACTCGATAGATTTTATAGAACTAACTATCTAGACAAGACTTGACAAAAAAAGACTTTTTGAGAATACAAACGAAAAATTCATTGTATATGAGTTGATAGCATTTTTCAGACTTGAACCAATCATTGTTAATAGCTATCAGATTTATTCCACTAGAAAGTGAACATGATGTCTTGAACCCCCCCCCCCTCCCCCCCTCAAATTTTTATGTAACCCGAGACAATACTATAACATAGCTTTTTCTCATAGAACTATGTTATCTATTGTGTTCATTTTGGTTGTGAACATGTCTGTTTAATTATGAGTGAACTTGGAGAACATAGCATTTCCTTCTTTCTCCTAGAAACGGCCGCTTTTCACACTCATAAGGTGATTCGCCATTAGCTTTTTTTAAGAAACATCAATACTCTTATTATATCTCAAAGTTGTGGTCTCAAATTATTAAAAGCAACGCTTATCATACACACATACAGAAAGTATTGTACATCATCTTAGAAACTGGGTAGAGACTATAGTCTCATAATGCTCTTAGCAGATTCAGTTTGATTTAGTTTTTCTTTTGAATTTATATTTTGGGATCTTCGGTCACGTAGAAAGGGTTACCGTCAAACTTCATCTTAAATCATATGAGCTTTAAACTCATTCTTCTTGATGATTTTACAATTTAATCTCATGACACCTTTGATATGTAAATCCTAGGTTATCATTCAATTGGATATAGTATATTGATTACTCCATTTGAGATCAGTTGCATAATAGTTTTATTTATTTTCTTAAAAACATGATTAACCACTATATAGAATCTATCTTTTTTCTTCGATTGTGACTTTTTAGAAGGTTGTAGTGCAACTTTTGCATATACCCCCATACTTTTAGGTATTTGTACGAATGTATTTTAAATTTTTAAAGTTTATATGACATCTTGTCAATAATTTTATGTGATAAGCAACGCTTCTCCCATATTTTGTGAAACAACTCAGAGTAATGCAACTTTGCATTCAAAATCTGTAGGGTTCACTTCCGCCAACTATATGAAATAATGCGATTAAACCTATTTTATTCTATACTTTTGGATCTTTCTTTAGCTACATAGACTGTATTTTTTGTCCGTAAACTACACAAACTTCATAAATAATTACAATTACATAAATTTTGTTAATATTTATACGTCAAATCGCTATTAAACTTTGTTTTAATTCAAAAATCTCATTTTTACTTTGAAATTAGTCCAAGTTAAAACTAGATTTTTGAATTAAAACCAGGTTTAATAAAGAATTAACGTATAATTATTATAAAATATGTGTAATTGCAATTATTTATGAAGTTTATTAGTTTACAGAAGAAAAAATACAATTTATGTAGCTAAATAAATACCCAAAAAATACGAGTAGAAATAGGCTTAGTCGAATAAATTCATGAAGAGTTTGACATTTTTTTGGATTTATTTTCGTGAGCTACACAAACTTATGCTACTAAACATATTTCTCCTCGTACTTTTGTGTCTTAATTTCATTACATAAATTGTATTTTTTTCTTTCGTAAACTACATAAACTTCATAAATTATTTCAGTTACAAAAATTCCGTTAACGTTTACACGTTAAATCACTAGTAAAAGTTTTAATTCAAAAATATGGTTTTTGTAATTGGATGAAGAGCATATATGCAATTGTATGACATTGCAATTACATTAACCGAAAGCCAATCCAAATAATAATGTGTTATGTTCCGTTAATATAATTTTGATTTATTATTATTTGGGTTAGTTTTTGGTTAATGTAACTGTAATGTATTAAATGTGATTACCGTATATTAAACGCAATTTCACGGTAAAATCACGATTTGTGAAATTTTAGAGATATTTACAAAGTTCGTATAAAATTAAGGTGTCATCAGGTAGTTTGTGTAGTACAATAGAAAGATCTAAAGTTCAATTAGAAAAACTGTCACTACAAGAAAACATTAACATTTCCGACGGCATTTCCGACGGACAAAAAACCGTCGGACTTTTCCGACGACATTACGACGGATAAGCGACAAATAACCAAAGGATTTGGAACCGTCGGAGGTCCGTCGGTAATTTCCGACGCCGTAGGGATCGTCGGTAAATCGATGGTGAAAACAGACGGTAACCCGTTGCGTTTCCGACGATATCCTAATCGTCGGGATATCCTCTTGCAATCGTCGGAATATTACCGACGGCTTCAGATACGTCGGTAATATTCCGACGAGTTCGTGACGGATTATGTATTTTATAGCCCGTCGGGAATCCGTCGGCAGAGGTCGTCGGAAACCCATCGGAACTATCCGACCATTGTCGGATACAGTCGGAAATCCGTCGGAAATATACGTACCTTGTTAAAATTGTGTGTTTATCCGTCGATGGTCGGACATCCGTCGGAAAACCGTCGGTTTATTTTGATAAGATTTATTCGAAATACGTGAATATCCGGTTGTGGTCGGTAATCGTCGGAATTCCGTCGGAAATAGAGAATATTCTGAAGAATAATCTTTTTACAGTTCGTAATTATCTGTTAATAATTCTTAATAATCTGTTAAAAAATTGTGATAATATCTATTTTTCAGTATAAATAAGTTATGATCTTTCAAAATTTTAACAGAACCAAAATTTTTTAAAAAATGTGTTATTTTATTTAA
Source organism: Pugionium cornutum (assembly GCA_018901935.1). Lineage (NCBI taxonomy): Eukaryota > Viridiplantae > Streptophyta > Magnoliopsida > Brassicales > Brassicaceae > Pugionium > Pugionium cornutum. The sequence goes on from CM032161.1 coordinate 19,269,155, forward strand.
AAATTATTTTATTTGAAATTATTTTATTTAAAAATTGATATACATATAATTATTTGAAATTTGTTAAAAATATCCTTATAGTATAAGTTTTATCTAACACATTAATATACATACTCTATATACCGACGGATATCCGACGGAATTGAAATATCCGTCGGATATCCGTCGGAAAAGTATTTCAAACGTGGGCAGACCATGTGTCGATCATGCACGGTGTTGCAATAAATCCGACGGAGTTCCGACGGATTTACGCGGTAAACGAAATTAAAAACGCGGGGTTTCACGAAAATTAATTGATGTACCGACGGATTTCCGACGAAAACATCCGTCGGAAATATCGATTATAACCTACGACTTTTTCTTCTCCTCTTTCTCTCTCGCCGTTTCGCGTTACCCTAAAAAATTTCGTCGATCGTCGAAGGACCTCGTCACCGTTACTCCTCGCCGCCGTTTTTCTCCTCGTCGCCGCCGATTCTCGTCCTCAACATGTAAGTTTTAGTTTTTCAGATTAGTTTTTCAAATTAATTTGTCAGATTATAATTTATAGAGTTAACAGTCACTTCTGAATCCAAACATATACTTGTTGTCTATTTTTCAAAGAAAAAATTTCTTAAGAATCCATTTTTTATAGTTGTTGAAGAACACCTAAAAATATGAATCTGGAGGCATATCGTTAGTGTGTAATTTTTGTTTAATTACGCTTTTGGCTTCTAAGAAAATACGTACTCAAAGCTATTTCTTTTTCTATGTAAATTTGTCGATTTACGATTAAAACTTTTCTTAAAACGTATCATCTTTCAATCACATTGTCTCTCGATATTGCCATATTTCTTGGTCTGGACAATTCACAATTTCACCTTAAAAGTATTTTGAAAAAAAATTTGAAATGTGATTTGAAATTTTTCAGATGTGGAATTCATATTCATCAAAAGAAATTACTTATACATACATACTACATACTGGTTATAAAAATGATCTATTCAGATGACAGTGAAACTTATAAACAATGATCCAAAAACTAATGTTACCTATTTGTAAGTTTCAAAACTACTAAATGAAAATATTTAAAATTTTAAAATTAGAATAGTTTATAGTTTTAGAAAAGTAGGTACAATAAAGTTTATATGTTTATTGATGATATTAGTTTGGTCTCGGTTTTGTTATATTTGAAAAAGTTCCAAATAATAAACCTTGATTTTTTCAAAAAATAAAAATAAAAATATTTGAATATTATTTTAAATAATTTAATATTTCAAAAAAAATGATAAATAGTAAATGTAGATAGATTGATAAAATGACCTAATTATAGGTCGTATCAAGATTACCAAAGACGTGGTGAGTCATCGACTCCGAGTTTTATACCAACTCAAGTTCCAGAATCTGCAAATGATTCTTTCCGACCAATGACAATTGAAGAATTGGTTCAGCAGCCTGGTCGTGAACTTCTCACATTTCTCGATCCGAGACGTCAAGGAAACTCGACATGGTAAATTAAATTTTCTATAATTATATTTAAAATAATTATTTTAATACTATTCTATAATTATATTTAAAATAATAATTTTAATACTATTGTAATAAAAATTCGTAGGTTTGGTATTTCAAACAATGGAATAAGCAAATCTATATTAAAGATGCTTCATTCTCTTTTGAATAAATCATATACCAAATTTCGAGATATTCCGTACGAAGAACGTCAGATTTGGTTCAGGACGTTTGCGGTACGTTATTTAAAATTTTAAATATATAATTATTTTAAATATTTTTTAATAATAATTTTTTAGTAATATATATTAAAATTTCGCAGCAAGAATTTACATGGGATCCCATGAACACAAAATTGGTGGAAGACGCTTTCGAAAAAGAGGCTGCAATACAATTTTCCCGCCATATGAACGAATGGAAACAAAAATGGAAAAAGGGAAAAGATAAACCAAGAGGGTTGAATGAGTCGGTTTGGAACGAATTTATTCGTTATTGGGAATCTTCCACCGCTGAGGTTATCTCGAAAACTAATTCGGGAAACCGGAAGAGCGACCGAGGAGGCAAAGGCATTTATATTCACAATGCCGGATCGACTAGTTTTCTCAGACGAGCCGATCAATTGGTAAATTAATTATTATATTAATTATTTATTATTATTTAAAAGTTTTTAAATTATTAATTTAGAATTTTTTATTTTTAGGCACAAGAAATTGGAGCGCCTCCAGATCACTTGCAACTTCTCGAGGCCGTCCACACAAACAAAAAGACTGGTCGTATCCAAGATGGTCTCGTTAGTGAGATCATCGAAAAAGTAAAAAAGAAAAAAGTGATATTCTAACCCAGCAATCTCAAGTTGGTTCTTCATCTTCGGTCGCTGAATTGCCGCGTTCTGAGATTAACCGTCTCGTTCTTGATGTAAGTTTTTTTTTTAAAATATATAATTAATATTATAATAATTTTTATTAAATTTTTTAATAATATTTCTTATTTTTACAGGAAGTACCATTTTCAAAGGGTCGTCATCCAGGACTCGGGAGAGTTGCAGATACTGGTGGCGCAACATCTGCAGTTAGAAACGAAGAAAATGAACAGTTAAAAGAAGAAATGGCGTCCATGAAAATAGAAATGAATAATCTCAAAAACTTTGTAGAAATGATAAAAAATAAATTGCCTGATGACTTTTTTTCTCCTCCTTCTCCTCCTGCTCCTCCTTTGTAATTTGTAATTTAAAATAAATGTTTAATAATATTAATATTTATAATATTATTTTTATTAATTGTATGATTATTTTTAGTAATATTAATTTAAATATTAAAATAAAAATAAAAAAATTATTTTTTTAATATTTATATTTTTAAAATATTTAATTAAATAATTAAATATTAAAAAAATATAAATATTAAAAAAATAATTTTTTTATTTTTTCAATTATTTCGTGTTTCCGACGGCTACTGTCGTCGGAAATTCCCGACGGAACAGTCCGTCGGAAATGTGTTGGTACATCCCGACGGTTATAAACCGTCGGGAAATATCATCGGACAATATTTCCAACGGCACAAGTCATCGGAAAATGCCCTCGAAAATTCGTCGGCATTTTCCGATGTATCCGGACCATCGCAGATCCGTCGGTTAATTCCGACGGAAGGATGTCATCGACCATCCGTCGGAATTTTCCGATGGCACAGTTAATCGCTAATCCGTCGGAAATTATCGATACCTTCCCGACGGAAGAGCATTTCCGACGAAATAGTCCCGACGGACTATTTTCATCGGAAAGTAGTCGAGAAACCGTTTTACCGACATATTTCCGACGGATACAGCCATCGGAAATACGCTGTTTTCTTGTAGTGTGTGGGCAGTATAAATTTGTATAGTATAATAGTATCCTCCCTAATTTAAATCCAAATAGAACCAACTTTTTTAAAATCCATAATACTCAAACCGAATCAAACTCAACAACCGAATGTACACCCCTAAATAGTGGGATATATTTTATGTTGTATGATGATACTGATGTAAGAACGCAATTTTTACAATTCAGGCGACTGGATAATTGTGAATAAAATTAGAAATAATAAAATATAATTATTGATACAAGAATTTGGAAAGACGAGATTTACAAAGGCGAGACATTCTTATCAGAATTCTGAAAACACTATGTAGTGTGATGGTTGCATGGCGTTTCAAATCCTTGGATACAACTACAATTATTCTGTATTGTACAACTCAAGACAGAATCTAACGAACGGTTTTTCTATGTTTGACTCTCATATTTAATATGTGAAAAAAAATTTATGTGTATTTTTTATATTCTTATAATGAGAAAATCAAAGGTTTCGTTTTTCTTCCATCTTTTTTTAATGCTCATCATATGAGTTTATAAATAGGTTATTGCATTTTTAATAACAATTGATTCTCTGTGAAAATTATTATGATTTTTATGTTACAAACCAATAAACCAAATTAGAGATATTGACTATTTGACTTACTCAACAAATAACAAATATATTTTAAACAAATAACAAATATGATTTGAACCAAACCACAATAATTATTCTACCAACCATTGGTTTATTTGTTAAATTTCGAAAATTCAAAATTCGAGTTTGGTTATTTATTTCCACTAATACACCAAAGTATATCCAAAGTTTTAAATTTTATTATAGATTATACGCTGATGTACAAAAAAGATTTTAATTCTAATTTCTAATGGTAAGATAAATTACATTTGTTCAATTACGTTTATCAAACACACCAGTTTATACACTCATTCTTCATTCAAACGAATTTCAATTTTAACGTTTTTGGTAAAAAACTTACCAAAAAGTAATCGATATCTATTTTCGTAAAACTGAATTCTAACAACTAACATGAATAGAGTACAATGAGATATGTTAAGTCAAATGAGATATAATAAGCTATTAGGATTTTCTGTTTGTGTGTTTCGAATTTGGTCGTTTTGTTTTTGTCTTCTTGAGGTGGGGTTTATAAAAGAAAAGTCAAAGCTGATTTTGACAACTAATTGCGCTAACTATGAAGAGATAATGATGATAATAATAAGCCTAATTAAAATAAATGTTCTGTCGTAATCAATCTCATGTCATCCTTAGCCGCGGTTAGCCGACCATAATCTCAATAATGTCTATATCACATATTTATAATAAATAACTATATTTATAGCAAAAATGAATAAGTAGAATAGTGGTTATATTATTTTTATTAAATTATTGGATGATTCAGTAATAAAAAAAAATAGATTTATACTTATGTTTTTGCGTAAAAATATTCTTATATTATATAATATTATTTATTAATAAATATAAATTAGATATTTATATAATTTTAAATTTTATTTAAAATTATTTTTAATATTAATTTTTATATATATAAATTAAAAAATAATAATTATTATTTTTACAAAATTTAATAATATGTTTTGTTAGTTTAATAAAATATGTTATTTTTTAATTAAATTAATAATAATAATATATTATAATTATTTTATTAAGTTAAAATTATATAATGGGATTATTTTTTATAATGTTTTCCAAATAATATAATTGAGATAAGAAAACATAAAAAAATGTTTCACCGTCCAAAAAATACAGAGGAGGGACGGTATGGACTTGCGGTTGAGATATTTTGCTTAGTTAAGACCCACCGGCTCTGATATAAAACGAGAAAAATATTTCGGAACTAAACAACACATTTCTCTATCTCTCCCGCTCTTGCTCTTGCTCTGTGTTATCTCCCAAAGAAAAAAAGGAACTCGTTGATTCAGTGGTCATCGTCTTATACATTGATAAGAGATCTCATCTATGGCCACTGCTAAGAAGAATAAGGGAAAATCCATCAGAAGCCTTGGTACCAACGAAGCAGAGATAATGCACGAGATGGAATTGGAGTTTAGTAGCAGCAAGGATAAAGAATCGGATTCCGGCTCGGACATGTGGTTTGGAGAAGCTTCCTCTACAAACCAGAGAAGTCTTAGGAAGACGAGAACATTTGACCGACATAATCCTTATCTTCTATCTTGTTATGCTTCTCCTCAGCCACCAACCACTACATGCTCTGTCTCTTCTTCGAGGGTCGCTTTTCCATTTTCCCAGGCTCCATCCATTCAGAATCAACAACCTTTTTTACACCCGAATGACCCTTCACAGCAACAGATGATCTCGTTTGGTCCTCAAATACCGGTGCAGCCATTTTTAGCACAACTGCAGCAGCAACATCTGTTGCAGTACTGGAGGGACATTCTGAAGCTGAGCCCGGGCGGAAGAATTATGATGATGAACATGTTCAGACAAGAAGGTGATCTGCCACTGACGAGGCCGCCGATTCAACCCATGAGCACCACCAAGCTATATAGAGGAGTCAGACAACGCCACTGGGGGAAATGGGTCGCCGAGATCCGTATGCCAAGAAACAGGACGCGTCTCTGGCTAGGCACATTTGACACAGCAGAGGAAGCCGCCATGGCCTACGACCGCGAGGCTTTCAAGTTGAGGGGAGAAACCGCCAGGCTTAATTTCCCGGACCATTTTCTCAAGAAACAAGTGTCAGCTCCGGTGCATAAGAAACAATGTGAAACGGCAACAACTAGTACTGAAGAAGCAAGCGGAAGAGGAGAGGATGATTCGAGCGAGGAGATGGGGTGGGCTGAGGCGTGGTTCAGTGCACTTCCAGAGGAATTGGGACCTGGAAGTCCTCTCTGGGATGATTACCACTTTCCCATTTCTAACCACAAGGAGGATCATGACGCCCCACAAAACTCTACTTCTCATACAAGTTAGAAGCTTAATTTGCACATTCACTTGCCACAATATTCCTAGAGTATGCTTACTAGTATGACTAGCTTGTGTTTTGGATGGAGAGTTTTTGTCACTCTCCCTCTTTTTCTCCCACACCCTGATCCTTTTCCCGAGACCATTTTTTTCTTGATCGGTGGTTATGAATCAATCACTAGCATTTTCATATATATATAATGCATTTTGTTTGTATTTCATCTTATTCTTCCGAGAGATGGGAGCTTTTTACGAGGGTAACTAACACCTCTTCTTCAGTCACTTGGTTCTGCCATCGATCCAGGGCGAGGCAAAGTATTTCAGTTATAAGGTTAACTAGATGATTTGCTCACGGTTACATGGTATAACATATTATTAAATTTAAATAATTATTATATTTGATCAGTGTATTTTATGTATTATATATTACATATATTTTATAACATAGATTTTCTTTGTATTTTATGTATTTAAATTTATTAAAATTATATTTTTTAAATGTATAATATAATTATATATTTTATTTTAAAATTAAATTATATTTGGATTATAATTTGATATGATTGTATATTAAAATATAAATATAGATATATATATATATATAATACTTTCAAGCATTATTTTTTGTAAAATACAAAAACATTCAAATTAATATGACATCAAATTAATTATCTGAAATAATTACAAATACATAAAAACATAAAACTGAAAAAAAAATTGTATGAAACAATTTTATAGGTGTATTGCACAAACAAATCTATCCGATACTTTGGAAAAATTTTATACAATTTTAATCATGTCAATCGGTTCAATCATTCGGTATGTTAATTTGGTTATGTTTTTAATCTTACGACCAATTTAATTATTTGTTTCAAAACTTTCACAAAATATAGTTCAATATAATTTATTTACAGAAAATTATATTAAAAATCAATAACCAATCTATCGAACCGAACTGACTCCATCATCTCATTTATTCGGTTTTTTATTTGATTTTTATTTATTGAAAATAAAATTTATAGTTTAAATTATTATGTTATATTTATCTCAAAGAAATATCATAAATTTTTAATCATGTTGTTTTTAATGGTATATAAACATGTTTTCTAAAATTATTGTTATTTAATATATGGGATTGGACTAGTGAGTCAATGGATTGTGGCCCATACAATTTTACAAAAAGTTCTTTAAAAGAAAAGGAGAATATAGCAAAATTACCAAAAGTTTTTTAAACGATATTCTATATATTTTGTGTTTATTGCAAGTGTATCTTGCTAATTCATATGCACACATGGTTTTCTCATTCTTTTCCTTTTTCTTATTTATGTTGGAACAAATTTTGCATATTCAATTTAGACTATATAGGTCAAATATTGATTACAATAATTTTTGAAATATAAATAAAAAAAAATGGGTTATTGACTCGTGAAAAAGCTATAAAATTGTTGTCCTAAATGTTTTGTTATACATTATAAATTTGGGTATTGAATGTTGGGTCTTATTTCTTGGGTCTTGAGTGTTAGTGAAGAACCATATGTCCATTAAGGTTGTTTTGGATTAAATTGTGCTTAATGGTTTTTGTCCAAAACCATGTCAATAATCTTACCACCATTTTTTTCTCCATGCACCCACGTTTTCCTCAGCGGCTGTGTCCACTTCCCCTGATTTGTGTTCACTTCCCACGATTTGTGGATTGCTGAACCATCTTCGTGAGGCTATAAAACAAGCCTCCATCTCTCCTTAGCGTTTTCGCATTTTTTCTCTAAAAACGAAATGCTTTTGACAATTTCTCATTCTTTTCCACTTCTCTAAATCGCATAAATCTCCAGAGCATACTGTGGATCTGATTCATATATTTTATAATCGGGTACTGTAATTATAATATCAACATGTTTATATTTTGTAATTCATAATTTCATAAAATCGTTGCAATACAAGATATTTAATAAATTAAAAATAGATCATATCTCGTTTATGTGAATTCATTTTTTTCTTAGTCGGAATTTTAATCGTTTTAATCATAATTTTTAGATCCGATTTTGCAGTATTACAATTTATTATATGACGGTCAATTATTATTTTTTAGAATCTTTTTAAAATAATAATCAAATCTTAAAATACGAAAAAAAATAATAATCTTTTAGCATACAACATGAGTTTAAGTTTCTAAAAGAGACACAAATTTCTCAAAACCAATGAATAAATAAATTTTAAAATAATTTGTTGTACGATTAAAAAATACAATAACACTCTATTCTGTTTTGTTCTATAGAAATTGTATAATACGTTTGTTTTTTTTTCAAAATTAATAAATACACACATTTTGACATTATTAATTAGCTTTTGCAACTTATATTTTGGTTTGAGTTTAAACTTTTAGATTTAGAGTTTAATTTTTATAAATCTAAGGGTGAATTACAAAATTGACTCAAAATTTATCGCCAAATACATAATGAATCTCTTTAAAAAAATTTTTTGCAAAACTAATCTTTTGTCACTTTTTTATCCCTCAAAAATAATTATATTCACAAATTTGTCATTATCTTATATTTTTATTTTTATTTTTAAAAATACAAAAAGACAATTAAATAGATATTTTTTAAATAATTACGAAATTATCATTTTTTCATTAGACAACCGCCATTGTCGTTGATTGTTAGGAGCTTTTAACTTTGAAACATCATCACTATCTGCAGAGACAAACTTCTGGAAGTCTATATTAGTTATCTTTGAAGTCGTTCAGCTTAAAAATCAAGATCCAAGGTATTTTTCGTGTTTTAACTATGATTTCTTCGTTGCAGATCGTAGATTCTCGAGATTTTGTATTTTATGAATTTACATGTAATAAAATATTTTTTAATTAAAAATACTATTTATTATTAATAAATTACATTGTGTTGCATTTTAAGTTTAGTTTTAAAGTTTAATACTTATTTTCTGAAATTGATTTTCACGTTTGTGTGTTTTAAATTTAGTATTTATAAATCTAAATTTCATTTATATAAATGTTATTTTATAATGTACCATTCTATTATATTTGTTACTATATACTACAATTTGTTCTTAATTTTAGAAATTATCCACTATTCTGAAAAATTTATATTTTGTTCTTAAATTAAAACCATGTGAATTCTTTATACATAGTATCACTAGCTGGCCAGCCCGCATAATCGGCAGATTATGAATTATTTTAAAATAAGATAATTAGAAAACTATATGTTATATAAGTAATTTATATATTACTTTGTTAGATTGTACTATTGATTAGTTTAAGAGAAATTATTAATTTTTGGAGAAATTAACATATAAATTTGAAAAACAAAGAATAATGATGATGTTGTGTGTGATATAGCTATACAATTAGTTTATGATAATGAAAAGATTATCTCTATGAAAGGTTTTAATGGCAGCCTAGCGTTGTTATGGAGGGGACGGTTAATGTGTCCTTCACATATATATGGATGTTAGGTTCTTTGATTGTCAAATAAATAATAATGGAATGGTTTTCTACTATTGTGTTTATGGGTATCCGAATCAAAAAGATTAGAAAAATTACTATTATTAGGTCTTGAATGAAAGCGTGAATTGGATTAAGCATATCGAGATGAAAAACTCTATTGGAAAATCAAGAATATAAATAAATGGTTTAGAAGGGGATCATAGTGGAAAGATATTATATGGGAATAAAAAATTGCATAGTAAAGAGTAAGATCCGAAACTTTTTACATCTTTTGAATCATCCACGGATGATGAGATATTTTTAGATTTCCTATTGGTGGTGTCACATGAAATGAACGATCAATTGTTAAAGAAAGTCACACACACAGAAATCAAAGAAGTTTTATTTGCTATTGGAGTAGATAAAATCTCCCGATTCGGATGGTTTTACTGCTGCTCTTTGTACAAAGGTTTATGCACACACACGGCTACTTGGAATTCACAAGATTGGGGAGCAATGGAGTATTTGGGACTACCATAACAATTTGGTCGTACAAAAAAGAGATATTTTATTCGATTGTCCAACAAATTAAAGAAAAGGTTTGTGGGTGGCATACTAAATTTCTTTCGCCAGCAAGAAAGGAGCTTGTGAGTGCAACTAATCCAACTATCTTGAACAAGGTGATTCTATCATTAATCTAAATTAACAGCTAAATCATGTGTTTGTGGAAATGTTTTACATAAATTTTGTGATGAACTGATTGTCACCTATTGATTTCTCGGTTTACAGCATTATAACCAGACAAAGCCAAAAACAAATGCTTAAGGAATTAAATATGAAATAATCCAAAGTAAGTTGTGAGATATGAAATCGTTGTATGCTTATTACTTTGAAGCCTAGACAACAGATCGAGACGAGTTCCAAAGAGTTGTTGGATGTCCTTCACGAGGTTTTGATGCTGTCTTGACACATACGAGTGAAGTATGGCATTTTTCTCTTTCTAAATTGCATAGACTGAAGCTTGAAAAGTCAACTTTAGAATAAGACAAATGTTTTTATCTCTCGACGGGTGATACATCCAAATGCAGCAATCCTCAAATCCTGAAGGACGTGATAATTGAGCTCTTGAATAGAAGAAAGACCATAACTCCGCATTGAATACATAATCGAAGAGAAGATGTGATGTAAGATTGAATATCAATCTCACAAGCAGTAGAGTCATGATTCGCAAGGTCTAGAATCTCTTTTGGCTTAAGCGGAAAAGGAAACTAAAAGAAGGAGGTTTTGATCGAATCACACAATCAAAGGTGAACCAAGGGAGTTTGAATCTCTCAAACTAACCTGGTCGTGGCTTCAATAGAAAGGAAGTAAATCACACACTTAGTTTCTAAAGAATAAGAACAAGTTTAAAGACAAGGCTTTGAAGAAAATACTTTGTATTTAACTTTAATTTCAATGGTGGTCTTTCTTTACAATGAGATCGTGCTGAGCTTATATAGTGCTCCTAACAATGGTCCTAAACCTAAAAAGGAGAAGGAAATCATACATTTAAAATATATGGTTGTTGGCCATTAATGTCTAGTTTGGCCAACAAGAAAAGTGTATATGTTTGTATCTTGAGAGCTTTGGGGTGAATGTAATGTGTCTAGGTACATCCTGGATGCTTTGGAAAGTCTTCAATACGTGCCCAAATTACAAGGAATAGAGATATTGCAATATGAACACATTAAGTGCACTTTGGTCCATATATGGCAAGTCTTAGAGGAAAGGGATTCGCCTGATCCTCTGGTGGCTGGTGCATGGTAGGTTTATTTTGGGCTTCCTTAGGGCCTTAATAATATCTCCTGGACGCCATGTTTTGGTTTGCAAATGATTAAACCAGTTGGCCATCTCACTTGCCATAAACAGCTCCAATCGGTTCATTTGAAGGCACAGATGGACCCGCCTGGTCCAAGGCGTGTTTGAGCTTCTAGAAGTGCTTAAGGGAGCTCCTAGAAGTACCAAAAAGTCTCCTGGTTGCCAAAGAAACGTTTGAAGACTTTCATATAAGGAAATTTCCAGATATGGCATGTTTCGAAAACTCCAATTTGATGTATGGTGCATGACTTGATCTGGCCTTTTTTGGGGTGAGCTCCATGTCGCCGCGTGTCCTCTGTGAGTCAGGATTATAGGCCAGGTTTGGTCTTTTCTGGCCGCTTCTTGGTTAAGCTTGGATTCATGAAGATACACCCATGTATCCTTTTGCGCGTATTTGGCCGCCTTTGTGTTCCTTGGGCTGGCCGAGCCGGAAAGTTGGCCAGGAGTTGTGCCGATGACCTCATCAAGATGTTGCTTTGATTCTTCGTGGCTATTACACAACAAACAACCTGCGGAGCTCCTAATCCCCACCACCTCAATATATCTCTGGTAAGTAACTGATTTCTAGCTGCCAACCAACGAATAAACGCATGTTTTGGAATCCGTCATGAAAACCAAATAGATTTAAACCAAGGTATTGGAAGACCCTGAGGGTGAAGAGAGTCTCAAGTCTTAGTCAATGAAAATAAATCCGGAGAATCTGATAAATGAATTAGTCAAAGATATCTATCATCAGTCTCGTTGCTTATAATCGGCTCTGGCGAAGATAAAGTTGTGGAGGAAAAGAATCAACGGGTTTCAGTTTTGGGAATTCGAAGTTCACCAATTGTCATTGTCGATTGTTGTTAATATATACATCATTTCGACAAAGAAGACGACGACTCAAAATGGCGTTGTCCCTTCTCAAACAAATTGCTCGGACTCGTATCAAATATGCAAGCCCAAAACAAAGGAGAACGGCGATGTTTTCATAAATAAAGGAAACGACGATAGTTTGCTAAAACAGAAGACCATTAGCAAAGATGACAAACTGAAGAAAATTGCAGAGGTAAAAGGAGACGATGAAGGAGGTCGTACAATAGAGCTAGTTGTATCGAACAGATTTCAAGCATTAGAGATGCTATCTGAGTGAAAGAAATCGATCAAATAAATAGATGACATGTGTCTCTAGGGTTTACAGATTCTGCTTATAAAAGCACTTGTAATCGAAAATGTAAACTAAAAAAGAAAAACTTTAAGAAACGAAAATGAAAATCTCTTTTATCTAAATATTTACATGGTATCAAAGCTATGGATAATCACACCATTGAGCTCAACCATTGCTCGGTTCCATCACTCAATATCTCAAACTGTGTCACTGTTGTGTTAACCAAAAAGAACTACAACTTATGGAAGACACAGTTCGAGAAGTTTTTCTCTGGGCAATGCCTTCTCGGCTTTGTTACATGACGAGTTACTCCCCCTGTTCCTACCATCACCGTCCCCAGAATCAATGGAACAACCATGGAGTCCCAAAATCCAGAATATGCACATCAACGACATATGTGGTATCAAACTGATCAAGTGGTAAAATCGTGGTTGCTCGGATTCTTTTCTGAAGACATACTCAGTCTGGTCGTATCATGTTCCACCTCACATCAGGTATGGTGTGCTCTCGCCAACCATTTCAATCGTGTCACATCATCACGGCTATTCAAAATACAATGGAAGTTGCAAATAATATCCAAAGGAGAGAAAACCATGGATACATATCTCAAAGAAATTAAAGTCTTGTGTGATCAGTTGGAATCAATGGGCAGTCCCGTCCCACAAAAAGTGAAGATATACGCAGCTATCCATGGCCTTGGGAGAGAATATGAGCCTATTAAAACGAGTATCGAAGGAACAATGGACACCAACATTGACATTAAATATGATGATGTTGTTCCAAGATTAATTGGCTATGCTGAACGCCTAGATTCATACTTAACACCACCCTCCATCTCACCTCCCTTGGCGTTTAACGCCATGCGTGTAGAAGGTAACGCCTACTCAAACAAAGGAAGAGCTGGCTTTTACGGTCGGTTTGAAAACAGAGGCAGAGGATATGCTTACACTACGAGAGGAAGAGGATTCTATCAACAACTTTCCTTTGCCACAAACCCAGAAAATCAGCAAACTCAATTAGACAACAATACACGAGTAACCTGTCAATTATGTGGTAAGCCAGGCCATCCGGCACTACATTGCTCGCATCGTTTCAATAACGCATATCAATATGAGGACGTGACCCAAGCCTTAGCAGCAATGAAGATTACTGATGTTACAGATCATGCCGGACTGGAGTGGTATCTGGAAACAGGAGCCACATCACACATCACTCACTCTCCACTTCACCTAAATCAGTCATAGTCGTACACTTGAAATGATCAAGTCATGGTCGGAAGTGGAGATTTTCTCCCCATTACACACACTAGTTCTAGCTCAGTTTCCTCAAGCTCAGGTGTGATTCCTTTACAGGATGTGTTAGTTTGTCCTCGCATTACAAAACCATTACTTTCCATGTCATAATTAACTTCCGATCTCCCGTGTACTATTGAGTTTGATGCTGACAATGTGCGTGCAAATCATAAGGCAACAAGGAGGTTAATAGCTCAGGGACGAGTACGTGATGGTCTCTATATCTTGGAAAATCCACCTCCTCAAGTCTGCTTCACAAATCAACGGGCAGTGAGTACTGAGACATGGCATAGGCGACTGGGTCATCCCCACACCAATGTCCTAAATAAACTCTCTGCTTCTAAATCTATTGCAATAAATAAAACAGTAGACTCTTCTTGTGAATCTTTTAGACTTGGCAAAAGTTTTATACTGCCTTTTTCAGACTCAAATTTTACTATTTCAAAACCTTTAGAACGATTGCACTGTGATTTATGGGGTCCTTCCCATGTCATCTCTGTTCAAGGCTTTCGTTATTATGTTATTATTATCGACAATTACACAAGATTCAACTGGCTTTATCCTCTTAAATTAAAATCTGATTTCTTTGCAACGTTTACATCCTTTCAAAAACTTGCAGAAAATCAGTTTAATACTCGGATAAAGATATTTCAAAGCGATGGCGGAGGAGAGTTCACAAACACAAAATTTCTTCAACATCTGCGAGATTGTGGGATTCAATCATATATATCGTGCCCATACACCCCCCCAGCAAAATGGGCTGGCTGAGAGAAAGCACAGACACGTTACGGAGCTTGGATTAACCATGTTATTTCAAGCTAAAGTTCCCCAAAAGTATTGGGTACAAGCTCTATTCACGGCAAATTTCTTGATTAACCTTCTACCGACATCAACCCTCCCAAAAAATGTCTCTCCCTTCGAAAGATTACACGGAAAGTCACTAGACTACTCTGCCCTTTGGGTTTTTGGTTGTGCTTGCTTTCCCACTCTCCAAGATTATGCTTGGTCCAAATTCGATCATAAATCCCTCTGGTGTGTCTTCCTGGGTTATACAACAAACTATAAGGGCTACAGATGTATATATCCACCCACTGGTCGTGTGTATCTCAACCGACATATCGTGTTTGAAGAAAATCAGTTTCCCTTCTCAGACATATATCTTTCAACCACAACTCCTGCCTCATCTCTTTTACTTCAAGCATGGTTTAAAGGAGTTATAGAGAATCGTGTTCCTCCGACACAAGACCCTGCTGATTGCACATCTCGCATCACTCGTGAAATCTCACTATTTCCATCGTATACACCAGCACCTCTCCTGCATGAAAACAGAAACAGAGTCTCCTCTGTCTGAAACTTCTCCAGAAAGACACTCTCCTTCAGCTCCATCACCACCTCCGAATTCTCTCTCTCTGGTGAATGAGGAGTGTATTGGGCGTACAAGCTCTGACTATGTTCCTATATGCGACAGCGCTCTCTCATTCATCGAAGAGCATGAAGAATCGCCTCAACAACCTTCTTCCCAACAGACAAACATTTCAATGACCACAAGGTCAAAATTTGGAATTGCCAAACCCAATCCTAGGTACGCATTACTCACTCAAAAACTCGCTTATCCTGAACCTACCACTGTTTCAGCAGCTCTCAAGGACAAAGGATGGAAATCAGTGATGCTAGAAAAGCTTGCAACCTGTCAAGAAACTAAAACATGGTCTCTTGTACCTCACTCTTCCGATATGCATGTCTTGGGTTGCAAATGGGTATTTTGCACAAAACTGAAATCTGATGGCTCTTTAGATAAGCTCAAAGCACGTTTAGTGGCAAAGGGTTTACATCAGGAGGAAGGAATCAACTATCTCGACACATATAGTCTTGTAGTCCGGACTGCTACAATTCGCACCGTGCTTCACATTGCTACCACCAAGCAGTGGCAAATCCGACAATTAGACGTCAAAAACGCCTTTTTACATGGAGAATTGGGTGAAACTGTATACATGAAGCAACCTCTGGGATTCATTGATCCCTCAAAACCAGATCATGTTTGTCTACTACATAAATCGATCTATGGACTGAAGCAATCTCCCTGGACATGGTTCGACAAATTTAGCACTTATCTCCTTGGTTTTGGCTTCGTATGCAGCAATCCAGACCCATCCTTATTCATTTATGCAAGATAGAGCACTGTAATTCTCCTACTCCTTTATGTCGATGACATGCTCATCACGGGAAATGATATCACTGCTCTGGACACGCTACTTCACAGTCTAAACATAACATTCAAAATGAAAGACTTGGGTCAACTCTCCTACTTCCTCGGAATTCAAGCACAATTCCATGAAAATGGGCTCTTTCTCTCTCAACAACGCTACGCAGAAGATCTGTTGGTTGTTGCAGGTATGGCAAACTGTTCAGCGGTCTCCACTCCTCTGCCACAACACCTCAATCGAGACGCTACACCGGTGTCACCCTTTGAGAATCCCATTTAATTCCGAAGCTTAGCTGGCAAACTTTAGTACTTGACTCTCACCAGGCCAGATTTGCAGTTTGCAGTAAATTTCGTGTGCCAAAAAATGCATTTTCCGTCAACGGCAGATTTTCAGCTCCTCAAGAGAATTTTGAGGTATGTTAATGGTACTATTCAAATGGGTATCATGTTCAATGTTCATACACATTGCACCTTATGCGCCTATAGCGATGCTGACTGGGCCGGATGTCGGGAAACTCATCGCTCTGTTAGTGGCTTCTGTACCTTTTTTTAGGCACCAACATAATTTCTTGATCCTCACGCAAACAACCCACAGTGTCTAGAAGTTCCACCGAGGCTGAATATTGGGCAATGTCCCAAACAGCTTCAGAGATTAAGTGGCTATCCTCTGTTTTAAAAGAATTACAAGTTCCAATTCCACGGACTCCGAAACTGTATTGCGATAATCTATCCTCGGTTTATCTCTCCGCCAATCCAATGTTTCATGCCAGAACAAAACATTTCGATCTCGACCATCACTATGTCCGGGAAAGAGTAGCACTTGGCACCCTTTTAGTCAAGCACATTCCAGCAGCTCTGCAAATCGCCGACATATTCACCAAAGCTTTACCGGTGGCAGCCTTCTCATCTCTACGGTACAAACTAGGTGTGGACGTTCCTCCCACACCAAATTTGAGGGAGGGTGTTAATATCTGCAGCATTTCGACAAAGAAGACGACGACTCAAAACGGTGTCATCCCTTCTCAGACAAATTGCTCAGGCTCGTATCAAATATGGAAGCTCAAAACAAAGGAGAACGGCGACGTTTTTATAAATAAAGAAAACGACGACGGTTTGCTAAAACAGAAGACCGTTAGCAAAGACGACAAACCGAAGAAAATTTCAAAGGTAAAAGAAGACGATGAAGGAGATTGTACAATAGAGCTAGCTATATCGAACAGATTTCAAACATTAGAGATGCTATCCGAGTGAAAAAAATCGATCAAATAAATAGATGACATGTGTATCTAGGATTTACATATTATGCTTATAAAAACACTTGTAATCGAAAATATAAACCAAGAAATAAAAACTTTAAGAAACGAAAATGAAAATATCTTCTTCATTTATCTAAATATTTACACTTCTGAAACTGATGCATCCAAGGATAATTCAGAAAATCGTAAACCGTCAATTCTAGTTAAATCAATGTAAGAACCCAATGTGTCCAATTATCATGCCAAAAACTCACCGTGTTCCACTTCCAATCTTGCAAAACACAAAGGAAGGTACCAAAAACTGAAACTACAAAAAAAATTTCCAAATCCAACTTCCGATTATTCTGTGTCTCCCAAAATTTTGGAGTTAAAAAATTCATTCGAACCCAAGAAAGCCATAGAGAATCTCCTGCCGTGAACAACAACCTTTGTAAGTCCAATTATCGTCTATCATGATTCCTTTTTTTTATACAAAATTTGGTGATGAGGATATTGTATGGGATGTGATGTTCACGTTAATCATTTTGCTTCCATGTATTACATTTTATAAGACTCGGACAATTAATTACAGGATGTTTCATATATGATTGTATGATGTGGTGATAATGAGGATGCACGTCGTCGTTTCCTCTCTCTCTCTCTCCACTTAGAGAAATTAACATAAAAGGATTACATTGAGAGAGTAAATCCAACGGCCGAGAGTGAAGATAAAGATGTTTTGTATTTTATAAAATAAGAGTCACATGAGATGACAGAGAGAGTTTCAATATCAGTGGGGCCATTTTCCTTGATCAAATATCTCTCTCTTTGTTTAGAAGACAGCGTATAAACCGTGTGATTGCGTGTGCAGCTCATCTGTTCCTTAAAGTTTCAGGGAGAGAATATTTTTTTTTGTAATTTATAAATGTGCATTTGCCTAGAATAACAAAAAACATAGGTTTTTTTAAAACCAAAAACGTAGCTAAAACCAAAAAATAGCAAACAAAAGGTTGCTTAACTAGGAAGAAAAAACATAATACACAATTATGTGGTTGGTTAATTTATACTTAATGCAACATGGTATACCTTTTAACAATAAAAAAATGATATACCTTTCTAAGAGCATCTCCAATGCAAACTTCTAATTTAAAGTTTGTAAAACTTCAAGTTTCAAAGTGTTATTTTCGTACGGTACAACTCCAGATCCAATTTCAAAAAAATTGTATTTTTGCATCAAATGTTTATCACAACTGATTAAAATCATAAAACTTGTATAAATAACTATTAAGCATACATTAGAAATCATTACAACCAATATCACTAATATATTATTTGAGAAACTTTTTAACAAAGTAATTTTATCATGACGTGTTAATAACAAAAATGACATGCTGACATGTCAACACCACAAAAAGTTTCAGCTAAAATATATAAAATGGTTTAAGTTACTAGAATAATTACATACATATCATTGGTATTAATTTGGTTAGACAATCAATATATTTTATTCAATTAACCAAAAAATAGTATTACATTTGCAAAAACAATAATTGTTATTTATTTAATTTTTAATACTTTAATTTATAAGTAATTTTAAATAAATATAAATATATTTAAGTTATTACCTAATCTCTAATATATTATTTTATAAACAATTTAAGAAAATAATTTTACTCTCACGTATTATTAACAGAAATATCATGCTTACGTTTTATCATTACAGTAAATTTCAAATAAATATATAAATAGGCTTAAGTTATTCGAATAATTATAATATATATCATTGTTATTAATTTGGTTAGAGTATTAATATATTTTATTAAACTAACCAAAAAAAATACTATTAAATTTATAAAAAATAATTTTTTTCTTTCTTAATTTATATATACAAAAAATAATGTTAAAAATAATTTTAAATAAAAATTAAAATTATATAAATATTTAATTTATATTTATTAATAAAATATCATTTACGAATGCGTAGATATAAATCTAGTTAACTAATAAAACATTACATTATAATAGAAATTATACATTATGATCTCAAATATGATCAATTAATGCATTACAAAGTAATAAATATGTTTTTTTATCCTAGACTACGCGATAAAAATTGTTGAAATTGAGTACATTCATTTATTGCCATTTCAACTATTGTTTCTGGCCCTCGTCTTACAATTTGTATCACATTTTTAATCGGTGTGTTAATATCACATTTTTAATCGGTTTAATTAAATGAATAAATCCTTGAATTTATAAAGAAAATACAGCAACTAGAAGCAAAAGATATGCCAAATCAAGCAACAAATTAGTTTAAAAAGAAATGTAGAAGGAAAATAAAATATTGTTAACGAATTTAATTTCTATCGTTTATATTAATATCAGTGAGTTTGTTTGATCTCAACAAAAAAAACGTAAGAACAAGAGTAAGAAACTTCAAATACACCAAATTTTATAGACAATATTTTTGCCATTATGGAGGTTCGGGATCAAACTTATATGAGTACTAGTATTGTTGTAGTATTTTTATTTGTGCAGTATTTATGTGTTCATGTAATTTATTTTTGTACTTTGTTTTGTATTAAATTTGCTTACTGTAGTAAATATTATATAATATCTGTATGTTAATATATTTAATTTTTAAGTTTTTATTTAGTTAATATGTAAATTTTAAATTCATAAAAGATATATATGTGAAAATTATTAGATATAAATTTTTATGGACTAAAATAATAAACAAAATTAAAAAGATTTGAACATGATATATAATTATAGGAATTGAAATGCAGATAAAAAAGACGAAACTTCAAAAGATTAAATTTTAGGTCAGAATGTAGACAATTTCATAAAGATAAAATATCCTAGAAGACCACAAAAAGTTTTTATTCTAAAAATAATATCATTATTTTTTTTTTATTTTCCAAAAATATCACAAACACAAAATAACTTATAATATTTTATAATTAAATATTTGGATTTTGGCTTAATATATTTAAAATTGATTATTTAGTCATTAGCGTTTAAGATTTAATTTTAAGATTTAAAGTTAATTTTTGAAGCTATAGAGATTAATTTTAGTTTTATTGTAGTTTTAAATAAAAAAAAAATTTAGTGATAGTTAAATAAAAACTAAGTATGATATTTTAAAAATAATTTTGGATACTGTTAGAAATTGTTTTCATAAATAAAATTATGGAAGTGTGGGCTGCGAATGGTATAATCGAAAACTAAGAAGCAAGTGGACCAATGGCACCAATAGGTGGGTACTGTCCGTTTATGTTGAGGATTGCCACAAGCTGGCCATTTTCCACAACGCTGCTTAAACCTATTTAATTACTACTATACTTAGATTTTCTTCTATGAATTTTATTTTTTCAAAGTTCGATATTCAATTAAAGCAATCGCAGAATTAGACAGAAGAATTTTAGATAGCTTAGACATAGCATAGGTGTAATCTTCCGATTAGTTAGTCTATTATTAACATTTTCGACCAGAATAAATTCATAGCTGTCATATCATTGTGTATATATAAAGAGGTGTGAGGGCACAAGACAAACTTTAATAAACCCATACAAATACATCGAAGATAGAGAGAGAGAGAGAGGGGGGAGAGGAAGAAGAAGGTATCAAGGGAAGAAGAAGAAGGTATCCAAGGAAAGGGAAGAAGGTACCCAAGGAAGAAGATGGGAGCATTCGAGGATCAGGTGAAGATGAGGGCGATGGAGCTGAAGCATCTGTTCAAGAAAGGTATCAAAGTCGTCGGAAAATCTTGCAAGAAGGGTTGGTCCAAAGTCAAGAACCTTCGTCGCTGAATTCCATTTTCTTAACATCTCATCTACCTCATAATCATACTAAGTTTTGTCTTCTTCTTCTTCTTCTTACCTACGTGTCTCACTGTGTCTGTGCCTCTTATATTTATCTACAAATCATTCATTGTCTTCTCCCTCCTACTTAACTTTATATATCAGATCTACTAATACTGCGCAACAATTTACATATTTTTTCAAAATTATAGCATGAAGAGATTTGTTGTGATAAAATTTCTCCTTAGAAAGATAAGCCTCCATGAACCCCAAGATTTTTTTTTCTTTGAACAGTAAAGGGATAAAGGTTGTTAAAAATATATAACTTTAAAAAATGGTCTGAAACCAAACCGCCGATTCCAAGAAAAACCAGGGGTTCATGTTAGTGGGCGATTTTATGGGCCTCTACCCGATTTGGTCCAAAACTAAACCTAAACAGTTGCATATTTCTAATCTATTAATTAAAAATTATTTTAATAAAAAAGTAAATTTGTCATGTGGTTTATTTGTCATGCTAACTTATCTCACATCTATTAAACAAAAATATCATTTCAAATATAATTTATTAAAATATTTACAAAAATTATTATTAGATAAATATTTAACAATATAATATATGTAAATCTCTAATATAGCATAAAATACATTTGAACATAAAATGTAAACACAATATAAAATAATATTAAGGATTTTGAAAATTTATTCAAACAAAATATAAAATAAAAAATCAGTATAATTGAATATTTATAACATATACAATTATTTATTTGTTTAATAATATTGTTTATCTAATATAAAAATATTTTAAATCCATTTGTATACCCTGATTTTATTGTATATTTCATTTGTATAATTAATATTATAAATTTCAAAATTTTATTTTAAATAAGAGATCATTTATGTATAAAAATAATCTATATTTATTAAATAAATAATTAATTATAATGTATGAATATTTTTCCAGCTGTGAGACTAATTTAGTATAGGATGATTATAGGGTTTAAGTAGAGAAAAAAACACTTACAAAATGAGGTCTAAGCAATAAGGATTTTACTTTCCCATTATAAATATCATATGATTACATAAACTTATTGATGAAAGATTGTCTTGTTCTTGTCTTTATGCTAGGCAATATTCTTGTAAGCTTTCTTTTATATATGTGTGTGTGTTATCAATCTATTTGAACACTATCATTGGGCCAGTGATGATTTCAAAAGTTTGCCTTCATTGTTTGATGTACAACTAAAATGGAAATTTCACTTCTTGAGATTCATTGCTTTTCTTGTCTTTGGTTTTCATCATAATAGCTTAGTATCTATCTCTCATAAGGCTTATATATGAAGATTAAAATTTTACCTACATTATCTGAATAACCAATGATAAAAATTTTACAAAATGTATTTCCGAGGCCTAGGCTAATTTTCAAGAGAATCTTATTTTTGTATTTGAGGCTGGTGATAATTGATGTTTCATATATTTGCCTAAATTACCTGACCAGAGTAATATTTGGCTTTGAGCAAGTGAGTGAATATATATATATATATATATATATATATATATATAATTATATGAATTTTTAATATATTATTTGAAAAACATTTTTAAAAAATAATCTTATCGTGTTATTAATAAAAAAATTTGCTGACGTGTCATCACTATATTGGATTTCAAGTAAATATATAAATGATCTTAAGTTACTACAATAATTACATTATTTGTCATTGTTATTAATTTGGTTAGAGAATCAATATAATTTTAAACTAACTAAAAAAATACTGTTAAATTTATAAAAAATAATTATTTTTATTTTCTTAATTTATATATATATATATAAATTAATATTAGAATAATTTTAAATAAAAGTTAAAATTATAGAAATATTTAATTTATATTTACTAACAATATTATATAATTTATGAATATTTTTTCTTACTTACGCGGTGAGTATAAATCTACTTTTGAATGAAAGGCACATTGTGGTGACAATCTCTAGTTTAATTTGGATAACTTAAAATTCAATATGTTGTAATAATAAAAGGGGGTTGAATGTTCCTTATATATATTAGACAAGGATTTTAATGTTTGTTCTGGGTGGAATTGCAAGAAAGAGGGGAATAGTATAAATTAATTACAATGTAATCAGTTACATTATACAAGTATATAACCCTATGAACGTAACTAACGTTCGAAGTTATGTCAAGAAGCATCTTCTCCGACCACAGTTGGGTAGCTTCTTCTTTCCCAAAAGATATGATTAATTACTTGATTCAATCAATCCAATCAATCCATGGAACCCCAAGTTGAAGTTGACTCCACCTAAAAGGCATTTTAGCTCCTTACGAGCTGGACAACATCGTTACTTTCTGTTGCTGGTGTTGTCTTGTATAAAACTAGCTCTCTGGTAGTGATGTATCGATATTGTGCTAGATGGGTGTATCAATCAGGTATTCCTTTCAATGCTATTGATATTTTTAAAATGTTTATATCAACTTAGGAAACCACTATTAAAGGAGGAAGAAAAAAAACTAAAAAACAGTTAAAAGAACAAAGATGCGGAACGGAAATGCTATGGTTGGTTTCTCCGACTTTCTTTTTGCACTCTTTGAATGTTTGCATTTATCTCTTTCTTCACATGTGAACATCGTCCTTAGTTGTGTCTTTTATCTAACAAGTTTTGTAGTGTTAAGAAAGTTGTAGTAAATCTTGTAATTTCTGGCCACAAAATATCCTTTTTTTTATATATAAAATCTCATCAATGATATGATTTTATGATGAGCATATATGAATAACCGTAAACTTTTTAACTTGAGATCAATGACCTTTGCGAACTTAAGCAACTTAGAAATTGTATGAACACCAAATCTGTCCAAAAAATGTTTGACCTCTTCTCTTTAAGTGAAAATATCTATACATCATGCTCATCATCGAAGTTGTTATCTTCTCTAAATTCATTATTTAGAATTTGATAAATAGGCTGACCATTAGGCTTTTCATCCCTTTGAAATACATCTACTAACCATTCTTTAGCACAATTTTCATCTCCATCATTAAAAATTCAAATTAATATTTTTATTTTTGATCTTCTGTCACTTGTTGAACAATTTAGTATTAAATTGAAAATAAATTACACTATTAAATCGATTAACATATAGTCTATTTCTTTTTTTAGTAATGATGATTCAAAACCTCGTACTAATAGACAAAATTCAAAGACAAAAAACACATACCTTTTCAAATGCACTCTAATTCTGTTCAACTAGATGAACTCGATATTAAATAAAGAATTCTTGTAGTTAACTTTTGAAAAATAGGAACATCACAACCATATATGGACCACCAATTCTCTAAACATGTTAAAATAAGAATCAAGAAAAATGGCTGATCAAAAAACCATTAAATTTATTAAGATAAAAAAATAGGATCAAATTTGTGATATTTTTTCACATCCTCTCATAACTATTTCTCTCCCAAAAATTCCAAACTTCCACTTGTAGGTATTAAACTTATCATTTATAACTTTATCTTATTTTTCATAATCACTAAAGTACAATATCTCCACTTAATTCATAAATCCATAAATTAACATCAAATCATGTTCTATAGTTATATTTTTGTAGAAATAAAATAGATTCAATATATAAACGTTCATGTGCAAAAGAGAATCCAACCTACTTTTTATTTTCTCATAAATGATGTTGAAGATAGATTTGTAATTTCTCTCTAAATCATTAGAAACCAACTTAATCTTACTCCTTGCCTCTAAAAGCTTTAAAAAACTCATTGAAAGTTTCTTCTCTCCATCAGCAATCCTAGTAAAGCTCTAAAAACACAAATGTCATACCAATCCAAAATGGAGGACTTATAACATTTTTATAATGTAAGATTTGCTTATCTTGTAAATTTATTAATTTTTTGACATAATAAACATTTCACCAACGTAACTTTAAAAAAAAAACATAAAATATATTTAAAACCACATAATGTATAATACATTAAAATAGTATATTTTTAAGTTTTCATTTTAAATTTAGCATTTTAAATTTAAAATTCCAAAAATAAGACAAATTATTTTTTGAAAACACATATTTACCACAAAAAATTATAAATATAGTCAAATTATTGTATTTGGGTTATTTTTTCAATTTAAGGTTTAAATTTTCTATATTAAAAAGGTCTTAAAA
Source organism: Pugionium cornutum (assembly GCA_018901935.1). NCBI lineage: Eukaryota > Viridiplantae > Streptophyta > Magnoliopsida > Brassicales > Brassicaceae > Pugionium > Pugionium cornutum. The sequence goes on from CM032161.1 coordinate 19,294,581, forward strand.
TATTTTAATATTAAATTTATGTTATTTTTAAAAATTCAAACTAATGATTATATATTTGAAGCAATTTTTTTTAAAATGCTATTTTATCGATTGTCCATATAAATATACAATAACTAATAAATCTTTAATATATTAATTGAGAAAAAATTTTAGAAAACAATCTTATCGCGACGTGTTATTTACAATAGTGTCATGATGATGTGTTATCAGCAAAATAAATTTTAAATAAATATAGAAATAGGCTTAAATTATTAGAACAATTACAATATGTGCCACTCATATTAATTGGATTAGAGAATCAATATGTTTTATTAAATTAAACAAAAAATATTTATTTATTTCAAAAAAATAATATTTTTTATTTTTTAAGTTACACATACAAAAATTATAAATAATTAATATTCAATCGTAACATGTTATCATATGTTATAAATTTAATATTTTAAAATTTGAGTATTTGATTTAAATAAGAAAATAAATTATCGTTTCTAATATTTTACGAATGAAATATATTTTACATATAAATCATCAATTATTTAAACAGAATAAAAACTATTATTATATTAAAAATAATAAAATAATATTTTTAATAGATGTAATCAGATTTTAAATCCCAAATAATAATATTTTTTAAATAACTATAATATATTTTATAATTAAAATTATATTATATTTATTTATTAATTATTTTAATGGAATTTATTAATGCCTACACTCTGCCTGAGTTCCCATTAATCCATCGAATTTCTAGTCCCTAACAAACCCCTAACAACCGACATCATATGGTTTGTGCTTTTATTGTTTTGGTCGTATATATGGTTTCCGAACTTTTCTCCTTACTGCTTTCTCTTCTTGCCATTTTCCTCCCCTCTGATTTCTCCATTTCTTTGTTTTTTGGTTTTAATGTTAAACTTTATATCATAAACCGAAAATTATACAATCTAAATTTATGTTCTGGTTGAAAATTGTAATGTTTTATGAAAAACGTGACAAAAAAAAATAACAAACACAAAGGAAAAGAGTTTGAATTAAATCTCTTCATTTCTCCCTTTCATGTAATTCTCTTCTTTTCTCCTCAATTTCTTGCATGTTTTAGGAATTTAAATATGATTTGGTCTCTATTTTTTTCGAATTACTTTGAAAATAACTTTTGGATTTGAATGTGCAGATGATGAGTTTGATCCTCACGCAACCACAAGCCGACTTCTTCTTCAAGCAAAGACAAGTAAAGATCATCCCTCCCAATTAAGGACTAGCAAATCTTAATCGTAAATTTATTAAAATTCTATCTTTTGTTTATGTTTAAACAGCGTGCAATGAAGATTTTGCTAGCCAAGAACTACACAATCATAACAAGCAAATGCAAAGGGCCAAATTATCCGGCAAAAGTGTGTTGCTCCACCTTCAAGGAGTTTGCTTGCCCTTTTGCAGAAATTCTTAACATTAACATCTTTGATCGTTATCCCCCTGGAATCTTTGCCAACATGTGCAAAGAGGGCAAAGAAGGCAGAGTCCGCATCCTCAAGTTCTGATTCTATTCCCCTAGCTCCACAACTTCATCTCTCCCGGTTCTTTCCACCTTCGTTCTCTGTCTTTTCTTCTTGTGGTTGTGAACTCTTGGTAACACATCTCAAAACATGTTCCATGGGTTATATATGTCTGTTGTTGGAATGTACTCAACTCTTCTTTTCTTTTTTTTATTCTCTCTTGTTCTTCCATTTTATTATCGACACATTCAAGAAGCAAGAACATAGTCTGAGTCAAAAAAAAAAAAAAAAAAAAAAAGAAAGGCAATGCCATAAGCCAAATGATTGCTGGGTTTATGATTACGATAAACTTGATAATTAATCATTACTCAATGAGGTTCATCACCTACTTTTTTAACAACACAGTTTATGTAGCTACGTGATAGTTCACTACCATCATTACAAAGAAACAGAGGTCAAGATCCATCTTATATAGAGCTCTCGAGGCCAACAGGTCCGAAATAAGCTTTTTCACTATGTTCTCCCATCTAAGCATCATCCCTTATTTTCCTGTAAACCATAGTACCATACAATAGATGTTACTTAGCTTAACAACTAGAAGATGCTTTTCAGACAAGTTTCATTGACACATAACCCCTAGAGATCCCCAAACAACAACTGCAATGCATAGAAAATAGGCATAGTAATTAGGGATCAAGGAACACACATGACACGAACAAAACCACAAAGTTTCTCACTCAGACAATAAGTAGAGCCAAATGATTAGAGCGAACACAGACGATGATTTTCTGTAAATACAGAAATCTAGATCCAAGCATTTAAGATTACTGCCGTAAACCCAAGTTCTCAACAAGTTTCAGCACAGTATCTATTGACGCCAAAAGACACCCACATAAGAAAAAGGACAATTCACCACTCTCCTCTAAATCAAATTTACAAAAAAACCCAAACTTTTAAGTTCTCCAGTTACCTGCGCCGTGTTCATAGAGAAACCGCCACTGGTGAGAAGCCTCTCAACGTATTTCCCCATGATATCAACCTCCAGGTTCACTTTCTGCCCGATTCTCTTGGTCGGAATTACCACCTTCTGCTGCGTATAAGCAACGAGCATGAAATTGAAGCAGCTCTCCATCAAACACATCTACCACCGTCAAGCTCGTCCCATCCACCGCCACAAATCCCTTTGGCACAATGTATTTCAGCAACCCCTTGTCCGCTTTCACCTTCACCCAAAGTGAATCTCCCTCCACCTCCGTCGATACTATCATTCCAGTCCCGTCCACGTGTCCCTGCACCATGTGTCCGCCATGCGGCTCACTGGTTGCAGCGCAGGGCCGAGCCAGGGCCCAAGCAAGGCAAATCCGTGCTTGCGGCCTTCAATATTAATAAAAAAAATCAATTTTTATTCCAAAAATACTCTTAACACAATGGTAAATAAAAATAAACTGATTATTTGAATTCTTCAGTTCGAATATTTATAACAACATATTTTTTAAACAATTAGAATGGTCCATTATTTTTTTTTGCTTACGGCCCTGTTAAATTCAGGGTCGGCTCTGAGCACACGCTCCAGATTCACCGGTGATTCTCTCTCCAGCTCCTCTAGCGACGTTTTTCGCAATGTCTCTGGTGATAACCCGACGGTAAACTCCTCCACGTTGAACTCCATCACTATAAGGCAAGTACCGTTCACAGCGATGTTGTTGCCGAGTTTCACATCCTCTAGCACCACTCGAGCGCCGATTTTGAAGTCGAATCCACCATGGTCGGTCATTCCAATATCCTTGACTTGGCCCATTTCTTCTACGATTCTCGTAAATACGGATCGGATGCTGAGATTTTGCCTCCGGTGCTTCGACGAGTTAGACAAGGAATCAAATCTGAGATTTGTTTTGAATGAAGTAAAGATTCTCAACTGTGGAGGACATGATCTGGGAAGCATAATGAGAGAATGAGTGGGCATCATCATCGTCGTTAGCCTGTCGGCGATGAGGTAAAGCAACGGAAACACGGGGTGGTGCCTCTATAGAGAATTAAGGGTTGTTAGATACTACGACTCCAAATCATGGGGGCCAATGTTGGGATATATAAAAAGTTAAAAAGATAACAAGATAAAGTTAAACTCCTAACTTTATTACTTACGAGCAGAGATAGAGACAATAGTGAATCGTAACCCTTGTTATTGTACTTACAAATGATGTATAAAAAATTAAGTCGATAGAAGAAATATAAATATAATCAAAGAAAAAAGTTAGATTTCACAAACGTTTTTGATGACTTTTTCATGTGACGTTTGTCTGAATTTTTCAACATTCCTCCTTTATTATTTTTATTATCGAAATATTACGTATTGTATCGTTAAAAACCTTATTATATAAAACTCAATGGGATAAAAATCATGATAAGAGAAAAAAAAATACAGATACACAATCTCCCTTTCGAAGAGATATAGATAATTCCTTTTATAAATCTCGCAAATGACGCATTCTAATATTCTGAACATGCTTTATGAATGTTGTTATAGGAATCGTTTTTGTGTACAGATATGTTGAATTGTCGGTTGAGCGAATATATTCAATGTTATCTATTTGATTTTTTACAAGCTCTTTAGTATATGAGAAAAAATATTGATGGGATATGTTTCGTCTTATCGCTCTTGATATAACCTTCATTGAGTTGAGCGACACATGAAACATTATCTTCGAACAATTTTGTTGGTTTTTTATTTGTAGTGATTCCACTAGCTTCTTGTATGTGATGAGTCATGTACTTGAGTCATACACATTCTCTACATACCTCATTGAGTACGATAATTTCTGCATGATTTGAGGAAGTAGCAACCAATGTCTGTTTTTGTGAACGTCACGAGATCGTAGTACCTTCTAATGTAAAAACGTATATGGTTTGCGATCGAGCTTTATGCGGATCTGATAAATATTCTGCATCTGCAAAATCAACTAGACCAAACAAAGAATTTCCAGGATAATATAATCCCAAGTCAATTGTATCTTGAAAATAACAGAATATTTGTTTTATCTTGGTTAAATGTCTTCGCGTAGTGGCTTAATTATACCTTGCAAATAAATTAATAGCAAAAACAATATCTGGTCTAGTACAATTAGCAAGATACATCAACTCACCGATAGCGCTCATATAAAATATTTCAGAACCTAAAATTTCCTCGTTATCTTTACAAGGTCAAAATAGATCCTTATCAATAGTAAGTGAGCTATTGACTATTGGAGTATTCAAATAAAATAAATAATATCGCGGAAGTAGGTATAACCTACCACTGCATAATAATATCACAGGAGCAGATATAACCTATATACCACTCCATAATAATATCACGGGAGCAGATATAACCTACCACTCCATAAATAATATCGCGGGAGCAGATATAACCTATCACTCCATAAATAATATCGCGAGAGGAGTTATAATCTATCACTCCTCAAATAATATCGAGGGAGAAAGTATAACCTACCACTTCATAAATAATATCGCGGAAGGTATAACCTACCACTCCATTAATAATATCGCGGGAGTAGGTATAACTTACCAATCTATAAATAACAACGTGGGAGGAGGTATAACCTACCACTTCTTAAATAATTAAATTGATCAAATAAATGAACTTTTACTTGGGCATTATAACAACGCAGTATTAAACTGGTATTTGGAGAGATGATCGTGTTGATAACGTATTATAAAAAATCTAGACAGAGAAAATTAAACTGATAACTTTATTAGTTAAAAGAATAGAGGAGAGAGAGGAATGAATCGTATCTCTTGTTGTTGTATTTACAAATGATACATAACATCATATTAATAGAAGAAGTAAATCGAAAGAAGAAACGTAAAGATAATCAAAGAAAAATTTAGACAAACGTCATAGACGTTTTTGTCTACTTTTTTATCAAAACATAAAAAATTGAATTTAAGAAAAAGAGATAAAAATTATTATTTTAAAAAGTCATATTACTAATACTAGATCTCGAGATGGATATATGTTTGAATTCTGTCGGGTTAGCGATTGGATTTCAGACAGGTTGACGTATTCCTTCTATTTGGATGGGCTGGAATTGGCTGCAGTATATAAGCCTAGAACTTGGTCAGAAGAAAGAAAAGGCCCAGGTACACGACATGGGTAAAAACTGCACAAGAATAAAGTAGTGTACTGCTCATTGTCGGGCATTTTGGATGAACCTACAACAAGGATTGCATATCAATGTTAGATTAACATGGAGAAGACAAGTTGTACCAGCACCAATATTCAGAATATATATCGAAGGGAGATGTGAGGAAAATGTCAACTCATTTGGGAAGAAGCAAAAAAACGTTTCTAAAAAATACATAGAGTTTAAGGAGGAGAGAGAGAGATAGGGACAGAAACACTTATCTTCTTTGTTCTGAGTTATTTGAATCTCTATTGGTGAGTTTGTGAGTTTGAGATCGAGTGAATACTCATCTTGTTACCATTGAAGAATAGTATGTTGCAAACTAGTTGAAGTTCGGCGAGATGTATCAAAATCAGATTGATCTTGAGAACTTGTAAATGTCCTGGTATTATTTACTTTTTGCACAAATCCAATCACAACAAACACACTTTGCCATAACAAAAGTTACAAGTCAAATAAATAACAACCTTAAAATTCCAACAAATTGGTATCAGTTTTCTTTAAATTTTAAATATTTTAGTATTTGGTTCATTCATATAGTTTAAAATTTCGTCTCAATTCGATCCGAATTTAATCTATTCGGATTTAAATATCATAGTATTAGAAATTTATAATTCATTCATATAATTTAAAATTTTGTTTCAATTCTATCCAAATTTAATCCATTCGAATAGTTGATTGGATATCTAACCTAAAAAAAATAGATTAGCAATTCAATTCCGTACAGTTACTTTTTATTTAAAATATAAAAATTTGAAAATAACTAACAAACATGAGCAATCGTGATTCGATTCCAGTTTTGGAAACCTTAGATCCAACATCATTTACAATTTTTTGGTAACAACACACAAAAAAACCTATAAAGATGATCTTAATTCGAAAAACAAAAAGATTAAACAAAGCCAACACTGACGGTATGCGAAAAGATTACAAGCAGGATGTATTGTTTTCTTATCAGTCCTCAATGTCTTTGGTTGAGATCATTCCCATCGTAGCAGATGTATAACACACCTTGAAATTTGGTGTTTATTTCTTTTTTTAGTGGTTACTTTGGATTCTTTCCGATTCTTTTTTCTACCATTTTCGATCCGTTGATAATGATTTCATCCCATTTTCATCCCATTTTCATCCATTTTTCTCCTGTCTCTATAACATTTGTTTAAGAAAATGGAATGCGTGCATCATTACCTCATGTAGTCAAACATATCGGTGCAGTACCTCCTGACATTTACAGAGCCATATTTACGGACACATTCATCATAAATTCCATAAACCTACTAAAAGCAGACTGTAAATAATCTGAATATATATTCACAAAAATCAAATTTTTCAACGAGACTGCATTCACCTGTGTGATTTGCCTGCTTTCGTGGTTCCCTCGGATGAGAGTAATACTATTTTTATTACATCACTTTGTATTTTTATATGTTTATGAGAATACTATTTAACTTACATCGCGTTTTGTATTTTTATAGTTTTAAGAGAAATATTTTAAAATATTATAACAAATTTTTTTTCAAAAATACCAAAATTAATTTTTAGTTTTTAAAAACATCGTTATTCTGTTTTTCGAAACAGCACAAAACACTAAAAAAAACTTTAAATGTCCTCCTTTTAAATATTTAGGTTTAGGTGTTGAGATTTAAGATTTATAGTTTAGTTCTTAAGGTTTAAAGTTTAGTTCCAAATATTTTAATTTTAACTTTAATTTATATTATGTTTAAAAAAGTAATAGGATTTGTCATAAAATAAAATTTAATTATGTTATTTTAGAATAAAAACTTGATATTTTTACATAAAATTTTGATATTTTTGATAAAATTTGATATTTTGAAAGAAGTTTTTTATGGTATTTTTAAAAATCACTGAAGTTTTAATATATAGTTTGATATGAGAAAGAAACAGAACCATTTAATATTGGAATATTATGAAGTATATCCGGATATGTTCTGAGAACCACAGGAGATTAGTCATGCTGACATGGGAACTAGCTGTCCTGAGCAATCATTCATCAAAGAAATCGGACACGTTCTGCAATCACCATTCGACACGTCATCTGTTCGCGGCGCCTTGTATATGTTTCTTTGCTTTCAGATGTATATAATTCTAATTCTCCTCTATCATTCTTCGATCCGAAAACAAACCTAAAACATATTTATTTATATATTCTCTCCCCTTCCTTTAAAACCCGATGGATCGGCAAAATTCCGATGACATCATGAGATTTCTCGATGGAATGGCTAGCTCTGACGACGTTCTATTCGGCTTCCTCGACGAAGGAAACCAGTCTCCGGAGGAATTCCCGGACTCCGGCAACCTCAACTGCGGCGGAGATGAAGACCATGATGATGACGGTAACGTTTCCAATTCTGAGGAAAACAGAGCTTTTTGGCAGGCACAAGAACAACTTTTACAGGTTTTTTTCCTCTCTCAAATAAAAGTCTAGACATTTTAGCCCATAAATTTTGGGTTTAAAATTTGTATATGTATTTGTTTTTGGAATGATGCAGGGAACACTGTATAGGACAAGTTCGATTGAGACAAAGATTAGACAAGCGACAAAGGAAGCGTTCAAAGAAGTGAAATTAAAGGGTCTTCATTGTGTCTGCCGGCGTGCCGTATCCGGCGGTTGCCGGAGCTGCTTACGTGGTGAAATCTCTCGACACCTCAGAGATGTCGCCGGCTACGATTGCGTCATCTCCAAATCCAAATGGAGAAGCTCTCAAGACATCCCTGCAGGTACTTTAAACTTGTTTTTACTCAATTTTATAAGACTGGCTCTGAAATATTCATCCATTCCTCCATGGAATTATCTAATATATAATTAGTTTAAACTGATTGACAAAGATTAAGTCCACAAGAACATGGAAGATTTTTTCTCAGACCCATTCTTTAATCAAGCAACAAAAACTCGGAACAAATTACATTTTTTGGGGGGGATCGGAACACATTAATTACATTTATTTATTACAATTCCTTATGAATTATACCAAAAAGAGCACACTTTTTTCTTAGTGATATTTGGACTGACTCAAAATTAAAATCAGGGGAACACGAATACATAGAAATCGTGGACCGATCGGGTTCTAAGAAAGGCGAGATGCGAGTGGTGATCGAGTTATCATTCAGGGCAGAATTTGAGATTGCAAAAGGCAGTGAAGAGTACAAAAGACTCATCGGCCGATTGCCTGAGGTTTACGTCGGAAAAACCGAGAGGCTTCGATCTCTGATCAAGATCTTGTGCATCGCAGGGAAGAAATGCTTGAGAGACAAGAAAATGCACATGGCTCCTTGGAGGAAACATAAGTACATGCAGGCTAAGTGGCTTGGCACGTGCGATCGATCTAGCAGCCCCTTGGAAGTTGCTGTTTCTGTTTCGGAGGAGACGACGGAGCCGAGGAACTGGGTTCCGGCGGCGAAGCCTAGGGTTTCTATGTTGAACTACGATGGTCTCTTAGCCCGTAATTTGTCCGCGGGTCCTGCCGCTGTAACGGTCTTGTGATTATGAATGTATATCGTGATGTCTGTTGATGACTTGTAATTATTAATTGTTTAGTGGAAGTGTGCGTTAACAATGACTTTTAATTTGAAGTTGGCCGGATTCTCTGTTTTGTGTAACCTAGAAATGAAATACCGGTTTGGTGCATATAAAGGAATGACATAATTGTGACTATTTTTGCGATTCTTTTACATTTTTTTTACACAACATAGATCGTATGAGTAACATTATATTCTACAGAAACATTAATTTTCTCACAAAGAACCATTTCTAATCACAAGAAGTAAATACACTATTAGGCATTTAGAGAAATATAAAACTCCATATTATAGAAAAGGATGTCAAAATTTCTTAAATATATATAACTAGTTCTTGTTCAAATTTTCGTTTACAAATGGTCCAAGTGGGTTTAATATCTAAAAATTTGAGAATTAAAATGAGGAGCCTAGTTTTTGGACTAGAATGATGTAAATATACTATATTTTTTTGTCGGTAAAAAAAAGAATACACTATATGAAAAGAAGAATAATATGAAAGCAGCACGTATCGTTTAGAAAAAAACTAATAATGTGCTTATAAGTATTTATTACATAATTATTAATTTTTTTTTTCACAGAATAGGCAATACAATTAGTAGTTGATGAGAAAATAGGTAGCATATCTTCAAACTAATACGGTATTGAAGTGCCTACACATAATTATTAATTATTTACAATCATCACATTAGTTTCAAACCAACTATATAAGTACGTAAACAAATTATATAACATAATATCTCAGCAATACTATTAAAATAGTAGGAAAAACATAACAAAAATGAAAAAGATGCAAAAAATACACTTACAATTCTTGAGTTTTTTCCTATATACATTCTTAAATATATTTTATCAATGGTTAATGTGAATTCCCGCAATGAATTGAAACACAATATCCTAACATGTAAGACGCTAATTGAATCAACTAAGAACCACACATACATTCAACACTCTGAATTACCAATGCTTATCAAAACTCTATTGTTTGCTTTTGAGAACTACCAAAATTTTGTGTGAAATTGCGGCTATACTGTAATCCATCACCACATTAGTACAAGAAATGTTGGAATATTTCTACAACAACAACAACACAGATGAATGTAAATGCATATAGTAATGAGCCAATTTATTTTTAAGGGACGATTGAATTTAATTTGTAGGGATGACAACGTTATAGGAAAAAATGAATGAACTAATTAGAATGGTTTAAGGACAGGACCAAAGCTGATGAATGTTGGGAAAAATTAAAGTTGCTCTTCATGTAATAGATATCCAAGATAAGTAATTATATCTCTAATATATTATTTAAAAAATATTTTAATAAAATAATTTTATTTTTATGTTAATTAATATTATTATCATGTGTTATTATTACAATTAGTTTTAAATAAATATATAAATAAATTTAAATTATTATAATAATTACAATATATGTTATTGTTATTAATTTGGTTAGAAAATTATTTTATTTTATTAAACTAACAAAAAATACTATTAAATTAGTAAAAATAATTATTTTTTTTCTTTACTTTATATATACAAAAAGTAATATTAAAAATAATTTTAAATAAAAGTTAAAAATATATAAATACTTAATTTATATTTATTAATAATTAATATTATATAATTTTTAAATATTTTTCCGCAACATGATATAAATCTAGTTTCATCTTATTTTGGGACATGGTACCATCTTTTGTTTGCAACATAATCGACGTTGACAACAAATGTCCAAAATATTCTTACTTCAAACAAATGTTCAAAATTATCTATATTATAGTAAACCACAATAGCCCATCTCTTCAAATATCATGATATTGAATCTTTGTAAAAATTTAAAATTGCTTTATTTTTAATAAATATTTTTTTTCAACTTTTAGGCATTTTGAACTAACTAAATGATATAGTTATAATTCTACTTGCCCATTCAAAAATAAATCAGAACTAAGTCACCAATAAAACAGATAAATATAATTTATAATATTGAAAATTAATTAGAACATATCACCTTTAAGTATATATGGTTCCAAATTAGCCTTTCATGGAACTCTTAAATTTATGCACTTGACGTTATGTTTACAAAATTATCATTACAACTTTAAAATAATTACTCGTATATAGTTCTTTTGTCATCGATTTGGATCATAACGTGCGCGCTTAATAGTCGATTCGCCTCAGTATAGAAGAAAAAACTTGAAGGTGCATAGATTTCAGTTCTAATGGTTGATACCCCAAATATATTATGAATGTCACCTAATATATTATAAACGTAACAAAAAGTTACAAAAATGAAAATAATAAAAAAATTTATCAATAATATATCCAAGCATAGCGTGAGTTCTCGTATAATTCATTATAATGTATACTTTTGATACCTTATTATATTTAAAATTTACATAAACATATGAAAACAAATTTTGCGACCTGTTTTTTCATTAAAATTGATATAGGTATGGGTATTTGGGTATTGGTTCGAATTTCGGATTAGTTTTTTTGAGTTTTAAAAATTTCGCTATTAGGAGTGTACGATCAGATATTTCAAAATTTTGATTTCAATTTGATTCAATTTTATTAGGTTTGGATCAAGTTCGGATATCCAAAATATCGGTAAAAACTAAAAAAATTGCTTAAATATGAATAAAAATTGGTTAAGTTTGATTAATATAATTATTTATTTATTAAATATAAATTAAATATATATATATATAATTTATTTCTTATTTAAATTAATTTTAAATATAAAAATTTATAAAATTAGTTTTAAATAATTAAACTTGATTTTAGCATTTCTGTATAGCTTTTCAAATCTAAAATTTAGTTTTTTATAGTTCAAAATTTCATTTCATTTTTTATAATAATTGAAACGAAAAAAATTTAATAATACTTTTAGAAAAGTAAACTACTAGTAATATTTTTAGGCACAATTTTTTTGGCGGTTTAAAAATTATCCTTAATTTTTAATCATCTATGTTCAACATAATGGAGATCACTGAGAGTAAGATGGAGGATATGTGAACTTAACACAGAATTTTGATTCTCTTCGTTATGTTACAGAAAATCTTAGAGGTTTGATTTTGCTTTTATAATGGAAACTGAAGACAGATCATTTATGTGTCGTGCAGTACAACTCTCCTAAACCTTCTCTTGGATTGGCATTGAGTACTCTCGTAGACATCATCAAAAGTCTTCTTTGCAAGCTGATAAAATTATTCCAAACATCAGTTACTCGTCTAATTAACACAACAGATCTTAACAGGCTAAAAACAAACATAATCTAACATTAAAAGCAAAATCAAGAGGGTTATCTTTTCCTAATTTTCCCAGGAAAAATGCTTTGTACATAAATAGTAGCTTCAGTGATCTTCTGGCTAACTCATCACACATCATCATTGCAAGCTGGGAGTATAAGACCACTCAGTACTGATTCTTACATTTAATTCTATAGAGATCAACTCAAATGCAATAATCAACAAGAAAAGAACACACTTTCCATTCTAAGTCGCCGACACATGTTTTAACTTTAAAGAAGATATGTAAGAACTGGTTTTGAAACACAATGCATCATCAAACATCATCAAACAATGCCTATTGCCTGAAACCCATCCGAATTGTTTATAGAGAAGTTCATAAGATGTTATTTGCAGGAAGCCCATATCTTGGCTTCGTTGTCTTCGTCTACTCTTTTGTCAGCCTACAACATCGAAAAAACTAGACCAATTGAGCCGCTATCTCTTTACAACGTTATGCAGAAAGACAACAACAATTGATCCAGCTTTTCGCTCACAACAACAAACTGATTGAAAGGTTCTCTACCCATGTGTGACACAGAAATATTTACAGGCTGGCCTGTACTTATGCTCATACAGGCTAAATACACTACGAGATCAGAAGAAAAGGAAAATCTGGACAGCAAATACAGAACAGTTCTAAAAACACATCATCGATCAAAAGAAAACACATCTCAACTGATTTAGATGAGATTTAATTCATATTCAATCATTACAGAATACAAAAAAAGGACGTGACGAAGTACCGTCGGAGAGCCAGCCATAGCTATGCCCGGAGATAGAAAGCATTGAAGTCATTAGCGCTGAAGCTGTGGCAGTGTGGTATGGTAACATCGACTCCACACAGAAGCTCAGTTCCACAGGATTTCTATCATCAAATGAAAATATTTAAGTAACGATAGCGATTTCTCATCGAAATTCGCATCAGCGTGAAAATTTCTCATCTTATAACTTCCGAATACATCGATCTGGAAACATGATTAACACAGAGAACATACGGGAGCGTAGAAAAGTTCATTCTTTTCACAAATTGTTTTCCGATGTACGATCGAATCGTATCTTTTTGTCGAGTTTACCATTGGAGAACAAAATATGCAATTATTCATTAGAAGATACAGTTTGGATCAGCGATCTTCTGATACCGATAGAGAGAGAGAGAGAGAGAGAGAGAGAGAGAGAGAGAGTTCAAGTAGTAGGAAATGCAAAACACTGTACTTTGAAAAGAGATCAAACATGCCGATAGGAATAACACAGGGGCTTATCACACTAACCGGAAAGGAGAAAGCAATGGGCTCCTTCTGGCGGTGGCTCTAAACATTGGCGGAGCGGATTTTGCTTGAGATGCAAAACGAGCAGTGGAACCAGCGACGTTCCGAGACGAAGCAGCTCGAAGCATCGATCTGGTACCAGATACGACGGCGGACGCGACCATCGGGAGAGTAACTGTAGAGAACGTAAAAAAAAAAATACGGCGGCGAGAAAAAGAGATCCGTGGTGGTGAAGGTGAAGCGATGGCTTCCAATACAAAACGGGAAATGATAAAGCCCTATAAACCGTAAAGACTTGTTTGGTCGGAAGTCTAGAGTTGGACGTTTGTGGGCCCACCTGGCCCAACGGCCCAATTTCATTTCCGTAAACTAAGATACCTATAAACCGGTAATGAAAGAACAAATCACTATAGCATTTGGTCAGTTGGAATTACTTATGTGGGTTAATCTGATCATGACCTAACATATAGACTTTGTGGTGAATGGTTTGAGGTAAGGTGCGTCGGCTCTAACCACTGTGAGCTTGTGGTTAGCCACCATGAAAACTATTAAAAAAATCCATAAAAAGTTATATATTTGTGCCCAAAAGAAGAAGCGATCAAGAAGGAACAACCATGCGGAGACTTAAGTGTTCGATGGGTTTAAGTTAGACATACTTTAATTACATGCTACCCATAGTAAGTATCAATTAACAAATATCCAACAGGTACGCTCACCTTTCCACTTGCTTGAACACAAATCAAATGAATTCATTTAGAGTTGAATTACATATTTATACTTTTACTAATACTTTTCAAAAATAGTATATTACTGTATAAAAGATAGAGAATACTATAACCAATTTATTATTTGATCATTTAGTTAATTTACTTAACGTTTTTTTATTATCCCGCCTAATTTTCAGTAATTAATTAAAGACAATTTTCAAAAGTAACACTAAAAATTTATTGTTTTAAACAAAACCATCAATATATTTATTTTTGAAAAATATGGTCAATGATTTTATTTTTTCAAAGTATAGCAAAACTAAACTAAAATTTAAAGTTTAAAAAGCAAACCTAAACCATAAAACTACATCCTAAATCTTTAAAACTAAATCATAATTCAAAAGTACTAAACAAACCTAAATATTTAAATATAAACATTCAAAAAATATTTTTATTGTTTGTGATATTTTAAAAAATACATATTTAAAAAAATTAAACTTAGATCCTTTTTAAAAATAAAATTTTTCATATTTGCAATTTTCAACGGTATAGTTATGTTTAGACATGGTTTTTTGTATTTTTTTAATTATTCAGATCAAGTTTTTCGGTTTGTGGTTTAATCAGTTTAGCTAAAATTGCATTTAAATAAGAAAAAATATGTTTAGTTTGGTTCCTATTTCGAGTTAATTGGTTTGATTCTTCGTTTATAAATGTCTTCCGAAATCAATCGAAAAAAATTCTATTTTCAGTTTAATTGATGAAAATTTTTTATAATCATTGTAATTAAGGTAATATTGGTTTTTGCGGCAAATTTTGGTGCATTCAGTTTGGGTTTTTCAATATATTCGGTTCGTTTTTTTTGTTGCATTTGATTTGGTTGAAATGTTGGTTTTTCAAACAAAATCATTAGAAAAAATCCAAAAAATGAGAATAAAAAGAGAAAAAAAGAGACGAAAATGAAAATCAAAGAAGAATAAAAATAAAAAGTAAAGAAGGATAAGAAGGACCAGTAGAAAAAATGTCAACAATCCTAAGTACAAGAGAGAACCGTCGCTTTTAAAAAAAGAAATTAGGGTTGTCGATATTATTTATAGAAATACATGATTTTCAGTTTTTAAAAATCGATCAATTCTTTACTTCCGAACTAAACGAAACAGTAAACAAAACAAATTATTTTGAATACTCTCAATCGATTTAACGCTTCTAATATAGTTAATGTTTGTTTGTTTGGTAAATTATTGTTCATTTATCTATTGTAGGTATATGCAGTAAGACGCTGCAGTAAGACGCTGCAGTAAGACGTTATATCTTACGTTGTAATTTTTTTATTGTTAATTAAAACAACAGTACGACTAAAAATCAACGATCAACCACAACCGAAATCGCCGATAGCAGATAAACGAATAATATATGTCGCAGCCACAACTGCAATATTGAACATAATCGCAATTATGCGACGACAAAACGAACAACACTATAATTAGATCTGTCATAATGAACCTTTACTCGCGGGTCCCACCCCGTTTGACTCAAAGTCGGGATCTCTCTCTTTCTTTTTCTCCTTTTCTCTCTCTTTTTCTAAGTTTCGATCTTTTCTTCTAGTTTTACATACTGTATCAAATAATACCAAGCTCTGTTTAATTCCAGGATTAGCATATGCATTGTCGTCAAATTGAACAGAGAGATTGTCGAACAATGGCTGAATCTGCTTGACCAATGCAGCCACAACTCTTTCTGAAAGTTAGCATTTTTTGTCCACATGAAATTGTCCCTAAATCTAACAATTTCCTTCGAGGTTTCATCTCTTTCAAGAGATGATTTATATAAGTAAAATCTAGTTAAATATTTTAAAAAAAATTTGGAAAACAAAGCGGATTACGGATCACTCGCAAACCCGCTAAATTAATGCAGGACGGATGCAGATTTAAAAAAAAATAATTCGTGGATTTTTACGGATAAAAAAATTTTATGAAATTTTTTAACCCGCTGCGACACGGATCCGACCCGCTTGACAGGACTAACTATAATCAAAACTGATATCTAAAATAATTTGGTTTATTCGATTTCAGTCGAAGCCTAGTGCATATTTATGAGCCTTATGACCAATTGATGGGATAAATTATATAGAGCGGAGTGTTATGGTACAGTTTGGAAATGATTCTTACTATATCCTATTGCTTACGATTTATTAGCTCCAAACCGAATATCCTTATTTGTGTTACCGAACGTCTCTAAGACGGTATCGGCAGAAACCCCAGGAAAGCGTCTATTTTCTTCTGGTTTAGGGCTTTACCTCGCTAGAAATCTCGCCTTCTCTTCTGGTTTGTTTCTCATCGAAATTCCTTCCTTTTTTTTGTAAAAAACGTTAAGCAATAATCAGAGATGTTTTGTTGCATATTAGTCTTGATCTAAACCAATCTCTGTGATTCTTCTCGCAGCGGCTAATCGAGGGCCGCTTGTAGGGTTTTTGCTTTCTTCAAATTTTTATTTCATATGGCGAGTAGAAAGCTGGTTCGAGATTTACTGATCCAAAAGCAGCTTCTTTTCCAACAATTGACGTTCCAACGGGTTCGTGTAGTTCTGATTTGTTTATAGCTTTGTGATTACGAACACCACATGTGCTGATATATTTGGTAAATTTGTGTGTTTGGTTTAGAGAGTGAGCGCAAGACTAGGTTTTCTGCCGGCTAATGGGTATGCCAGTCATCGCCGGTTCAGTGTTTTCAGGGACTTCTCCAAAAAAATTAAAGGGGAAGCTGACAGGTACTTGTTTTTTCTTTTACAAAGACTGCAATTTGGTGTGAATTTATGGCATGTGAAACCTAGAACCAGTGAAGATACGAATCATCGGATGTTTGTAATTCCCTCTTCCTGGCTGATGTTCTTTGTTTAATTTTTGTTGACACTGTTGATGTTGCTGGTGCAGCAATCCTGAATTTCAACGAACAATGAAAGAGCTAAAGGAAAAAGCAGAAGAGTTGAAAGGTGTTAAAGAGGACCTGAAAGTTAGGTACTACTACATTTCTTATTGCACTTTACTTAGAGATACATGTTATGTCAAAGGAAGCTTATGCATGGGATGACAAATGCAGAACGAAACAAACAACTGAGCAGCTGTACAAACAAGTTGATGGAGTGTGGACTGAGGCTGAATCTGTGGCAAAAAAGGTATGGTCTTGTACAAGAGCCTGGAATTGTATCCATTTCTGTTTTCCTTTTTTGCTACTTGATAGTTTCTTTTGAGAATGTTTCAAAGGCAATATTGTGAAAGAAAATTCATGGACTTTCTAAAGCTAGGCTGTGTCTTCTTTGCTAGTTTTGCATATTTAATAACGTGGTTTTTCTCTTTCCGGAATCATTGGTTGTATATATGCTGTATCTCTTAGTATAGTTTTAATGATGAAAATTACTTTTTAGCAGGCTGTAACTCTTTCTGTATGTGTGACTAGCTAAGTTTGTACATTGTAAAAGGATACAAATCTTCACTTACAAAACAGCTTTGATGGTGCAGGTCTCTTCAACTGTGAAAGACAAGTTCTCAGCAGCCACAGAAGAGGTCTTGCTTGATTCCCAGTTTCTTTTTTCCTCTCAGGGGCTCTTTTGTTAACTCGGTTATGTATCTTCGTGGTCAGGTCAAGGAGTCATTCAAGCTCGGAAAGGAGGAGAAAGCAGAGTCAGCGAGTTCATCAGGCACAGGAACCTCTGAAGGAGAAAAACAGCAGCAGAAGCAGCAGCAATCAGGTACTGCTGAGAAGCAACATACGTTTTTTGGAAAATTCAAGTCCAGTATTTCTTCACCAAAGGTATCTGAGGCGTTTCACAAGCTGAAGGAAGTCAAAGCCTTTGACTTAGCAAAAAAGGGACTTGACATTGTTAAGGATGAATTGCGTGGAAACACATCTAAAAAGAAGCACCTGGAATACACACCTCCACCGCCATTTACAGGTGAGAGAAGTGCAAGAACAGAGATGGTGGTTACGCCAACAAAACAGTCTAAGTGGCAAAAAAAGTGGGAATCCCTGAGAGAAAAGGTAAGTTGCCCTCTTTTTCTTGTCCACTTATGCCATGTTTTAAAGGCCCTTGTTGTTAAATGTTATTCCATTAAATTTGGTTTAGATGCAAGGTTATCCTGTATTTAAACGTCTAAGCGGGATAAGTGAGCCTGTTGTCAACAAGAGCCAAGAGGTAACGTACTTCTTCTCTTTACTCATTTCGTTCAATTATTTTATCTTGCAATACTCCATTTCCTGATAAGGTTTTGTACATGTAAATTGGGAATGCATTTGGAAACGTGTAGATTGCAGAGGATGTGAGAGAAATATGGGAAACCAGTGACAACCCAATTGTTCACAAGATTCAGGAGTATGCTCTAATTGCTCCCCTCTTATTTTCCTTAAAATTAACTACCAACTTATCGATATTTGTACCCTTATGTTTTTCAGCATGAATGAGAAGATCTTTGTGGAAACAGATTCTGCCTCAACTTACAAAGAGATACGTCGCCGAGATCCGTAAGTTATAGGGGCTGATTGATTGGTATGAAGATGTGTGCCTATGTTAATGATATTGTTAACTCCTCTTTTCATGGTCAGATCGTTCTCCTTGCCTGACTTTGCTGCAGAAGTTCAGGAAGCCATCAGACCAGTCTTGAATGCGTATAGTAAGGTGAAGCTTGGGTTTTAAAGAGGATAGCCTCCTCCTCCCATATACTGTTTGTGTTGTCTGTAATTGATCTCCATCTCTGCGCAGGGAGATGGTGAGACCTTGAAGAAGTATTGCAGCAAAGAAGTGATTGAAAGGTGCACGGCAGAGCAGAGAGCGTATCAAAGTCATGGGTTATTTTTCGATAACAAGGTAAGGATTTTGTTACACCCACAAAATACCGGTGCTCATGAAAGCATGTGAATTCACTGAGTGAGTGGCTTCATTTTGGATTGTGATGTGCAGCTTCTGCATATATCTGAAGTTGAAGTTCGAGAGACAAAGATGATGGGAAATTCACCAATAATCATCGTCGGGGTAATGATCTACAATTATTTATTTTAGCTAATATATGAATATGGTGGACTTATAATCTCTGATGTCAGTTCCAAACGCAAGAAATCTACTGTGTTCGAGATAAGAGTGGGAAAATCAAAGAAGGAGGCCAGGTAAAAAAGAAAGAAACTGGTAATAAAATTATAAAATAAAATCCCAAAACATATGGTTAAAGAATTGGTTGAATTTAGGACACAATACACACGGTGTACTACATGTGGGCAATGCAACAAGTGGAGGCAACAGAGTTAGGGGAAGAAGAAGCTATTTATCCCATTTGGAGGCTAAGAGAGATGCAGAAAATTGGTGTTCAAGCTCTTATTTAAATCTTTTTTAACCTAATAATAATAACCTCAGCCTCTCTCTTTCTCTGCAGTGTACCATTGTTTTACTCAAAACTTGTCCACTATTTTTTTCTTTCGCGCGGGGACAAGTTTTGACAAAGTTTTTATTTTTAAGTATTAGTTAAAATGAGATTGTTTTTGTCCTAAAAGGCTAGAAACTCTTGGGATTAGAAAATATAAGTGAGAGCTAGGTTTGGCAAATTACCTACAGATTTGAATATTTTATACAGTTTTGTTCTTATGAGAATCATAGCGCAGCGATTAAGCAAAAAGAAAGTGGAATATTAGTGGCTACCATAGAGTCATAACAAAGCTGAACATAAATTACCAATATATATAAGACGCCTAATCTCTTTTTTGCTTTATTCACTTCGTTTTTGAGTTTCTCTCCCTCTCTCTCCCTCTCGCGCATATCTGAAGAAGAATTGCTACATGTCTTGCTTGAGATTTAAGCTTGGAGAAGCCTAATTCCGCAAACTCAAGGTTCTCGAGGTTTTACTTGTTCAAGAAGAAACGCAAAGGTGATAAGCTCTTGAGGGAAGGCGAAGGAAGAGAGCAGTGCTTTGATTATCCGTTTGATCAATAAAATATGCATGTTGTCTCAACAAGACAATCAAATATTAATTTGATACTATAGTAATTTAATCGACACACAAATATTTTCAAACATAACATTCTTAAGTCTTTTCCCTAAAAATATCAGAAATCCTTGGTGAAAAAGGATTTGTTAACCTGTTATTTTAGACAAATAATTTAATAGACGTTGACAAACAAAAAAAAATGGAGATAAACACGTAAAAGAGAAAAAAGGCTCCTACCAGGAAATTGGGGAGAAATAGTTATTTTCTTCGTATTGTGGACTTGTATATATAAGTAAAGCCATCTCTCCACATTTCAGAAACTCCTAAATCTTAAGAAAGGAAACAAATAAAAGCCCTAAGTTTCAAAGAAGAGGAAGAATGAGTTACAGAGTCGCTAGAGCGTCGGAATATCTTGCGATTACCGGTGGTGGTATCAAAGACATCAAGCTTGCAAAGAAGTCTTGGGTGTTTCCATGGCAGTCTTGCACCGTCTTCGACGTTTCTCCGGTGAACTACACTTTCGAGGTTCAAGCTATGAGTTCCGAGAAGCTCCCCTTTGTTATCCCTGCTGTTTTCACTATCGGCCCTCGCGTTGATGATCCTCACGCTCTCCTTTTGTACGCCATGCTTATGTCTCAACACGATAAGCACTCCAATCACGTCAATGAGCTTGTTCAGGGTGTTATCGAAGGCGAGACTCGTGTTCTCGTTGCCTCCATGACCATGGAAGAGGTCTTCAGAGGTAATTAAACATTTACGACTAATCTTGCTCGAATGCCTTAGATTACAGAGTTTCTCTGGGGAAGTTTTGTCTAGAAAAAATTTAATTCATGTTGCCTATATCACAATCGAATTGCAGGAACAAAGGAGTTCAAGAAGGAGGTGTTTGACAAGGTTCAACTTGAGCTAAACCAGTTTGGTCTTGTGATCTACAACGCCAATGTCAAGCAGCTCGTTGATGTGCCTGGACATGAGTACTTTTCTTACTTGGGACAAAAAACTCAGATGGAAGCAGCCAACCAAGCCAAGATCGATGTAGCTGAGGCTAAGATGAAGGGAGAGGTTGGTGCTAAAGAACGGACCGGACTCACGATTCAGAATGCAGCCAAGATCGATGCCGAGTCAAAGATCATCACCACTCAGAGGCTTGGAGAAGGGACAAAGGAAGAGATCAAGGTGAAGACTGAGGTCCAAGTTTTTCAGAACGAGAAGGAGGCTCTTGTTGCTCAGGCTGATGCAGCATTGGCTATTCAGAAGGCTGCTTTGACCAAAGATTCTCGTGTGGCTGAGGTTGAAGCAGCCAAGGCAGTTGCTTTGAGGGAAGCTGAGCTTCAGACTAAAGTCGAAAAAATGAATGCATTGACCCGGACTGAGAAACTTAAAGCCGAGTTCCTCAGCAAAGCCAGTGTTGAGTATGAAACTAAGGTAATTGCATAATCTCAACTCTTACACTTTGCTTGGATAAAAAAGCGCTAATTGATAACTGTTTGTGTTTTTTATACACAGGTACAAGAAGCAAACTGGGAGCTATACAATAAGCAAAAGCAAGCAGAAGCTGTTCTTTACGAGAAGCAGAAGCAAGCGGAGGCGATGAAAGCTGCTGCTGATGCAGCCTTCTATTCAAAACAGAGAGATGCAGAGGGACTTGTTGCAATGGCCAATGCTCAAGGGACATATCTCAGAACCCTCCTAGATGCAGTTAACAATGACTACTCAGCAATGAGAGACTTCTTGATGATAAACAATGGAGTTTATCAGGATATCGCAAAAACCAACGCTGTTGCAATCAGGGACTTGCAGCCTAAGATCAGTGTGTGGAACCATGGTGGTAGTGATCAGGGGATGAATGGTGGTGGTAATGCTATGAAGGATATTGCTGGACTTTACAAGATGTTGCCACCGGTTCTTGATACGGTTTATGAGCAGACCGGGATGCAGCCACCAGCTTGGATTGGTTCACTGCGTGGTGCAGATCCCAAACAATCACTTCAGGCTCAACACCACAGCGGTTGAGATTTCAAGACTGCTCTTTTTTTTTTACAAAAGAATAATCAAATGTGTGTTTTTTATCGGATAGCACCACTGGCAACATACGGTTATAATGGACCGTGCGAGAGTGCGAGAACTCTCGCACCTTTGAAATGTGCACTATTCTCAACGACCTAGCTAGTGTGAATGCAGTAATGGCACAAGCATGGAATTAAAACCGCAAGAAAACTTATGCATTTTATATGGTAATGTATTTTGCTGAGCTTTGGCAATTTGGTGACGTTTAGCCTATCGACATATTTGGTAGGTACAATGTATAATTGATTACTTTTTCTTAAATACCACGTTACGTCGTGAGAGTTTGTAAAATAATTATGTACATATAAAAGCTTATTGCAGCTTGGTCTATGCAAATTGTAATAAATTACAGCATTAAGTTCGCATATGAAAAATTCTCTTTATTAACTTTTTCGTGAGACATGTGTAGATAGAGAGAATCCAGACTGTCCAAGCAAATAATCGTTTAAATAGAAAAGGCATGGAAGACCATTACATTACATCATTATTACAATATATATATATATATAACTGAAGATTAATCAAAGATAATGATAGGGATGCTATATGTCTAGGAAATTAACGATTATGCTCACGTCTTCTGAACTTAAATAATAATACTTATGTAAGAACAATAAATATAATATTTAATATTAATTGACTGGCTACTCCATAGTCAGAAGAACATACAATTTAATAACTTAAGTCTTCGGTAATTGTAAACAAATTATAATTACTCTTTTTTTTTTCCCAAAGACTTTATATCAATCCAGACTGCCCCTATGAATAATCAACCAATCGAATTTTATAGGCCATTGTTGGCAGAGGGTGTGAAATAATTTTTTTAGTAATATATATATTATTTGATAGGATAATTTTTCTGTAGTAAATTGTGGGAGAAAATGACTCTAGGATCAGTTCTCTAACATGACAACCATCTTCACCTTTTATCATTCATCATAACTAAAAATGTAATAAGTCACAACAGCTATGCCCATAAACTACAAAGACTTTATTAGTTAAGTTAGATAAGGATTATAATAAGACTTAGCATTTTGTAAGCTGTTTCCATCTACTTGAAAAAAAAAAAAACAAAAAAAGTCTTTGATTATTTGGGAATACGTCAATCCATTATATATTATTTAAAAACTCAAAAGCTAATGATGTTGCCCTGTCAATTAACTTTACGAACGCATCGACAATAATATATTTTCTTCTCTTTCTCCAACAGCAAAACACCAAACTAACTGGCAAAAGAATTTTGATTGATAAATTTATAACGGGCCTTCGAGACAACGGCTAGGCCCATCACAACAGTTTGACAAATCTTCGTTTACATTTTATTTGATTCGATTTTGTATGGTTTTCGATGTTTTCTACCAAGTCGACACATTCTCTATAAGAAAAATTGCTCTTTACCTCAGTATTTGAAGACATACAAAGTAAGGTTCAAATTCAACAACACTTGGATTAAGAGACAACATATGAAATTACAAGAACATCACAACAACAATATTAGCACTTTGTGTTTAGCTTTCATTACTTGACAGGTGCGTTCTGGGTCGGTAACAGACCAAATCGCTTCTTCAACAACACTATTTGCTTCGAATATTTATTATCAGGGGAGAATCGGGTTGCAAATTCCACATTGATTTTGTTTACGGTCAAATGTTATTTGTTTGACTAAATTTGATTATAACAAAATACTAAGGCTATACGACTCATCTGGATGAGCAGATTCAGTGGCTAACCCGAACGCTGATTCCTTCTGCACAATGAGAAATTAATTTTCAGTTTTCGAGAGTAGAACCAAATTCATACAAAAATAAAATATCAACAGATGATAATAAAAAACATAGAGAATTTTGCAACAAACCAATAAAAATCAAGCTAAATGTACACGAATCGAAAGGATTTCCTAACAAAACAGAGAACTATTTCAAAATTGTAGAACACAACAAGCACAACCTTATAAATACGAATTAAAGGCACAAAAAAAGAAGAGATACCTTAGTGGTGTAAACCTTCTCACCCTTCTCGTTGATATAGCACTGAAGATACATCCTCGTTTCGTCTCTAAAAATAAAAATTTACATTAGAGCTGAAGAAAATTAAAAAAAAAAAAGAGTAATGTAAGAAAACTGATTTGTATTAGAATGTTTTCTGTTGTTCAATATAAGTTCTAACACTTTATATTTATATAAAAGTGTTTCATGTTTATCTCTAATAAAATATATTAAAATCCCACAAGATATATTTAAATCTTCGATAAAATCCATAAATATATTTTCATATATTTATCTCTAATACCCCCCTTCAAGTTGGAGAGTGTAAGTTTCGAACTCCCAACTTGAGAAGAAAATTTGTGAATTCCTTCTTTCCAAGTGCCTTTGTGAAGATATCTGCCAGTTGTAGCTGGGTCGGAACATGTTTGGTTGTGATCAAACCTCGTACGATCTCATCTCGTATAAAGTGGTAATCGACTTCCACATGTTTGGTTCTCTCATAAAATACCGGATTAGCAGCAAGATGAATAGCCGAAAGACTATCACAATGAACCACCACCGGGGCTGTGAATTGAACCCCGAGTGAAAGAAGCAAACTTTTCAACCAGCGTATTTCGCTCACAGTATCCGACATTGCTTTGTACTCAGCTTCAGCTGACGAACGAGAGACAGTTGGTTGTTTACGTGTCTTCCATGTGATTGGTGAGTTCCCAAGTTGGATAAACCAAGCTGTCAAAGAATGCCTAGTGAGAGGACATGCAGCCCAATCTGCATCACACCATGCCCAATCTCCTTTAGAAGATTTGATCTAAGGGAGAAGCAAATTTTTTTTTTCGCCGGATTTTAAACGTTGACGTGAAAGGAAGCGAGATCGGAGAAGACAATCGGTTTTCTCAAACCGATATAATAATCAATTTCTTTTAACCAAATTGGCCGATCTTTGACCAAATATCTGTAATGATAGAGAGAGAATGAGGAATTCTTCTCTAAAGGCAAAACCAAAAAAATCTGCTCTGAATTAATCAACTTACTGATTTTTCCGTTGGAATAAATCTAGAAAGGCTCTGATACCATATCAGAAAACTGATTTGTATTAGAATATTTTTTGTTGTTCAATATAAGGTCTAACACCTTATATTTATACAAAAGTGTTTCATGTTTATCTCTAATAAAATATATTAAAATCCCACAAAATATATCTAAATCTTCGATAAAATCCATAAATATAATAAGTAAAAATCACAAGATTCAACCTAAGAGATGATTTCTGGTTTTGAATTCTTCAGGCGAGAAGCTGATTTTAAGGTTTTTCGGCTATTCTCGTCAAAATCTATATATGTCTATAAAATTCTCGTGTTATGGGCTTTTGAAAAACAGCTTTAAAGCCCAATATTTGCTTTGAAATAAGAAGCCCAATTCTTGCACGTGGTCGGTCACGTCACGTGTGCAATCGCCGACGAGATTCTCAATCCCTAATTAACGCCTAAAGGTGGCAATACGATCTCCGGCGAAAAAGACAAGTATAACGATGCAGAAATCTCCAGAAACTCCGTCGAGATCGAACGTTAATTCTCAAAAACCTCCTTTCAGACCTGTCGTCGATGATACCAAACCTGTTTTACAGGACCCCGTAAGGCTCTTGTACTGTTGTACAGTGTGTTTTCTTATGAAAGTTAATTGATTCTGTAGATGGAAACAATGCAAGACTAAGAGAATTTTTGAAAGCCAAATTGTTTTTTTGTGATAAAAATTCCAAAAAATGTCGAGTTTTAGGATAGAACAGAAATTCAAAGACAAATGGTAAAAGCTCACTTCATTAGGAGCAACTCTTGTTGGAACACGTTCTGGTTACAAAGAGGATCATTTTCACCTGTGGACATGGAGACACTGATAACGTGTATCGAAACATCTGTCTTTAAAATCGCCTAAGAATAGACTGATTCTATGGAGTCCAATGCTTCTTTAGGGTTTATTCTCTAATTACAAGTTATCTTGAATGATGTATGTGGATCGTAATGCAGTTTGTCTTTTGCTTAGATCTTGAGATCGGACCCAATGGAGACAGAAGAAGCTCTGTTGAGATTACCCTCTTTCCCAGTGATTAGACCATCTGAATTGTAGCCTCTCATGTTGATAGATGGAGTTTTAAGAGCAGAGAAGTTATGAATCAGACTTTGTGTGAACACCAGGCCGAGCGAGTTTCAGTACAAGACTCCAAGCATTCAAAATATTCATTGTCTCATACACGACAATCACATGTAATAATTATAGCATTGCATAATTTATTTGCGTAAAATGGCTTTGAAGAGGTGAAATTTCTTTAGAATTGTTGCCTTTGTTTTCAAACATTTTGATACTAATGTTGTGCTTGGTCTTGATAGAGCTTGATCTTCTCTGTTTCGTTTGTATTTCTTTGATAAATCTCAACAAAATATGTTGTAAAAATGTGGATATCATTCCCCTAAATCAAAATCCAGAGTTTTCGTATTGTTTTCAATCGTCTAACTATTCAAAATTTTTATTAACTAAATCCAATCATAATGAAAGTGAATCTGCATGAGAGGAAAGAAAGGTATATTGTTCATTTATTTGATCTGTTTCAAGAGATTTCAAGAAAGTGTAATTTACGTCGATCATAAAATACGATTGAGGACCGAAACACAAAATAAATCGGAATTAATAATTAATAATTTTTTTTTTTATATTTCCACTTCAAATATAAAAATAAAATATATCCATTTTTTTAGAGAATTGTAATTAGAATATGAATGTTTCATAACTATTTGTTTATGGGGAATCGATTGTTAGTTAGCTGTCCAATTGAAAGCAGTCCCATGCCTTTAACCAACCGGCACCAGCAATTCAATTTCAAAATACTGCTCCTATTATCAGTCTCAGTTGCAGTTGAGGCTTCTACGAAGGGGCGTAGCGGGCTGTGTGTTCCGCCGAGTAGCCAATGGAAGGGGCGAAGTAGCTCCGCAGTCAATCAAGTTAAGTAAGTAGGCTCGCCCAAAGGAAGTTCCGTAGTGAGTCAAGTAATAACACTAAATGGTTCCCTTCGGGTGAAAAAGCTTGGCTTGGGATTGGGATTTCGATTGAAAAGATGTTAGGCCGTCTTCCCTAATGACTATACTCTTTTTAAAGATTAGAGTCGATGTCGAAGAAAAAACTCGTAATAAAATTGAAACGCAGACCCTGGGCCAATTACTGGCATTGACGAGAACGCACAGTCATAGCAATGAATGCATCTCTCTGATGAATGAAGTTTGCGCAGGTAGATACTTGACTCTTTCGTGTATCCCGCTGGCCGGCGATAGGGTTCTCCGCATCAATATCCCAATAGTCAATAAAGAAAGGGGGTGAGTGCGTAAAATGGATAAGATCCTTTTAGTTTAAATTCATAATAATTTTTTTTATCGATGAAATAAATTAGAAACGAATTTATAGACATAGAAATATAATTGCTCTAGGAATATTATTTCCAAATCATATGAATATGATCCATAGTGGGTTGCCCGGGACTCGAACCCGGAACTAGTCGGATGAAGTAGATAATTTCCTTGTTAAAATGAAAAAAAAAGATAAAAAACCCCTCCCCAAACCGTGCTTGCATTTTTCATTGCACACAAACGAAGTGATTTAGACAAATCTTTTTTATCAATAACCTCAGACCAATCAATCGAATATTGTTTAATACATAATCGATCGAACACTGCATTACGAGCTATTCGTAGAAGCGGTATACTTTTAAGTTTCGTACGAGATGTAACCCCTATGCCAGCCCTTGTCGCCTCTGTCCGAAACAGATGCGCTGCGCTACCCAGCGGTTTCACTACTTCTCCTTTTAGTCGAGTTTGTTTCACTACCTCTCCTTTTCAGTCGAGTTACTAAAGTATCTCTCTAGACAAAGTGTTCGAGTAATAAATACCTCGAGAAAAAAATAGATATCTTTCAATGTGGGGAATCCTTACCTTAGCTGTCTTTACAGATATCATCATTGCAAGTCATGATGCAGCTGTTACTACTCTAAAATCTCATTCTCATTAATTGTAAAAGGATTACTGAGTTTGTAAGACCACGACTGATCCTAAAAGAAATGAATGGAAAAAATAGCATGTCGTATCAAGAGAGAATTCAAATAACATTTTTTTGCTTGTCAAAAATTCTTGGCGGTATCGAGCTGGTACAGCCTGTTCTTCTTGAATGCCCCGATTAAGAGCCAACGAATTTCCTGCTGCTATCATATAACATTCATCTTGACTTGGTGATAAAAAAAGTGTTCCTCGGCAAGTTGTTGTGAGAAAGGCTAAACAGATCGTCAAATATTTTTATATTGGTGATAATGCTTTAACAGCTTTCTCTGCTGCATCATCCAAATCATCAGCTGTTATGAGTTTCATTCCACTTTCTTTGAGAGTTCTCTTTCCCTGTTCAACGTTTGTACCCTCTAGACGAACCACCACTGGTACTTTCAATGACACCTTTACACAGACACACACACTCTGCCAAGTGTCACGTATGAGCATTAGTTTCATTATCTGAAATATGGCTTCATTTTCTCACCTCTTTTGCAGCATTCACAATTCCACTAGCTATCTGTTAAGTTTGTTGACTGAATATTACGATTTATTGAATGAAGAAAGGATTACAACGTTCTGGAAATCTCAAAATGATAGACTCTCTCTCTAACGTCTCTCACTCCTCAAGCACGCAGGCTTGGCTACCATAAATTCCGCATGAAAAACCGAAAAGCAAAAACCCCTTTTGTCTCTTTAAAGAGACGATTATTCAAAATGACGTAACGGCAAACCCTTTAGATGAATCTAAAGGTTTGCTTCACTTATCCCAGTCACGTGCCTCACTCGTGCCCACATTTTCTGACGTGTCTTCTTCTTCCCCACTTTCTTTTCCCGCGAGCTCCCCATTGTCTGCTCTGTTTCTCCCCTCTTGCGACCATTTCTTCCTATAGTAAGCTCGAATGGGCTTATCAATACTCCCCCCTTTGAGAAGCTTGTCCTCAAGCTTGAAATCGGGAAAATCCTTTGCGAATGATGAAGCGCGATGCCACGAGTTCTCATGAGCTTCCCGGTCCTTCCACGCAACCAAGAGTTCAAGATTACCTGTGGCGTCATACCGTGTGTCTACGACTGCGTGTGGTGTAGGTGCTGGCGTTGGCACTGTTGCCCAGTCTGCTGGGAGTTCCTGGACCTGTGTGTTGGTTCCGACAGCACCTTTCAATTGCGAAATGTGGAAAACAGGGTGTATTTTCGATGTTACCGGCAGCTGCAAGCGATATGCCACACTACCCACTTTCTCTAGGACCGTGTAAGGACCAAAATACCGAGCAGCCAGCTTCTGATATTCCCGTTTTGTGACGGAGCTCTGTCTATACGGTTTGAGCTTGACGTAAACGCGATCCCCAACATTAAAATTCAGATCCCTCCTGTGCTTGTCTGCCTGTTTTTTCATCTGCTCTTGAGCTCTCTGGAGTTGCAATTTAATAATTTCCAGAGCTTCATCGCGTTCCTTTAACAATTCTTCCAATGTACCATTATTGGTGCTCCCCGCCTCATACTTCACTATCGTGGGAGGGTCTCTCCCGTAGACCACCTTGAATGGAGTGGTCTTGAGTGCCGAATGAAAGCTTGAATAATACCAAAGTTCAGCCCAAGGCAAGAATTTGTACCATGATCGTGGTTTATTGGAAGCGAAGCATCGAAGATAAATTTCAAGGCAACGGTTTAATACCTCGGATTGTCCATCGGTTTGAGGATGAAACGCTGTACTATATTTGAGGTGAGTCCCAGCCTGTTTGAATGTTTCCTTCCAAAAACCACTCAAAAATATCCTATCTCGATCCGAGACGATTGATGTTGGAAATCCATGAAGCCGAACAATTTCGGAGATGAACTTTGTGGCTACATCAGCGGCTGTGAACGGGTGACGTAGGCCAATGAAGTGAGCATATTTACTGAACCGATCAATAATCACCAATATAACATTGAATCCTTGTGACAGTGGCAAGCCCTCTATAAAATCCATCGCAATTTCATCCCAAATTCTTGTTGGTATCGGGAGTGGTTGGAGTAAGCCCGCCGGAGAGAGGGTCGAATACTTGTGTGCTTGACATACACTACAGGCCGAGACAAACTCTTGAATATGATCCCACATACCTCTCCATTGAAACACTTGTTGTACGCGTTTCAATGTTTTAAGAACTCCTGAATGACCTCCGAACTTGCTGCTATGGAATTCATGGAGAATCAGCGGAATGAGCTTCGATGATTGTGGAATTACCAAACGTCTATGAAACCAGAGCCTATTATCCACCACGGTGTAGTCCTTTTTAGGCTGGCCAGACTGTATTTCCGAGATCATGCGTTGAATCTCTAGATCGTTGTCAATCTCACGATAAACATCTTGTATTTGCAAAGCCGTGGGGATGGTGATTGCAAACAAGGCGGCTGTCAAGGAGCAGTTACTTGCGTGTGGTATACGAGACAATCCATCCGCGGCCTTATTCTCGATCCCCGGTTTGTACAAGATGTCAAAGTCGTATCCCATTATGCGATGCAGCCATTTTTGATACTCAAGGTTTACTTCCCGTTGCTCCAGCAAATATTTAAGGCTCTTTTGGTCGGTATGTACTATGAATTTTCTGCCCAAGAGGTAGTGCCGCCACTTTTGTATCGCAAGGACGATCGCCATCAATTCTCTTTCATAAACCGATTTTAGTTGTTCGCGTGGCGTCAAACCATGGCTGAAGTAGGCAATTGGCCTCTTGTTTTGCATCAAAACCGCGCCAATGCCATAGCTAGACGCATCTGTCTCCAAAACAAAAGTTGAAGCAAAATCCGGCAATGCAAGTACCGGTGTATCAACCATTGCTTTCTTCAACACCTCAAAAGCTTGCTGCGCCAAATCGTCCCATGAAAACTGATCTTTCTTGAGCAGTGTGGTGAGAGGTTTAGCGAGTACCCCATAATTGCGGACAAATCGGCGGTAATAGCCCGTTAAGCCAAGAAAACCCCGAAGCTCCTTCACGGTTCTAGGTGTTGGCCAGTTTTTCATTGCCGTAGTTTTGCTTGGATCTGTCGCAACCCCTGATCCGGAGATTATATGGCCCAAGTATTCCACGGTTGGTTGTGCAAATAAACACTTCTTCCGGTTTGCAAACAGCTTGTGCTCATTGAATAAATTGAGAACCAACTCCAAGTGATCGGAATGCTCCTTAGCCGATCTGCTATATATCAGGATATCATCAAAGAACACTAGGATAAAACGTCTCAAGTATGGCCTGAAAATATCATTCATCAAGGCTTGGAACGTTGCTGGTGCATTCATCAATCCGAACGGCATAACCAAAAATTCATAGTGACCATCGGCTGTGCGAAAAGCTGTCTTATGAATGTCCTCCGGGTACATTCTGATTTGATGGTAGCCTGCACGCAAGTCTAGTTTGGAGAAAATCATGGCTCCTTGAAACTCATCAAGTAGCTCATCAATGACTGGGATGGGAAATTTATCGCCAACCGTAGAGCGATTAAGAGCCCTATAATCCACACAAAAACGCCAAGTAGAATCCTTTTTCTTAACCAATAAGACCGGGCTTGAGAAAGGACTCGTACTAGGCCGGATGACTCCCCGCTTCAACATATCAGCCACTAATTCAGCCATTGCTTCTTTTTGCACATGCGGGTACCGGTATGGCCTCACACTTACGTTTGCACTTCCCGGTAGCAAGTTGATGCGATGTTCCCGACCTCTTAATGGTGGCAATCCCGTAGGCTCTGCAAATACCAATGAATAGCGATCAAGTACTTGTGTAATAGAGGGTGAAAGCGGTACCTGCTGAGCCTGTCCGGACTGTAGGTGTGGAATATCGATCATGGCGCCTTTGCAAACAATCTGTGTAGGCGTTGTCATTGGCTTAAGAGAGAACTGGTTGCTACGGAGATTTTGTTCACCTCGGAGCTTCGACCATTCACCCCGATACATAAATTCCAGCTCGTGTAACTCCCAATTAATGGTACAATGACCCAAAGTGCGCAGCCAGTGAACACCCAACACCACATCCGCCCCTCCGAGTTCAAGTGATATAAAATCAGACTTGAATTCGAGTCCCTGCAATGTGAATGTGATGTCGTGACAAACCCCTAAACCAGTAACAGAAACCCCTGTTCCAAGGAGCACGTGTAGGTTAGGAGATTGTTGCATTTGGAGTTTGGTATTCTTCATCGCTGCTGGTGTAATAAAATTGTGCGTTGCCCCGCTGTCCAGCATGAATACCAGTGGAGTCTTACCGATAAATCCCGTTAGTTTAGTTGTTGTAGGGTGAGACGTACCGATGAAAGAATGAAGCGAAAGTTCCATAAGAGTTGACTGCTCCGGATCTCCTTCATCGGCCGTTTCCACCATATTTTCATCCAACACTTCCAACTCATAACCATTTACCACTGTCAACAACTGTAATTCCTTGTTGGGGCAGATCGCGTTATGCCCACGAAACCATTTCGCGTTACATTTAAAGCATAACCCCCTACGTCGCTTTTCATCTAGCTCTACATCGGTGCAATTTAAGCGTGTACGTTGTTGTGGTCTAACCGGCACGGCATGCTGTTGTTTATCCACGTCGGTGATGATTGTTTTCATCTTCCATGTATTATGACGGGAGTCATTCAGCGTGCTCTGCTTGGTGTGACGATGGTCGGTGTGAAACTCTTTGCTTACGACTCGCGTAAGCACATCAGCCTCCATGGAGATTGCTACCGAAACCATCTCTGACAGATTTTGAGGCTTCATGAGCTGCACCACTGCGCGAATCTCCGGTTTGAGCCCATTGAGGAAGATTCCTTCCAGCTGATTGCTAGCGAGATTCGTCACTTGAGCAGTTAGCTCCTCAAATTCATGAACATACTCCGATACAGTCCCTTTTTGCGTTAAGCAAAATAAATTCTGACTTGGACCCTTACTGTGGATACTTCCAAATCGGATCATTAAGCGTTGCTTAAACGTTTCCCAGGTGTCAAAAGGGTCGCGGATGATCTCTGAGTTAAACCAGCCTAAAGCATCTCCCTCAAGGCTGATTGCAATCATGTCCAGCTTCTCCACATCCGTGTAGCCTCCCAGACGGAAGAATCTCTCCACCTTTGATAGCCATCCGAAAGTGTTGATGCCCTCAAAGATGGGAAGTTCAATCCGTTTAACCATAGACTCACGGTTGCTCAAGAATGGTGAGCGAAGGTCGGGTGAGGTGGGTTGTGGCTTGGGTAACGCGTCCAGAACCGGTGCTCTGTTTTGAGAACTCGACTCGCCTCGGTGATGTTGAGTTTCCAAACGTGGAAGAGCGTGTAGGAGACGATCAAGCTGTGCATTAATCGTCCTATCCACAGAAAACTGGAACGCTTCCAGCTTAGCATCAAGCTTCGATTCCCATTTTGTTTCAAGGCGGCGTATAGATTCTTCTAAGTTTAGCTGGCCGGTTAGCGCACCCCTATACCCACTGTCTAACGAGTCTAAACGCCTGAATATTTCCTCAAAGTTACCTGCGATTTGGGAAGGTGCAGACAACCCAGGAGGTGGAGGAAGAGCATCGTCACGGTGAGGATCCATGGACGACGTGTTCGTTCTTTGTCACAGCGCACCAAAATGTTAAGTTTGTTGACTGAATATTACGATTTATTGAATGAAGAAAGGATTACAACGTTCTGGAAATCTCAAAATGATAGACTCTCTCTCTAACGTCTCTCACTCCTCAAGCACGCAGGCTTGGCTACCATAAATTCCGCATGAAAAACCGAAAAGCAAAAACCCCTTTTGTCTCTTTAAAGAGACGATTATTCAAAATGACGTAACGGCAAACCCTTTAGATGAATCTAAAGGTTTGCTTCACTTATCCCAGTCACGTGCCTCACTCGTGCCCACATTTTCTGACGTGTCTTCTTCTTCCCCACTTTCTTTTCCCGCGAGCTCCCCACTGTCTGCTCTGTTTCTCCCTTCTTGCGACCATTTCTTCCTATAGTAAGCTCGAATGGGCTTATCACTATCACATCACATTTCATTATCCCACCAAATATGTTCACCAAGATTGCTTTCACTTTATCGTCCGATGTCAGTATCTTAAACGCCTCCACCACCTAGTTTTTGTGGTTACAACCTTTGGTTCAACCGCTTTCATTTCATAACTACAAACTATGAACAAAACAATTTTATTATTACCTGGTGTTCACAAGCGTTTCCACCAACATCAAGGAAATTGGCAGGAGTCCCACCATGCAATTTAATGATATCCATGGTCGCCAACTCGCCATAGCCAATCCAGCACCATTCACCATGCAACCAATCTCTCCATCTAATCCTACATAGTTCAGGTCTACTTTCGCAGCAACCACCTATGCGTACCAAATACACATCCTCTTCACCGAAAAACACAAAACAATTGATTTCTCCATCAAAGATAATATAATACACGAGACTGATACCTCTCTTGGATCCTCCTGTGTTGGATCCCTCATGGAAAAAACCTCTTTCTGTCTGAATGCAGCATTATCATCAAAGTTCAATTTCGCATCAGCAGCTACCAGTTGGTTCGTGGATGTCTCCGCGAGGGGGTTGATCTACCATATAATTTTTTTGGGGTCAACAAAAGGTAAAAAAAAAGAGTTTAGAGACTAGACCTGAGAGAGAACTCACTTCCAACATTGTGCAGTCACACTTGCGGAAGAGCTCATATAGCTTCTTCACTTGTTCAATCGAATCTTTTCTGTCAGCAGCTTTGGGAGCCAGACCATCAACAACTTTAGCAGCATCTTCATCAGTGATTCCTGCAAATACATCAATTGGCACCTAGAAAAAACCATGAGGAGAGGAGAATAAAAAAGGATCACCTATAGATACAACACCGCATGATGCAATATTTCTACAGATCAGATACCAGTCAAAACAGTCACAACCTTAATAATCATGTCAGAGAACTTTTCAGCAAGATTTTCAATGCTGGTACCTCCCTTTTTACAGGCAATTATTAGCTGAAATAGCAAGAAAAATGTTTAGAGATTGTTGACAGGTATGAGCAACAACATCGTGTCTAATAATAGAGAAATGGCTCATTTGCATAGCAGCATACCGGTCCAGCAGATTTACGGTCCAGAATTATGGAAAAATACATCTCGTTGACGAGTGACAATTTCTCACACAAGTAAACCTGCTCAAAATTTAAGATAACTAAGACAGTCACAGGAACTTGTATAAACACCGATTGTGAGCTGTCATGAATAACCGCTAACAAACCTTGCTAACTACTTTGCCTTGAGGACCAGTTTGTTTGGTGACAAGTACTTGTCCTAGCATCTTTCCTACAAATGATAAAAAAAGATTGTATGGGATCAATAAATTCGAGGACAAAAAGAGTTTAAACACCTGAAGAAGGGCATAAAACAAGAAACCCGGCGCAATACCAGCGATATCTTGAGCCTGATCACGATTGACAATGTGAACACCACCCTTAAGGCCACTCATGAATGTTCCAAGACCTCTTCCACCAGCCAAAATCTGGCTCTTTACGACCAACTGTATAAATGAAAGGTTAATCTTTTATTAGGAAACAACTAATAGCGTTAAATACAATAAGAAATTGTGAAGATAATAACCTCGCTTTCATCAGGGAAAACTTCATTGATAGCCTTTTTAACTTCTTCCAATGAAGAAACAGCGACTCCCTTCGGCACATTAACTCCGTATTTTCCCATCAATTCAGCTCCCTAGCATCAATCGAACGGGAAGATCAATATATTACATTATCGATTGAAAAAGATAACTCCAACATATACTAATAATACTCATATACACCGCAATTCCAGCTTCAATCACTGCATCAACCAAAACACAACACAGAATGATAAAAATCGAAATGAAGAGAAGAACCTGATACTCGTGGATGTTGAGACGACGAAGCTGCTGCTGCTGCCATTTTTCGGCGACGGAGAGAGATCTAGACACGAGCTTGTTCACTAATCCTCTCATCCTTGGATTTGTCTTGAAAATACAGCGAAGAGAAGGGAGAGAAAATGAGAGATAATAGTTGCAGCGTTGATCGAGTATAAGCCTAATTTGAATTTAACGTAGGACTATATACGAGTCTATCTATCGCTGGCTCACGAATACGAATAACATTTGTGGAAGGTTTCGGATGGACCGGCCGGTTCCTAGTCACAAACCGGTCGGTTTTACATAGAAATTAGAGGAGAAAACCAACCCCTGTTTACTGAAATTCACGCTGCATTCGAGTTTCTTCTTCTTCTTCCCGTCTCTGCTCGGTTTAGTCTAGTAGACAGATTCTTCACCGTTTTCAGGCTACTCTCCTTTGGTTTTTGATTTTCCTGTTTAATGATTTATGTTTTGGATAGAACAAGTTCTGGCTGCTCAATCCTTTTTGAGAATGGGCCCTCTATCTGCATATGCTAATAAAGTGTTAGAAAATGAGAATAAATTTTGCAATCAGATTGACTGAAAAAAAGGCCTACAAGGACTGTTTGTTTAGGCACTTAAAACTGGGTTTTACGACTTACAAGCTGCTAAAGATGAGTACATATTCTCTTGTGTGGCATAAACCATGTCTTGATTCTGAACTTTTATGGATGTGCAGACACGCCTCATTGAACAAATCTCTCCCCACTTTGTAGAGTATGTTTGGAGGAAACTTTTGAACAAGGAAGGTAGTGTGGTGACAGCGGGATAGCCAACCTCTAGCGAGCCAGATTTGTTTCCAAGAAAGGTGCTCAAGTAGCATCAGTGACAGAGGAGAGTTTAAGAATAGGCTTAGTGTTTGTGAATGATAAATTTGTTGAATGGAGAGCTCACTGTCTCAAGGTTCTACTAGGAAAACTTAACCAAGAAACTCGTGGTTTTGGCCCTGATTCAGAGATACTTGCAGAGCTGAGGGAGATCTTGCACAAAGGTGGTAAAGCAGAAAAATTCAAATGCCTTTCTTAAAGTTCAAGAAAGACGAGACAGTTGCTATTAGAGCTCAGGCGCTATATTTGAGGTGCCTTTTGGAGAGATTGAAGTCCTTGAGAGTAACAAGGACTTGATAAAGCGACAAATTGGTCTTGAAGAGGTTGAAATATATTCTGCAAGTGACCCTGAAGCTGTTGCAAAAGCTGGTCCACACACTTCTCTCTTGAAGCAGAATCCTCCATCTCCAGGCAATCCAACCACTATCTTTGTTACCGGGTAAAAGCTAAACATGTTTTTAAATAACTAGATTTGCATTTGATACCCGTTGTTTCTGGTTCCTTGCATGATTAAAGGTGTGATCTTGCACCACAAATAGTACAAAAGAAGAGATGTTTGGAGTAGAAGTCATAGGTTGAAGGATTTGGAGTTTGCAAGGCTCTTTGGTGAAAATATGTATTCTTCGTCATATTTCTTAGATTATTTTGCTGTTTTTTCAGTTGTTTTTGTATGATTATGGAAGATTAATACAATAATCTTACCCACCATTATCGGTAGAAATGCAGTGTTTGTTTGAGCAAATGCAGAGTGTTTGAGCAAATGCAGAGTGTTTGAGCAAATGCAGAGTGTTTGAGCAATGCAGAGGCAGATTTCGTTGTAGTTCTTCCAGATGTGAGAAATTCTCTGCAAGAAGCAGAACATTATACAGTTACCTAAGGCAGATAAATGTCATCTTCCAAATAATTAATAAAACAAGAGCGAGCGAAATTGCTAAGTTTCGAGAGTTATATTGAATTCGTTATTTATGAATTTCCATCGCTTATGACACTGTAAAGATACACAAACAAAAGCAGCACACACTGTCTGATAAGAATATCTCCGTGAGACGTGAGAGCAATAGTTCACAATGCATATTTAAATAATAAAGGCTTCTGGTGTCTTTTGAGACGAAAGATTAGAAAGAGAGAGAGAACATGTTGTAACACAAAAGCCAGGAAATCGAATAAACCACAATCGTTCTTGCAGAATAATAAAAGACAATATCTTTCC
Organism: Pugionium cornutum; assembly: GCA_018901935.1. Lineage (NCBI taxonomy): Eukaryota > Viridiplantae > Streptophyta > Magnoliopsida > Brassicales > Brassicaceae > Pugionium > Pugionium cornutum. The sequence goes on from CM032161.1 coordinate 19,333,060, forward strand.
AAATGCATCCTTAGGGAGTTTTACGCTTAGCTCTTTCTCGAGCTCCCACCGACACAAAAATTGGACAGAATGAATGCATAATTGGGGAAGCAAAGGCTCATCGGCTTCAGATGTCCAATCGTCTAAAGCCATGAACTTCTGAGTTTGAGAAGTAATTCTTGAGTACTCTCCACAAACATCCCCAGACATGAACTGCACGATAGTAATCTACATCTCTTAATCGCTCCTATTCAAGGACACCGTTTCCAAACAGAGACGACTTGATGCTAATTCATTGAAAAGAAAAACAACTCCGAAGTGACTTTCTTCTAGTCACCTAAAAGTTGCTCGGCAAAACAAGTCGATTTCTTAGACTTCTAACTGACGGAGAAGTAGACCAGCGGACCAGTGATAGTCTAACCAGCAAAAATATAAACCGAACAGATCATATTATTGTTTAGACTGATTCTTGGCGGGTTGAGCCAGGCCAATGCTATAGTGCAACGCATAAGCGACTCGTGAAAGCCCAGATAGCAAGCTATCCTGATGGGCTTTCTCCCTTAAAAAATTGAGTTAATATCGTGTGAGCCGATGGCCCACATATCAGATATTAAACTGATAAGAACAGATACTACACTTGATCTTAGCCAAAAGGCCGAGAAAGGTATGAGTTGCAAGTACGGCCAAACTTCTCTTTTATAGCCAGATGTTTATGGCCACACTTTTCTAACTGATCGATGTGGGACATTTTGGAAAACCTTTTAAGGAAACGACTGACGCTACGTTCATTTCTAATAATAATTGATTTATGATTCTTTTCACTGTTTATGATTTAACACTGATATATATACACATGCTATCATAAAAAGCAGCTGTTTGTACGTAGATATAATTTAGGTTTAAATTTCACCTAACATTAAATGTAAATTCTGTCTCCATAATCCGCATTCAGATTACATACCAAAGATGGAGAGTTTCTACTAAACTAATTGCTCTTTACTTTTATTTTTACCTATAGAGCTTATAATCAGAAAAAAGAAAGAAAATCAGCATTGAAGGCCTGAAGAAAACAAAAAGCTCTTACTCTACAACTCCACCAAAACACAGTTTTTATGATCTATGATATCATCCCTAGAAAGCAGCTTTCCTTCATTCATCGCTTCTCGGACGCTTTGGCCGTGGGTAATCTGTTTCCTCTGAGCCATTCTCAGGGGTTCTCCTACTTGTTTTTTTGTCTTCTTGCTCTCGTTTGCCAAAACCCATATTTTGCTTCTCAAACATCATCAGCAAGGCCTTTCCCTGTTCTTCTATTCTAAGTTGCATGTTTCTTTGAATCTAAAAGCACATAAAAACCCCCTATCAACTGTTAGCAACTATACAAACCGATCACACCGTAAAAGCTAAAGACTTGTGTTCATAATTCTACCTCCAACTGTTCATGCAGTTGCTTCTGTACTTCCATCTGAAGTCGCAGAGCCTCAGTGATATTCATCGCACTACAAAATCAGTAATTAGAATTTACTAAGATATAAATGGTGTAGCGCTGCTGAATTGTGATGTTACTAAACCCCACCGTTTCGTATCAAGAGATGTAATTTGCTCAAGCGGTGTCAACTTTGTCCCTTGGGATCCTGCCATATCATTATATAATCTTAGAGTAGAATGTTCACCAAAAATAAATGAGTTCTTAAAAAAGGGTTCTTAGCCTAGAAAAATAGAAAACATATCAACACAACAATAGAGAAAGATAGTTCAACAAAAGCTGATCAATTTGTATATTTTAGCTAACCATGAAATACATTCTTCATATCAAGAAAACATAGAAGCATGTGAAAACTCATGATAAAAAACGGTAGCCAATATCTACCTTCTGATGGTTCTGGCATATATCTAGCTGTCCTATATTTCTGTGATATAAACAAGAAAAATCGTAGGCCTTTATCAACAAATTATTATGTGGAATTAAATGCTAATAAGAGAGAAAAATTAAACCTGCAAATGACTTTTGACATGATATATAGTCAAGCCTTCGACTTTCATATGCTTCAGCACACCCTTAGGAGTTGCTCCTGCATCAAATAAGACACTGAATCAGAACAAACAGAGTTTCAACATCGTTAATTCAATTCAAAGTTGAGGATCTTAAAAACGCAAAAAAAAATCCGAGAGAGGGAGAGATGCTCACTTTCACTGCCACCGAGCTGGTTAACAGCCTCAACAAAAGCTTCATGAAGTTCTGGCGTCCAACGCATGCGTCCTTTAGCTGCGGCATTGTTATTAGTATTGCTACTATTGTTGTTATTTTTGCTGTTTGAAGATGCTGTCCTAACAAGAGGCTGCAATTCCACACAAGAAGAAGGCTGCTGCATAACACCTTGGGGTTGTAGATTCTGAGATTGCGTAGTTGGCGTTTGTACCTGAAACAATTTCCTTATAAAACATGGGCCTTTTCATGGTGTTTTCAACCATTAGCTATAGAAGATGAAAACTTTAACTACTGATATTTGGAAACAAGAGAAACATAATATTTATCGAAAGAAATCAAATTAGAGGGCATAGAAAGTAGAAAACGGGACAAAGTGAACAACCTTTGATGTTGAGTTGGAACTTGTGTCGAGGAAAAGATCATTCCATTCAGTAGACATAAGAGGATCTTCATCAGTAATTTGTTGGTGGCACCATGTCGTATCAGATGCAACGAAGCCACCATCCTCCATTTGATTGCTTAGAATGGGAGAATCCACCGGAAAATCAAGAAATTCGGAGAGTGAAGCTGGACTCCAATCTGATGTCGCATAGATGAAAGGTGGTGTGTTAATGGTTCCAATGTGTTTCTCATGAGATACCATGGAATTGTTATGGCCACCATTTGAATATATATGTCCAACTGCTCCGCCATTGGCAGGGGGAAGATGATAAGGCCTTGCCATGAGTTGATTGTATTCAGAATCTAAGGAAATTTCTGCTGCTGCTAAAGGGTTTTGTAAAGATGGTATAGATGAAGTGTGTACAAGGTTACTTAGCTCCCTTGGAATCGATCTAAACGGGCGAGTCTTCATTGTTGTTCTAGAAACCAAAAAAAAAGAAATTCATATATATGTAAAGATTCAGAGTGATTACGATACATAAGAATCGTCAGTCTCAAGTTCTGAATTAGTCAAAACCTTGCTAATATTTGTGGCTTCAAGGTTCTCGAAGATGCCAAGTGGGTTGGGTGCACCACAGGACCAACTAGCTAGTGCATCTGCTACAAGTAAACAGATAGATAGTAAGCAAGGAAACTCTTCATCATGCAAACCCCATTATTAATTTGAAATACAGAAAATGATTTGTGGAGAGACTCATAGAGAACACAACAGCATCAGTGAATGGTAAGATAATTCACAAAAAAAAACTGGAAAACCAGAATCGAAGGAAGATGCAAACGTTATGAATCATCGTCAAAGCAAACACATTTATAAAAAAAAAAACTGAAAAACCTGAACTAAAACCTAATCGAATCTAAATCCACCAATCACCAAAGACATCGCCCAAACGCTCAAACGTAGAGAAGAACTGATTCCAAAAAATCGCAAAAGCATCTAGGCACTCTACGAAGACATATTCGACCAGTAAAACCAGGATCCCTGTACCGGACTTATCGCGCTTCTCTGGTTCCTTCGTTTTCTGTTCGCGTGGCTGTGTGTTATACATTAAAGAGGAGATCACCTTCACGCGCAGATAAAGGCGCGTGCAACGTATCCCGACTTGGGTCCCACTGCTTTGCGGAATATTCTGAGTGGAAGACAAAACAAATTGTACGGTGGGCTGCACATGGGCTTTTACATTTTCTTAATTATAGTCCACAGTGCTTCCTACCAAATATTTGTTTTTAACCAAAAAAAGAAAGAGATTGAGAATGATCTCATTTTGCATCACATTGAATGCTTACTCAGTTGACTCTCGTACTCCGTTTATCTCCTTACTCCTTCACTTTTCTAACTCCTCGTTCTGAGTCATATTCTCTTCCTTAGAATTTCGGATTACCTTATTTTCGTTTTGATATCATTTCGACTTCTATTTATTTCATATTATTAATTTTGGTGTTGAATGTGTTAAATTCTTTCAAAGTAAATAATATAGGTACGAATAAAACGTAGTTACATCAGAACGCATGTGGGTTACGTTTGATTGATTAGTGGGTTTAGTGGATATCCAGAAAATTTGGATTGATAGATTCAAATTTAAATTTAGGTATTAAGGTTATTTAAATTTAAATTTAGGTATTAAGGTTATTTAAATTTAAATTTAGGTATTAAAGTTATTTAAATTTATGTAATTTATTGTTTTAGATATTGAATTCTGATATATTTGGTATATTAAAGTTAGACTTGTTAGTATTTATCTAAAATTTCATTTAAATTTAGTTTAATTAAATTTGTTAAATATTTTCAAAAAAAATTAAAAACAAAGCAGATAACCCGTTAAACCCATCAAATACAGCTGATTAACGCGGGATGGATGCGGGTTTTTAAACATTAATTTGGAGATTTTACAGGTAAAAAAGATTTATGAAAACAAAATTAAAATCCGCCGCGGGACAGATCAGACGTGACGAGTATAATCCACTTGGTAGTTTAATATTGAAGCTTAATATTTAATAACTTAATAAAATTGAAGTTTAATATTTAACTAAAGAAAAATAAGTTAATAAGTGAGTAAATTATCGGATTTATCTAACAATGTACATAGAATTAAAAGTGTTTCTACGCAAATTACACATTTTGCTTTTTTCATTTTTTGTCAATTTTTTATATAAAATATAATTTATAACATATTAATTACAATTAATCAATATTACCCATAAAATTAAACCTTGAAACGTTTCAAAATTGTTTTGGAAATGATCGCAATATCTTTGTTATATGAAAACAGTACGGGAACATTTTCGGCCCATCCTCAAAATGTTTTCTTTGAATAAACGTTTTGGAAATGGGAGACGTATGTCCTCGTTCCCGTTTACGAAAATATCCGTTGATGAATGGTGTTACATATGTGTTATCTTGTTTCAAGACTTAGTGCTTTACTTGAGCATTACTATAACCATTGTAAAACTACCAGCTTCTTTGTTCCCAAGAGCACCTTTATTTTAGCTTCACACTCTTTTCATTATCTCTGATTGATTCATAATTCATTTGAGTTGAGTATTTTTTGAATGATGAATACGTGGATACTTATCAATTAAGTAACCCTTCAACGCTAGACTAGAAGCTTCTTGCATGGTTCATACAGTTTATAAACCCATTTTCTCTTGTTAGAACACTTTAAATCACTTATGTGCCTGATTATTTCCTGGAGTTGTTTTTTTTCATACAATAGTATCACAATTAAATCGTGGACGCCAGATGTGGTATGCGATTTTTCGGGGGCGGGTAAGGAATCTAGTTATGCAAATTGTTGAACATAGCACTTTGCTTCTAGCTTGCTTAAGGAAAAAGTAAAGAACTTTATGAAAACCCAAGAATCAAGCAAGGCATATAGAGCAAATATCATGTCACGGTAGGAATAGAACAGACTCATTTTTTTTTTTGCAGCTTGTCCCAAAATGGAGGATGAAGAAGGAGACTATCAAGGTCCTGAATCTGGCAGTGGTGGAATCAACATGAACGGGAGAAATGTTGGGGCGGTGATGGTGGCGCCTAGGGATGTAGACATAGCAAGTCAAAGTGGTTGTAGGATCAACATCTACGTGAACAGCAACGTTCAAGCAACGTCCGGTTCAGTATTATTCGGTAGCAAGGTTAAGCTAAGAGATCCTGGTGTTCATCTCCATATCCAAGATGTTAAAATGAACCGTGACGACGGCTCTAGACAGGAGGAGATGAGGTTGATTAAGGTTGGGTTATGTTTGGTCTGTATCTCTAACATCTTTCTAGGGTTCATTTTCTTGCTCTCTTCTTGGTTCCGGAAGAAAACTGGTTCCACATGAGTACGATCGTACAAAATATCTTGGAATAGTTTCTTATCTAAGATCTAAACATTGGATTATTCAGAATAAACATCTTATGCTATACTAAGTCCCACATTTTAATCTAGATTTAACCGATGCCTAGTGTTACTTTACGATCGTGTAAGTAGAGAAATTTTTTTTAAAAGTCAACGAGGCTACATGATTATAACTAGTAATAGATTTATATCCAAAAAAATATTCTTAAATTATATAATATTATTTATTAGTAAATTAAATATTTATATAATTTTTTTTATTTAAATTTATTTTTAATATTAATTTTATATATGTAAATTAAGAAAAAAAAATTGTTATATATGAATTTAATAATATTTTTAGTTATTTTATTAAAATATATTGTTTATTTAACCAAATTAATAATAATGATATATATTATAATTATTCTAATAAGTAAAGCTCATTTCTATATTCATTTGAAATTGATTGTGCTGACAACACGTTGACATTTATGTTAATAACACATCAGAATAAAATTATTTTCTTAAAATTATTTTCAAATAATATATTAGAGATTTTTACCAATTGCAAATTTAGGATCTCATTCATCGAATTTTTTTTTAACTATTATTGAAGTAACTATTTTTGACAATTATAAAAAATAGTGACATTTAAAATCTGCATTTTCTAAACATATATTTGCCTATTTACAGTTCTCATTTGTTTAAATTGATCCGAGTATCTTTTACGAATTATATATTTCTTAGTTACAAATTTGTACAATATTAAATCCCACTTTTGCAAATCACGTACGTACCCTTGCAATTAGGGCTGGATTTTCGGTGAAAACCGAAAAACCCGAATCGACCGAACTAAAATTTTCGATTTTGATTTTTATTTAATTTTAACCGCTAAACCGATCAACAAAATAATTAATTTTATTCAGTTTACATTTTGATTCGGTTCAAAAATACTAAACCGATCGGTTTTCTTAACCCGAAAATCAACAGACCTATATAAATGGTAACCCTAAATTCATTTCTCCTTTTGGGGCAGATCTGGGGGCCAGTATGACATGTAGACGCTCCTTTTTCATCTTTCTCGGGTTGTGGAAAATATTTCTTTTCCTATAGAGTTATGATCCTTCTTCTGAAAATGTTAGATATTTAATGTTCTTAATCTATTGGGTAGCATTGAATTCCCTTTTTGCATCATACCAAGCCTCGGTTGAGGTATATTTTTCCTTCTATTATTGATTTTAGCCTTTTAGGTGAGGGGTAAGAGTAGTCTTATTATGTCGATAAATATTGCAGTTTGATTACTGAATATTATTGATTTTCCTTCTAATGTTGTTTTTGTTTTTGTTAATGCAGATTGTATGTTTTTGTTATTGTATACAATATGTTTTCAGTTTATTGTTGTTTCGGTAAGGTTTTTGTTGTTTTGATTATTTTATTGTTTTGGTTTTATACCGTAATTAAAGTAATGTACACTGAACCGCACCGATTTGGACCGAATCGAACCAGATCGAATCGAACCGGAATGAATCGGACCGAATCACATTGAATTGGTCCGAATTGATCTCCAAACCTGAAAAACCCGAAAACCGAATTAAACCGAAGTAAACTGAATTAAACGTATAAATTAAACCGAAAAACCCGAAATATCAAACAGAAAACTCATTAAACCTAAATTTAAAATTTTTAAACCGAAAATAAAATTATCTCTTGGTTTAATTCGGAACGGTTTTATTTACTAAAAACCGAACTGATTAAACCGATATAAAAACCGAATCAAATCGATTTCTTATAAAAAAATTTCGGATGGTTTTTCACAAACCGAAAAACCTGAAAATCGGATAAACTGATCCGAATAAACCGAATAAACCGAAAACTTAGGTCTACTTGCAATGATTCAGAAATTGTAAGAATTAATGGAAGAATCAAAAGTTAAATTTTATTTATTTATTCATTATTAATGGTAGACCATTACTCTCTTCAAATATTAATGGAAGATTTATGGTTGCAAATTGATGTAGGAGGAACTTATTATTCCTTTTTGATATAGGATACGTTTAATTGTATTTATTTTTATAATATTTTTTTTGAATATTTTATGTTTGGATTTTCTTCAATATATTCAAAAATCTACGTTATTTATAAGAAAACATCTTTATTTTTTTAAATCAAAATTAGATTTTTTTGTAAATTTATATGGTCTTCTCTTCATATTCATCTTTCTCCTATCTTTTTTTCAAAACTTGATCAATCATTGGAAATCAATAGTTGACCAGAGTTTATTCAAAATGCACAATTTTTGGCTTGTTTGTTATCAGAGATTCCCATGATTTTTTGGTCAGTCTCATCTTCCACAAAATCTTTCTCATCAGAACTTTCAACATTAACATCATGAGTGTTTCTATTTCTTGGAATCCTAATAAGTTATCCTCCTTTGTTTCTTTATTGATCTATATTGACCCTAATTTGTTTTCTTCCAAATCAAATCATTCAGATTTTTATGTGCGTGCTCCTTTGTGAGCTGAGACAAAGTGACTCTGAAGGAATTACACCTAAATTGTTTGATTCTTAATTTGTTTTCTTATTCAAATGATATTAATTTCACTTATGTTTGCAAACTGTTTCCCCAGACAATGACGTTTGGTTAGATGGGTAGAACCAAAGTTAGGACCACCCTTGAGAATTGACTAAGAAACTCGACCAGATATCCCTTTAGTTTATGTGGGTCAAGCTCCAAATCCTGAAACGTCAAGGCTGAAATAGCCATTGTTGAACAGTAAACAGTTAGACTACCAAACCGTACAAGAAAAAAGAAGTAATTCCATTTCTGTTAGGACCCGCCATTGATGATAATGATGATGATGATAAATAAGATACTGAAGGTTGCATGTAAACACAGAATAGATGAATATTACGTAGCCTTCAAAATGCAGACGACATGGAATTCAAAAAGAAAGAAAGGAAAACGCTTAAGTACAAAAGGGCCTTTATTAATGGGTTATGCTGAGACCCAATTAATATTTATATTAATTAGAAGAAGCCTTTATTATTAGACCCAATATACGGACGAACTTAAATCACTCCCATCTTTTCTCGCAGGTACAGCAACGGGGAATTTCCATGGCGGCCAGGTCACCGGACGTTGTATAAGACGACTCCAAATTCAATTTTTAAGAAGAGATAAGCTATGGAGGACGAATTGGAAGGTCTACGAGCTCATTTCCCTCTTTCTTTTGGTAAGACATCGAAGGTTTCCGCGCCAACCGAAGCTATCCATAGTGCAACTCGCCGCACTGAAGTCGGAGTTTCATCGGATATCCCCACGAAAAAAACTGATTCCGGAAAAGCTGAATCAGGATTCCCGGCTCTGTCGGCCTCCTCTGTATCCTGGCTCCGAACTGTTCGCGGTCCCAATCGTAACCCTAATAGCTCCAGTCTAGCTCCTTCCGAAGATGATGTAGTCGTAGGACCACCACCACCTCCGTCTAAACTGACGCAAGAGGAAGAGGAGGATGACAGGGTTATGATGGGACCACCACCACCACCTCCAAAGGGAACTGGGAACGGTAATGATTCTGATGACGAGGAGGTAACAATCGGTCCGCCGCCGCCTCCGCCTGCTACGTCTAATGTAGATTCCGATTCCGATGAGGATGAGGACGATGTTTATGACAACGAGGAGAATCGGTACAAGATCCCATTGAGCAATGAGATTCAGCTCAAGGGCCATGCCAAGGTATGTATTTAACAATCTTAATTCGTAGTGGGTTTTCGATATTATGTTTGAATTCAAAATTGAATTTTTCGTGTAACAGATTGTTTCATCTCTCGCTGTTGATAGCGCGGGTGCTAGGGTTCTTTCGGGTAGTTATGACTACACTGTTCGTATGTACGACTTTCAAGGGATGAATTCGAGACTTCAGTCTTTTAGGCAGATTGAACCATCGGAAGGTCATCAAGTGCGCAGCTTAAGCTGGAGTCCCACTTCTGGTCAATTTCTATGCGTTACTGGATCTGCACAAGCTAAAGTATATTTCATGAAACCGTTCTTCATTGACTCTCTTCTACATTTCTTTTTATCATCTATTAATCCATCACACTCGTTTGTCCGTTTGCACTTCAGATTTATGATCGTGATGGTCTTACCCTTGGTGAGTTCATGAAGGGGGATATGTACATCCGTGATCTGAAGAACACTAAGGGCCATATTTGCGGGTTGACTTGCGGAGAATGGCACCCAAGGACTAAGGAAACAATTCTGACTTCTTCGGAAGATGGGTCTTTGCGTATATGGGATGTCAATAACTTCTTAAGCCAAACGCAGGTACTTTGTTCCAGTCTATATTCACATTTACAGTTTCCTGATTTGCAACGAAAACTATGACTTGAGATAACATGCAAGTGGCATCATTTAACTTTTTTTCTTGGACAGGTCATTAAGCCGAAGCTTGCTAGACCAGGGAGGGTTCCAGTTACAACTTGTGCTTGGGATCGTGATGGAAAGCGTATCGCCGGTGGCATAGGAGATGGATCTATACAGGTAATGACTCCAAAGGCTTGCTCTTGTCTCCTGAGTCCTGATTGCATTCAGTCAGGGATAGTTTGTGTTTTATCTACTAACATGCTTAAAATATGGTGCAATTTGACTACATTTGTTGTCTTACTTGTAATTTTCTTGTTTTAATTCAGATTTGGAGTCTCAAGCCGGGATGGGGAAGTCGACCAGATATATACGTTGGGAAGGCCCACACTGATGATATAACCTCTGTAAAGTTCTCTAGCGATGGGAGAATTTTGTTATCAAGGAGTTTTGATGGCTCTCTAAAGGTAAAAACTTATGCTGTTTTGGACGAGTTTGCTCAGCATAGGAACTGAACTCTTGTTTGAATCTTGATCAGGTCTGGGACTTGCGGCAGATGAAAGAAGCTCTAAAGGCTTTTGAGGGTCTCCCTAATAATTATGCTCAAACCAACGTTGCGTTTAGTCCAGATGAACAAATCATCCTGACTGGAACGTCCATTGAAAAGGACAGCGCTACAGGAAGCTTGCTCTGCTTTTACGACCGCACCAAACTAGAGATTATTCAAAAAGTCGGGATTTCTCCAACTTGTAGTGTGGTGCAATGCGCTTGGCACCCAAGGTTGAATCAGGTAAACAACAAACAAGAAAAGCAGTGTTCCTTTCCTCTAAAAGCTTTTTTTCCTACGTCAAATTAAGAGGTTTTATTGTTTGGAGATATTTGCGACATCCGGAGACAAAAGCCAAGGAGGAACGCACATTCTTTATGATCCAACTCAAAGCGAGAGAGGAGCATGCGTCTGTGTTGCACGTGCACCAAGGAAGAAATCTGTTGACGATTACCAGCCAGAACCAGTAATACACAACCCTCATGCATTGCCACTGTTCAGAGATGCACCAAGCCGTAAGCGACAAAGAGAAAAAGCATTGAAGGATCCTGTTAAAGCTCACAAGCCTGAGCTTCCCATGACAGGTCCTGGTCATGGTGGAAGAGTTGGGACTACTGGTAGTAGCTTATTGACACAATATCTTCTCAAGGTAAGGAACCTTCTTGGATTTTCTGATATTGGTTAATAGTGAATGTAATGTATTGAAATTATGTCGATGTGTGTGTGTGTTTGCAGCAAGGTGGGATGATAAAAGAGACGTGGATGGAGGAAGATCCAAGAGAAGCCATATTGAAATACGCAGATGTTGCTGTTAAAGATCCTAAGTTTATTGCACCTGCTTACTCTCAGACCCAGCCTGAGGCCATTTTCGCTAAATCAGATGATGAAGAAGAAGATGACGTCAAAAAATAAATAATTAAGAGTGTTTACTTTCACTTTTTTTGTATTGAATTTCCTTAACTTCTGTATAATGATCGTATCAATGGCACTTTAGCATATAAAAGAAAGAACACATATTCATTCCGGAATTGCATTTTGTCATATTTCGTGACTAATTTGCAGTACAAACGAACAAATTTGTAGAAGCCAATTTTGACAACTAAATGTGTTAGGATGCTGAAAATGCAAAACAGATACTAAGCATGCCTATATTATATTAAAGAGTAACATAGCATAATACTAAATCTTCTAAGAATAGTTGTGAAACATGAAATCAAGCAGAAGGGCTGTACACAAATTTAGCAAAACAAAAGATTCTATTGAGCGGTGGTTAATTTTACAAGAACACGAAACAAGTTTGTTGTTAATGATAAAAACAGAGATCCAGACACGTTACATTTCTATATTTCCGTTTTCTTACTTTTCTAATGTAGTAAAATCTGAGTCAATAAATATTTGTATTCATCACCTGCGTGTAAAGGGTAGTCAATTTGCTTCCTCTCTTTATTTTTTTGTTTTGCTTTTTTCATATGATTTGACTTTGGTTGGTTTCTTCAGTTTGTATCTGTATAAGTTCTGATGAAGAATGGGCTTTAGAGACGCCCGTTCTCAAAGCTCGACAGTCTCGAGTCTGATAGAACACTAAACAGTTGTGTGTCTACAAATAACTGCAAATTTAAAAAAGACTTGTAAGTCTCTCGATTCCATTGAGAAGCCAAGATCGGGATTATGATTTTGTACCTTAATGAAGGGTTGGTCTCTACTGGGAAATGAATCGATAAAACTGTCCTTCAGAAGTAAAGAAACCTGAGAAAGAAAGATTTAGATAGTTAGTGAGAGATTGAAAGAATGTAGTTCGTGTTACGCTTTTTTAAGAGAGTCACTATATGAACTAAGTACCCTGTCGCTATTGGATTGAACACTTGTTATGGTGTGAGAGTGTAAATCGGAGCAAAGAGACTCCATGTAATCTCTCACTACTCCCAAGAATTTAGTCGCAGCTTCTGCCTAAGAGACACATTCCATCAGATAAAATTGGACCAAGTAATTTTAGTTTTGGTACAATTTTAGGCCATGCATTAGTAACTACTTACTTGCACTTCATTGCATTTATAAACCGGGTGCCTTCGAGCGGTCGCGCTCTGATGAGCCAGTATGGCGTGAATTGGAGCCAACTGAGCCATAAGTTCTCTACGCTTAGGCAATGCTGGCATGTTACATATTTTCACCTGACGAAACATAGTTAACATTATATGCCTTGCGAATGGTAGATTTATCAGGTTTTAGATACGTAACAGAAAGAAGAAGAAATAAGCGACTCTCATGGTACGGGCCATCAAACCTGGTTGTTGAGGATGTTAATTAGAATAAGATTAGACGTCTTGACCTTCCAATCAATAGGTTTACTGTGTATACCGACCTGCCAAGGTGGAGCAAACGCAGACCGTGTTGAGTACCGAGAAGCATATTAAGAATAATTCATGATTTACGATCTAATATCCACCAAATTTGGGATTTTGATGAAAAATAAACTTACAAGAAAGGGAACCGGTGCCTCAAGGAAATCAAACATCCTTCCAGGCAGAACCTGAAGACAACTGAGACAAGTTACGACATGGAAACTACCATTTCAATGAATTGATTGGTTTTTAGTGATTTCTTGCTTACCGGAAGCAATAAACTCTGCCACTGAAACGGCCTAATCATTGGGACAAGAGACAGTACTATTGCTGACAAAACACCCTGCAATAGTTGGTGGTCAGTTCAGGTGACTATTTTTCATTTGAATATCCCCCAAGGGATTAACGATAAATAATCAGAGGGAAGATTTGACTAACCAGATTTGGGCAGATTACCACAATTTGCTTCTCTAATAATACTCCAGCAAGCAGTGACATAATCTGGAAGGACAAAAATAGTTTATAACTTCAGTTATCTGTTACCTGTGAAAACACTAACTCAGGGCACAAAGAAGAGATATATATTGAATCCAACGCAAAATAGTAGGATTTTATTGATGTGTTGTTCTAAAACTGACACTGAACAACTAAACCAAAAGGAAGGATGCTGAGAAAAGGCTGTACAGTTTCAAGAGAGAGAATACGACAGACTGTTGCAGTTGTCCACATTGAGAGACCCATGGCCTCCTCAGCAGCTGCCAACCGTGCATTTATCTTTGCCAAGGACAAAAAAGTGGCTTGAGATGAGATTATAAACTAGTCACAAGACTACGAAAGGAGAGTCTCTGATATCAAATATACCTCCGAAGAATCAGAAGAACAAATATGTCCTTCCGACAATCCTAGAGCTGACATAGGGGGACGGGTATACTCGATGGATTGTAGATGTTCCAGAGGGTGAAAAACTACTTCACTTCCACGGGAAGGAATGGCCAATGAATGGTAGCCGCAAATTAATTGTAGTGAATCATTGTTGTGCTCCTAGCAAGTGAGATACGATATCACCATAAATGAGGACAATGAATAAGAGATAATAGAGCATCTAATGGTGAAGCAGCTAGTGATCTCCTTACCTTAGCCCATTCCAGTATTAAGTCATCTCCAAAATCAGTTTCACTGTTTGATAAATCATCAACCTCATCTGACAACACACTTATAGCTGAACTGCCATATATAAAAGGTAAATTTGAAATTATAGTGGTAGAGAACTGAACCATGACATTAACTGACAGAAAGACAACAAAATGGCTTAACAAAATTGGGGAGATGAGAAATGGTTAGATGAATTTTTGCTTGATAACAATTTTGTTAACTTACCTGAACACGGACTCACAGCTTTCAATACGTTCTATTGGTTGGGTCCTAGGATCAGCACATGCAACCTCTGGAGAAGCGTGGCCATTCTCATAGGTTTGGGATGCCCTTTCGGGGATATCCAAGTGGTTCTCAAATACTTCTGAAGAATTATCATTGCAACAATGGAAAGCTTTTCTCCCATCTCGTTCTATTTCCTTGATCTGACTTGCATCTGAAGTATCACTGGTGACAACACTATCTGGAGATTGAGGTTCTGCAAAGTTCGCAATGTCACTGTCAGATATCAATCCCGCAGCAGCAGCTGTGAGTGCCATGACTCCATCAACAGGTATTGCAGAAGCCATCCAATCATCAGGGTTGCTACGAGGTGAAGAAACACCGCAATTGATTTGATCATTCATCTTGGAAGCTGATGGACGAAAGCATGCAGCAGCAAGAGACATCTCACTAACAAATTCGGTTATCCGCTTTAAACGCTCTTGTGCAATCATACTGCATCAGAAGGTGAGAGTCATCAAGGACAACAGTTCACATTTTTTGGTCTCTGTTTGATGAAAGGAAAATCCACAACTAAGAAAAGGGGCATTTTACGTACCTGTTTAACATTTCAAAGTGTAGTTCAAAAAAAGGAACTCTGGTCAGTAAGCAATAGCACCGTGGTGCAGAAATCAAAAACCGACTGCCTCCTCCTGATGAATGCAAGGGTGATGCAGTGCTTAATACACCAGGGGGTCTCTGAACAATCTCCGAGACATGTAAGCAAACACCATACAATGTCGCATCATCTGCTACCTGACAAAGGGAATTTTGAGAAGCTCAAGTAAATTTCTGCCTGGCCAGTGGATGACAACGGACATTAAGGAAAAGATAAATTACCTTGAACGAAAATATGAATGATGAATCATCTGTGCCTAAATGTTCCTGCAGTAATCTCCAAAGTATCATGATATGTGAACTAACCAATAGATTAACTAGAGATGTTCATACAGATATTTTATTCAGAAAATATTCCAGACCTGTCCATATACAAGCTCATTTAGATCACTGAGAGATGGGGTCCTCTCCAAAAGCCGTGCCTGTTAGAAAAAATCCCGTTTATCAGTCATTTTCCTGCAATAAATCACATAATAACCCAGTAATGATGCCAACCAACATGATGCATGTTATTTCCAGAAATACGAATCAATTCTAGGTAAATTCTCTGATTATCTGAGATGGCTCATGACTGATAATATCCTGATGCACATTTACGGTTACTAAATAAATATAAAGAGACACAGAGCCTACATATCATACCTTGACACCACCAGGAAAGCAAAACGTTGCTAGATCCTTTGGACGCATCGCCACCTTCTTCCCAGGAGGGTATTTAAAAAGTATCTGTGCATGGAATAAAAGTTGATAAAGAGACGAAAAACAACCAAAGATGCCATGAAGCAGAAAACTAATAGAAGCAGCAACCGAGAATGTATTAAACAATAAATAAAATAGCCGCAAACAAAGTAGACAACGTGACAAAAACAAATGACGAATAAAAACAGAATATGGGTCGCAGGACATCTCTAAGCATGCACAAAACTACGGGAATTCAAAGAAAAAAAAACCAAAGTAGCACAAACCTGTGGCTCCATTATCGGAAATTGAGGCCCACGGTGACGGAGTATTCTGAAATCTGCCACTTCATATCTTGACATCTCCATCTCCCATTTCTTCCTTCTACGGAAGGCCTCCTCCACTGGCTTCAAATCTGTTCCCGGATGAAGCCCCACAATGATAAAATGTTCAAATAGTGACGTTGGCTCCTTTAATTTTGTTTGATCCTACAGTGTTTAGCAAAATGGAAAACACAAGCTTTTAATACGATATGCAAGGTTGGAGATGACTAAGGGGAGAAGCAACTACGTAGCAGAAAACTTGTTTCAAATGTTTGATAGCACACCCTAGAAAGACTGAATACCAGTGCTTTTGAAGAATGGAGCTGGTACCACTGTCTTTTTTGATTTGCTAAGACCTCAGGATTGAATGTGGGCCGATTATCCTCACGTAGATTGCTGACCCCACGCCAAGCCTTCTGCATCTGCGTTTTCAATCTCTGGAAACTGTTTGTGCGCCTGTGCCCAGGAGTCCCTATCTCACTTTGGGCACGCCTATGTCCCAGCGTCGGTGACTGTGGTAAGACTGGTCCATCAAAATATACATTTTGAAATGTCTCTCCAGCTCCTTTTAGTGCGTCTGGAGTACATGGAGAGTCTTGTTCTCCTCTAACTTCTTTCATTTCCATCTTTCTAACACTTGTGTCACTAACTTGTGTCTCGCATCTTAGACTATGCTGTTCATCATCTTTTTCTCTCAGCATCAAACTAGAATTATCTTCATTGCCCTTTTCCAACTCTCCCTTCTCATCCCTATTTTCATATCTATTACATGTTCCTGTATCTCCTTCGATTCCACCCACCTTCCGATGGAGGAGTTCATCTTCTTTAGCTTGACCTTTCGCCCCTTCTGTACCCATTTCTTTAATCTCTCTACTAGCAGTATTTGGGTAGTCGATCATGTCATCCCTCACCGGTGAACCTGAGCCAGATTCTTCATAATCCCTTGATACAAAACCGAGTACTTTTTCACATCTTTCCAACACAGCTTGTTTGTCATCTCCTAAAGGCTCATATTGGTTAAGAAACTCATGTCCATCTTCTTTCTCAATTTCTTTTACAATGCTAGCTTTCAAACTGTCACGATCATCTTCTACTGCATCTACTTTTGGAGAACAGCTACTATTATTCCTAGGTGTTTTTTGTTCATCCCCTTTTTCACACTTATTCGACATATCTCTTTCATCTTCCCTCCCGTGCATCTTCCTTAAGTTACATTCATCGCTTTCTCCATCCTTCCCCATTGCATTCCTCTCAACCTCTCTTTCACACGTTATGAGACTCCTCTCACCCTCTCTTTCCATCATAACATGTCCTTGATCATTTTTATTCCTCCTCGGGGTACCCATTTCTTCTTCTTCTTCTTCTTCTTCTTCTTTTCTCTTACCTTCCTGAATCATGGGCAATTTACGTTTTTCTTCTTCCCTACTCGATGCTCTCAATTCATCTTCAACTCCATCCCTAAAGGCCTCATGTTCCACATCCGTCTTCTTCGGGTATCTTAATATTTCATCGCTATTTATATCTCCCCGATGAACTGCCAACACGTTTCCCTGCATATCCGTATTAAAGCTCGGCTTAATAATGCAGCAATTCTCTCTCAGACAGCATCAATAACTAGCATATGTCCAAATTTCTGCTTGAAAAAAAAACAAAAGAAAATCAACAAACTAAAAAGGGAAAAGCTTCCAGCAGATATCAATACTATCAACAACAACAATAAGAGTTACTTGCATAACCTTTTCGTAGGAATCGTTAAAATTTTCTTTGAAAGACTATTGAAGCTTGAAGAATCTTACGATCGCATAAACTGCCATGCTCGAGTGAATTTCCATGCTTTTATGGCTCGAATCACAAAAGTCCTATTTTATAACGAAGCCCTAATTTTCCTTAAAACAAAAGAAATTCAAAAACCGAGTTCTATGTACGACTTGGAGGTTCCAGCTATGCGGATTAAGAAGCTATAAAAGGTCGAATCAGCGAAGAGGATCACAACAACGGTGAATTAGAATCACGAATTTAAGAAGAAGATACCTCCAAATCCTCCGGAAAAATCAATGCTCCTGGAACATTTGTTTTTAACGAAAAATCCAAAAAAAAAAAGAGAGAACTTGTAACGGAAGCTTGGATTATGGAGGGAAGGAAATGAATGCGCGGTGTGAGCAAATGGTGGAGAGATTATTGAACAACAAAAAGTGGAAATGTCTCTTCTTTTTCCTCCGTTTTCCTGTTGGGGGCCAAAAAGACCGATAAAATAGAGTTTGTGCTAAAAATAGAATATTACGAAAAAGGGAGGTCCTACTTGAGACCAGGAGACGAATCTTTTGTTCCTTTTTACCCCCTCACGTTTTCTTATTAACTCTACTAAACGTGGCCTTCATGTTATGAGTCTTATCAGCAAAGAAATTTGACTCGTTATATTGTTCAAAACTTTATAATATATAAGAAATTACGTACTGATAATCTATAAATATAAACAATTATGAAATATATATTGACAGCTAGCAACAAATAAAACGTTACACAAAATTTACCGGTAAACAAAATAACAAACCGTTAATTGTGTGGTAACGTGAGACGTGATTCATTGACGCTGTCAATGTTTTGGGCAGAGTTATTACAAAATACAATGTTCGCCAATTAGTGAAAAAAATTAAAAGTTAGAGGTGCTAGCTTGTAAAGGTTGAAAAGTAGAGTTGACTTTGAACATGCGATGACGCCTTACCGAACCCAACGGATGTCGCTCTCGCACGCTTCATTCTTCCTTCAATCTCAGCCGTTAAGAGATCCCTTTGACTTGAACAAAGAAAATTCATGAAAGTTGAAGCAGCATAATTTAGATGTTGGCTAATTTACGCAGTCTTATATTTAAAATATGCAACAAATCATTACTTATTGAAAACTAAATATATGGTGTAAATTTGGATTGCTCAAATGGGTCAAACCTATAATATATGGAACAAATAATTTTAAAAAGCTTTAACTATATTAATTTTAGCTTAATGAAGCTATTTTGTTATTCTTTATTTTTACATCATTTTTATTAAGTCCTTATATTCCCCTAGATATGATGTCACGAAGCACAGTAGTTCAGGGGTGATTGGTTAACATTGTGAACGACAAGAATAAGTCAACGACAGGATAGCCTACTCATGGATGCCCTTTACACGAAGGAGTTGCCTAAAGCGAAAGGTTGCCGCTTTGAGAGCAATCCTACCAAGACCATCTCTGCTTCTTTACAGTTCCATCATTAACAACTTCGAAAACTAAGCTCTCCAAAGGCAGAACATGGGAGACCATCTGCAACGGAAACACATCGCCGACTTCAGTAGAAGCACCGATGGACAAAGGTAGAAATAAACCTCCCGCTGAAGCATTCTCTTCCACCTTTTTATAACCGTGATTGGCCTCTCCATAAACACTCCATAAAAGTCTCTTATAGGCCTGGGTTTTCGGTTTATTCGAGTCAAACGGGTTGGTTTATACGGTTTTTAGTTTTTTTGGTTTGAGAAAAAGTCATCCGAAATAAAACATATAAGAAATCGGTTCAGTTTGGGTTTTTTATCGGTTTAATCGGTTCGGTTTTTAGTATATAAAACCATTCCGAATTAAACCGAAATATAATTAATTTTCGGTTTAATCGGTTTTTTGTTTGGTATTTCGAGTTTTCCGGTTCAATTTAAAGGTTTAATTCGATTTAATTCGTTTTTAATTTGGTTTATTCGGTTTAATTTGATTAAATTTGGTTTAATTCAGTTTAATTCAGTTTAATTCGGTTTAATTTAGTTTAATTCAATTTAATTTAGTTTAATTCGGTTTAAATTTGGTTCTTTCGGATTTTGGTCCAAATCGGTGCGAGGTCTAATCCTCACCACAACCTTAATTTAAAACTTAATTAGATCGAGAATTTAAGGAAATGTGCAAAGTTTATAATTTCCTTCGAACAGTGTTTCACAAAAATAGAACACAACCAACCTTCACATGTGGGTTCGAGCTTCGCTGATATTTGTGTTCAGCAAAAATGCAGACCCAACAAAAAAAAGAAAGAATATGAGTCCCACAATTCAATTAAAGGAGGGTTAGAAATTTTTAGAGCGGGATCTTCACTTACCCGAGACGCTGAAATTTCACCTCTGCAGGTGAGAGAATCCATCTGATTCCTGAAAGCCACTGATTTAGAAACAAATCTGTTTAGTGGGATATGGATGTTTCGATTGAGAGGAGGGGCGTTTTCGATGTCGAGTTTGGTTCTTTCGGGTTTTGGTCCAAATCGGTGAAGAGGAAGTAAGGAGAAGAAGAAGTAAAATAAGGAGAAGAAGACGAAGAAAGAAGACGAAGACGAACGAACAAGAAAAAGAAGAAGAAGAAGAATAAGAACAAAAAGAAGAAGAATAAGAACAAAAAGAAGAAGAACAACAACAAGTGGAAATTTTTCTGAAAAATTTCCAGATCGGCCGCCGCAAAGAGAGAAGGGAAACTCAAAATGTTTCTGAAAAAATTAGGGTTGCAATATATACAAGGCGATTTTCGGTTTAAGAGAACCGATCGGTTTGGTGTTCCCGAACCGAACAGAAATATAAACCGAATAAAATTAATTATTTAGCCGATCGGTTTAGTGGTTATAATTAAATTAAAACCAAAACCGAAAAATTTCGGTTCGTTCGGTTTGGTTTTTTCGGTTTTCACCAAAAACCCAGCCCTAGACATGATGATGGGGAAAATATAAGAGATTGATAGGTTTGGACTAATATATGACAAAAACCAAACTCTCTCATTCACGTTCAGTTTTTAGTTCGAAGTAGATAAATGACAAAAACCGAAGATGTTCTCACGTTCAGTATACTATAGTTGAGAAGAAGAAAATAATATTAGAAAATTTAGTAAATAAAAACTTACATTATTTACGACTACAGGTTGAATTCCGGCGACGAGAGCAAGTTTTCCAACGAGGTGGGGAGGCGAAAAGACGAAAAATTAAGAGAAACGCGAGAGAGGAAAAGAGAAGAAACGGTCGTAGGTTATATTAAACATTTCCGACGGAAATTGCCGTCGGGAATCCGTCGGTAACGAAATAAATATTTTCGCGGAAGCCCGCCTTGGGAATTATGTTTCCCGCGTAAAGCCGTCGGGAACCCGTCGGCAATCCGTCGAAGAGTCAACGGAAATCCGTCAGAAGGCCTAATCCCATGCATGATCGACAAATAGTCTACCCACATTGCAATTATTTAATTAACGGGTGCCCGATGGTTTTCCGACGGAATTAATAAAGCCGTCGGGAAACCATCGGTATTGTAAATCAATATTTCGAAAAACTATTTAATTAAAAAAGTTAAAAATTATATAGATAAATTTATTAAAAAAAACAATTTTAATTGTAAAATTGTCGATGGCTTTCCGACGGAATTAATAAAGCCGTCGGGAAACCGTCGGTAATTTTAATCAATATTTCAAAAAAATATTTAATTAAAAAAGTTAAAAAAATATATAGATAATTTTATTTAAAAAATCACTTTTAATTATAATATTGTGAAATGTTTGTGCACATAGATTTAAAAATAAAATCATAAATATTTATTTACAATATTTAAAATTTAAATCATAAATATCAAATTAAAATCACAAATTTAATCTGATTGTGATGAATATTACGAATTAGCTGAATTTTGGTCGTCAAACTCGCCAATCTCTTCTTCTGAATCTTGAAACACATTGTAATCTTCGTTCGTGTTGTCATCAACAACAAGATTAACTTCAAGAGAAGTTTCTATGGAACCTAACTTACCAATTGTGCTTTGTTGCATAGGTTCTTGTTCGGTAATACCTCTTGGTCAATGTAATCCAAGGATCTTGCTTGTTTCTTACACAAGGATATCGAATGTAACAAACCTCGTCCGCTTGTGATGCAAGTATAAAAGGATCATATTTTCGATGTCGCTTACGAGAGTGGATAGATGTAGCACCGAATTCGTCTTCACGTTGACCCAGGTCAGGGTCATACCAGTCATAATAGAACACAATACACCTCAAATCAATCATTACTGGATATTGAACTTCTAATCTTTCACGAAGAATACCGTTGTATATAATTTCTCCCAATTAAGATGATACACCATAATTACAAGTTGTTTGTAAGTTTTCTTCGCGATGACTCTTAAAAACATATCCACGAGTGCAGTACATTGGATAAGATTTTGCAGTAAATGTAGAACCACTCACCAACTCAACTAATCATGTGGGAAACGTTATACCCCTAGAAGAACTTGTAGTAACCTACAAAATAATAGAATGTAGTAAATTATAAATATATATATATATAGATATATAGCAAATTATTATTGAAAATTATATAATTGTGGTAACACTAACATAAAAATACAACCATTTTGCAAATTTACTTTTTTAAGTTCGACCAACTCATTCTCGTTGTAATCTGAATAATGAACACATATTTATTCCATGTATATCCTGTTAATTATGAAAAAAAAATTAACAATAAATTATAATAATAACTAAAAACAAAATTAAATTGAATGTACCTTTCATATTCTAAAACGTCATCACAATTTGTCAAAATATACAAATGCAAGTGACTGTGTTCCTCTTCTGATAGGCGTCGCGTATTCTCTTTTCTACTTAAACGTCCAATTTGTACAAATATTTCTAGCACATACACTGGATAGCTTAGTTTTTCTCCTCCATCATCATGTCGTGAAGGTCGTCCATTTTTTGTTTGCACTTGCGATGGAAAATAGTAGCTGACAAAGTTAGATGTTTCTTCATTAATACTTTGTGCGACGATTGAACTTTCAATCCTCGCAAGATTTTTAACTTTTTTCTTTAGGTGGAACATATATCTCTCAAAATAATACATTCATCGGTACTGAACATGTCCTCCAAGTGCTGCTTCTCTAGGGAGGTGAATAGGAAGATGCTCCATAACATCAAAAAATGCTGGTGGAAATATTTTCTCCAGATTACAAATGAGAACCAGTATTTTTTCCTCCAAATTTCGGATATCGTCTACAGTAAGTGATCTTGTACATAAATCTCGGAAAAAGCACCAATCTCTACATAAAAAATATATTTTAATATCATATAATATATGAAATTATTATTATTTATATATAAAATAATGTAAACGTCGTACCTGCAATTGCGCCGTGGACGTTTTTAGGCAGTAGATCGCTAAAGGCAAATGGGAATAATCTTTGCATGATAACATAACAATCATGACTTTTCATCCCTGAAAATTATCCTTCAATAGTATCAACACAATTACGAAGATTAGATGCGTATCCATATGGAAATTTGACACTATGCTTAATCTAGTCAAAGAATTCATCTTTTGCATGCGCATCCAACCAGAATGCAGGAGACAATGATTTTCCATTTGACATTACATGTAGTTCCTTCTCGGAACAAATATCCGACAAATCCAATCTAGCTTTCAAATTATCTTTTGTTTTTCCTTGCACATTTAGAACGGTATTCATTATGTTGTCCAAACTTTTTTTCTCAATATGCATAACATCTAGATTATGGCGCAACAAATGGTCCTTCCAATATGGTAAATCCCAAAAAAATGCTTGTCTTGTGCTAATATGGTATCCGCCACAGCCATCAACAGGATAATGTCAGTTACCTCCACATGTCTTGTGCCGTTCTCTCAGCACCAAAATCTCTAAGTTGAGTCATCATATAATTCCCGTCAAGAATAGGAGGTGAAACATCAAAATTTTTTTGTTTTTCCTAAACAATGTCGTGCTCCGGCGATATGGATGATCTTGTGGTAGAAATCGACAATGACAATCGAACCAACTAGTCTTTCGTCCGTGTTTCAGTTGGAACACATCAGTATTATCTTGACAATATGGGCATGCTAATCTTCCATGCGTCGACCATCCTGATAACATACCATATGCTGGAAAATCACTTATCGTCCACATCAGTACTGCTCGCATCAAGAAGTTATGTTGGTTGAAAACATCGAATGCTTCGACACTATTTTCCCATAATATTTTTAACTCATGAATTACTGGGTGCAAGAAAATATTGTGAAATCGCTTAGGATGCTCTGGACCGGGGACGAGAATTGTTAGAAATAAAAACTCTCGTTTCATACATAAAGAAGTAGGTAAATTATAAGTTGTAACGATAACTGACCACAACGAGTATTGCCTCCCATGCTTCCCAAAAGGGTTAAATCCATGTGTAGATAACCCGAGGTATACGTTTCTAGGCTCATATGCAAAACTAGGATAAACCTGTTGAAAATGTTTCCATGCTTCTGCATCCGAAGGATGCACAATTTCTCCATTCGAATTATGTTCTGCTTGTCATCTAATAGGTTTTGCCGTGTGTTCAAATTGATATAACCTCTTTAACCTCTATGGTAATGGCAAATACCATATCCGTTTATGCGGAATAGGTACTCTATCGCTTGTCTCTTGAAATCGAGGTTTGTGACAAAATCGGCATGTCATGCGGTTTTCATCATTTCTCAAATAGATCATGAAGTTATCAATACATATATCGATCATCTGATATGGCAATCCAAGACCAGATACAAGTTTTTGAACCTCGTAATATGAAGTAGGTGCAATATTATCTTCAGGTAATATATCTCTAACAAAATCAGCTATCGCATTCACACAATTTTCAGCCACGTTGAAATCCATCTTTATCGCCATCAACCTCCTTGCAACAGATAAAGGCGATAATCCATCTCTACATCCTTTATACAAAGGCTCCTTGGATGCATCTAATATATCAAAATATTTTCGGGCTTCCAAATTAGGTTTCTCTATTCTGCTAATATCTTCAATGTACGATTCTCTTTGTTCACGAAATGCATCATTCACCATCTGAACAATACCTTCGTTTATATCAACTTCTGATGCCGGTTCCTCTATCCTAACATTAGTACTATCTATCCTTTTTGAAATACTACCATAATATTGCATCATTGCATCAGTTTCTCCATGTGAATACCAAATTTTGTAACCCGGCATAAATTCATTCCTATACAAATGATTACGTACTTCTCTAACAGAGATTAATCTATGATTTTGACATTTAATACACGAACAATACATTTTACCGTATTCCGATGTCATGCTATTCTTTGATGCAAATACCGTGAACTCTTCAACATCTTGCGCAAATTCATCAGTAAATTCTCCCGTTGTTGAATCATATTGAGCTTTATCCATCTACGATCGAAAATACTCATAAGAACCCGAAGAACACATTTTCTTAAAAAATTTTGTTCTGTTGAAATTGTGAAAGATCATAGCTTATTTATAGTGAAAATTAGATATTATCACAAATTTTTAACAGATTATTATGAATTTTTAACAGATTATTATGAATTTTTAACAGATTATTATGAATTTTTAACAGATTATTATGAATTTTTAACAGATAATTACAAATTTTAAACAGATTATTCTTCAGAATATTCTCATTTTCCAACGGAATTCCGATGGTTTCCGACCACAACCGGATAATCATATATTTTGAATAGATTTTATCTTCACCTCCCGACGGATTTCTGATGGTTTCCGACCACCGACGGTTTCCGACCACCAACGGATAAACACAAAATTTTAATAGATTATTCTTATGTTTCCGACGGATTGCCGACGGCATCCGACAATGGTCGGATACTGCTGATGGTTTTCTGACGAATGAGGCCGACGGATTCCCGACGGAATGTAAAACACAAATTCCGTCGGGAAGTCGTCGGAATTTTACCGATGGCCTGAGATACGTCGGTAATATTCCAATGGTTTAAAGAGGATATCCCGACGATTATGCTTTCATCGGAAATTCAATGGTTTACCGTCAGGTTTTACCATCGATTTACCGACGGCCTTGCGAGCGTCAGAAATTACCGATGGATCTCCGACGGTTGTAGTTCCCTCGGTAGTCCGTCGATAATCCATCGCAAAGTCGTCGGAAAAATCCGACGGTTTTGTTTCTGTCGGAAATACCATCGAAAATGATAATGTTTTCTTGTAGTGATATCTGCAAATATTAAAAATAATTTTAAATAAAAGTTAAAATTCTATAAATATTTAATTTATATTTACTAATAATAACATTATATAATTTACGAATATTTTTCTTGATGACGTGAATATAAATCTATTACAAGAATATTGTATCATCAAGTCACCAAACACAATTCTCTCACAAAAATGTAATCCACTTTATCATGCAATAAAATTCACTTTATCATGCAATATATACAAACAAATCTTAAATTTTATGTAACAAATTTGTACAATAAAATTTTGATTTTCATCCGCGTATAACACGAAAATTAAAAAATTTTAATTTCTAAAAAACTTTAATTCAACTAAATTTCTCTTAATTAAAATATAAATATGGAAATATGAAATTTTGATAAAACGTGCACAATGCGAAAGTTGTAAAACCGTTTTGGGTTTTTATTTCCAAATGAGGATGCAATATGTATACCTGTAGTAACATTCTATTTTTTGTAAGAACGCGAATTTTCCAATGTGGGCAACTGATAATTGTTAATAAAATTATATATAATAAAATATAAAAGTACCGATACAAAATTTTTGGAAAGACTGTATTTGCAGAGGCGAGACACTCTTTCCTTAATTCTGAAAGCGCCCGTAGTGTGACGGTTGCATGACGTTCCGAATTCCAATATATAACTACAACTATTCTAGCTTGCACAACCCAAGAACAGAATCCAACGAACGTTTTTCTATGTTGCACTCTCATACTCAACATTTGAGAGATTTTTTATGTGTATTTTTTACACTATTAGAATGAGAAAACCAAATGTTTGTTTTTTTTTCTCTTTTCATTTTCCATCATTCATTATTCTTAATGATCAATATATGAGTTTATAAAAATTTTACACCATTTTTAATGAGAATTATTTTCCACTAAAAATCATAATGATTTTTATGTTACAAATGTTATAAAACAATAAAACCAAGTTAATTTGGTTGTAAATTGTAACTTAACTCAATTGAGGAGAAATTTACTATTGACTTAGTCAACAAATAACAAATGGAGTTTGAACCAAACCACAATAATAATTGTACCAACCATTGGTGCATTTACTAAATTCTAAAAACTCTAAACTCGAGTTCGGTTATCTCCTTCCATTAATACACCAAAGTGTATCCAAAATTTTAAGTTTTGTAACAGTTTCTCCGCTTGATATACAAGAGAGATGCCACCTCTAACTTCTAATGTGGGATAAATTACGTTTGTTCATTTTATGCTTATCAAACAACCCACTTTAGATATTTATTTCTCATTTAAACGAATTTTAGTTTTAACGTTTTCGTTAAAAAACTCACCGGAAAATGATCGACAGCCATTTTCAGAGTTCCAATATTTTTTTCAAAAGTATTTCCTAGTATGAATATTCGACATGTACAGAAAGAAAGTGTTTGTGGACAATTGTAACTATGTAAGACCGGCTAAATATAAAGAAAACTAAAACTGTGAAGATGATAATGACAATTTTCTAACTATTGAACAAGATGAATAAGAAGAAAATGAGGAAATGTGTAAAACTGGTTACAAGTTACAACAATGAGGATAATGATTATTTTGAAATAGTATTTAGCGTTTTTCTTATGTTAGTTTATTAGAGAAAAGCCTGAAAATGCTGATGCTCTCTTATTGATGAGATTAGATGATTAGTGTTTTGCAAGGAAACATATATCCCAAGAGAAAGAAAAAATATTGTCTATTTTTAGTTTTTGTAATATTGTTATAACTGTTCAATATAAAATGGTTTATGGCATAGTTCAACGTATTTTAAAATATTATATAAAATTAATTTTGCATGTTATAAATATAATTTTCATTTATATAATAATCATAGAATCAAAAATAGTACATTTTTGTTATATAACATACACATTTTTTCCTCTATTTCCTAAATCTTATATATATTAAAAAAACATTGAGAATAGAATTTGCGTTCATTATCATATTTGTTTTTAGCAATTTTATTATTTAATTTAAATAAAAAAATTTAAATTAATCATTGTATTATATAATCATCCTAATTAGTTAATTTTATTATTTAATTTAATAGTATATGAGTTTACAAATAATCAAAATATATTATAAATCTAAAATTTAAAATTTAACATTCTCATTTATTATTTTTCGTATAATTATAACTGATTAAAATATATAAATTGTATCAATCTATTAAATATTTGTATATATTTGAAAATTTACTATTCTCCTATTAAAGTTATTATTCAAAAATTTGGAAACTATTTCAATCATTTAATATTTCAAAATTTAAATTATAAAAAATATAAATTGTATTAGATATTTATTATTTTTAATATAATCTATTAAAAATGAAAATTAAATTAATATTTTTGATGTTTGTATATATTTCAAAAATTATATAATTAGATATAGTTAAAAGGTGCGAGAAATGATGCAATATTAAAACATAAAAATCAAAACAAAAAACAAAAATTCCAACATCCTCGCGCGCCTCTCTAATTGGCTGATTGTGTGGACCCCACTCTATGATTAAACGGATCCTAATGACGACAAGTTGTTTGTCGGGCGGGTGAACCATTAAATTAAAGCATCATTATGTATTGGTTTAATAATAATACATCCCAATTTGCGAACGGAGAGTCAATATTATGACACGTGACGTTCTCTTATTGGTTAATTAACAAACTTCTCAATTTAGATTAATTTCATTGCAGAAATTTCACATAACCACAAACACAAATATTATTAGGGGTTGTTGTAATTAAAAATTTGTTTATTAATTAAAAATATAAAAGTGTGGAAGGTCATACTTAGAGGTTTGAGTAGTGGTCTAAGTTAAACCACCTTAACCAGACACTTTGGCAGCTGATGTTAATCTTCATCTGCATATTCTATAATGAGAACTAAATGTATGGGCTTCTATCTTTTCTATGTACCTCTAATAGCTTTTAACAAACCAATTAACACAAACTATATTTATAACCATACCACACGTACAAAAAATATTTATAAATTATATAATATTATTTATTAGTAAATATAAATTAAATATTTATATAATTTTAACTTTTATTTAATTTTTTTAATATTATTTTTGTATATATAAATTAAGGAAAAAATAATTATTTTTAATGTATTTAATAATATTTTTTTGTTATTTTAATAAAATATATTAATTTTAACCATATTAATAACAATGAGATATATTGTAATTATTTTATTAATTTAAATTCATTTATATATTTATTTGAAACTCATTGTGATGATGACACGTCAACATTTTTGTTAATAACACGTCAGAATAAAGTTATTTTTTTAAAATAATTCTCAAATAATATATTAGGGATTCTAGAGATAATTTAATAAATAAATCTAAGTCACATTAATACAAAATCAATTAATTGGAATTAAAATGATATTAAGATAAGTTTTAACTCAATTGGAAATTACTAAAGTGGAAAACTTACCTGTCACCAATTAATTTCTGTTAGCTTTTTCTTAAATTAATTAAATTTAATTCTAATTCAACTTTTTTATTCTAAGCATACTAAATTGTAAAAAGTTTATTTCAATAGAAATTTTCATTATGATTAGTTTATTTTCTTAAAGAAAATTTCTAATAATTTAAGGAAATAAGTAAAGCATTTCCCTTTTTTTAGATAATTTCAAAATTAAGTCACATATAATCAATTTATTGGTTTGTTAATAATTTTAAAAAAATATTTACTTAAAAGATTTCTATCAAAATTATGATTTTGAGAAAATTTCACATCTAATTAAGTATTTAAGTTTTCTTTTATCAAATATGATTTGGAATTATGTGAATATGACGTTACACAGAGAGTTTAGAATAAGTTAGAGTGTAAAGGGGAAAAGTTATCAACTTAAGTAAAGAAGCAAAAATTTGGATTTTTCCCAATTTATTTATAGAAAAAGATAGTAATTTGTTAGAAGAAAAATGGCTGTTTTCGGAATTTACTGCTAATTAACACTAAATTACCCTTAATTACTTACTCTGGAGGACTAATTTGTTTAGAGAAGTAGAAAGAGAAGAAATTAAAAGAAAACTGAAAATATATAAAAAAGAAAGGACAAATAAAAGAGGAAAATTTATGATTTCTTCACGAGCAATTTTTTTCTAAATTTGCTCAAAGGCTTCTAAGCTTTCTCACATATCCACTCTATAAGATTCAATCCCTTTCCTGAGTTTTTTTCTGCATTCGCTCTGAGTCACAAAACTCGGCTCCAGCTTGAGCAAGTGAATGATTCTTTGTTTCTGGAGGAATCTCTTGGGCTTAGGGGAAAAGGGGTTTCTGATTTGATAAAACTCCGGCTAAAATGGTACTCTACTTTTTTGGGTTCATCACCGTTTTAGTTCCATTTGAGCGTTTCTTTCGTTTTGTTTTACTCATTTCGATTTCAAGTTTTGTTTTTTTTGTCAAACGGCAAATGATCTTTTTCTTTTTCTTTTTTGCTGTTTTCATCCAAATGGTGTTCTATAGATTTCAATACATTTTGCTTCTTCTGGGCTTCACTAACTGTGCTTTGTTGTTACCTGGGAAAGAAATTGTCCACAGATGAGCATCGTGATTAAATTATCTGACATGGAATGTAAGGTTTTATGATTTGTTGCTTTCAGGGTTAAATTAAGTGTTTTTTTAAGTCAGAAACCAGATTCTGTGGGGTCTAGTTCTTGGACAATAAGCCTCTAAAACCAGACTATGGAGTGCTGCTGATTGTGTCCTCCCTTTTACGTAAAATATATGTTTTTGTAATGATTATTAGTTTATTTCAATTTCATGTTGTCCTAGATATGGTTTTGTCACATAGTTTGAAGTTTTAATATTCTCAAATTGTATGTATTCGATTGTTGGTTCTTCAGGCGTGTTCTACAATTAAAGTTGGCTCGTTCGTCTGGGTGGAAGAGCCGGAGGAGTCGTGGATAGATGGTGAAGTTATCGAGGTGGTTAATGGAGAAGATATAAAGGTCCAATGTACCTCTGGGAAGACGGTATGTATAACCGATTTGAGAGACACCTCGACAATGCTTAAGGATGAAATGTGTAATATGTTTGTGCAGATATTTTAATGGGACTATTTTTCGTACTCCTGTTGATCAGGTTGTTGTCAAAGTTGCAAACACATATCCGAAAGTTAAAGTTGGTTCATTCGTTTGGGTGGAAGATCCGGAGGAGGCATGGATAGATGGGGAAGTTGTCGAGGTTAAAGGACGAGATATAAAGGTCCAATGTACCTCAGGGAAGACGGTATGTGTAACCGACTGTAAATACATTTTAACATGCTTGAGGATGGAATCTGTAGATCTTGATACTTCAACGGGATTGTTTCTCATACTTCTGTTGAAAAGTTTCAGGTTATTGTCAAAGTTTCAAATACATATCCGAAAGATATGGAATTTCCGCCTTCTGGAGTGGACGATATGACAAAGCTAGCATATTTACATGAACCAGGAGTCCTACAAAATTTGAAATCAAGATATTATATAGATGAAATATATGTGAGTCTCCTCGTGTTTGCCTTTTTCTGTAAGACAGTTGGCCTAAAATTTGTTTTTTCTAGACTTACACAGGAAATATTTTGATTGCGGTAAACCCTTTTAAAAAACTGGAGAATCTTTACAATGACCATATGATTGCACAATATAGAGGAGCCTCCTTTGGAGAATTGAGCCCTCATCCGTTTGCAGTTGCGGATGCAGCTTACAGGTACCTGCCATTCCACTTGAAGTTTTTTCCTCTCTTGTTCCATTCATCATTGGTTGTTTCCTGCTTGACATTCTTTTGGTTGTTTTCTATTGGATGTAGACAAATGATTAACGAAGGAATTAGTCAATCAATCTTGGTAAGTGGTGAAAGTGGAGCAGGGAAGACTGAGAGTACTAAACTGCTTATGAAATATCTGGCGAAAATGGGAGGTCGAGCTGTTTCTGACAAAAGGACTGTCGAAAATCAAGTTTTGGAGGTAAATAATGGCAAATATTTTATTGTGGACCTTGTGGAATGTCAAAGACAGGATTTGCTGACATTGATAAAGATCATTCTTTGACATAAATGGTTTCTGTTTTCTTTTTGTGCAGTCCAATCCTGTTTTAGAAGCTTTTGGGAATGCAAAAACCGTCAGGAACAACAATTCAAGGTGAATGTAACACACAAACACACTTTTCAACACTTTTTTTTCTAAATATTCATTGACCAAATTTTCTTCACTTTCCTTATGAATATCCTTTGACCATTTGTTATCTATACGTTCGTTATCATTTTGCAGTCGATTTGGTAAATATGTCGAGATTCAGTTTGATCAAGGGGGAAAGATATCTGGAGCTGCTATCAGGACTTATTTGTTAGAGAGGTCACGGGTTTGTCAGGTGTCAGAGGCCGAGAGAAACTATCATTGTTTTTACATGCTTTGCGCTGCACCACCAGAGGTACACATGGCTTCTCTTTCTTTTCTAACATGCCAGAGTTCTTAGAGATTCTTCCAGCTGAAGGCTTCAATATTTCAAATAGCCAACGATCAGGATACACTATCTACACCCAACTATTTTGATATTCAGTAGTAAAAATCATTTTTCTTCAATCCCCTGTTCCTATTTACTAAAAACTTTCTAATCCCATGTTTCTAAATTTTTTTTTTTCTGATGTTTCTCATCTTCTATTCGTGATTTGACAGGTGACTAGAAAACTAAAATTAGAAGATCCAAAAAATTTCCGTTATCTGAATCAGTCTAGTTGTATAAAGTTAGAGGGGATGGATGATTCTGAGGAGTATACTAAAACCCGAGAAGCAATGGGCATTGTTGGGATAAGTTTAGAGGAGCAGGTAGTCTTTTTCCCTTTTCCTTGTAAAAATGGCGATGTCGGCATAAGAGTGTATTTGATATCACTTTCTTTTCAGGAAGCAATATTTCGAGTTGTGGCAGCTATTCTTCATCTAGGTAACATAAATTTTGAAAACGGAGAAGAAGCGGACTCTTCAGTTCCAAAAGACGAGGAGTCTAAGAAACACCTGAAGATTGCAGCTGAGCTTTTCATGTGCGTAACTAATTGAGTTGTGACTTCCAATGTGAAAGCAAACTAGTCCTGACTCCTTGAATTTCGGCAGGTGTGATGAGCAGGCATTGGAAGATTCTCTTTGTCAACGCGTAATGGTGACACCTGAAGAAACAATTTCCAGATGTCTAGATCCTGAATCTGCGGCATTTAGCAGAGATGCCTTGGCAAAATTTGTATACTCGAGATTGTTTGATTGGTATGTATAGTATGTAAGAACATATGACTCTCCTTGCGGCTGGATGATTCCTCTCATTCCTCTTTTCTAACTTACCCTATTGCTCTTGTAGGATCGTAAACAAGATCAATAAATCAATTGGGCAAGATCCTGACTCAAAAAACATGATCGGAGTGCTGGATATTTATGGGTTTGAGAGTTTCAAGACAAACAGGTGCGTAAGCTGTATGCCTTATGTTTGATTAAGGGAGGAAATGGGGTTAATGGAATACTATGGAACAAAGGCTCACATGAAACATCAGACACATGACATGAATCTCTAGTTTTAGGAAGCAATGGATGGGGTATTAAAAGTCATTATTTTCCTTGAATTATTCAAATAAATGGAAAACGCGAGACTTTCTGCATTTGAATCTTTATTCACATGACAGTGTTTTGCTCTTTTTAACAATTTATACATTCTGATACGGAAGAGAGGTGAAAAGTCTCAAGTGCATTTTGCTTTTGATGCTTACTAATGCATGGTTTTGCAGTTTTGAGCAATTTTGCATCAATTTGACAAATGAGAAACTTCAGCAACATTTTACTCAGGTTTGTCTGAGGTCTGCTACTTCTTCTGAGAGTTGCCTTTTATTCAGCTTGAATCCTTGATCCATGATACTTTTTTTGGGCAGCACGTCTTCAAAATGGAACAAGATGAGTACGAGAAAGAACAAATTGAGTGGACCTACATTGAATTTCCAGAGAATAGAGAAGTTTTGGAACTTATTGAGAAGGTAACTAGTTTCACTATGTTTTACGGGGGAGGAGAAATTAGCAAATTGTTTCCATTTGAACTCAAACTCTTCCGTTCATCATTGTTTTCTCACGTTTCAGAAACCTGGAGGTATTATTTCTCTTCTGGACGAGGCTTGGTAAGCTAAGATCTTCAATTGCTATTATTCCGCATGTGTTGCTTCTCTTTTAATGTTAAATTTTATACCTGTATCTCGCAGCATGTTCCCAAGATCAACACATGAAACATTTTCTCAAAAGCTGTATCAAACGTTCAAAGGAAACAAATACTTTAGCAAGCCAAAATTAGCTCGCACCGACTTCACAATCTGCCACTATGCTGGTGATGTGAGTAGAAACCTGCTTTAGCATTCTGACTGTATAAGAATGCAATCATGTCCTGAAATAGTAGTTGTGCGTATCCTAAAAGTACTGAGTTATTTTTTCAGGTCACTTATCAGACTGAGCAGTTTCTTGAAAAGAACAAAGATTATGTTGTTTCTGAGCATCAGGCTCTGTTAGGTGCTTCTAGATGCAGTTTTATTGCAGGTCTATTTCCTCCTCTAATGGAGGATGCTAATAAACAGTCAAAGTTCTCGTCTGTTGGTTCACAATTTAAGGTGCAGTAAACTGAGGTACCTGTTATAGATAAATGTTTGGTTCCATCTCAGGATTATTGAAGTCACCGTCTTATTTTATGCAGCAACAATTGGCATCATTGATTGAAAGTCTTAGAACTACGAAGCCTCACTATATTCGTTGTGTGAAGCCCAATAATCTGCTGAAGCCTTCTATATTTGACAACCAAAATGTCCGGCAACAGCTATGCTGTGGGGTGAGATTCACGTACATTTTCGGTTTGTTGGAGCTCATTTTCTTGTTATAATTTTCAGCGAGTTTTAAATTCTGCATAACTATATTTCAGGGTGTCATGGAGGCAATCAGGATTTGTCGTGCTGGATATCCTGCACGGAAATATTTTGATGAATTCCTG
This sequence comes from Pugionium cornutum, assembly GCA_018901935.1. NCBI lineage: Eukaryota > Viridiplantae > Streptophyta > Magnoliopsida > Brassicales > Brassicaceae > Pugionium > Pugionium cornutum. Next base: position 19,368,326 of record CM032161.1, read on the forward strand.
GACAGATTTAGCATCCTAGCTTCTCTTACTTTGGATAAGAGGTTTGACTCTTTCAGTTCAGAGGTTGCAATCTTACCCAGTTATTGAATATGTTCTAACTTCTGGCTTGTTCCTACTAGTTCTGATGAGAAAGCAGCCTGCAAAAAACTTCTGGAGACAGTTGGACTCAAAAGTTACCAGGTACTTATTTGTGCATATCATTTTTTGAATACTTTCTGGGGCGTCGAGCTTGGAAACTTTGATGAATGCTTGTTTGATCTGTCCTGATTTTATGCATAGCTTAAAGTTCTTGTTTTGGCAGGTTGGAAAGACAAAGGTTTTCCTTATGGCTGGGCAGATGGCTGAGTTAGATAATCGAAGGACTGAGGTCTTAGGAAGAGCAGCCAGCACTATCCAGTGGAAATTCCGCTCCTACCTGGCTCGCAAAACCTATTTTATGATCCGTGATGCTGCAATAAATATACAGGCTGTGCGCCGAGGTATCAAAAGTTGTAGAGAATACTATCCAACTTCATTATTCAGATAGCTAAGAGTATATATGTGACTGTTTCATTTGTTCTGCCTTGTTATCCATCATTTACAGGTCAAGTTGCTCGATGTTTCTTTATGGACTTGCGCAGAGAAGCTGCTGCTTTAAAGATTCAGAAAAATTATCGGATCCTCCTTGCTAGGAGGAGGTCTTACACAGAAGCTGTTGTTACAGTTCAATCATGTTTGCGCGGTGTGGCTGCTCGTGATGTACTACGAATGAAGACCAAGGCCACAATCGTGGTTCAGGTGATAAAATCCTTTGTAGTGAAAGAAAATGTCTCTTTTCATTTTCTTTCATCTCTGAGCTTCGCAGGCTTTTATCATTCCTCCAAATGTCTTCTAAACTCTTGATTTTATTTTATTTTTCTTTGCATAGAGCCATGTTCGTAGATTCCTGGTCGAATTGCACTGCAAGAAGCTGAAGAATGCAACAATTATAACACAAAATGCATGGAGAGCAAGGCTAGCCCGTAAAGAACTGCGTGAGCTTAAGATGGTGAGATGTTCTACCTCTCGCTTCTGTATATATCTTTTTTTTTCCGTTTCAGTTGTAAGCCTTCACATGGAACTTTTAACACCTCAGATAAGGTTTGGTGTTTTGATGAGCTTAAACTATGGAATTAGATGAATTTAGAGAATGGAGCTAGCAGCTTCAAATTGCTCTTTCCATTTGATTGTCTTGAACATAAAGACAGAACACGCTCAGTTTTCCCAATTTGAAAAACTACACCTTCAATATGTCCTGCAGGCTGCAAGGGAAACTGGAGCCCTTCAAGCAGCCAAGAGCAAGCTTGAGAAGCAAGTGGAAGAACTCACATGGAGACTGCTTCTAGAAAAACGCATGAGGGTCAGATATAACACGCCCTTTATTATTTTCAGTTTCCATTCATCCTCGATAGTTTCCTTTCCATAAGTCTTTCTCTGGATACTGATTCAACACATCCTTCACCTGTTATTGTGGCTTTGACGTTGTAGGTGGATGTGGAAGAAAGTAAAACACAAGAAAATGCAAAACTGCAATTAGCATTAGAGGAAATACAACTCCAGTTCAAGGAAACCAAAGTGTCGCTCTTAAAGGAAGTGGAGGCTGCAAAAAAGACTGCAGAAATTGTTTCTGTGGTAAAGGAGGTTCCTGTTGTTGACGCGAAGCTAATGGAGAAACTCAAGAGTGAAAATGAAAAACTCAAGGCAGGAACTTTGGTCTTTTCTAAGGATTTCAAAGCTGTAGAAAACAAAGCAATATCTGGAATTTCATTTCTCTTTCATATGCAGTGCCTGGTAAGTTCGTTGGAGCAGAAGATCGATGAAACAGAGAAAAAATTTGAGGAGACAAGCAAAATTAGTGAGGAGAGGCTGAAGCAGGCTTTAGACGCTGAAAACAAAATTGTTAATTTGAAGACAGCCATGCAAAAGTATTCACTATTAGTCTCAAAGAAATTGAATTTCCCCAGACTTTAAGGTTTTTATAACCCACTGACTGGATTTTTCTTCATTTGCAGACTCGAAGAGAAATTAGAGGTTGTGGATTACGAAAATAAACTTTTGAAGCAATCGGTCTTAAGCACACCTGTTAAGACAACATCAGGACGTTTCCTTTCTAGTCCAGTAAAGGTAGACATATCCAGAGAAATAATTGGATGACTACATCTGACTCTATCGATCATCCTAATTACAAAAATTGCTCTTGTTCGTGCAGAATTTGCAAAATGACCACTATCCTAACGACGAAAGTCAACTTAATGTAAATTATGTCTTTGCTTTCCTCTACTTTTATCTGGAAGTCTGCTCCATTTGTTTGTTTATCCTTAAAATTTGTCGCTGCAGGGAGCTGAGTATACAACACCGGCAAGAATACAAGAATCAGGATCTGACACTAAATTGAGGGGCTCCCATATTGAACCTCAACATGTATGGTTTTTGGCTATATTTACTCGTTTATGTGCTTCCAACCTTTAGTTGAAGAGATTTTTTTTTTCATTTTTTCTTGGTACAGGAAGATGTAGATGCCCTTATCAACTGTGTCACAAAAAATGTTGGATTCAGCCAGGGGAAGCCTGTAGCGGCATTTACCATCCACAAATGTCTTCTTCATTGGAAATCTTTTGAAGCAGAAAGAACCAATGTGTTTGATCGTCTTGTTCAAATGATTGGTTCAGCTATTAAGGTAGGAAGCTGTCTTTGTCTACGTTTGTAAAAATCTGGCTTTTATCAAAGTTGAATGATTGATGATTCTTAGTATCAGAATGAAGATGACAATGCAAATTTGGCATATTGGTTATCCAATACTTCGACCTTATTGTTCATGCTCCACCAAAGTCTGACATCTGGTGGAACTAGTGCCACTCCATTTCGAAAGTCTCCTTCCCTGGTCCGATGGATGACCAAGGTAAATATATACTCTCTCTCTCTCTCTCTCTCTCTCTATATATATATATATATATATATATATATATGCTTTTCTGCTCCAAAAACTAACAGTCCTTTCTAAATCCTCACCTTTTATTTACCAGGGTTTCCGTTCTCCAGCGGCTGAAGCGATTCGCCCAATTGATGCCAAGGATCCAGCTTTGCATTTCAAGCAGCAGCTTGCAGCATATGTTGAAAAGATTATTGGAATTATTTGGGACAACCTGAAAAAGGAGTTGAACACTTTCCTTACTCTCTGCATCCAGGTGCTATGATCCACAATGCTTCTCTATTTTCATATTGCCTATCTATGTATGTGTTGTAGGCTGACATGTGAGAATCTCACTAGGCACCAAAAACATTTAAGGGGACTGCGCTAATATCTATAAGCACTGCTTCATACTGGCAAGGGATTATTGATGGCCTAGATGCACTGCTAAGCACACTAAAACAGAGCTTTGTATGTGAAACTCGTTTCCATTCACTGCATTTATCTCTCTAAATGTCAAGACATTCTTATATATAGCTTATTCATGTTACAGGTTCCTCCAGTTCTTATCCAGAAGATATTCTCTCAGGCTTTCACTCTTATCAATGTCCAACTATGTAACAGGTAAGAGAGTGTTTGTTGTCTACTATAATGGAACATGCATCTCTGATAATCAGACTTTTAATCGACTTCTTTCTAATCTGCAGCCTTGTCACCCGACCAGATAACTGTTCATTTATCAATGGAGAATATGTAAAATCTGGCTTAGAAAAGTTAGAGAAATGGTGCTGCGAAACAAAAGAAGAGGTATTCCAAATACTGTTTCCTTAATCGTATTTTGTTGTCGTCAATTGGTTTATACATAACGCATATGATACCCGTCTTTGATAGTATGCTGGCTCATCCTGGGATAAACTCAAACATACCAGACAAGCTGTTGGATTCTTGGTATGTTTTCTAAACTTGTTCTGAATTAAAGCAATATCTTCTAGCAAATCAACTGTACCTGAAATGAAGAAAGAGCTTGCATTTCTCACATCTGTCAACCCCTTGAATTTGCATCTACAACAGCTCATCCACAAGAAATACAAAATCTCGTACGATGAGATTGCAAATGATCTTTGTCCAGTAAGTCTCTCTAAAAACCAACTCCTTTAGGATACCTAATGTTCGACATAAGAATTAAGCTCACACTATCTTTCCTTCACTCAGATGCTTACAATACAGCAGCATTTCAAACTTTGTACTCTGTACAAGGATGAAATCTACAACACAAAAAGTGTTTCCCAAGACGTAAGCTTTCTGAGTAAAGAGTTTGTTTTTCTTCTTCAGCCTTGGCTCCTTTAAAATCCTTATCTCACTGATCGATCAAATAGGTCATTGCAAGCATGACAGGAGTTATGACAGACAGCAGCGACTTCTTGTTAAAAGATGATTCTAGGTAAGTATGGCTTCCTAGTTTAAAAAGCCAGTATCTGAAAATCTCTTTTGCTGCTATGAATCAGATCTAACAAAACCGTATCATTTTGGTTGTGGTGCAGCGACAGCATTTCCTTCTTGACCGATGAGTTATCTAGTTCGATGCAAAATAATGACTTTGCCGGAGTGAGACCTGCTGAGGAACTTGGGGAAAATCCAGCTTTCGTTTTCTTGCAATAGTAAATTCAGAGAAACCAAAACTGCCCCTTCAAGAACACCAGAATCTCAGAGATTGATCGCCGCGAAGTGTTTTTCAATTTCGCCGATTTGTTGTTTATTTGTTTCTCAGTACATCTCTCTCTCTGTTTTATTTGTTTTGCTGTAAAGAGAACAAAACAAGACAGGCTCTAAAGGTCTTTCGCTAATTGGCCTGCTCTCGTTGCTGTTGCCCAATTTAAATATAGTTTTATTTCTTTTTAGTTGTTTTAAATTCTTTCGTTTATAGTGCTTTAAATATTTACCATAATAGTACGCATTTGCAATCATTATATAATCAAATCAATATAGTTTATATTTGAATTTGTAACTGTTTTATATAAAATTATGTTTTATCGATGAAATAATACAAACACCAACAGTTTTTACGTTTTATCTACATATATAAAAATGAAATTGTATGAAAACATCCATTTAGATCATCTACAATTTTTCAATTTTCTATATTTTACAGAATTTCATATTATATCATTTTATGATGGGCAATTGACAAAAATAACATTGTTTTAATTTTTTTTCAAATATAATACTATTAGTTTAAATTTTTAAAAATAACATAAATTTTTAATATTTAAATACTTTAAAAACTATTTTTAATAAAGAAAAATTAAACCCTTTACAATTTTTCAGTTTTCTGTATTTTACATACTTTCATATTATATCATTTTATAATGGACTATTGATAAAAATAATATTATTTTAAATTTTTTAAAATATAATACTATTAGTTTAAATTTTTAAAAATAACACAAATTTAATATTAAAATATTTTAAATGTTTTTTAATAAAAAAAATTAAACCTTAAATTAGAAAAAAAACCTAAATATAATATTTTAATTATATTTGTAATTTATTTATGATAAATATAGATTTTCATAAAATTATTTGTTTATTTTTAAAATTTAAATAATATTAAATTTGCAATAAAATTTTAAAAATATGTTTAGAAAAAAATGATGAAAAAAAAGAGATAAGGATAGCCCAAATCTGAGCTTTAAAGTGAGCCATAAGCTGGGCCTTAAGGTAGGCCCAAAAATGTAAGAGCTACAGTTTGTGGAGTTAGACATATGCCATATGGCTAAATCAGGCAAATGTTGTTTGTTCCCTTTTGCCTCATCTCTTTTCCTCCGTCGGTAAATTTTACTCATTAGGGTCTGCTTCTGGGCAAATTTCTTAATCTCCGCTGTTTTGCTTCCATAGAGATTCTGTGATTTGTTATTCTATTTTTGTTTACTCAGAAGAAATCACCTCATCAGCTTTAAAACCTTGTCGAACGATCCGTTACATTAAAAGTTCGTGCTTTGTTGGGATTGATTCTAAGCGTTTTAAGATGCCTCCAAAACAACAACCAAAAGCTGATTTGGCGAAAAAGCAGAAACAGATTGAAGACAAAACTTTCGGGTTGAAAAATAAGAACAAGAGCAAGAATGTTCAGAAATATGTTCAGAGTCTCAAGCAATCTGTCCAGCCTAAACCTGATGCATCTAAAGCAGCAGCCAAGGTACGTTTGATTCATTGAATCTATTTGAATTTTCTATTCCTGATATGGGTTTCTTGGTAGTCTAGTTTATGTTTTGAATATTTCTATTTTCTAATGTAAAAATGGTTTTTTTTTCTCTTTTGGAGGATAGAAAAAGAAAGAGGAAGAGAAAGCGAGAGAACAGGAACTGAATGAGTTGTTCAAGGTGGCTATTAGTCAGCCTAAAGTTCCTGTAGGTATGTATGCTTTTCATGAAACGCTCTGATGATTCCCTCTGTTTTTTAATGATTTATTTATTGAAATTGACAATGGTTTTGGTGCCAGGTGTGGATCCAAAGTCTATACTGTGTGAGTTTTTCAAGGCGGGGCAGTGTCAAAAAGGATTCAAGTGCAAATTCTCTCATGATTTGAACATTCAAAGGAAGGGTGAGAAGATCGATATTTACAGCGATAAGCGTGATGAAGGTAAATGATCAAGTGTGGCACAAAGGGCTTTATATTTCCACCCCTTTAGTCTCTTGATCAGATGTTGTTTTTCATTTTTTTATATAATATTTTAGATGGAACGATGGAGGAGTGGGATCAAGAGACCCTTGAAAAGGTTGTGGAATCCAAGAAAAATGAATATAACCAGAATAAGCCAACAGATATTGTAAGTTGTTTCTTTATCTCTGTTTATCTCAAACTTTTTATTGGGTATTTGTCGGGATATGTTACTTGAGGCCTTCCAGTTTCATGACATATTTCATCACAGTAGATTTTCTTCTGTTGAAAGTTTCTGAACTTGTTTCTCTACAAATATGAGATGGCTACTCATGGATTATGCCTTAAAAGTGGTGCAGTGCATCAGTTAAACAGTTACTCTTCTTTACTGTTATTGAGCTGTAGTTGATATGAGGTTTTATGCTCACATTATGCATTATGACATGTTTACCTTAGCTAATAGAGCGGGCCGTTATATCATTTGGGTCTTACAACATTATTTTGCCTCCCGTCGTTTCTTTTTGCTTTCTGCTCATTTGGTTCATGCCTGGCAAGAGGTCATGCTTCTGGTGATGGTACCGTGCTTAAACAACAAATGTTCTGATGTGATTGTTTCTTAACAATATTGTTAGCTTAATTCTATGCTCACAGAATTAATAACCTTGAATGCTAACTTATTGAAACATCTGCATAAATGCACCCTAAACACATAAAAGATATTTCTGGTCTCACAGAATTCATTGAGCTTGTTGTAAGAGTGTTCACCTGTCATGGTTTTGCTAATTATTTGTTTTTGTTTTTTGATATATTATAGGTTTGCAAGTATTTTCTGGATGCTGTGGAAAAGAAACAATATGGGTGGTTCTGGGTTTGCCCCAATGGTGGAAAAGAGTGTCATTACAGACACGCTCTTCCTCCTGGATATCTACTTAAATCTCAAATGAAAGCCCTCTTGGAAGAGGAGTCACAAAAGATGCCAGTTGAGGAAGAAATCGAAAATGAGGTTTAAGAATCCTCCAGTTTTCCCTATATGCTCAGAACTGCTAGGACCTTGAACTTGATTCGTGATACCCACTTGGAAAGTTGTTTTCTTGTCTCTGTTTCAGCGTGCAAAACTGAAATCTGCAACACAAATGACACCTGCGCTATTTATGGAATGGAAGAGGAAGAAAATAGCTGAGAGAGATGCGGGTTTGGCTGCTTCTCAAGCCGAAAGAGCTAAGAATGACCGTATGAGGTATTTTCCGCTTATCATTCTGGTGCATGTCAAATCTCTATTGTCACTTGGCTTGTCTTCGTAAGCTAATTCATTGTGTGGATATGTAATCTCAGTGGTCGGGAGCTGTTTCTGTCGAATGCAAGCTTGTTTGTGGATGATGCTGAGGCTTTTGAAGGATACCAGAGGGAGAAAGAAGAGGAAGAGACTGAACCAAAGGTGGGATCTCTCTCCCTCTCTCTCACTCTCTCTCTCTCTCTCTCTCACTCTCTCTCTCTCTCACTCTCACTCACACGCACACATCATTTAAACCAAATCATGTTAATGTAATCTTGAGCTTCTCAGGAAAAAACCAAAGAAACAGAGGCAGGGACAAGTAAGAGTAGTGGTGATGCTGAACAGAGTTCGAAAGAAGTTGATGAAGATTATGATGATGATGATTTAGACATGGATGAGCTGGATGAATTGGAAGCAAGCTTGTCGAAAACGTCGATCCAGATTCATGAGCCAAACAATGAAGGATCATCTTGAGATGGAAATATTTGTGAGAAGTAGAGAGAAAGCACATGTTTTGCTTTGTGTAATTTCGATAGATTGGACTTTGCAGACACAATCCTATTTCAGGTTTTCGAATGAATCTGTTACTGTCGTCAGATCTTAATGTCTCAACAAAGACTAGTATTTGTTTTTTTTTTCTTTGGGTGAGTTACAAAAATTATTTAACTCATAACTTTTTTCAAATATTGCATTTCTAAAAATAATATTTTATTTTTTTTGGAAAATTTTCAAGTGACATTTTTAGTTTCATTTTAAGTATAACATTATTAACTTAGATTTCTAATAGTAATATTTTATATTAAATATTTTAAATATCTTTTGATAAAAATTAAACATAATAGTTTAATTTTATTTGTAATATATTTATAATAAATATTTATTTTCACATAATAATTTATAGTATTTTAAAATTTTTGATGTTATTATATTAGATTTAAAACAAGTTTTTAAAATGATATTTTAATGTCTTACTATTTATTTTCTTATCTTTAACTATTTTTAAGTTTACAATTTTTTATTATCATACTTTATTTTTTTCTCACATAAATTATAAATATATATATATATATTTAAAATATGTATCAAAATATTATTTTTTCATTGTATCAATCACCATTTCTAATCATCTTTTAACTCTCACTATTTCATTGAACCACAAAAGTTATTTCTTCTAACTTTTTCTTTTTATCAACATTTCTTTTAAATTTCTCCATAATTTTCTTACCATTTTAATATTTTTAAATTTACAAATTTATATATTTTCAGTTTCTTTTGCATAAACACGGTTATTTAAATAGGTATCTGCTAAATTTGAAATTAGTTTGTTTAGATGATTAAAAAAATCAATCGAAATCTAAAGTAATTTTAGTTTTCGGGTTTGAATTCATCATCACATATTGTAAATTTTTAGTGAAATCTATTTTTTATTTACTGTTACAAATTACATTTCTATTGTAGTCTACTTTGTAAGATGCATTTGAAAAATATAAAACAAACTTTAATCTGGTTTGAAAACGTATCGGTCAAGTTTGTATTTGAAGAAATATTTTTTATTTTCAAAATATACTTTCGATTTCGTATGTTTTGTATTTGTAATACTAATTTTTATGTAAACTTCTTTTACGATCTGCTATAAAAATGATTGGGTTAATATTGCATTTGAAGAAGTTTCTCATTTTCAAATCACATTTCATAAAAAAATTGTTTTGTATTTAAAAAATATATATTTAAAATCACAATTCTTCTGAAGTTTCGTTTGACAATAAAATTATTTTATCCTGAAATTTTAACCATTTTGTTTACAAAAATACATTTTGAGAAAGCTATTACAAAAGTTTAAATGAAAAGAAAACTTTTTCCAAACTCTTGAAAATGCAAAATTTTGTTAAATGCAGGACAAATTTAAATGGAAAGAAGAGTTTGTCATTCTTGAAAATGCGACAAATGTAAAATAAACCAAAATTTTCTTTATGTTTGGTTTGAATAGAACATTTCATCAAATCTTTTTGTTTACAAAACATAGTGTCAGGAAAATCTAATTAAAAAATGTAAACATAAAACATATCTTTTGTAAGAAATTCCACGAGTAATCGTCTTTTCCTATTTCGAAGGATGTCGAAAGCTCCATCTCTTGCGTTCCTCTGTATCAAATCCCTCAAACTTGAACTCCTACATGGTATTCGCAAAAGCCTCAGGTTTCTTGCGTCGATTTTAGTTCAATATATGCTGATATTGTGTCGGGTTTTTGTGTAATGCAGGCGATAATCCAATTCCGGACTTATACGAGCTTCCATCGGAGCTACTTGATGCTGTTGTTGCGCACTTGCCTGCACTAGCGCTGCACAATTTTCAGACCCACATGTCAGTAATTTAAGGTTTTTTTAATCACTTTACTTGAAGATTTAGGGTTAGAAATTGGATGGATGAAAATGATAGATAAAACTCATTACCTTTCTGGAGAATTGGTGTAGGCCATTCAAGTGCTGGGAGTCTCGTGATGATTTCTTTATTAATGGAAGAAAACGCCCAAGGTTAGACCAGGCCTTCTTTGATTTCCATTTATTTTCACTTTTTGTTATTCTAACTGAGAAACATTCAACTGAACTTTATCTGCAGAAATGATATAATTGGTAACTCTTGGAAAATGTTGTTTAAGCTGCGGTGGCCTGAGCTCACTAAACGTGTGGAACAGTCAGCTGACTGGCAGCAGCTTTACTGGGAAAAGCATCTGCAAGAGTATGTGCATCTAATGAAATCACCGATGTTTTGTTGTTTACATTTTTCTCCCTTCCGTCTGAATTTTAAGTTAATCCGGGTGACAGTTGTGTTGATGAAGCAGCTGAGGTAGCTATGCGCCCGACATTTAGTGGTTGTATAAGTTCTATTAATGTTTCCGGTAAATGTTCTATTTAAAATTTCTAAAGATTACTTTTTTTCCAGTTGTTCAAGAATCATTATTCAGTTAGTTGTATTTTCTGTTGCAGATAATATATTGAGATACATTTGCCATGAAGAGCACATGAATTTTCAAAAATGTGGATGCTCGGAACTTTCTTTTCATTTCCAGAAATTTGGACCATATCTTAGGTTAAGTAACATTTCACTTTCACGTGTGCCGATTACATTGTCACTTACATTCCTTGTGTTTACTAGCACGCTACCTTATTGCTCATGACTGGTTGTGTGTGATATCCGGTTCGCACTGATTTGACACTCTACTTATGCTTCTTTACATTTTTTCTTACCTTTTACAGGTGTCTGAGGCTTCTGAATGTGCTCTGTGTAACAGAAACTTGTGTATGTAACTACTCTGAGGTTTTGAAGTGTTTCTGTGCTTGTAAAGAGTCATCTTTACTTTATTTTTTTTTCAGTGTTATTGGTCGAGGCACTATCTTATATTGTTTTCGATGTTTTCCTTTCTCTTAGAACGTGAAATAAGTATCTTTGTAGATGACTCAATCATTCAACCTCTAGAGGAAGGAAATAAATAATGTTTAGGCTTTGTTGCTGTAGGAATTATTGAGGACAAGTAAATTGCAAACTTTGGTTCTACATTGGATCAGGTCCGAGAAACATGTAAGGCATTTTCATGCTTCATCTCATATGTTTACCTATCTGAAATTATATTGCGCATGATCCATGATATGACAGGTTGAGCCCTTGTGCAAGCTGCTGATCCAAAGCCGAGAAACATTAACTTCGCTTGAATTTATTCACTGTAAGCTTTCATCGAGTTTTATCAGTGCAATATGTGCATCTCTTCATGAGAAGGACATTCACACAAATGTGATTCAGAATTTCTGCATAAAGACATCAAGCATTGAGATAGATCCACTTGCAGTGCCTTCTGCTTTCATTTCATTCCTAAATTCAGTGAGGTATACATATGAACTGCTGCCAAAATGTTTCTTCGTGAAGTTTTTGCTCATTTGGCTGTCAAAGACGATTTTCTTGATAAATCTTGTTTGTTTCTTTATGCACGTATTTTTCTGTTTTCCTTAGTGACGAATGAGCACCTCATTTTTTCTTTTCAGGTCCTTATATTCCTTACATGTTTGCGATAGCCATCTCGATAGGCATATTGCGAGAATGCTTTTCTCTACACTTCTTAATTCTTCCTCCGATATTTCGTCCCTTGACCTCTCTGACAACAACGTGGGTACCACCGTGGTTCATCTTGTTCAAAATGATATATGGCTTCCTTTTTATGGCTGACCAACATACAATGTATAGATTTCAGGATGGCTGTCTACTTTCAGCTGGAGATCTATTGTTGGTTCTCTGTCATCTGGAAACTCTTTACAGTCACTGTGCAAGCTCAACTTAAGGTATTTTTCAGTAAATGGATAATCGTTACGGTTTTAAGCCTCAAACCTTGTGAAACTAGTAGATATATGTTTTTAGGGGGAACGAACTCGACAAATACGATGCTGAGAATCTTGCACATGCTCTTCTTCATATGCCCGGCTTGGAATCTCTTGACCTAAGTGGGAACTCCATTGAAGACGGAGGGATCAGGTTTGTCCTCTAAGTTCCTGTATTTTCAATCTTGGAGAAAATCAACAGAATTACATTTCCCTTACATGCTTTCCTTGAGTGGTGCAGAAGCTTAATATCTTACTTCACAAAAAATCCGGATTCTCGTTTAGCCAATTTGAACTTGGAGAACTGTGAGCTATCATGTTGTGGAGTCGTTGAGCTTCTTGATACACTCTCAACGCTGGGGAAACGTTTGAAGTTCCTATCTGTTGCAGACAATGCCCTAGGAAGGTATTCGAGGAATTACAAACTCGATCTCACTTTATACTGATATGAAGTTTACTCTTTTATTTATTTATTTGATTGTTATTGCTCTTCAGCGAGGTTGCAGAGGCTATAGTAAACTCGTTGGCAATCTCTGTGGATTCTCTCAACATTTCGGGTATAGGACTAGGTCCTGTGGGGTTTCTTGAGTTAGGCAGAAAACTTGAAAAAAGGTTGAAGAAGCTGCTGATCATCAATATAAGGTTCAACGTGAATCCATTTCCTGTGTGTTTCTGTGTTGTACATTGCATCGCTTTGCCTTAAATTTCCTCATGCGGGTTCCCGTTATAGTAAAAACCGCGGAGGACTAGAAACAGCTAGATTCCTGTCAAAGCTCATACCCTTGGCACCAAAACTTATCTCAATCGACGCATCCTACAATCTCATGCCACCAGAATCACTGCTCGTGCTATGCAAATCCCTGAAAAATGCTAAAGGTAATAATTTTCTGGAATCGTTTTGATCTGCGATTCGTCAGCTGAATAATGTATGATGATTGTGTTCAGGTGAACTTAAACGTCTTGACATGACCGGGAATAGCTGCATCAGCCACGAAGCTGAGAATTCTTCTCTGCTTTGTGAATTTCAACACAACGGAGAGCCCGTCTTCGTATTACCTACATCCTCGGCTTCACACGTTCCTTACGATGATGAGCCGTAGAGAAATCCTCTGTATCGGTCACTTCTGCTGTTTTTCGTTTGGTCTGGTACTGTTTTCACTGGTTTGGGTAAAATGTCTGAAGGGTAAGTCAGCTTTCCAAAAGCAAATAGTTTGCTTTACATGCCGATATGTATGGATGAAAGAAATAGAGAATTAGGGGTGAAAATTCAGAATTTTTGGAAGAGCATTAGCCTAATATAACATTTTTAAACTTGAGTTTAAATTTGATATTTTGTTTACAGTGTTTTTTACAGTAGACCAAAATTTTGGTTTTACTAAGTGTCGTCCGCATGAGCCTGTTTTCATATCTTTTTTGTAGGCCTTATTCGTCAGATTTTGTTAATTTTTCTAATATAAACATTTTTTAAAACTGATTTTCTTGATCAATTTTTCCTAAACTCGCCAACGACTCTCAGTTGTTTCTCCTACATTTGATTATAATGACTCTCTGTTGATCCCCACTTTAATGATTTTCCTTAATTTTTCTCTCTTTCGTAGGCAAATAGATTGCTACTTACCATTGGCAATCACAGTGATGTTTATTTTACTGTGGAACATACATTGGTTTTGTCTGATTCCGATATGTTTTTAAGAACTCTAGAAGATCTGATGTTACTTCTGTTTGTGAGCGAGACCTGACATTATACACTTTGTACACACAATGGAATGTTACAACAATATAGCAGACTCCGGAGAAACACTCATCATCAAATCCCAACAAAAACAGAAAATCTTCTGCATAAAACTATAAGCTTGTAGCTTTGTCGATTGAGGCCAAAGGTTTATCTATTGTTGTTAGAATCTGCGGCATTGACATTCCACCCGAAACAACAATCTCTGCAAATGAAGAATGAATATAAAAGTCAAGTAGCTCTCTACAAATAAACGTGAATGCCATACACCAAAGCATGTTACCTAGGACAGACATTTTCTCGGTTTTTTCACCATGGCAGAATTTAGATTCTCAAAAAGGCTTAGTGATCTCACCTATTCCTTCCCGGACGGAGAGATTTGGCCTGATCACATCATTACTGTTGACAAGTAGTAGATCTCCAATGTAAAGGTGGTTCGTGGGAACGTATACACAGCAAAGTTCTTCCTCAGTTTGGTATCGGTAATTCTGCAAGGACGAAGAGCAGTGCTACACTCGGTGTACAAAAAGTTAACTATGATAAAGAAATTGTGCCTGCCCTTTGTATCCTTATGGAGAAGTTCTGGAAACAGTAACTAAATCCTTGAACCAAGCATTTTGCACTCACCTGAAGAGCAACAGTTGATGTAATGAAGCCAAATGCATATTCGCCTATACGAGGATGCCTGATGATTGCAACTTCCTTGAAAGCTTGTGTATTTTGATCTGAAAGGAGAAGGATAAAATGGATATGAACAAGTTGATATAGGAAAATTCAATCAACTATAATGTTGACATGCAAAATATGTTTTTTAAAGCAGAAACCCGGCGATATGGCAGTGCTGATTTGCTTGGAGGCGTTGTAGATGTGACGAACAAATGGCATCCGCTTGATAAACCACTCTCCCAGGTTCAGAACCGATGCTCCTAACCAGGAAGACATGAACACTCCGACTAAGAAGATGAATGCAATGGAAGTCAAAAAGCCGAAGCCTACATACAAAACCAAAAGCAGACTCATGTAAGAAACCGGTATCAAGTTGTTGAGTAGGTAAAAGAGGGGGCACTCAAATGCTTACCAAATATGTTGATTCCAAGTTGTGTATATATTGGAGAGAAGAATCCATCCACAAAGTGAATAAACCACCATGTTATATAGAGAGTAATTGCAATAGGAAGAAGGATAACACTGCAACAAAGTAATTGAGATTTAAAACTACAACACAACTTTTGAATCCATCAGAACTTCATCATAGCCCCCAGTTTAAATGATCCGAGAAAAGGAAAGAAATGTGTACCAGCCTGTCATGAACTTTTTCGACGCCCAGCCCCTAATGAACAAGCTTAAAGTCTGCAGGAAAAAGGTAAAGCATCAAACCAGACTGCTATGTGTGTTCTATATACTTGACAACATGAATGAGCATAACACAAAGACACTTGGATCAGAAAAGGTCAAAGTTAATGGCTTTAGTTTAAGCATCTACAGAATTTAAGAGCAACCAAGATCAACGTTTGGCTAGTTAACGCACTATCCAACTTATCTAAGGAAGTGTGATAGATGAAATTCTAGGGCAAAACAATATTTGAACTAAGGGCAGACATAATCGGCTACATCTCCTACCACTAAATCCAAAAGCAACTCAGAGCTTAAAAATCAATGGAAATCTACTGTAATCTCGCGTGAATCTTGAAATGAGAAAAGAAAGAACATCGTAGAAGTTGTAGGTCAGGAAAAAAAAACTGAAAAAACTTGACCTCCTGGCTGGATTGATGTGAAGAAGCGGAAGAAGAGGGCTTCGAAGCAGAAGCGTCGTGTTTTTCACCGGAATCAGCGACAGGAATGAGAAGCTCTCGATCTCTTTCCCGATTGGCCATCACAATCGCCGGCTTCTCGTCTCCCATTGAAAGAATCGCGGAGAAGTGCCGGCGAACTGAATTCCGTAAAAGGCCGAGACTTTCACCGGCGAATGATCGTCTGCGCACAAAAAGTGGTAAAGCTACCTCCAACTTGAAGCTCTTTTACCAAAAAATTACCTCATTTATATTTCTCTTTTTATTATTAGATATCAAATGGGAAGTACATTTGAGAGGCAAACTCTGATCTAAAAACCACTCATGTGAAATTTTTGGCGAGTACATCGATTGAAAAATCCTTGTTTTAGGTTTATCAAACCTGCATCATCATTGTAATCTTCCATAAGCATGTTATTATGCTTGTTTGTGGAGTTGGTTCCCAGTTACTATTTCTTCAGACTTTATCCATGGCCTCTCTTGCTCGGAATCCTTTCTTTACGTCTTCCTTTCGAAGTTTCGATGGACATTTTGCTTATTAAACAAAAAAATTCATTCCTTGATTTCCATATCATCCATATCGACAAAACGAATATTACTCTCAAAAGAATTCTCAAACGGTTGAGGTTTCCATCTCCAATCTCCATCCATTTTTAATTTTTTTAATTTATTTATTATAAATATGTATTTTTAATCTAGTATTTTTGAAATTTTAAATTTAAAATAAGAAATTTGAAAAAAAAACATAAAAAATAGAATAATATAATAAAATAGCATATTTTAAATTTGTGTTCTAAATTTAGCATTTTAAATTTAAAATTTTTAAAATATCACAAATTATTTTTCAAAATACATATTTACAATGAATAAGTTATAAATATAATTAAAATATTATATTTGGATTCTTTTTTTTTTAATTTAAAGTTTAATTTTTCCTTATTAAAAAAAGTTTTAAAGTATTTTAATATTAAGTTTATGCTATTTTTGAAAATTTGAACTAATACTGTTATATTTGGAACAAAAAAATAATATTTTGTCAATTGTTTATAAAAATCTATTATTTTATTATATTACTATAAATAAAACCTATGTTTCACGGAAGTTAAAAATTCAAAAACATAAATGACATATTTTGGTAAAAACAATTGTATATTTACAAAAGAAGAAAGTTAAAGAAAAAAAAAAGCTAATTGGTTTCAACTAACAAAACAAAATTAAGATTTACTTGTAATCAATTGACGTTTCTACATATCAAAGTTCCAAAAAACTTGTTTTCTAGGATAATATTTTTCTACATGCATCAAGAAAAATGCTATCATTTATGTGTCTCTCAAAGCTAATCCAAATTAAAAATACTTAAAACTGTAATTGGTTAGTAAAATATTGGAAAAATAAATTAAAAACTACCTGGAATAAAAGGAAAAACAATACACACAAATGTAAAAAAAGAAGTATATATATATATGGACAAAGTGTTATAGCCATTGTCGTATGTCATGTGATATTAGAAGGGTTGGATTTTCTTTCTTTCTTTCTTTTTTGTATTAGTCAATACCTACATTAATGCAAACATGACACATAGAAAAGGACCAAACATTGAAATTACAAAAGTCCATAGGCTTATACAAAATCTTTATGACAAAACGAAAATAAAATGTTAGAAAAGTATTTTGTCGAAAAAGTTGATGTGGAAAAGTTTACATGCATAGTCTGTTTCAACTCCATCGAACCATGCATGTGTCCATTAATTAATCATCTCATTAAGTGTGAGATTGCTTCAAGCCACTTGTGTAGCATTGACAAGTAAGCTCTGCTTCTTTCATCAAAAAATGCAATCTTTTTCATCGAAAATCAAAGACTAAACTTTTTTTAACTGAGAAAGTACTCAGCTTATCAAGACTTCTTAAGTAATAGGAGACAAGAAAGAACAATGTTGGGGGGGTCTGTATATAATGAACCTAACTTTCTCATCTATAGCCTCTGCAACCTCTATGTATTGATTCCTAGATTTATGGATCTTGACATTTACAGCTCTCTAAGTAAACAATCTCTCAAAATTGTGTTTGCTTGTGAAAACAGATCCTTTTGGCTGCTACAGGGATCATCAACCTCCTGTGTGGTTTCCCTGATCCTCAGATTCCTTGCTACTACTTACCCTGCTCGAGCTTGGGTATGATGTTGCTGGATTCTACAACGACAAAGATAAGATCTTGTGAGCATTTTTGTTTCCATTAAGAGACAAACTAACGTTTGTGTGAAACACACCTGAAACTGCGGTTGTTGGGTCGGGTGGAGAGTGCGGAACTGGTGATATGGATCCATGTAACCAGGATACAGAGGCTGGCTCGAGGTAGGATCACACTGTTGGTTTGGCACGTAGACTCTTGACGGGTCAGAAGCATGGAGAGGGTACTGGGGTACTGAGCCTCCAGGTAAAGGTCTTTGAGCTGCTAACATGTTGGGGAACGGCATGAATGCAGGAGGAGGAAGTGGCTGGTTCATACCCATACCCATCGCCATGTGAGGCATGTACTGTTGCATACCCGTATACATCATACCACATCCCATTGACATCATCTGCATTAACATAAACTCAAGTTGTCATGACACCAACATAAAAAAAAAGGCTTCAAGAAGTATAATATAATCATTCATCCACCATCTAGGTGATGTAGAGACTGAAAACTAGATTTTTTATTATGGTTTAAAAGGACATACATACCTGTATCTGAAGCTGTAGAGATTTCATATACTCAATAGCTTCATCCAGCATCGAAGCTTTATCTGACTGATGAGAATCAACAATGGTGTATATAAATAACTTGAAGAAGAAAGTTACAGAGGAAACAAAGAAGAAAAATAAACAGACCTTGTTACAGCGAGGAATGAGTTCTTGCAGAGCTTTCATCCTCTCGTTGATCCTGTCTCTCCGTTTCTGTTACCAACATATGCAACATTCTTCAGAATTATAATCGTAAAAAGATAAATCAACAAAGACAAAAACACAGACCCTTTCTGAGAGATTATGAACTTCTGCAGCTCGAGATCTCTTGGTAGAAGTTGTTGATCCACGTCCTTGTTTTGTTTCCTGCAACTCAAGAAACCACCAATATTATGACGATTAAGAATATATATACATACATGCACTACAATGCGCCGGGGGTCTTCTCGACTCACCTCGCTGCGGCATTCAGTTTCCTCAGTGACTTCTCTCTCCTTTCGTTTCCTGTCATCGACGATCATCTTCTCCGTCGATGGTTCGATTTCGCTCTTTGATGCAACCGAAGACGATGTACCGGGAATCTCACACTCCGCCGCCACTGCTTTCCCCTTCGGATTATGTCCGGAAATTGTTAAAGAATATGCACTGCCTCCAGCTACGGCGGAGTTGGATCCGCAATTAACCTCCATTCGCCGCGTTAGACCAGATTCGCTCGCTGCCGGAGACGGTGTAGGGGTGGGATTAATCTGCGTCGATTCTTTCACAATCGCTTTGGAAGGCGACGGTGCGGATTCACCTCTACCGTTACCGCCGTTATAATTCCCTCTCAGCCTAGAGAAATTCATGAAGTTTCGTACCGGCGGCCTCACCGGCTGGACTGGCGGCCTCACCGGCGGGACTGGCGGTCTCGCGGCGGTGACCTGAGTCGTCGTCTGTCTTTCGGAAGACGCGGCGCACGGAGCATTTGGTGCGGCTGCTGAAGCAGAGAAGAGGAGATCTGAGCAGAAATCATCGTCACGGAGAGGATACTGAAGCCATGACGTCATTTCGTCTTCCTGGATAAGGAGATTCTGATCTAACGGCGGCGGAGGAGGAGGAGGAGGAGGAGGAGGAGGAGGTGGTGGTGGTTTCTGTGAAGAAGAAGAAGAAGGTTTCTTGGCGTAGTTGAGTCTCTGATTTTGAAGAACCACTTGACCGTTGTGCCATAGAAGCTCCATGAGGTCATCTTCTTCACCCCTAAAGTTAAACCAAAATCAGATCCAAAATGTTACGAAAATCCAAAACTCAGTAAGAAGAAAAGAAAAGGTAAGAACTTTACATGATGGGTTTTCTAGGAAGATTCAAAGAAGAAGAAGAAATTGGATTAGAGTTGACATAATCATCATCGGTATCAAAGTCAGGTACAAAATGGTTCATATCGAACCGTTAAAGAGTCTCTGTTGCAAATCTCAGAAAGGAGTGAAGTAGTAAAAATACTCAGAGCTTACTAATCAACGAAGAAACATTATAATACCCAAAATATATCAAACCTAGAGAGAATGAGATGGATAGGCTTCAAATGTTTTTTTTTTTTTTAAAAGTTATCGCCTTTATTTCTGGGGATCTTTTGGGTGTCTGAATCTATTCTGAAATTTCGTGCTTTAGAATGTGATAAGCTTCCAATCTCTCTCTATCTCTAAGTTTTGTCATGTATCATATGTCTCTTTCTCTCTATTTTGTACTCTGTGTGTGTTTGCCTCTTGGATGACTCCATTGCGTATCTCAATTACTGTATCAACTAACTTCAACAGTAAAATCTGTACAAAATGGTTATGAGTGTGAATAGAAACTTGTGCCGACTATTAAACCTCTGAAAATAATAAGAAGAAACAAAATGTGTGAGATCATCGCACCTGACCGTAAGATACAATCAGCCTCCTCCTTCATCCGTACTAAGATGACAATATTTCTGACTATTTTTTTTCTTTTTAAGTCATTCGTTGGTCAGGCTTAGGTATAGACACGTTTTGATATCTAATTCCAATTTTATGTGTTTATCTCTAAATCATGATTCTCCCTATTCATATTCTATTAATTATCTCTACTATGGAGTTCTGTGTTTTTTGTAATTTACTGATTTCAGCATTTGTTCATAATATTTCGTGTTTCTAATCTGATAATATGAATTATATACATGTGAGATATCACGAAAGTGATCATTCTTTTGAATTAATTTTGAAAGACTTCAAATTCAATATGGCCTATTTCGTGTTTTAATTTAGGGAAAAAATATTAATAATAACAATGATGAATTTTTTTAAAAAAAATTAAATCATGGAGAATTATGTTATTTTAATATTATTTTGTTAATAGGCCATATCATTACAATAACCCAATATTTTCTTATGAATATTTTAACAGTCTCTCATACGATGAAAGATGTTCGAACTTCATACATTTGAGATGAATGTAATTAAATCATTTACTGCTCTCGTGTTATTTTAATTTATGTAAAACATTTATGTTGTTCATAGTAATTATATCTACGCTTTTTATTTGATATATGCATCAAGAAAGATTTTAAAGTAATACATAAATTTTTTTTGTTTAAGAACATAATCAATAATTTTAGTTTTATAAAAATACCATAATATTTTTAATAGTATTAAAAGATTTTATTTTAAAATACTAAAAATGATGTGTAATAGTTGATAATTAAGTACCACTCATTATTCTAATTTACTACTCACTAACTAAGAAAGTAAAGCTGTTTATTTCACAGCTATGAATAATATACCATTCATATTTGAAATTATACATAATAAAAAATGTTTATCTGAATAATAAACAAAACAAAAAAAGACATAAATATAGAAATACAAGTTGAGAAGAAAGAAACAGAAAATCAGACATGGACTCAGTGTGGTGGGTCCAATTTTAAGACATTAGTTGGGTTTCTATTGGAAACCTCAATGATTTTTCGAACTGAGTAATATTTTTTTTTATCTTTTTACATCGATCAAACTTAATTAATTTATATTTGACATAATCGTAAAGTAGATTTAATCATATTCATTCAGTAGAATTCCATACTCATTTTTTCAAAACGCAAAACATTATGTTTTACACTTAAGAGTGATAACTATATTATATAATAAAGATGTTTTGTATAATATTGAAAGTTATTGAAACAAACAACTATTTCATAGATGGAGAATTCAACTGCATATTTACTCATATGAGAATATTAGTTGTTGGACTCATCTCTTGTAAATAAGATGATAAAAATATTCAAAGTGATTTTCGAATTATCTAACTTAATTTTGTATTTGTTGCTCGTCTTTTAAGATTAAACTATTGTTAAAGTCAAGTTCCGTCTATAAAATTATTTTTTATATTTACGTTAAAAAATAATATTTTTTTATTTTATTTTAGATTCATTTTTATCAACTATACAAATTTATACGACTAATCATATTTTTACATGTATTTTTTTTGTATTAATTATATAAATTATAAATTTTTTCGTAAACTATACAAATTTTATAAATTATTATAATTACACAAATTTTGTATACATTAAATCATTATTCAGAACCTAATTTTAATTTGAATTGATTTGGAAGTTATCTTCTAGTACCTCTGCTTGGTTCTTGCCTTTCGGGGTTAGGTTCATGTTGCTGCAAGTTTTGTTCATCAGTTCTCTTGCGAAGATGTAGTGAGTTCTTTGTTTGTATTAAACTTTTAGCAAAGAAAACATCTGAAATAAATGAGACTTTGGAAGTAATTTCATGTGACAATTTAACACACACAAATGAATTCTGAAACAAGGGTCAATAATTTGATCCGGAAATGTTAATTATGTTAAATTAATTTGGATAGATTTGAGCATTTTAGATTTGGTCTATTCTTACAGGTTTTAAATATTTCGTTACTAAAGTTCTATATTTCGATGAGTTTTAAAATTTTGGTTCGGGTTTGTTTCGATTCCATCCATGTTTGGATTGGTTCGTATAAAATAAAAAAATGTCCAATTCGGTTTGGTTACTTTATTTTACGCGAATTATCCAAAAAAATCTGAAAATATCTAAACTATCTAAAAAAAATTAAAAAATTAGTGAAGTATTAATAAAATATAACTAAAAATAACTAAATAATTTAACATATTGAATATGATTAGATTGGATTAAAGTAATACTCTAAAATAACATCTTTTAAAGTTTTTCTTCCAAATTTAGCATTTTAAAATTAAAATCTCCAAAATAGCACAAATAATTATGTAAAAAAAATTATTTAATCTAAATAAATTATACATAAACTTAAATTATTATATTTGGGTTCATTTTTTTAATTTATGGTTTAATTTTTTTTTACTAAATTATAGTTTTAATACATTTTAATTTTAAATTTGTGTTATTATTGAAAATTTAAACTAATGATGCTATTTTTAAAACAAAAACTTAAAAATGTGATATTTTAGACAATTGCCCATATGATTATTTGATTGGCAATAAAGAAAAATTAAAATATTGATTATGTTATGTTATGCAACTATTGTATGTAGTATACCAAATTGAGATGTTGTATGAACTAAAACAGTTAGGAGGATAAAGTGAAATATCAACAAATATATATACTAATAATTTGAGATAAGAAAGTTAATAATCTTAAGAAAGTAGTAAGCAATGATTAGAAAGCTTTAGATTAAAATATTAATAACTTTTTTGTCATCAGATTAGTATATATTATTAAGTACTATCCATCGTTAGTTATTAAATATATTAAATTAGTTTGTTGCGTTTAAGGAAACGATAACCATAAATAATCATCTGCATGACAATGTTTTTTCAGATAATCATTCATTAATAATACTTTATTAGATCGCAACTAACGTAACCTAAAAGTATCTTTATTCAATGTATTCTATCCCTTTTGTTTTAAACATTACGTTAAAATTTAGGATATAACTAGATTTTGATCTTCTATATAAAAAAAATTAGATTTTGATGAACGCGGTGCGTGAGAAAAATATTGACATATTATAATTAATTATTTATAGTTAAAATAATTTTCTAAAATTTTTAATATTGATTATGTAAATGATAATAAAATCGGATTATAGAAATGGATTTAAATTATCTCTATTTTGGATAAAAATTGTAAGTTTAATTAAAATAAATTTTGTTTTATATTTCGTTTGAATAATTTTTTAAAAATTTATAATTTTTTTATATTGTATTTACAATTTATGTTAAAATATATTTTATATCGAAATATTAAAGATTTATATATACTATACCGTATATTGTATAATGACAATTTTTATAAATATTTTAATAAATTATGTTTTATATAAATTTTATTTTAAAATATTTTAATAATGTAATAGGTGACATATTTGTATTTTATAAGTGAACAAAAATTATTTTATTAAAATATTTTTCAATTAATATATTAGAGATACTAAAAAATTATTAGTATAGATTTCGAGAGTAACAAAAATACGTGTGGAGTTATATGACAGTAAAATGTTTGGATTAAAGTGTAGAGATGGAAATGATTGAGAACAAAAATGATAACGAAAATGATGTGTGATAGTGACATTGCTATTTTTAGCTAACAATAATAATATAATAGTGAATACGAATATAGAAATGGTATAAGATAAGGTGGACCCAAGTATTATAATTATTAAATGAAAATATAACTTGGATCTGACTTTATAATATTCTTATTTAGGAAAATTGCAAACTATTTCGGCGGTGGTTGGGGAACACTTTGCCCACACCTCCATCAACCCTATTGGATTTATTTATACAAATTGCAGATTTAACCAATATTATTATTAATAAATAAAAATGGAAATGAAATGAGAATGATTAGTAGTGAAATATATTTAAAATAATTTAACAATGGAATGGAATCATGGATGATTGAAAAAAGCATATTTTCTGGGAAGACAAGCTGCCCGCTGTCTCATCGTGCTATGTCCTCCACGAGAGGGTAATAATTTGGGGGATCCCAATCCAATGCAATTATTATCTTTCTTTTTTTTTTATTATATCTATTTAAACTATATGAGACATTAAATACATATGATTTTTATGCATCAAATCTTAGTCCAAAAATTATATGTATAATTGTTTTACAGAATATGGTTACTATATGTTAAAGAAATTGATGAAAATGTTGTCTCCAAAATCATATGTATAATCGAAATGGAAGACCTCTTTCGCAGCATAGTTAGATTAACTCTTTTCGGCAAAATTGCTGAGACAATTCATCGTCTACATATCTAAGCGTTCATAAACTCACACAATATTTTAAGCAGGAATTGAGTTTTTACAAATAAATTTATGTCGTTCAGTTACTGAATGTGAAAATATATTCTTTTAGTCCTACGAGGGCAAAGCAACTACACATTACCCTCCCACAAAAACAAAAGACCACACAATGTAACAAAATGGAAGAAAAACACCCAATTTGCAAAAAAAATTACACCCATATACAAAATGAACAATAATGAATACTGTGAGAGCCCGAACTCTCCTTATTGGGTGTTTGTGTCGATAGGGACACCGGTTCTAGCTTGAGAGATGCGGTTTGCGTAAATGGTCACCAGTCGAACCTGCGTGCTGCTTAGACCTTCCAAATACGGCAAAAATGCTTTCCCAAGCATTATATATATGTCTACAAGACAGAACACCACCGTCTGCAACAACACACAATATCAAAAAAAAACTCTCATTTCGTAAACCTCTGGGGGGTTCCAAACCAACATAAAAAACGAGAATCAGTTTCTTTTCAATTGTTTTACCTTGCGCACATCTGCGCTTTGGCTCCCAAATGCTTCAAAAACCGCAGGCAAGAAAGAGGATAGTTGATCCATTAATTCCTCTTGCGTGAGCCTACCCACAAGCTGTACACAAGAAGCAATGTGTCCGTTTCAGTGACATCTGATGACTGTATCTACATTTATTCAACTTTGTATTAGCAAACTCATCAAAACCGTGAAATCAAGATATCTTACCTTAGTTAAACAATTGATGCAAATGACAAGAGTTCTCTCATCTTCTGTTACTAATAATGGGACAATAACCTGAAGCAGAGAAGACATCGCTTATAGTTTAAATTAACTAGGAAAAAAGTATGAAACATTAACCAAATGAGGACATGAAAAGAGAGTCTAAATACATACACTTAGGCATCGGAAAGGATCGTATTGGGACAAAACTGTGGTCAAGCATTGCTCAGCTTCGCTGGAAACCTGAAAATATGCTATCATTATGAGATCCCAAGACATGAAAATTAGAAAGGCGTTAAAGCACACGAATAAGGTTTGAGCAAGCAATCTGTTACTTTTGGAATAGTGTCTTTCGAGACATGAAGCAGCTTCTCGATCACTATCTCAACAGAATCTTCCATCGCATCTTTCTGAAATTATTGAGCAAGGTATATACATGTAACAAAAGGTATTTGTCATCGCATCTTTTTCATTTGAGCAAGCTATTAACGTGTTAGAGATGATTGATGAGGCTGAGTAAGTAACAAACCTGGGTCTTTAGCATTTCAGAAATCAGGGAAAGAGCAAGCTCTCTTATTGAGAAATCTTCGTCATCGAGCACTTCAAGAACAGCCGTCAAAATTTGATTGAAGTACTAAAAATGGGGGAACATCCGTTAGGATTGATTAGCAAGTTTATGCGGTAAAAGTACCTATGATGAACAATCAAACAAGAATCACCTAAAGAAAACCCCAACCAATGAATATAGCTGCTACCATATGCGAATACTTTTGATGGTTAGGCGTGTTAAATTTCTAGTCCCACCACTTCTAACTGAAAACCTAAACAAAACCGTGAATTTACCCCATGCCAACTAAGTTTACCAACAAACATCTTTCTTGTATTACCAATCTCATTTAGCCTTGTAAATTCATGGACTTCTGGGCTACTACGATCTTTTAAGTAGAACTGTTATCTATAAGCTATGACTGTCAGGACCAATTACTCCAACTAGTGGAACCAGGGGGTCCAGGGTTCATTAGGTATACCTTGGTCCAAACTGATTCCTGGTTAGCTACAGAGACTTCGATTAATTGCTGGAGTCCAGACTTTCTGCTCAAAGAAGGGCTTCCATCACTCCCATTGATCTGTGAACGCAAAATCATTAGACATGCTTCTCAGTACCAGAGAGAAAAAGATGACCACCTTTAGCAGATGCGACAACTGTTACTTACCATATGTAGAATCTGAGGAATGCTAGGTCCAGATTCTGGTGTTGGGTTAACCTTAATAGATGAGAGCATGAAGTGACTCAAATCTAATTCCTGGGAAACCTCATTTTGATGTCGTTCTTCCAAGAAATTAGGGTTCGCCATAGTCAGACCATTTTTCTCCAAACGTGGTGGAGATAAGCCATCCAAGTTTTCATTGTTGTCTGAGCATCCATGAGGGCTAGTTCTTGATATCAAATTCTGACCAGCTGAAGTAAGTGTGTAGTCAGAATCCTTTTGGTTCAACAAATCAGTAGCAGCACTTCTGAAGTTCTGATAAAGCTTTTCCTGAGTTCCACTCGAAACACTTTGATCTACACCACCAGTGATCGTTGTTGGCTCCTGGGAAGAACTCCACTTCCTGCCACTATCACTGTCAACAGAACCCCCAGAATACCGGCCAAGGAATATATTCTTCTTGGAAGCACCAGCATAACCTTCTTCAGATGATGTCCCAATTGCATCAGATGGGTCATAAGATTTTATTCTCTGTTTTTCCTTTTTACTCTGTATATAGTTTAATAGGTCCACCTCGATGCGGGGAGTATATTGCTTGAGGGCTCTTCTCAAAGAGTTTTGCTCCTCAACCGATAAACTAAGAATGTAATTTAGAAGTCCCGCAGAATCGTAATGATTGTAAACAGATATAATGCAAGTAATGGAAGCTTCTTTTAACTTGGTATTTTTGTCACGGGTTAATGGTGTCAATTTTGCCAGCCACAACTTTAGGATGCCACTATTACCTGAAATTTCAGGGTTACCAGCGTACCTGTTGAAGGAGTTGATGGCAAATTCGATCACAGCTAATTTAGCCTTTGGAGATCTCTGCTCATCCAGTGAACGAAGCAATGCAGGTAAAAGAGAATCTACACTGTAGGTTTTGCTGACAATGTCCAAGGTTGAGGAGCAAGGTTGTCTAACTACCTCTTTAGGATCGATTAGCCGTGAAAAGACATGGGGTAAGATTCTTTCCATGTAGCTCTCAAAAGGCTTTCGGCAAGATGGTATAAGATCGGCGAGTGTCGAAAGTGCTGCTTGTGCCACCTTGTGGTGAGGATCATCCAAATGCCTGAGGAATAATTTCATTACTTTCTCAAAACTTTGGATCACTTCTTGAGCACCTTTTGGGCCTTGCTGCAGAAGAGTTTGGAGAAAATTAAAGGCTGCAACTCTGGCACACCAATCAGAACTTGAATTCAGTCCATCGTTAAGAGCTTCATTCAGAGAAGCTGGACCATCAACATAATTTGACATGTCACCAAGTTGCAGATGGCTATCATCAAAACTCCTCCTCCTGCCTGCTGACATTCTTCCCCCAACATTTTTCCTCAGAAGTGGTCTCTGGAAATTGGGAACATGGCTGGCGTTTGAATCCCTGAATGTCAAATCTCTATAAGCAGTATCCATCTGATGTCTGTCAAAATGACTTGCCATAAACCGCCTTGCCTCCCTGGAATCGTTGTTGTCCTCAAAAGAACTTCTCTCATTTCTCTCTGAGACCCGTTTAGCTGTCAATGATGACAAGGTAGGATGTGACTCGGACAACAGATTGCCACGGTATGATTGTCTTCCTGAGTCCTTTGAGGCTTGAATTTGGGTGATGATATCTGACAAACCAAGGCCACCATTTCGGTTACTGCCTTTGTTGAAACTAGGTGTTGATTCAGCAGCTGTGCTACTTGTGAGACTATTAGATGCTGGACCAGAAGCATGGTATGGAGGGTCACGAGACGAAGGAGGGTCAACACCTGCACTAGGGGAGAAAAAAAAGAAAAATTAGCTGTGCAAGGATATTTTATCTCATGTCAGCGAACGTTCCGAAAACAAAATATACTTTCACAGGGAAAGAAGCTCAATACCTAGATCCAAACTACTCGAACGAAGGGCTGCAGGATTCTGTCTATCAGAGATATGCAGTCCTCGGAGCATACTTTCAATTGCACTGACCTTCTGCTTGCTTGATTGTAACACACTTTCCAGACTACGCTCAGAACCTTTATTTAGATCCTTTGGTTGGGATAGTAGTAGCCCAGAAGAAATAGATCCTCCCGAGGATAAATTTGAACTTCTATCCATAGCAACTATAGCTGACGTTCCATAGCCAGGTAGATGAGATGGAGCAGACGTCTGGGAAAATGATGGCTGGGAGTGTCTCTCACGGACAGATGGTGAGGCATGTCTCCTATGAATTCCACCTTCTTCTTCATTTATTAGCTGAGAACATATGGAACGTGTTAGCAAGCCTTATCAATGCTAACAATTAGACTATAGAGAATTGAGAAGCCTTACCCTTTGAATGACAGGATCAAAGGAGGAAAACAACCGACGAGAACGATCCGGCCATGTTCTTGCAAACATTCTGTAGCACATTCTAGCAGTTGCACGTACCTGTTATTTAATATAGAAACAGCTTCAATGAAACATGGGAGAATGACGGATGGGCTATACAACAGATACAAATCATTTAATGCCATTGATGCATACATACATCCCACTAAAAGTTGCTTCGCTAATCACTGCCTTCCCACAGAGATGAAAAAAGGAACCACAAATCTACTTCACTCATAGCATCTGCAACATAAGATCTACTAATATGAAAAACGGTATCGCAAACCTACCTCACTCATAGCATCAGCAACACAGCATCTAATCAGATCTTCGTATAAATCAACTGACCGCTGAATTTCTGGAGCATCAGGCCAGTGTTCGAGCGTTAACAGTGCATATTCGCAACACCTGTATATAAAACCACGGATCAACTTCCATAACATCAGAAATCTTATGGTTGATACAAAGGCTTCAGTGTACCTTGCTCGCAGAATTGCATTACGGTCATGTTTTGCTGATTCAGCTATGCGAGGAAGTACACGGGCAGCTTTGCAGTTACGCAGCATCTAGAATAGCAAGATATCATGTGTGAAAGAGCAAAACTTAGATGAGCAGGCAATGTTCTAAAAACCAAAATAAGAAAGAGCTAATAATTTACCGTTTTTATGCAGTTATCCGCAGATTCTGCAATCACAAGCACAGTGATCACAACCAGCTTGAAAAGCACCTGATTACCATATAGTAACATTAAGAAAGAATGTTTATGCATGAATGTCATAATAGTAAATGACAGGGGGTTAAGCTTACTGGAATAAACATCTCAGCACATGCTTCAAAATCTCCCAGTAGCTCTTTTGATAAGAGACACAAGAGATGGCAAGCCTACGAACACGAGAAACAGCATATAAGGAAAGGCAATGGCAGAAATGGTTATCAAGACTATATAAGATAACACTGCATTTGTCTAATATACGGTTCACCCTTACTGGAACTGTATGCACTAGCAAATGTCTGGCTAAAAATGAATATAACTTTTACTAACATGAAGGGCGTTGGCATAGAAAAAGATGAAATTTTCGTAAACTAAGTTCTTAATGAAAATGACATTCCTCGCCTACATGCAACCCATCAATATGAGTTTCTGGGAAAAGAAGAATCAGAATGCATTATCATAAAAAAAAAAATCAAATATACAATTTAGCTAACCTGCTTTACAATAGTAGATCTCCGGTCAGATAATTGTGTACTTAAGGGACCAACAAGTTGCTTCAGGAGACCTCGAAAACAAGAGTAATCAGTCGCACCTTCAACAGAAAATAAATTCCATGAGATGGGATACAAGAAAATTCCTCCACTGCTAGCAGAAAATATCACGGATAGCAATCAAAGCAAATGAAACTTGGTTTAGAAAAGAAAGAGGCGAAAAATGATGAAATACCTCCAGCAACAAGTCCTTCAACCCTCCGCATAGCTGAAATTCGCATTGACCAGTCTTTCTCAGGGACGAGTATTGAAGAAATTTTCTCAAATTCTCGTATCAGCTCTTTCTCTGAGTACACTGTGATTGGCTCAATAGGTTTCTCGGTGATGTCAGCATCTCCTGAAATGCACGGATACAAAACCAATCAGCCGAAATGGAAATATTACAGCACCTATTTTTAGACTTTAATCCTTGGGAGAAAGATGTTTACCTCCAAATAAAGAGTTCTCTCTCGTGGAAGTCTTTGCCCTGGGACTGCTTTTCTTGGGATTGGCAGTTGGTGCCTTTACCTCATTAACAACATGGTGACCACTATGGCTATCAGTAGAACGCTGTTGTGGCTCAATACGTTCCAGTCTAGCGTTAATATCCTTTACCTGATTCCAAACAGAGAACAAGTTCTAGCAAAGAGCGTCCCAAGACAGAAATTTTACTATTCTTTATACTAGGTTACGATGCAGGTTGAAACTGGTTATATGCATTTAGCCTTCTAGCACTGCACAGAAATCAATCTGAATCTGAGATTTACCATATACGATGGAAGATGGTGGCGCTGAAGCTCTTCCCGAAATTGAGACCCACCCTGCATGTACATTTCCTGAACGAAAACAGAATTATGATATTAAAACCAAACACGAATCAGAGCATCTGAAATCTGGATTTTATGGAATCTCTAAAACAAAAAGGCAGAGCTCCACAGAGAAAATGAAATTCTCTCTTCAAAGTTGGGTGGGAGGTGTCTAGTAGAAAATGTTTTAACAGTTAAGATGTAAAGGAGTAAAACTTACCTCAATGCACAGAATTGCAGCTTCCCTAACTGCTTGATTCGGATCATTTAACATCTGAAGTATCTGATAAATAAGAAAACTACAATTAAGAGATCAATTGGATTCAAATTGTAAATTTTAGGCAAACAGCGTCGAAGGGAGGGGTTACCGGAGCAAGTATAACACGCTGGAGAGGGAGTTCGGTGGATGCAAAAAGACCAATTGCCGATGTGACAGTACGCGCAAACTCTTCACGCACTCTCCAACTCTTATGCATCCAAGCATATGAACCCGCTCTTTCAACAATAATCGTCGGAGATGAAACCTAGAACAAAAGAAACTGTAACAGACGCCAATGCAAATGCCTCGATAAAGTTCAAATTTAGTAATATTCACCTCCATGAGAGTTGTCAACAAACGCCTCGCCGCATCCCTAACGGGTTGCTTGCTGTCTCCCAAACGCTCGACAACGGCAGGAACAAGCGCATTCAGGTGAAGCTTTAGATGCTCACCGGCGAGCACAGCGGCGGAAGCAAGCGCCTGAAGCGCACCCTGAGAGACTCTAAAATTGCTGTCCTTCAGAAGATCCAAACAACAATCAACGAGTGACGTCACTTCCGCCGGACTCAAGCTCTTTCTAGAAGCTTCCAAAAGTTGATGAAGCCGCTCTACCGCCGCCATGCGCTCCTTCGTATCCTTGGCTCGCGCCATTTCCAGCGCTTCCTCCATCACCAACCACCGATGATTCCGATCTGACTATCCTCCGTTCAGATCTACCAAATATCCAATCAGATTTATAAAAGGAAACACACCAAACCGAATCGATCCAAGGAGGATTGGATGATCGTAGAGATAGAGAGCGAATGTGTGAGTGTGTATGTGTATCTCTGTGTATTGTTGTGTGTTTAGAATGAGAAAACAAGGGATTTAGCGGAGAAATGCCGCTTAGTCTTTAGTACTAAACAAATTGAAAGAGTAAAGGCGACTTGTTTAGAGACTAAACATTTGAACAAGATAAAAAAAAATCAAAAGCATGCGAATTCCGAACTTACCCTTATTTTTTTTAATAATTACAGTGACATGCCACTATTACTCTGTTTACGGTCCGAACTTAACCGCCCGTCGCTATTAATATCGGTTTAATACGGTTATGCTTGTCAAAAGACTATGTGTAAACCCAAACTCGTTACTTGTTATAATAAAAATTGGCGATATGAAACTATCTGCAAGCAAAAACTTAAGTATATCTTTCAACTTAAAAAGTTTGATATTAATTTTCGAATGTCAATGTTTAATTTGGAAAACTCTGTTTGATCCAATCAAACCACGCCAAATAACAACAAAATTACACTGAATTTTAATATACCGAACAAAAACTAACAACATTTGATTAAAGTTAAATCAAACAAGAAAAGAATAATATAACCCCAAACCGGACAAAACATCGGATAAAATGCCTCTACTCAATGGTTGGTAAGTTCTTATAAATAAAACAAATTGCTTCACATCAAATTTATGCGTATTTCTTAAATAGCATTCATTGAAAATTAATAGTCATGTCTATCACCAACCTAACAAAACCGATATAAAATCTAAAAATCAAAATTTAAAAGAATATAATATATAAGATATGTTATTATTATCAATAGAGTATTGTTGATATAGTTTCATTAGTACGAGACATCGGTTCATAAGTTGATTAAATTATAAGCATGGAATAGTGATTAGATAGGGCCAAAGCTTTATTAGCAATTTGACACGTGCGGCAAATTGTCACTTAAACTACCTATTGTAGTTTCTGTACCGGTAGGCATTAGTCTTCTCCTCTGTGGCTAGAGCGGTTCATGGAATACTAGCTTTTCGGTTTGGTTTTGCAATATAGAATTTTATAGTTTATCAATATATAAGATATTATAAATTCGGATAATTACTATATTTGATCAGAATAGTATATATATTATATTATATATTTATTATATAAAATAATTTATTTATGTTTTATATATTAAAAAATAATTTTAAATTTAATGATATATAAATATTTTTTTTTAAAATTCAATTTTTAAAATTATATAAAATATTGATTCTTCCGGTATATGTTATTTTGTATTATTTTTCCTTTTTAACCATATATGGTTCTCAAAAGTTATTTTGAAAAAAAAATGATTACAAAATAAAAGATGGCAAAAAGAAATCAGGAATAGGAAAAACTTCAATTAAGAACTTAATATTCTACCAAAATTGTCTCTTCTTTGGATGATTTTAAACATTGTATTGAGAATTTCGTATGTATTGATAATTTTTCGTTGATAAAATTAAGAAGAAATAGACTTGTATTAGCAATACATCAATAATATATATTTTTATTTAAAATTAAATATAACTAATAATTTTTTTTTGCCATAGTAAATATATTAATTTGAACAATCATTGTTTACGAATAAATAAAAGATAAACATTAAAAAGTGTTCAATCTAGTTACAGTATTATAGAATATGCAGTCAAAACATCCGCAGCTTAATTACATAATCTTGGACGATGATAAAATATTATCGCATTAAATTGAGGAATTCATTGTTGAATTGTCTGCAAAAATAAATTAAATATTAATAAATTAAAATAGATTTGAAATTGTAAATTTAAACAAAATATAAAAAAGAAATATAAATGAATAACTCAGAATTTGTTGCTTTTCAGCGGTTCTTTGGTTAAACTTTGTCTACTCCGTTGTGGGATCCTATTCCCCACTTATCTTAGACGTAAATGATTAATAACTGAAGACGTTACATTTGTTGGCATAACATTACCGTGGGAAACTCCTCTGATGCATAAATTCTATGAAAAGAAAGATTTGAAATCATCCTGGAGCCAGACTGTAGTTTCCAAAAACGTACATATATACACCCTAGTTCAGTGAATGTTACTTCCTAGTACCTCTGGTTCGGTCTGGTGTAATAACCGTCGTTGTCGTGAGTAAGTCAGGAGGATATGTTGAGTCAGGAGTCAAATTAGAAGTTGAGAGGTTAGAAATCAAAGCCATTCCATTAACATCTCAAAGTAGTGAAATGCTCAGAAAGATGACAAATTTGAGGTAAAAAACCAACCTTGAGATGAGTAGGGAGAGAACATAAACCAGTTTTCCAGAAAAATCTGTTCCCAAGAGACAGAGAAGCAATCAGAGATCAAATGAAACCAACAACTGCATTTTCTACACCATATCTGTAACAATAAAAAAAAGAAGCTTACTAAAGGTTTCGCGTTATCTTCGTCTCTCTCAGTGATGGGTTGCGCTTATTCTAAAACTTGCATTGGTCAGATTTGCGCGACCAAAGAAAGTAGCATCAGACAACATCATCCACAGGGACTGGCTAGAGGCGCGAAAGCTGTAACTGCGACTGCGTCGGCGGCGGCGACCGGTGAGGAGGATAATCCGGTGTTCAATTTCTCTTCAGATGCGGTGGAGGATGGAGATAACGATGAAATTCACCAGCTGGGCTTGAGCAGAGACCAGGAATGGGGAATCACGCGGCTTTCTAGGGTTTCAGCTCAATTTCTACCACCAGATGGGTCAAGGATTGTCAAGGTCCCTTCTTGTAACTATGAGCTAAGATATTCTTTTCTGTCCCAGAGAGGGTATTATCCTGATGCTCTTGACAAGGCCAATCAAGATAGTTTCGCGATTCACACGCCTTTTGGGACTAACTCGGATGATCATTTCTTTGGGGTGTTCGATGGTCACGGCGAATTTGGTGCACAATGCTCGCAGTTTGTTAAGCGGAGGTTGTGTGAGAATCTTCTTAGACATGGTAGGTTTCATGTAGATGCTGCAGAGGCTTGTAATTCGGCCTTCCTGAGCACAAATTCTCAGTTACACGCTGATATAGTAGATGACAGTATGAGTGGAACAACCGCAATTACGGTTATGGTTAGAGGAAGAACGATATATGTGGCAAATGCAGGTGACTCGAGGGCGGTTTTAGCTGAGAGAAGGGATGGTGATCTTGTAGCTGTTGATTTGTCCATTGATCAGACTCCGTTTAGACCCGATGAGCTCGAAAGGGTTAAGCTTTGTGGAGCTAGAGTTCTTACTCTTGATCAGATTGAAGGCTTGAAAAATCCTGATGTTCAATGTTGGGGTACTGAGGAAGACGATGATGGAGACCCTCCGAGACTTTGGGTGCCCAGTGGAATGTATCCAGGAACTGCTTTTACAAGGAGTATTGGTGATTCTATTGCAGAGACAATTGGGGTTGTTGCTAACCCTGAGATTGCTGTTGTTGAGCTCACACCGGATAATCCTTTCTTTGTGGTTGCTAGTGATGGAGTCTTCGAGTTCATCTCTAGTCAAACTGTGGTTGACATGGTAAGCTATTCTTCCCTCCACGGTCTTTCTCATTATCCTATCGTAAGCAGAGGGAGTAGTCTCACAAAATTTAAACGTTTTTCCTACTTTAATTATAGGTTGCAAAGCATAAGGATCCTCGAGATGCTTGTGCTGCGATTGTTGCTGAATCATATAGGCTATGGCTACAGTATGAAACTCGTACAGATGATATAACCGTTATTGTCGTGCACATTAATGGGCTAAAAGATGTAAGCAAAGCTTTTGTTTGTTGGCTGTATATCATTTTTTCTTATCTTTGTTGGTGGATGAGATTAGATTTTGAATCGTTCTTAGGATGCTCCTCGGCAATTGACTAGTACTGGGACTCTATTGCAACCTCCTATTCCACAAGTTGTGGAGCTAACAGGTTCAGAATCTCCTTCCACTTTTGGATGGAATTCTAAAAACCAACGCGTGAGGCATGATCTATCTCGGGCTAGAATACGAGCCATTGAGAATTCACTAGAGAATGGACATACTTGGGTTCCTCCATCTCCAACCCATAGGAAAACCTGGGAAGAAGAAGTAAGAGTGCTTGCCTGCTTTGCATGTGTTCCTCCAATTGAGACTGCCTAAATTCATTCTTGACATTTGAGGCTAAAAGCTGAATTCTCATTGCAGGCACACATTGAGCGGGTGTTACGTGACCATTTCCTCTTCAGGAAACTCACTGATTCTCAGTGCCAGGTTTTGCTGGATTGCATGCAAAGGCTAGAATTTAAGCCAGGGGATGTTGTTGTGAAACAGGTCGAAGCATATTTCTATTTCATCCCAGATTCTACAACAGACTGTCATCAATGAACATCTGATATCATAATCTATCTGGTTTATCTTTTTGCAGGGTGGTGAAGGGGACTGCTTCTACGTTGTGGGTAGTGGAGAATTTGAGGTCTTGGCAACTCAGGTGTGTTCTATAGTAACTTGATTTGACTTGTGAGCAGCTTGAGAATTATTGTCACTGAGCTTAACTGGGGATGAATGTAGGATGAGAAGAACGGTGAGGTGCCTAGGATTTTGCAGCGGTATACAGCTGAGAAACAATCATCATTCGGTGAACTTGCCTTGATGTGGGTTCTCTGCACTTTCCTTATTAGAATTAATCTTCTTCAGGAGAAGAAGTATTCTCTGTCTAATTCAGTTTCTTGCCAGGCATAACAAGCCGCTTCAGGCTTCTGTACATGCTGTGGAGTATGGGACATTGTGGGCCTTAAAAAGAGAAGATTTTCGAGGAATTCTGACGTCTGAATTTTCAAACTTAGCATCCTTGAAGCTTCTTCGTTCTGTCGATCTTCTTTCGCGTCTTACAATTTTGCAGCTAAGCCATGTTGCAGAGTCTCTTTCCGAAGCTCGCTTCTCCGATGGACAAACAATAGTGAAGAAGGTGAAGTTAGTTTGCTTTTAGTAAATGTAACTTACTCTTCTACTCCAAGAGATTGCTTATCATCCAGTTCTGTGAATGTTCAGGATGAAAAACTTCACGGATTGTATGTTATCCAGAAGGGACTCGTGAGAATTACTTTTGGTACAGAATTGTTGGAGCATCAAAATGTTTCAAGCCTTAAAACTGGGATCACTAAAGAACATGAAAATGTTGAAAACGGAACAGAAGTCTTCATAGAAAAGCAAGAAGGAAGTTACTTTGGTGAATGGGCTCTTCTTGGCAAACTCAAAGATTCCTTGAGTGCTGTCGCAGTTGGTGAAGTGGTGTGTGTAGTTTTAACGAAAGAAAATTTTGATTCAGCGGTTGGCCCTCTGAACAATCTTTCAGATGACAGTCACAAGTATGACAGTACAGTTTTCTTCATGACCCTTGCCTTTGGATTTAGCTCTGTGGTTTTCATTGGTGGAATGATTCCGTGATGTTTTAATTTGTTTAGGTCGAGACATTCTTCGTTTGATCTGTCCAAGGAATCGACAAAAGTTACTGATACCACAGCTTTTGCTAAAGCCACCCTAGCAGACCTGGTAAGCAATCTTACTGTACATCAATCGTAAAATGGTACTCCGTGTACATAATTTTGGTTTATTCAGGAATGGACAACATGCTTGAGTTCAACAGAATGCAGTGAGATTGGGCTCGTGCGTTTAAAAGATAAAGAAAATTTGCTCAGCTTGAAAAGATTTTCAAAGCATAAGGTGAACAAGCTAGGTAAAGAGGCACAAGTCTTGAAAGAGCGGAATATGATGAACTTAATAAAGCCCTCAGCATTTGTTCCCCGAATCTTGTGCACTTGTGTTGATCAAACATTCACAGCCATCTTGCTAAACACTACTCTTGCTTGTCCACTATCTTCTCTGCTTCACTCTCCGCTTGACGAGTCATCTGCCCGTTTCATTACAGCCTCACTTGTGTCTGCCTTAGAGGATATTCACAAGGTTAAAACTTTTTTTAACACCTCCATTTAAATTTCTAAGATTTCGCTGTCTGAAACTAAGTTTTATTTTTTCGTTATTTTTTGGAGTTTCTAGAACGAGATCCTCTTCAGAGGTTCATCTCCCGAGTTACTGATGTTGGATCAGTCCGGATATCTACAGGTCTGTGTGTTTTTTTCAGTTACATGGCTCCACGATTTTGCTCTTTTGATTTCATGTTATCCATTATTTCCACCAGATTGTAATTTTAATCTCTTTGTTGTAGATTGTAGACTTTAGATTCGCCAAGAAACTGTCTGAGGAACGAACATTTACAATCTGCGGGAATGTAGACTACTTAGCCCCAGAAATTGTTCAAGGAAAAGGCCATGGTTTCGCAGCTGACTGGTATTGATTTCCTTCTATTCCCTCTTCTGTTTTTTTTTTGCAGAAGATTTAAAGCTTCTTAACTTTTTGGGGGCTGATTTGAAAAGGTGGGCAACTGGAGTTTTAATCTACTATATGCTTGAAGGAGAAATGCCATTCGGGTCATGGAGAGAAAGTGAGCTAGACACGTTTCAGAAGATTGCAAAAGGCCAACTAACATTCCGTCAAGCTTTAAGCTCAGAAGCGGAAGATCTCATCACAAAGGTCTCATCTTTAGCTTCCAGTTTCACATCTATTAAAATAGAATCTATGGTTTCCTTGTCTTACCCGCTCATCTTAAAATTCTGCGTAGTTGCTTGAAGTTGATGAAAACATGCGGTATGGTAGCCAAGGAGGTACTGATTCAATCAAGAAACATCCCTGGTTCAATGGACTTAAATGGGGAGCTATTAGTAACCGTGAATTTCAAGTTCCTGAAGAGATAATCTCGCGCATTCATCACCAGTTGGAGACTGACTCCGTTCTTCCTCTAGAAACATCCAAATCGCTGGACACAACAGAGGATCAAGATGCTTAAAACTGGCTTGAAGAATGGTAATAGACTTCAAACAAAACCACAGCGATCTTTTCTCCGCTGCTCTTCTCATTTCAAATTTGTGTGCTTTTAAACAGCCATTGGTGCTGAAAACAAAAGAGCCTACAAAAAATCTTAAAACCTTGATTCATGAGAAAGTTTTAGGATCTTTTGATTGTGGTGTAAATAGGTGTATATGTTAGATAATGGCTGAAGATCAATCAGCATAACCTCCAAAGTTTGTATTTTGTGATTTTACTTTCCAAATTGCTCTGACTTTTAAAGAGTTATCTGTTTTCCGGGGTAGTCTAAACGATTCCGAACGTGGAGAAGAAGTATGCAGAGAAGTTAGTAAACATACAATTCAAAGTAATGAAATAAAGGGATGTTGGCAAAATCTTGACAGAGCACGAACAGTCAGTCTCCCGATTCTTGCGATTCTTAGTCACCTTTAAGAATTGGCATCTTGCTTGCAGCTGGTGTGGCTCCAGCAATGCTTTCATTCGTGATATAAGAGGTGCAGATATGCTTGAAGGATCTGA
This sequence comes from Pugionium cornutum, assembly GCA_018901935.1. Lineage (NCBI taxonomy): Eukaryota > Viridiplantae > Streptophyta > Magnoliopsida > Brassicales > Brassicaceae > Pugionium > Pugionium cornutum. The sequence continues at coordinate 19,407,858 of CM032161.1, forward strand.
TTAAGATCGCGGTTCAAGATGGAGTAGATAGTGAAGATGGTGGAAAATCGGTTATAACAGAGATGCCTCTGTTGTTATTGGAAACCTTGAAGATTAAGAGCCGCGTGGATAGGCTAGAGGAGTGGATTGATATTGGAATCTCCAGCAAGAGGTATGTCATAGGCCTCTAAAAGGCATCTAGAGGTGATGGAATCCAAGATCAAATACAACTTTGTTTGCTCCTTCTGTGGATCTACTGAGGATGGTAGATGAGACATGGAGGCGTTTTTCTTGTTGCTGATACTTATGGCATCTGGTTTTACTTCCTGAGCTAACATTAGCTCCTGACAAATGACAATTGTATACCGCCGGTATGTCCATTCTTGTTAATTCTCTGGTTTTTGGAATGATGATGGGGAACTCATGCTTTCTTGATTTCACTTATGGTTTTTCTTTAATGGTTTTCTTCACGGTGTCTTCAAGAAAAAGGAGACTCGAATGGTAACTTCTCACATCGACTCAGCCGAAATATTTGACACGTGTTGCAGAATTAATACTCTGCAGTATGCATGTCAGGACGGAGATGATTCATCAGGGAGAACAGCATTAAACCGTCTCTCAGAATCATATGGTAAATTACAAACCGGTATAATACATTCGGAAACAAAAACCTAATAATTGGGTCAGTTACAAAGCCCAAATAGCCGACGAAACCCAAACCTAATAAAACAGTCGCTATTGATCTGTCACGTGCCGAATAGTTTGAAAACAGAACATCGCACGTGCAGCCTCAAATTTGAAATTACGACTTCAGAAAATCCCCTAAGGGTAAAAAAAGGTTAGGAAAAAAAAAACAGAAAACCCTCTCTTTTTCTATCTCTCTCTTTCTCGAAGAAGACAACCATGGAAGCTATGCTTGTGGACTGTGTACAGAACAGTCTACGTCATTTTGTCTACAAGAATGCTATTTTCATGTGCGAGCGTCTTTGCGCCGAGTTTCCTTCTGAGGTACCTGTTCTTTCACTCTCTAATATTTACAATCTGTTTCTATGAATTCTGTAAATCTAAGCTATTGGGAAGGTGAGATTTAAAGATTCTCATTTCGCCTCTGGTTATCTCTATTTGTATGTGAATCCCGTTTTCTTCTTTTGTGATGTGGAATTCAATAGCTTCCCTGAGTAATTCGAGATCGATATCGGTCTCTTACCTTTGAGCCCTTTGATTCGCGATCTATATGATTCTCTTGGGTCAATTAGGGTATTCTTTGTTTATTCTATCGTTTTCTTTTCGAATTTGTTGTCTCCACTAGCCTTGCTCAGTACTGATCTGGTCTGCTTTTATCTTTGACAAATTGCAAAACGAGGGTTGCTTCTATCTTTAGATTTCCCTGAAAATTTAGACTTTTTCCATATGTTATTTGGTTACCCAATTCCTTTTTTGTTATTCTTGGACCACAGCTATGAGTCGAACTGTTAGAGGTAATCTCTGGGCATACTAAAAACTGTGTTGAGATTTGGGTTGACAAAGCTTAAGTAATAGCGGGAAGTAGAGGCTGAGAAAGCATTTGTTCGTTCTTTGATTTGGCCTAATTCCAACATTTGTATCGGTTGTCCAATAGTTAGCTTCAGTTATGAGAAAGCATGCCAGTAAAGACTACCCTTGATAACTTCTAGTTTAATGAATTTCCTCTTATATAGGTTAATTTGCAGCTACTAGCCACCAGTTACCTGCAGAATAATCAAGCATACAGTGCATATCATCTGTTAAAGGGTACGTGATATAGTTTCTTGGTCTGTTGCTTGTTCGCCTTGTACCAAATTTTCCTTATTTTCTATATCATTTTGATCATTTTATTTGTTTATTTTGTTTTTATACTATGTAAAGGAACACAAATGGCTCAGTCCCGGTACTTGTTCGCGTTGTCATGCTTCCAGATGGATCTTCTCAATGAAGCTGAATCCGCACTCTGCCCTGTTAATGAACCTGGTGCGGAGGTATTTAATGATCTCTGGTAGATTGCCTTTATATTTTGTGTTGAGTTCAGTAACATAACTTCTTGTTATTCTGCAGATCCCAAATGGTGCAGCTGGTCATTACCTTCTTGGACTCATTTACAAGTTCGTTTCTTGTTCTCTTTTTGCTATTTTTTCTTGATTCTAAGTGTCTTGGACGAGATGATTTCTCATTGATGAGAATGACGTTTCAGGTATACTGATAGAAGGAAGAATGCCGCTCAGCAATTTAAGCAGTCTTTGACAATAGATCCTCTACTTTGGGCCGCATATGAAGAATTATGTATACTAGGTGAGTAGAATACCTTTTTCTGCATACTTTGTACGCTTGTTATGGTTATCTTACATTTTCCTGGCCGCTCTTTTTTTTTTTTCAGGCGCTGCTGAGGAAGCATCTGCAGTTTTTGGTGAAACAGCTGCTCTCTCCATTCAAAAGCAGTATATGCAACAACTGGCAACTTTACTTGGCTTAAACACATACAATGAGGAACTTAGTTTGACTTCTATTAAAAACACGAGTTCTGAAGATTATAGTCCAAAGCTGTCCAAACACACACAAGGCCATGGCCTTAAAGATATCTCTGGAAATTTCCATTCCTATGGTCTTAAAGGAGGTGTTTCAAACATGACATTCTATAATACTCCTTCGCCAGTTGCTGCTCAGGTGATGTTACATTACTGTTAATATGAACAACACTGCTCCACCTGTTGATCACGCTTTCTTTGAGTATTTGGGAGATCAAATCATCATATGATTCATTTTACAGTGCTGACATCTCTTGTTTTGTATCTTCAATGCCAAAATGGTTTGGCTAATCTTCATATGATTCTGAGTCTGTTTTTAATGTCTTTGGTTTGGCACGCTACTTTTTTAGATATCGGGAGAATTTTATGGTTCCATTCCAGAAGCAATTTTTGGTCACAGTAAATGAGATTTAAAATGATTTTTATGTTTGTCAAATTGTAGCTATCCGGTATGGCTCCACCACCACTTTTCCGGAATTTTCAACCGGCTGTTCCAAACTCAAACTCCCTTGTTACTGACAATTCTCCAAAGTCCACAGTAAACTCTACTATTCAAGCACCCAGAAGAAAATTTGTAGATGAAGGAAAGCTACGTAAGGTAGACACAATTCTGAATTTAGTGGTCTGGTCTTTACATTCCTATGTAATATTCTGATTCTTACTTGGGTTGAGTTTTTCTTACTGTGAATGCATGTTTTTTGGTCTGCAGATTTCTGGCAGGCTGTTTTCTGATTCTGGTCCACGACGGAGTTCAAGACTATCTGCTGATTCAGGGGCAAACACTAATGCAAGTGTTGCAACAGTAAGCGGAAATGGGAACAACACTTCCAAGTATCTGGGAGGTTCAAAATTAAATTCTTTGGCTCTTCGTTCTGTAACACTTCGGAAAGGACATTCTTGGGCAAATGAAAATATAGATGAAGGTTGTGGCATTCCATGCACTATTTCACTCTTTTAGTTAAATCCTGTTGTGATTTTGTTGATCATTCTTCGTTTTGTTGTTAGCGTATATGTAATACCAAAAGCATTTTCATTCTGGTTGGTTTAGGAGTTCGCGGGGAATCTGTTGATGATTCAAGGCCTAATACTGCCTCAACGACTGGTTCTATGGTTTCCGGTGATGCTAAATCCTGTAATCAAGAAGACGAAACAATTTCAATAGGTGGCACAACGTTAAGTGCACAAAGAATCACAATCGCTATTTCAGAAATATTAAGCCTCCTAAGGACACTCGGGGAAGGGTGTAGACTTTCGTACATGTACAGGTGTCAGGTAAGCATATTGTTATTTGTTGCTCTTTAAAATAACGCAAAGGTCAGGTGAACATATACAGGATTTTATTCATTGTCTTCCCTGTGCTTCTTGGTGGTTCAGGAGGCACTGGTTACGTATATGAAACTTCCACTTAAGCATTATAATACAGGATGGGTTCTTTCCCAGGTAATAAGTGACTCCTTTCACTTTTAGAATGTCATTTTTGGATATAGCTTGGACATGTTTTATTTGGACGACCATTTCTAGGAACTATCTTGTTCAGTTTGGTGGCAGTGTTTAAATTTTTCGAAATGAGTCAAATGACTAACTGAATGGAAGTTTCCAATGCATGAAGTTTTAGTCTGGTGGCCTGTTATATTCATTATGGAAGGCACTTTGATGGTTTATATACATACAACTATTAAATGCAGGTCGGGAAAGCATACTTTGAATTAATAGACTATTTAGAAGCGGAAAAAGCATTCCGTCTTGCCCGCCAGACATCTCCTTATAGCTTAGAAGGAATGGATATATACTCAACCGTCCTATATGTAAGTGTGTTTTCCTGATTTCTTAACATAGAGTCTGATGAAGCTTGGAGATTTTGCTTTTAGGCTCCGGGAAGGTTGGTAAAGTTTCACAAAGAAATCTCATGTGTTGTAAATTTTTCATAAAAAATTATGTTCATTGTAGCATTTGAAGGAAGATATGAAGCTGAGTTACTTGGCTCAGGAACTAATATCAGCAGATCGCTTAGCTCCCCAATCTTGGTAATTTTTGTTGAATGTCTCTTTGTGATTAATGATTTCATTTATGCTGGTAAGTAACAGAAATAAGCAATTATGTAGGTGTGCTATGGGAAATTGTTATAGCTTGCAAAAAGACCATGAGACCGCATTGAAGAATTTTCTACGAGCAGTTCAATTGAATCCAAGATTTGCATATGCACATACCTTATGTGGCCACGAGTAGGAAGGCGTCTAGCCATTTTGCAATATTCTAGTTGAAATGCTCTGGTGTTTGGTCTAAGCGTTGCTCTCTATCTTTAATATCTCTGTAGATACACAACACTTGAAGATTTTGAGAACGGAATGAGAAGTTATCAAAACGCACTTCGTGTAGATACAAGACACTATAATGCATGGTATGGGCTTGGAATGATCTATCTACGCCAAGAGAAGTTAGAATTCTCAGAGCATCACTTCAGAATGGCTTTCCTAATAAACCCGAGTTCTTCTGTTATAATGTCTTATTTAGGGACAGCTTTGCATGCCTTGAAGGTTGTATCGTTACTCTCGTTTGATTCAATTTTTATGTTTACAAGAAAAACAAATTTTGAAGAATGACTAAATTCTTCTTATATTTCTTTCTACGTTACAGAGAAGCGAGGAAGCGATAGAGATGATGGAGCAAGCTATAGTAGCAGACAGAAAAAACCCTCTTCCAATGTACCAGAAAGCTAACATACTTGTTAGCTTAGAAAGATTGGATGAAGCTCTAGAAGTTTTAGAGGAGCTCAAAGAGTATGCGCCTTCAGAGAGCAGCGTGTACGCTTTAATGGGTAGGATCTATAAACGGAGAAAAATACACGATAAAGCCATGCTTCATTTTGGTCTAGCTTTGGATATGAAACCGCCTGCAACTGATGTTGCTGCAATAAAGGTCGAGTCTTTTTTAGATAACACAACAGAATCATCCCCATAATGGTTTTATCTACTGCTTTAAGATAGATTTACTTTCAGAATTTAGCAAATGATTGATCACGTTTCTATCTGAAACAGGCTGCAATGGAGAAATTGCATGTTCCAGATGAGATCGATGAGAGCCCATGAAACCCTTTTGCTGCTCCAACAACCATGGGGAAAAGAAGCAAATGCTTGGATTTTGTGCAAAGCTAAGCTCTTAGGGAACTAGTCGGGTTTAAAATATTACTAAGATTTAGCAGCCACAAGAGCTTACCTGCCACATGAAATATGACAGTTGTAATATGAGTTAATCTGTATGTTGTCCATATATTTCGACCAATATGTGTAACCTAGGAGTTTAGATGTTCGTACTAAAAACATCTTTGTTTTGTCTTAATTTCATTGTGACCATGCCGATAATATTTTATTTAAAGAATTTTGTTACATTTTCTGCTTTTTTTTTGCCATTGGTTATTCTCTTTCTTTGCTTATGTTTAACCTTCATTCATACCTAAATATTCTCACTTGAGAATTAGGAAAATGAAGCATAAAGTGTGAAAGACATTGCTAATGCACTTGAACCTAAATCCTCATTTTCCTATAGATTTCTAACATTGATATTCCAGTGCGTAAAGAATCATTACCCTGCATTTTATCTCAGCCATAAACTATCTCACCGACTTGGAGTTTCTACTTAATTCTGAATCGAGCAACTTCACGTTAATTATTACAAGTATGTACATGTCTCTTTAGAAATCGAGGTTATATATTTTCATCCTAAAGTTATTTTAAGAAAACGATTTCGGTTAAGACTGTTATAATTAAGTTTATATATTTTTAGTTAATTACTCTAAAAATAGAATCTCATCCTAAAGTTATTTTAAGAAATTTTTAAAAGAAATTATAACTATAGATAATTAAGTAGAAAGAAAAACAAGTTATTAATTCTTTTTCTGGTTCAACGGTGAATATTCCAAAAATAGTCACTATTTTTGATGCTTACAAAAGAAGGAAAACAAAAAAACATATTAGCGATCTAAAATTAATAATACGTTTTGAAAAAAAACATAATTAGTTCCAACACAACTTTTACAAGAAAAGAAAAAAAGAAGAAGAAGAGAGAATGTTGTTTTGTGGTTATAGGAAAATCATAGTATCATTATTATTCTCTATCGTCTTAACTCAAATCTATGGTTTCAGAAAAAGAAACATTATGGTTGACGATCTCCAACCGGAAGAAACATTAGCGGTTCATAACCAGATTCGAGCAGCGGTCGGGGTGGCTCCATTGGTTTGGGACGAGAAACTCGCTGATCATGCACAGAACTATGCTAACGTACGATCCAAAGACTGTGCCATGCAACATTCCACTGACGAAACTTACGGCGAAAACATAGCCGCTGGATGGGTCCAACCTTTGGACACAATGAGCGGTCCGATCGCGACAAAGTTATGGTTGACAGAGAAGCCTTATTACAACTATGACACAAACAGGTGTAGTGATGTTTGTGGACATTACACTCAGATTGTGGCAAATCAATCGCTAAGACTCGGTTGTGGTACGACCAGATGTTCTAATAATCAATATGTTTGGGTTGTATGCAACTATGATCCTAGGCCTATGGGTGATGCCAATACACGTCCCTATTAATTACTTATCAAAAACATTATATTACAGAATGCTCATGTAAGTTATTTTTTTTCTGTTGCATGGAAAGAAATTATATAACGATATACATTTGTTTCTTTTATTAAGTGTTAATAAATATTAGAATGTGTAAAATTTCACATTGAAAGTTAAAGTTGGAAACTTTCTAAACAAGTATACAAAATGCATTGAGCACTTTAGTTATTGTCAATTGGTTTTGAATTGGATATCACACATCGAAAGTTTGAGAAATTTCTACAGTAGTATATTAGGAAATATGGGCTACTTCAATTATTAACAATTGGTTTTGAGTTGTATACAAATGTTTCCTAATATGATATAAAGCATAATGTTAGCCCGACATATGATTTCTGACAAAAAAACAATTTTCTATATTGTAAGTTGTTCGTATAAATAGTCTGTATTGTCGTGGTATGTTTGAGATGTTGCTCCGTGTACCACCTACATTTCGAAAAAGTATATTAGAGTGTGAAATGTCTCACATTGAAAGTGAGGATATTTCTACAATGGTATATATAGTGAATGACCCATTTCATTCAAAAATTGAAATAATGATATTTTAAAAAGTTACCCATATACATTTGTTTCTTTTATTAAGTGGTAATAAAACCAACTGTTAATTCCTCTGTTAGTTGACCTTATTTTCTCTAGCTTGTTCATTTTCTGTCTAAACTACTTAAGCATTTGAAGTCAAGTGAACCCATGGGTTAGTTTGAGTCCTCCTAGTAAATGCAACAACAGAGGAACCCTCACATTCATCTGGCTATAAAAAACAAGATGGAACTTCAGTTCAATTGGGCATTGGTATGTTACATAAACAAACTAAATAGATGAATGATGAAGAACCAACCAAAAATTACAGAAATGATGAATTAAGATTAAACCCATAAAAACAAACAGAAAGAAATCAATAAATAGAATTTCCCAAAGGGAAATAATGCCCTTCTTCACCAATAAACATATTTTGAAGCCAAAAGAAATGTTAAAAAAGGGTCAAATCTTCTTCCCTTTCTGGAAAAATGAATCACCATTGTTGCAAAGAATCATCAATTAACTCGCCAATTCCAGGGCAAAATATGACTTTTCAGCTTGCTTCTACTGTATAAATCAGACTTTTAAACATCAAATTTCTTCGGTTGTCGCCAATGGGCTAAATTTCTTCCCAGTGAGCTCAAGAATGAAGCTTTCTGAGGAGCTCCTTTCTTACCATACAAGTGTTTGCCTCCTAAATCGGTCTTCGTTGGTCCCATATCCTTTCTTCTCTCGATCTGATATCACATTGCACAAATCTCAGATACACTTGTCTAAGTGATATAATGGAAAGATGAACTTAGCATATTCAAGATAAATATATGATACGAAAACAAACCAGTTCAAGACACTGATGTTTTACCTTGAAAATTTTTCCATCTTTCAAGTGGTAACGGATTCCAGACCAATTTATTGATTGAGAAAAGTGAGATCGGAAAGCTGAGATCGGGTATAGGAAATTGTCCACCAGCATTGCTATAAAAACCTGTAAAGTTTCCCCCAACCAAAACGACAACATTACCTCCACATCTATCATCACCTCAACTTTTGACACTATTACTCACAGATATAATTTAAACAATAAAGGGGTTCAAAGCACATACAAGTCCCCAGTTATAAGTTGCAAGAGAGAGACGGGGAGCCTCAGGGGATAACATATTGCATAGCTGAACTTCTCGTCTTGTCAAATTCCACATTGAAAGAAGTTCGATGATCGTGCAGGTCGCCAACATTATAACAAGCAACATACCTACATAGATCCTCATCCTTCCCGGTAAGTATGTAGCAAAAGAAAAACAAACAATCCTATATAAGTTGAAGATGACAAATCACTATGCTTCCACGTGCGATACAGCATTTCTAAGATCCCTCCCAACACACGAGCAATCATCGTGACACTAGGATAATGTCTCTTATCTTGATTTCATAACCCACCTAAATAAGAGGAAAAGTATGCTCACCACCAGAAGCAATGGTCGTGTCTTCAAGTTGATGATTGCCTTTGATGTAGATTCTTAAAGCTGATGTGATGTGAATGATAGCCATTACATATGGTGCAACAAAACCCCAGGAAAGATAACAGTGGACAGCAAATAAAGCCTTGTTCATTATCCAGTTAACTTTGGATATGTAAGATTCAAGCACAAAGGTTTGCTTTCTCAAGTAGTTCCAGTACCTATAAAATAAGAAAGAAATAATGGTTAAGCATCAAATAATTCAGTACCTTTGGGTTTAAACAAGTAAATAAGAGAATGTACCGTGAAAAACTTAGATCACTTGCAAGAGGATGAGGGAAAACAGCAACAGGAGGAGATGTAATGAGCCTCTTGTGAGCACCTGGAGTAAGAAAAAGGTGAATGAAAACAAGAAGAATTTGTCAACTACACATACATACACAATGGAGGGGAACTCAGAAGCAATTTTACCTGCTAGAGCGGCAAGTGTCATATCATCTGAATATCCACCATCGCGTAAGCCAGAGACAACACCATATCGATCTTGTCTGAAATCATCAGCATGCATCTACAAATTGTGGCAAACAATCACCAAATTAGATGTAGCAAAAGATAATACAAAATAAACCATCGCACTATTTTATCTACATACCATCATACATCCTCCCCACAAAAAGAAGGTTCTCCCGCCAGTTGCAAATCCCATTGAGCAAGGCTGTAAAGAGAACATGACAAATATTAGTTCAGATTATGATTTCCTAGAGACATGGATGAATCAAAACGCAAGGAATCCAGTGATTATATGCATTGTACCATGTGATACTCATAGATACAGTAACTTCCAAGAGTTCCAGAGGGCAAGTCTAGAGGATACCCAGTTTGAATAAATATCTGCAAGAGAACATCATTGCTGTTAAACAAATTCAAACAGAAGGAAACATAATTAAGGCCATATTATCATTAGCCATGTCTTTAAAATATTTAAAAAGAAACAGAAAAAGGAAGAAACTTAGACAGGAAAACTAAGCCAATCAATCATGACCAATGTAATTTGGCAGCCACCTCTGGGTTTTTCTCCATCTCAGTTGTCAGAGCTCCGATTGTTCCAGGATGCAGTCTAACATCATCATCCAAAAATAATACATATTTGGTATCTTGGTGCATTTTCTCAACTCCAATCTTCAAGTGACAGAAACCAAAAAAAGTCTAACTCAGCCAAAGCCAATAAATGAACAACAAAAATGGAAAAATGCAGGTTGGAAGATAGTTTAATTTTTCATTGTCGTGATAACAGTTGAGCGAAGAACAGTTACAAAGGAGAAATAAAAACATTGATAAAATATATATATACAGTGCAACCAATGAATGCCAATCCTAAAAAGATAAAATTTGCTTCAAAAAACATACCAATTGATTATGAATTTTCTGGCTGCAAGTTGTCGATAAACCAGCAACCACAACCTTAGCATCAACTTGATCCTATGCACATTAGGCATCGACATGAGGAAAGATGTGGAGTCAGTACATACTTCAAGATAAAAGAAGGCCATATGAGCTATTAGTTGAAGTTTTGTGGACTTAAACCACAAAGATATGGTGAAACATGTCTGTACCTGATACATAGATAATAGACGGGAAACAGCATGATATGCAGGGTCTTCGGTACTTTCTACAACAAAAAGGAATTCCAATGGTCCACCATAGAGAGAAGTAATCTACGGAAATATATATATCAAGATTAACAATGAAGTTCGAAGCAAGAGAGTTCTAAAGCAAAAAGCTTAAAAGTAAAAAACTCTGCCAAGAAAAGAACACAGTGGTACTGCAACATGAGGGGCTGACCTGACTTCTCCAGTTGTGCAAATTGTGTTCTCCAAAACCTTTTAGAGGCATGACAACTGTAACTCTGGGAAGTTTAACCTGCCTACAATGCTCGAGTTCATTGATATCTTGATAGAGGAACGCCAAGCTATTGCCAGCTTTAGTGCTGTTTTTAATTCTCTTAACCTCTCGGTTCCTTAGAGATAGAAACATAAACACACACATTTCAGATAAAACTAATAATAAGCGCCTATTTGTAAAATGCAGACACTACCTGACATATGCAGCCAATAACCAGCCAAGAGCAAGGAGTAAACATATTACACACCCCTGCGGCATACGAAGAGACAGTAAGAAAATTCTTATCCTGAAGATAAAATGCCCAATCAGAGAGGTTGAGGAGAAGCATTAAGCAAAAAAATTGATAGGATCGATGTGATCTGAACCATAACTATATATATACTCTGCCTTGATTCTCCCTGGAAATCATTGAAGATGGGGGAAAAAAATTGTGTTTGATTCATCAATAGACATTCAACTTTTTCTTCTCTACGCTTCAGACGGTACTAAAAAAAACCATGACTTTTCAAACCTTTGGGCCACAAAACTTAGCTTGTCCCCGTTTGAAATTTCAATTCGGATAATGGGCAAGCGAAACGAGATTTTTGGAACCCAACGTGTGATTCAGACGAGCAAACAATGATATCCTAAAGAGTAAAGACGAAAACTTTCGATCTGAACCAACAAAAAAACACTCACCTGGATCTGAACAAAGACAGCAAAAGGGCTGCAAAAGGCTCTGCTGAGAGAGAATAGAATCGCATCGATAGAGTCCAATGTAGACATCTTTCGTCTCTCACTATTTCTTTCTGCTTCTCCTTGTGTTTCCTCCTCACGACAAGAAGAAAACAGAGGAACAAGATAATGGAAGAGCGAATGAGAAACCCTAGATTTGAAATCACCGTAATTTGTCTCTCTATCTCTCTCTCTCACACATCGAAGCAAATTAGATTCATGAAATTTCTCTCAGATCACCATTGACGGACCAGCGAGAATCCAGAGAGAAGCTAAAAACTTATATTTCCAAAAAATACACATTTATTCATTCATGAGTACTAAAATAAACTAATTTTAAATTTACTTTTCAAATTTAACATATTAAAAATAAAAATTTTAAAATATCACAAATAATTATATAAAATAATTAATATATAAAATTAAAATATAACGATGAATTCATTTTTTTCAATTTAAAATTTAAATTTTTTTAATAATAAAATTTTTTTAATTATTTAATTATTAAATTTATACTATATTAAAATTTTTAAATAAATAATATTATATTTAAAATAAAAACTTCAAAAATTATTATTTTATATCATTGCCCTTTCAATCATTTAATGACCATTTTCTTCCTTTTTTAATTCAAAATCTAAATTTACTACTTTAATTCAAATATTTTAATCAATTGGGATAACACCTTTATTTGGTAGTCACTTAAAAAAACAATTATTTTTAATATTTTTTAAAAAATTCTTTCTATTCTAGTTTATAAAATTTTCTAGTTATCAATTTTCAAATTAAAAATATATTTATTTTACATAAATATCATTAATATTTTAATTTATAATAATTTAACTAATCATAAAAATATGATATAATACAAAAAGTTATAAAATATAAATTTTATATTAAATCTACAAACCATCTCATAAAATAAAACGAATAAGTATATTAGGTTTTACAAATACAATGATTAGCTATCAAAAACAAATATTTTAGTTAAAGCGATGTATTGGAAAACCAAAAGAAAAATTCTTGGATAAATGATAGAGAAATAGGAATACTTCTACATGTATTATCTGTAAATGTGTAAAATATCTTATATTGACAAATAAATATTCAGATGTTATATGGTTTTGAGAAGAATCAACAATATATTTTAAATGCACATAAAAGATTAATGTATTATCAAATTAACCTATACATTTGTTCAAATTTTATGGCTATCAAAAGAAATATGTTCAAAGTTTTTTTTATCATTGGGTCACAACGATCCAATAACTCAATATATTCATACGAAGATTTAACAGCTTCCTGCGAGGGGCGATGGAGTCGAATTCTACATCTCTGAGATGGATGTAGAGGTGGTACAACCACTAGACCATTTGCTCCTCCCGACATGTTCAAAGTTTATAACATAGTTTTAACGAGATTTTGTTTTTGAAAGAATTAATTATTTGTATGGAGGTGAATTAAATTATATCAAATATGTTTATTTAGTGTGATTATTGCTTATTTTAAAATCACACTGAACGCATTGCGCATACAAATTCAAAGTTTTATTTTGAACAAATTTTTAAAATAACACATTTTCAATTTTTTGTTATAAAAATAACATTATTAATTTAAATTTTTATTAATAACATAATTTTTTGATTAAAACATATTAAAACTTTTTGTTAGTAAATAAAAATTATATTTTAAATTAGAAAAAATAATCCAAATATAATAATTTGAGTTTATATATAATTTATTTAAAATAAATAAATATTTTTACATAATTATCTATATTATTTTTGAAATTTTAATTTTAAAATATTAAATTTATAATAAAAAATTGTAAAATATTATTTTAAAATATTACTTTTAAATTTTTTTTCGTGAAAGATTAAGTTTGTTAATGGAGAGAAATATTTGCTATTTAAAGACCATTTCCTATTCGAACACAATAGTATGTGACAGCTTTGATAAATGATTGTTTTTAATTTATAATATCAGACTATTTCATTTCTTTTCATAGTTAATTATATTTTTGATTTTATAAGTTATTACTCATGTGACCTAATAATCATTGATCTCCTTTTTGCGACTTGAATATTTTGTGGGTACATTCTATGCATCTTTTTTTGTGATGTGACTCTAATATTATCTTATTTTGTTCTCTTGCAAAGGTTTTCAAATCAAAATTGGTCGTAAAAATGGCATATTAATTAGATTATTAAATTATCAAGTTAGGTTAGATTGATGATAAGTTTTTAATATCTTTTTGTTCAGTTATTCAAATTGGTTTTTTTTTGTTTTTTTTGTCTCATGGTCAAACAATTACTCGGACCAATCTAAAACATTGTTTGCTTACTTACGTTACTATGATTGCTTGTGTACACGAAATAAAAACTATATACCGCAAGTAAATTGACTTCAATGAATTATTATTATGAATGTTAATTTGTGTACACAAACATTTTTGGGGATAGCCAAAATTATACCAATGCTTTTAAATTGAAGAATAGACTAATATCCACATTATTCATTGAAAAAAATATTTATAAATTATATAATATTATTTATTAATAAATAAAAATTAAATATTTATATAATTTTAATTTTTATTTAAAATTATTTTTAATATTAATTTTTATATATGTAAATTAAAGAAAGAAAAATATTACGAATTTAATAGTATTTTTTATTAGTTTAATAGAATATATTGATTATCTAACCAAATTAATAACACTGACATATATTGTAATTATTTTACTAATTTAAATCCATTTATATATTTACTTAAAAATGACACGTCATCATGACATTTGTATTAATAATACGTCAAAATAAATTTATATTTTAAAATTTTTCTCAAATAATATATTAAAAATGTGTTATTAATGTTTTTTAGGATGTTCTTATAGAAAAGTGATTTAAAACAAAACAATAACAAATAAAAACTTGATTGATAACTATTATGTTTTGATAACAATGTTAAATATTTTCTTCACTGATAAGTTACTTAAATGTATTAATAAGAGAGAATAAAATACAAGTTGATTTCTAAAACGAATGAAATATAGTTATGGTTGTGACAAAACGGTTGAGTACTAGACAAGACATTGAAAATATTTAATAAATATTATTAATATAACAATAAATATATCCTATAATGAATAATTGTTTACAATAAGAAGTTTGAGTATAATTTAAAATAATCATTATCGTAAAATTTTGGTGCTTTAATTTCGGTAAAATTATTCATCATAGAATTATTAGCAATTGTTTAAAACAACACATTTTTAAATTTTTATTTCAATTTAGTATCATTACTTTAAATTTTCAATAGTAGTACAAATTTAAAATTAAAATTAAACCCTATATTGGAAAAACTAAAAACTCAAATATAATGTTTTAAATTTTTGTATAATTTAATTTGAGTAAATAAGTATTTTCTTAAAATTATTTGTGCTATTTTTGGAATTTTAATTTTAGATTGTTAGATTTAGAACAAAAACTTTAAAAAGTACTATTTTAAAGTATTATTTTAGAATAATTTGTATAGTTGTTCATTGCATTTTCAAGTTTTAAAGAAGAATAAATTTGCTCGTCGTGATTGTAAGATATCATTTGGTTAAAACTGATAAATTGTTATTCAATTATGAATCTGTTAAAAAAAATTAAAATCTAATGTATAGCTTGTAAGTTGGAGATACTGAGAGTGAGAAGCAGCGAGTAATGGAGCTCCAACATCTGAACCATCATTCTAGAGAATGAATTCAACACTCTCTGAAACTTCATCTCCAAGCAACTCTTTCTGTGAACTCTTCATTGACTCACTGAACTGAGTGTAGTGCTCAAACAGCCCACTGTCAATGGCAATCACTGATTTCTGAATTTCTCCATCTTTCTTTGCGTTTCTTCCCAGTTTCTTGAGGATTCCATATATCCCAGTAGCTGACAAACGAGCTCCTCGGCAAGCGATGATGTTACAGAGGCTGACCACAACTTTTCTCATCCTCAGAGACGACGTAGGGACCTGAAAGTTCCACCACAAACCCGTTTGTGATTTCAGTTGTAACATTTCAAGTCTGAAATCTTTATGTTTATAGGCGAGTCTAACCTCCAATATGTCCTTTAACTTGCTTCCCACAACCTTCAAATCCAGACAAGTATCCCTGCGCATTGCAGACATGTTGGTGTCCTAACGTAACCACAGAAGTGAGTAATAACCAGACATCTGATTCGATGCAAGTAACAGTGTAGAAGAAGTTAAGATGAATGGTATTCTCTGTTCTCAGCTTAGGTGGAACAATGTCGCCAAAGAAAGCAGCTTCTTCACCCATCTTCAGAAGAACTTTACGCAAGATTTCTCCCATATACATTCCAGAAATGATTTTCCCAAGAATCTAAAGAGAAAACATCATAATCACATCAAGAGGTTGTCTTCAAATTGACAAAATCAAGGTTCCTGGAAATTTGCAGTCTAGACGAAGCATAGAAACTTGCAGTAAATATCATATAAATTAACTTATTTTGAAAGGATAATTACTATTAAAAAAAATCATATTTGTAAATCAATTCTTTATCTAATACTAATATAAATGTTTAAATTACCAATTTTAATATACAAATTCTTTAATTTTCCAAAACTCAGAGAGGTGTGGAATACCTTATACCTTTATGGAGTATTTTATTTGATAAAGGAGTTGTGAGCATGACATAGAATCTATACTCATTACATAAACTAATATACATATATTTCCACATAGACATCAAAGCAGAAATTGAAGATTTATCTGTCATCTTTTTTAATCTAAGCATAGTTGAACCAATATACATATCAAATCACCTTTACTATGACCAAAAAAAAAACAAAGCAAAGCTTTTAGTCATGGTTCCTTATTAATTTCCCAAAAATAATAAAATTTGATTAGATTAATATCTTAAAATAATATATTTTACAATTTTTGATCTAAATCTCACACCCTAAAATTAAAATTCCAAAAATAATACAAATAATTATATAAAATATTTATTTACTTTAAATAAAATTAAAACATTATATTTGAGTTTATTTTTTCTAATTTATAGTTTAATTTTTGTTCATTAAAGTTTTAATGTATTTTAATCTTAAATTTATATTATTATTGAAAAATTAAACTAATGATGCTTAATTTGTAATAAAAACTAGGGCAATTGACAAAATAGCACTTTTTAAGTTTTTGTTATAAAAATAGCATCATTAGTCTAAATTTCCAATAATAGGACAAATTTAATACTAAAATACATTTAAACTTTATTTTAATAGAAAAAATTAAATCCTAAATTAGAAAAATGAATCCAAATTATAATATTTTAAACTTATGTATAATTTATTTAGAGTAAATAAGTATTTTTTACATAATTATTTATGCTATTTTTGTAATTTTAATTTTACAATGTTAGATTTGGAATAAATTTTTTTAAAAATGCTATTTTAATGTATTATTCTAAAAACTAAAAAATATTATTTTAGATAATTGCCTACTTGAATTGAACTTGTTTATTTTGCAAATACAGTTTGGTTAATTTCCCAAAGCACCAATTGTATTGATGTATTAAAAACAGGAATTAATAAAGATTTATTTTCAGTTAGATTTGCGAGATATAAACTTGATTTTAATATACAGTTAAGGGTAATAGTCTAATAGAGCAGAGCGTATCAATATCACACAATCTCAAAGTTAAAAAGATAAAAAAGGAACATATCAATCAATAGATTTTTTTTTTTATATAAAAAAGCCAACTTCAACGCCGATTCTTCTTCTTATTCTTCGTCGCTCCATTCGATTAATCCCTCTCAATCAAAAGCAATCAAATCCCTCAGGTTTGTGCATATTGACTTAAGAGATTGATCAAATCTAATCCTTCTGTTTGTTTTTTTGATATCTAATCTTAAAAACTTTTTTTTTAGATTGGGAATCGAAATTTGTTGTGAACAGAACCCAGTTATCAAAACCCTAATTTCGCTCAATCGATTCATGTTTTTACGAAGTTGTTTCGATTTTTTGTTTTGTAGAGGAGATCTCACATTATCCACAAACAATCACCATGTTGAATCGGCTATTCGGGAAACCAAAGCAGGAGACTAATACTCTCCAAACATTAGACAAGCTCAATGAGGTATCTCCCGATTCTCTGTTTTATCTCTCTTCGATAACAATTTGATCTTTATGTCAATTTTGGATTTTTAAGAATGTAAGAAAGATTGAGATAACAACTCTTTGGTGGGTCAAGGACTATTGCTTCGTTTACCCGTTTTTCTGTTCTCGAAACGAGGCTTGCTTTTTGGTTGTGGAATTGTTTCTGCATTGATATAGCTTTGAGAGAAAAAAAGATGCAATGTTGGCTTATTGTTCTTATTTTTTGTAATTTCTCAACGGAACCATTGATTGTTCTTCAGACTCTTGAGATGTTAGAGAAGAAGGAATCTGTTCTTTTGAAGAAAGCCATTGGAGAGGTTGAGAAAGCAAAAGAATTCTCCCGAGTGAAGAACAAACGCGGTAAGACCAAATCTCATTCTGATTATTATGAACCAAATTTTGGCTTGGACATGTAAGAATCGGTTCAGGTATCCTACCATATGTAGAAATCCATGAATTTGTTTGTGTTGTCACTAGATAAGGTTATTTTACGCATATTGTGTTATCATGCAGCGGCCATACAGTGCTTGAAAAGGAAGAGGTTATATGAGCAACAAGTTGAACAGCTCGGCAATTTCCAGCTCCGTATTCATGATCAAGTGAGCTTCTTCTTGTTCTGTTAATTTTTGAAGCATTTTAATGAAATTTTGTTACTATAAGCAATAATGGAATATGTTGTCACTCTTTTGTATACAGATGATTATGTTGGAAGGTGCGAAAGCAACAACAGAGACCGTAAATGCTTTGAGGACTGGTGCTTCTGCAATGAAAGCTATGCAGAAGGCAACGTATGTGTTTATTTACATTAACATTTTTTACTATCGAGTTAAATAAAAGTATGATTTGAGCATCAAACTAAGTGTGTGGATTGTTTTGCAGAAACATTGATGATGTGGACAAGACAATGGATGAGATCAATGAGCAAACAGAGAACATGAAACAGATCCAAGAAGCATTGTCGACTCCAATTGGGTCTGCGGCTGATTTCGACGAGGTAACTCATCTCTATACATCTTAAACAAACTCTTTTAAAAAACGCAAACTTCTTCAGCTTTCTCAAAATTTGTTAATTGGCTGTCTGTTGCAGGATGAATTGGAAGCAGAACTTGAAGAACTAGAAAGCGCAGAGCTAGAAGAGCAACTTCTTCAGCCAACAACAATTGCTCCAAACGCTCCAGTCCATGTCCAACCCATTCGTGCTAAGGTACGTCCATCTGACGAAGATGAGCTTGCTGCATTACAAGCTGATATGGCTCTTTAAGGTAACCTTTCTCTTATCAAAAAAGAAACAAAACCCATTGAAGATGTTCAACATTTTATCGGATTGTTAAAATGGCATTCGTTTACTGCAACGAAAGCTAGCCTTGGAAGATTTCAGTTTAAATGGGAAAGCTTTGTGTGTGCATTTGGATTAAAACAGAAAGAAAGATTATATGTATATAAGAATCCGAGTCAAATTTATCAGATAAAATGTATTTATTTATATTTATAATTTGGCTCTCATGAACTTATGCATTTGAACGTTTCTTTACATCCTTTTCTATATGATGCTCTGTTGAAATCTTCCAGGTTACAATAATTATTTTTCTTTCATCCTTCCCACTTTGGATCTGTTTACCGTTTCGCCGTTTTGAGTTTGTTAAATATAACTACGCGTCGTTTTGAGGTGAACCACCTTTATATTTTCTACTCACTGGATTCACATTTCTTAGGTTGCTTTTTTACTGTCACTACTTAATGTTAACTTAGACATATCTTTAATATATTAACTGAAAGAAATATTTTTTAAAAATAATATTATATGTATGTTTTATTTATAAGAATGTTATTATGATGTATAATGAGTTCAAAATATACATATAAATAAATTTAAATTATTACAATAATTTAATATATGTTATTTATAATATTTTGATTAGAAAATTAATATATTTTATTAAATAAATCAAAACAATTATATTAGTTTATTTTATAAATTTGATACTTTAAATTATTATTATTTTTAATATTTTATGAAAATATATTTTAAATAATAATAATTAATTATTTAAATATGATGAAAACTATCATATTAAAAATAATATCAATATTTTTAGTAGATATAATCAAATTTTAAATTTTAAATAAAAATATTTTACAAATAAATATAAGAAATTTTATAATTAAAATGATATTAAATTTATTTAATAATTATTTTAATTGGATATAAACCTAGTTGAATACGAATAAAATTATATCTAACAATTGTTTGCAATCCTTTATTGTGATATATTAATTATATTCTATAGGTAAACAGAAAAGCATGACCCACATGTTCCCTTTTGTCATCAAATGATCTAACAAACATTATTATAAAATTAATATTATTTTAATGTGTGTTGTTGCTTTAACCATTCGGATAAGATCTATGAGTATACTAAAACCTCTTTTCAAAAGTACTCAATATCCTTTTTTCTATAACTTCAACAGTTTAATATTTGAAGCAAAATAGTTAAGTAAGCGTCGTTATCATTTATATTCATTATGAATCATTCACAAATATACCATATGAATTTAAATAAACATATATGATTTCTTACAGTTCTTTTTCTAAACCAAATGTGTACTTTAACTAAGATATTTGATTATAGAAAATATGTCAACGTATTATTATAATTTACAAGATCTCCACATGTATAACTATAAATTTAGATCATTATATGAGCCAATGTATTAATATAAATTGATACAAACTTTCCTATTTTTAATAATTTATTTTCTTTACCAATAATTTATTTTTTCTAAAAATAAAAGAAAAAAATATTTTTAAATAAAATCATAAAAGAGCAAATATATTAAAATTAGAAAAGTTAAAAAACCTATAAAATAAAAATTTCTAAACAAAAAAATCTATAAGATTATAATGCACGAAATTAATAATAATATCTACATACAAATTTTTCTTTTGTTGAAGAAAAACTAATTTAACCAATAAAAATACAAATAGTTAAAATAAATAAAAATTTAATTTAATTTTATATTGAAAACTGAAAACATTACGTATAATAAAAAAATAATTGACAAAAATATACTTTTTACGTTTTTGTTTCAAATATAAAACCATTAATTTATTTTTGATATTTTTTAAAATAATATAAATTAAATATTAAATACTTTAAAACTTAAATTGAAAAGAAGAATCTAATATAATTTTTATAATTGATTTATGATAAATGAGTATTTTTTACAAAATAATTTATGTTATTTTTTAGAATTTTAAAAAATAATATTTTAAAATATTACTAAAAATAACTAAAATATTATTTATTAAAAAATTAGTTTACCCCCGCAAACTTAAAAAATAATTTAATAATAAATATAGGTTAAAATAACATTGATTCAAATTTTTGTTATAAATATAACAATAATCATTTAAATTTTAAAAATATCACAAATTTAATATTAAAATAATTAAAAATTATTGTAATAATTTTTTTAAAAAAATTAAAAAAATAAATTTAAATATTATATTTGAATTTATATATAATTTATTTAATATAAATAATTATTTTTATATAATAATTTATGTTATTTTAAAATTTTTATTTTTAATATATTAAATTTAAAAAATAAATTTAAAAAATTAATATTTTTTGATATTACTTGTAAATTTATGTATGATTAATTAGCCACTATTTAACAAATCCAAATCATATATGATGTTGGATAAGCTCATAATCGTACAACATGCACGCACAGTGTTTTCGATGTAACTTAAGATCCATTAATTGACTTTTAGTACTATAATTCCCTATTTAAATACCTTTTGATTTATTCAAGTTAAGAACTATTCTTTTCCCTAAAGGACACACAAGTACAGCTACTCTTCCCTAACACTGATTATCGACTCATTTTAAACACTTAATCACTCTGATGTGTTAATCACATCACCCACCTCTCCACGCATGCCTAAATCATTATTACACAACTAATCACTACTTCAACTGAAACAGTGTTAAGTTATGTCCACTTTCTACTAAATAACAAAATTTACATTCATTACTTAATAATTACATGATATTGCTTTTCTAACATCATAATATCAGAAAATAAAATTAAAAAACACACACATATCTATATTATAATATTAGTGAATGATCATAATTAACAAAATAATCCTAAACACCTCTGTACACCGAGAAATCTCCCTGGAATCATAGATAATATAATACTAGAGATTATACGAAATTAGTAAATAGTATTCACAGATAATTTTCCTGAGATGATAATCCTTTAATTAGTCCTTATCAACGAGATAAAGCTATTCCGGTTTAATAGTCGGGTTAAATCACATCACCAGCTCAGAGACCCACCCGACATCAGGAGTTTCATCCACTCCCTGACTCGGATCCGGGTCAACCTGATCCACGCAATTCTCTTTGCTCAGCTTCTCGAACATCTTCGCTCGGAGTTCACGACCTGACTCGACCCTTTCCATCGCCGCTTCTTCCTCCGAACCATTTCCCCAAATGTTTATATACCCGACTTTAGGCCGGGTCGGGGTAGCTGGTAGGCTCCGAAACCCAGGACCCAAGACTGATCCACGAGGCGACCTATAACCGTACCCCATTTGATTATTGTAAGACGAAGGAAGAGAATTCACCTTGTTAAGTTGTAAGTTCCTCAGAGACGCAACGACGTCGTTTATCGAATTGGACCCGAGTGAACGACTCAGTAAAGAAGAGGAAGAGTCCGAGTCGGCTCTCGGACTCACCGGAGGAGAATTAGACGTCGGAGAAATCGAAAACTGAAACGCCCTACGGATCGAAGACACACCGTCGAAGGAATCGACTCGATCAGCGCTTTGATTTGGCAAAACCCTTAGCTGATCCGGCGAATGAGCGAAGAAACATACGCGGCGGCGACAGTTACTACCGTCTTTACACGGCTGAGTCCGGTAACGAGCAGGGTGAAGCCAACACTCAAAAACGCCGTGAGAGAACTCACACGCGTCGCCTTTTTTGCAACCGCCTTTCCTGAAATCAGGACAAGCCGTTCCAGAGTAATGATACTTTCTCGGATCTCTACGGCGAGCTTTCTCTCCAGGATGAGCATAAGGGCACTCCGTCCAGTCATGACTACGGCCACGGGCGCATCTCCTGACTTTAAACTCATACATCCGGAAATGATCACATGAATAGGCATCGATTGGAGAATCCGGACCGGATAGATCCAGATCTAAATCCCGATCCGGCTCGTTGGAGGGAAGATAACGCTGCAACGCAGCCAAAGCCTCAATCATGCTATTTCCCATGGAGTAAATATCCTGCGTCCTATGATCATCGGAAAGTGGCCATGGGGGAATATGAACCGTTGGATGAGTTTCTCCGATCATCATCTTTTTTAGACTTAGTTTTTCCAATAGGTTAGTTTTCTTTTGTGAGTGTGTTTGCTAAATCTCCGGCAAAGCTTTGCTTCTTTATAAACTGATGCTGAGTAGTGGGAAATACTTAAACCAATTCCGGGTTAAAATCCAAACCATGATTAAATTAATCTGCTTTTTCCAACCCCGGTTAAATCCAAAAAGAGATGCTTACGTGACATGCTTGTGATGTAATGGTTAAGAAACAGCGGCTTATGACCTTCCCACAGGAATTCACTGATGACGTGGACGTTTCGTGACTAACTTTACGTGACAGCACTGTGAACGAATAGTTAATATAATAAAACTGTTTTAATTTAAAAACTTCGGCAGAAGCCCTAGAAGTTTCCCGATATATTATCCGTTATATATTATTTAATTATGTATATTCTTTTGTATAAAAACACAATAAAATTACATTACAATTAAAGAGTAAATTGATTGGGTATTTGGATAGAGAGAGAGAGAGAGAGAGAAGAGGGATGAAACATAAGTGTATGTGAAGAAGAAGACATGTTGGAACAAATTGGGAATAGTAACGTTAAAAGACATTAAAGGAGACTCTCTTATGCTTCTTTACTAAAATTAGAAGCAATGCCACCTCTCTCGTTTATCCTGTCTCTTTTTTTTTTTTCTCTTTTTCTTAGTCACTGTATTAAGTTTTTTTATATTTAAGAAAACTTTATTTGGACAAGACCGAATTTTTGGAGGTTAGTATATAAGAACAAATCTTTCACATGTATAAAGGGGAACGGAGGTTAGTAAAAACAAATCTTTCACATATATAAAAGGAAACGCGTTATAGTTCCAAAATATTATATACTTGTAAATACATACGAAGTTTGGAGTTTTTGCTAGTTGTTGTTAAAAAAAAAAGTTAAATATCGAATTTCTTTCTAATGTAAAATTTTTAACCTATATGTAAAATTTTTAACCTATGTTCATCCGAAATTAAATTTAGCAGATTAACGAATTAATTTATTACTAAATTGATAGTAAATCAATTTTGACTCGTTTTTGACTTTGTCTTGATTCGTTTTTACACAATGGTCAAAATCTGATCAAAATGAGATACAAATCGGATCAAAATTCAGATCAAAACGGAGTAAAAAAAGAGGTTAAAATTAGATGAAAATTGGTTTGTCGTTGGTTAATTAATAAAATAATTGTTTAATTGTTTAAATTTAATTTCAGATGAAAATAGGTTGAAAGTTTCAGATTAGAAAAGAATTCGACATTTAACTTTTGTTTGACGATAAATAGAAAAAATCCAAATTTAATGTGTATTTACAAATGTATGAAACTTTATCATGTATAATTAGATAGTATTTCCAATATATAGTAATAAAACTGTAAATTTTGTGTCCAATACTAATTTGAAGCCAAAAGAAATAAAACAAAATGGTGCTTATCGTTGATAGTTTCGTCGATATTGAATAATGGAAATATTTTACAATTCAAAACAAATAACATAACTCTGGAATATTACTTTGTAACACATAAGAGAAAGAAAGTGGACCTCTAAAAATGATAAAATCTGCTTTGCTTCATCTCAGCCACAACTTCTACCTTTACTTTTTCTTTCTAAATATCCTTTTTTCTGTATATGAATGATAGGATATTCATTTTACTGGGTAATAATAAATTCAATAAATCTCGAAGAGGTCATTTTAGAGGCATCCATTTATTTATTAACACATCAATGCCATTTTTGTATTACTAACCAAGAAAATCTAATTCTTATAATCCATATATACTTTAGTATAGTTTATCAAAATGCAAAAGGTAATAAAATAGAAAATGACGGAAAGTAATGATATAAAAATTAAAATTACACGTGTTTTTACTAAAAGATCTTTTAAATTCACTATCAAATTTCAGCTAAAGCGAGGTTGAACAAGTTCAACAGACAATTAACTTGTTACACTAGTCTCAAACATTCACAAGATTACATACAATTTTGGAATATTTCACCAAAATCATTTTATCCCTTTAATTTTACTTTCTTTTTTAATTTTCTTGTGATTGTTAGATTGTCAAAATGTTCCGCCTGTTTATTTATCATGATTGTTTTGTGTAAAATTCTAGATATAATTTTTTTTCCTCATAATTCTCATATTTATTTTTATTGTAAGTTTACTTATTTTTTATAAAAAAATTAAAACTTTGCTTAATACTCGAATTTGCTTTTTTTATTACAAATTTTTTCTATTAATCCAAAAATGTTAGGTTATTTTATATGGGATTCATAAAATTAAGTTTTTTCCTTTTTCTTTTGGTCGTTACATGATATGTTGACTTATTCCGTTGTACTACTTCACCGTTAAGTTAATAATGTTTGTAACCTAGTGTATTTTCAGTTTATATTCAAACTAGGATCCATGTTATATTAATAAGTCATCTTTCTGCAACTAATGTTTGTTAAGTATTCTAATTCATGCAGTTTAGTTATATAAAATCGAATTTTACTTCTTACAAAAACGTTTGGACATCACAGGCACACATTAATCATCATAGAGGTGATTTGCAGTAATACTGTTTTTTTTTCATAACTAAATGCAAGCAATAGTTTTTTGATGAAATTAGTGATTAATCCTTATATATACGTGCATGCAAAAGCAACCATATAGTTTCAATAGAAATTAGTTGCCAACGTAGGAATACGTTAATGTATTTGAACATGAAGATAAATACACGTGTGTACATAATACATGATAAGAATGCCACATCCAAAGGAAACAGTGAGCATGAAGAATATGCATGACCGACCATTAAATTCAAATTTAATATCTTGTACGATTCCACCAAACATTATATATACATCTCACCTTCATGTCTCCTACGTGACCCCTTAATTATTCTTTTTAGTTTTTATTAATTTTTCTAATTACATTTGGATCAACATAGATTACACAGTAATTTTTAGCACCTTTAGATTAAAACCTAATGTTTATGTTGACAATGACCAGTGTTAACTTAGTTATACGATTAGAACTTAAACAATTCAATTCGTGGATACCGATTAGAAAAGTAGATGCAAGTATTGTATTGTATTAATCAGTTCGGTGTTACAAAAATTGGACGAATTATTAAATGATAATTTTTCCAATCTCTCTTATTTTTCATATCTCTAGGTGTCAACCACCCTTTTTTATACTTTCAGTTTACTAAAATATTAAATGATAATTTTTCCGATCTCTCTTATTTTTCATATCTCTAGGTGTCAACCACCTTTTTTTATACTTTCAGTTTACTAAAATACGATGTTTTACAATAAGCACATGAAAGTGAGTGAATAAAAAAAAGGATTCAATACGAGAATTTTTTATGATGTCACCCATTCTAGTACTATCATGACCCAAGCATTTTTAACTGTAGAGTTCTGATGGGATCCAGTACATTAGTGTTGGTATAATTTTACCCGATAGTTCATATCATACAATCGTATACATGTTATTCATCCAGTTTTTGTAATAATTTTTCGTCAGTTCTATTCCTAAAAAATAAAATACACGATGTGTGGGACTCATGTAGATGATTGAAAAGTTTTTGATCGGCGATACGATGAATTTAAAAATGTTAATATAATATGGTTTTGAAATCGTAATTATTTTTGTTGAGAAAAACTTCTGAAAGAATCTAAATATCAAAATTTGGTGAGATTGGATATTTTAGAAATTCTCTTTAATTTTTTGAAAATAGCGAAGATCTCTTAATTCGACCAAATTTCATGGTCGTTGGAATAATTATTTTTTAGGCCGAACTCGATGTTAAGGTAGGCGAAATTGACATCCAGCAACTATTTTCTTTGTTCTAGGAGGTAATATATTGTAGCTATAATAATTACAAATATCAGTAGCTAGTAACGAATATATGATTACAAATATAAGTAGCTAGTAACGAATCTAAGATATTTTACAGAAAAAAATCCTTTTAAAAAAGCTTTATTAGAAGCATATGTGTAAGATATTTGGAAGGTATTTACTGTAAAGAATGAGAAAGTTTGCAGAAACATCAAACATGTTCATACGTTTAATAAAAAAGGAACATGTCCAAAGAGGGCAACCTAATCACTTGATCTGTCTCTTCAAGTCACGTGACATTGTTGTTTCATTCAGGCCACGTGTCTTATCCTCATACCACGTGTCCCTTCCTTTTGGATCAAATCAGTGGGGGCAAATAAGTTGTACGAAAAGTACACGTGGTACAAGGCTTTTGGCCTTTGACTGCTGACGTGTTATTGTCTCTGTGACATTTACAAAGCTTGAGACTGGTCTTTACTCTCCAGTAGGAACCATTTCTTTTTATTTCTTTTATTATTTCGATTGGATTTTCTTCGAGTTTCCGGGTTTACCCGACCTGCTCGGAGCTAAATACGGTTTAAAGATTTAACCATTCTATTTGAGATATTTTAGCCAATTTTGTTTTTGTTTCAATAGTGATATTTTCAATTTTTAAGGTTGATGAATCGATATAACAGAATCATATCTCAAAGGTTTTAGTTTAAGAAACCAGCAATTTCGAAATAAATAGATTTTATACATAACTTATAAAAAATAAAAGGATTTTCTAAAAATTAACCAAAGAAAGTTGTTTTTACAAAATTTCGATCGGTCAAAAATTATTTTATCGAAAATATATTCTTTATCATTTGTACACTATTATCCACATATTTTGCCTATAAAAACCACAAAAAAACGAATATGAATTAAATTTAGGAATTAACTAGAAATTAATTATCACGTCGTTGAAACTAATTTTTCTGATCAGAATTTAGACGGCACATCTTAATTTAAATATGATATCAATTTTAAGATGGAGAGCTGATATTGATATACGTTAAGTTCGGCGAATGTTAATACAATATTCTATTTAATAATCTATTTTTAATTTCTAAATTTTCATTTAATACCAACAATACATTTTTATTTTGTTAAATCTTTTATAATTTTTATTTTAAACGTCACATTAATGTTCATAAATAACACCATTGGTATCCGACGACATCAAACGTTTTCGGAAGATGTTTTTAATTCCTTAAAAATAGTGAAGATCGTACATACTAAAGGTTCATGTGTCGAAATTGTTAGGATGATTTCGTTTTAAACCGAATTCGATGTTGGGATGCAAAACAAATGTTTAGCTGTTTAGAGCATGCAGAGGTATTGATACAGATGCTCCGATTTTCAGCTGTAAGTTTCGTCTTATATGTGTCGGTGGTCTTCTAGAGCAACTTTCTCCAGTTTGTTATGCACAAAGTGAGAGAGAAATAGGAAAAGTTGGCGAGAAGGTAAAATGAGATTTCAAATTTTAGATTTTGGGTTATAAAATGATATTATCAGAAATTCGTGGGAAAATCGTAGGAAAATGAATCTTTATAGATTTCATGGAAAAATCGTAGGAAAGACATAATTGTAGTAATTATCTAAAGCAATTATATATGTCAAATGAATGGACATAAACTACAAAGACATAATTGTAATAAAGACAAAAGAGTTACTCTTTTGTTGGATTCATTGGTCATTAAGACATTTCTTAATATTGACTGAAAATGATTTTGATTGATGTATCATTTGGTTCTTTCTGCATAAAACCTGCCTCGTGTCATCATTTTTTGGGATTTTGCAAAGATCGTATGTTGGATTGTTTGTTTTGTTTTGTTACAT
Organism: Pugionium cornutum; assembly: GCA_018901935.1. Lineage (NCBI taxonomy): Eukaryota > Viridiplantae > Streptophyta > Magnoliopsida > Brassicales > Brassicaceae > Pugionium > Pugionium cornutum. The sequence goes on from CM032161.1 coordinate 19,436,808, forward strand.
AGGACTTCGCAGGTTTACAACTTTTTTAATCAACTAGATTGGATTACGATTTTTAATTTAATTATTTAAAATAAAATTTGGATGATATGTTTACTATTAAAAATATTTCACTGATTTGTTTGGATTTTGATATGAAATCTCTTAATATATATAATATTATATTCTGAATTTTCCTTTATAATTTTTTTAGTTTTCAAGTTTTCAATAAAACATAATACAGTCCAACTAAAAAATACTTCATATCCAACTAATCTAATATTAATTATTTTTATTTTTATTTTGAAGTGCAACATTCATTGCTTTTAGTTAATATTCATACTATAACGAAAAGAATACTGCATAAAAAATATAGTAATATCATAAAATAACATTTTTAAATTTTTTATTTCAAATCTATTATTATAAAATTAAAATTTCAAAATATCATAAATAATTATGTAAAAATACATATTTATTTTAAATAAATTATAAATATAAAATATTATATTTGGATTTTTTCTAATTAAAGTTTAATTTTTATATTAAAATGAAGTTTTAATATATTTTAATTTTAAATTTATACTATTATTATAAATTTAAACTAATGATTCTATTTTTGTAACAAAAATTTAAAAATATGCTATTTTATACAATTGCCCTAAGAAATATACTAATTTTATATTTAAATTGAAGAATACGGTGATTCAAAAAGAAAAATATTGTAAACAATAAATTGAATTCAAATAAGAATAAGATAATCAATTCTTTGATTTAAAAAAATAGATAAAATAATAATAAAATTATATATGATCGAAATGAAAATAAGAAATTCAATATTTTTTCTTGTCACATAAACCATAATGAACCGAATCAATAACTCAACATTTTCATATAAAAATTTAACATTATGATACAAAGAGAGGTGAATTCGAATTATACAATTTTAAAATAAATATAAAAATTCAATTTATTAAGATTTTAAAAAATATAAAAATGAGAAAAACTAAATAAGAGAAATAAATGGTAATTAATAGAAAAGGGCATGGCAGCCGTTGGATGTCGCATTCGTATGATATGTTGTTTTCAAGTCCAGAGTGCAATTATGTATAATAGCGACGTTGATAAGTATTATTATTATTTTGCCAACTTAATATTGTTTCTTCGTCACCTTTTTCCGATATATGTAAAAAATATATCCAACACTCAATATGTTCATTATTGATCTTTGGGGTGTGTGTTTGAACTTTTAACTCATTTATAAAATACTACATATAATAAACCACTAAAATATATATTATTATTTATAGGTGAATAAACGTGCTCACATGTTATATTTTACATTATTATTTGATAAATATATTTAAAAAAATAATATTTAATATATATAAAATATTACTTCAAATATCATTATATAAATAACTAACTTAAAAAACAAATACCAAATATATATAAAAAAAATTAAAATAGATTTTTAGTATTATGAAATTTATATTTTTATTAATTTATTTGAATCATTTTTATCTAAAACTAAATAAATTAACTATTAATACATTTTAATAAATTATAAAGATTGAATTTACATTTATATTTTTCACATTATATTCATAAATATTATGAAATCTAATATTTAAATTCAAATATTTATTGATATATTTAAATATTTTTATCCTAAAAATAAATTAACTATAATATTACATCTAAAATTTTAAAATTTTACATTTATATTTATATTAAAAATATTTTATAAATAAATATCATTTGAAAAGACATTGACAGTGATTTAACATTCACTAAAAATTGATAAAAATTACAAACTATTTGATTAAATGAATAAAAATAAAATATAACAAAATATTATGATTAAATAACTTCCTGCATAGTACGGGTCAATTTCTAGTTTATATATTAGAAAAATTCAATTCAACTTTTGGTTTATTTATGTTTTTTCTCCATATTTAATAGATTAGGAATGATAAAATGTTATAAAATCTAGGAAAAGATATATAATTATGAAATAAATTCTGTAAAACCCGGAAGAAAAAATCTCTAAATCTTAATGTCATTCTTATCATATTTCTACTAGGATAATATCTGTGTGATGCACAAAAATATTAAATTTTCAAAATATATACAAACATCAAAAATAGTGGTCTAATTTTTATTTTTAATATTTGATATTAAAAATAATAAATATGGGATACAATTCATATTTTTACAATTTAAATTTTAATGAGTGAAATAATTCATATGAAACTTTTGCTATCTATTTCAACATATATTATATAAACCCAATCCAATTCTTCGCTTTTGGATATATGACTATTTTTTAATTATTTTATAAACAGCTTTGCAAAAATTATGATGAGACATTATTTTTTAGTATATAAATACATGAAAACATTGATCATTTTAATGATTAATGATGAGTAAAATGTATTTTCTTGAAACTTGGTAGTAAATAAATATTCAATTACCAGTTGTATCTATATGAGGAGAAAATACAAGATTGATATTTACCTTGAGAAGAGAAAACCGATTTCTCAAATTCAGAGAAATTTTATGTGAAATTTTGTAAGTTTAGGTATGATGTAGAAAAAAACATGTTATTTTTATTTTTATGAGATGTGCAAATGTAAAATAAATGTGAATGTATAATCCGTTTACTATATATAGTGTTATGATTTGGTCTTAGAGTTTTACGATATTTAATTAAATTTTTTAAAAATAATTAAATTTGGTAAATAATTAATATAAAATGTGGAATTTAATAGTGTTAATGAAGTTTGTATATGCACAAAATTTCAAAATTTTCACTTTTCTTTTATATGTGTACAATATTTAAATATTCATGTAAAAGTAATTTTCTATTTTTAAAATTGGTAAGTAATTAAATGTGTAATGCACAAATTCCAAATTTCCAAATTTTTGAATTGTAAGATATTTAAAAAATAAATACGATTTAGAAACTCATTTAGTAATATCTCTATAATTAGATTACCTAATTAAAATGTTTGAGTAATATATAAAATAAATAATTTATGTTTTGAATTAAATTAATTAAGAAAATTGGTGAAAGTAAATATGGTGATGATACCTAAATAATTTTTATTCTCAATGCTTCTCCTTTAATATATAGTAGATTAACAAGATATCCTCTTCTCCTATAGCTTCATATATTTTCCCTATAATGTGAACGTGATGAACAAATTTCAGAGGAAATAACTGCAAATTTTCTTAAATCCATTCCACAAGGATCTGATTAATAAAGAGTCTGGGCCTATCTTTTAAATCTCTCACGTAAGTAGCCCACTCCTTTATTCATTACCATTTAACGTCAGTCTGAACACGAAGAGATTCATATATTTCTTTGTTTTACTCATAACACTTTTGTCTGAAGAGATTTATATATTTCTGTCTGAATACGAAGAGATTCATAAAACAGCCAAAAAAACAATCAAAACGGAGCTTTAATCCAACCGCTACGTAGGATTGAGTTCTATTATCACGCATGACACTTTGTGCAATAAAAGAAGCTTTTTTTGTTGGTTTCTTTTGATTCGGCTTGAACTTGCCAGCTTACAATTCTTGCTAACGAGATCACTAACTCTTGTTCTATTGCTAGGAAAGAAGGCCATGCCGTCGGCCTGTTTATAACGCACACGATCTCTTTGACTTCGATGGCAAAGATAATGCAATTAAGTCGGTGGGCGACCATATATACAATCAATCGCCCATGCCAAACTTCTTGCATAAGCTTCCTTCCGAGAGCTTGTGGTATCAAGAGCTCTTCGACTATGAAACAAGGTTTTCCCTTGCCAATCTCTAACTACCCATGTGTTGGAGGTGGGCTGCGCTCCTCCTTATCCAAAACTCGGCCCAAGAGGAAGGCCCAAAAGAGAGGTCCACTCCCGATAGGAGTGAGTGCACATCGATCGAGGAACCACCGGACAGGTCAGGACATGACAGGACATGACAGGACAAGATCTGACATGTTCGATCTCACCGAATATCGATAACCGCGAAAAGTTTGTCAGTAATAAATGGTATTTATGAACATTTATAAGTGGTAATGATTACAATGTTAAGAATACGACGAGCTGAGAGTATAAAAAGAATATGGTTCGCACCATAAAAGATATATCTCTCTCTTTTAATAGTTCGGAAACAACGCCAAACTACCACTTGTAATAAACTCTCTAATAAATAGAAATCTCCGTTCAGTTTATATAATAGACTTCACTCCGGTAATCTTAGACTCAACACCATGCCGCGCCACACATAAAGTAGTTTTTTCTGCACGATACAACGATGTTGCATTTTAGCCATTGAAACGGCGGAGGATTCCATCACCTACATTTTATAGTCCCCTCTCCTTTTTCCTCTGCGCTAACTATCTCGCGATCTAAATAAACTATTTATTACGTATACAAAACAATAAGAGTTGTTTACATCAAAATTAAAGTTAAATAATAAATTTCATGATTAAGACTCTGAAGATGATTACATAATGAAGCATAATGAGAATTTGAATGATTATATCAAATAGTATATCAAATAACAATGATGAGTGGCTAATTAATCATTAATCAATACATAGTTGTAACATTCAAGCCTTTTATGCTCGCATCCTTTTTCAATTCAAACTAAACAATACATAGTTCTACATTTAATAATCTAATCGTCAATTTGATTTTTGGAAAACCAAAAACCCAATAATTTCTAAAAGAACTAAACAGAAAAACCAAATGCTCTCATCTCTATAAATTTAGAAAGTATTATTACTAATTAAACTATCATGTAATCTTTAATTAGATTTAACACAAACGTGGGTATATTAATTATGTTCGTTTGTTAGCGAAATCTTTTTGCAATTGTGAATGCAATATATTGTTGTTTGTTTATCTATTGCAGTCACATATGATCAATCGTAATAATAAAACGTTGTAAATACGTCATAATATTTTAACTATTGATTAAAACAACAATGTGATTCAAATATGTATCATAACTATATTGTCCACCGAGAGAAGAAGCTGATCTGAGAAGCCAATTCCAGAAAAAGATTCAACGAAACGCATCACAGATTCAACTGAAGTTGTCTCACCGCATTCAAATTCAAATGAGTGGCCATTCTTAGTCACAACCGTAATCACCGATAACAAACAGAAAAATAAGATATATCCGTAACTACGATCATAATATTGATTGTAACCATAATGTTGACCGCAACTATAATCATAGCAACAAACGAACAACACTAATATAAACTCTACAAAGAACGCGGTTGAACGCGGTTGGTCGACATTGAGAGGAGTGTAGCGTTTGTACTCTGTGTAGGAAAAGAGTTGAATTCATTGTATTTTGAAAGGTCATTCTACATTATTCATTTTTTATTCAGTGAATAATATTATTCACGTTAGCCAAAGTCACAATGTTTCCGTTTTTTTGGTTCATTTGTATGCATTTTTTCAAATATATCAAACTGAGCCAAAAATATACTAAAAAGAAGAAGAAACGAACATAGAAAAGACTAATACAAAAATAAGCGTTCGTTTAAGTATAACAAACGGATAAAACAAATAAAATAAAAGCAGACAATTGATGATTTTAAAAAAGATATTAAAAGAATTAGTGATTTAAAATGATACAATAACAACTAACCTTAGTTATTTCAAATCAATATATATATATATATTAATTTCAATCCAAACATGACAATTTGGATTTTGTAAAGATTAATGAGTAATATTTTAAAATAATATTTTTAAATTTTAGTTTCAAATTTAACACTTTAAAATTAAAATTTTAAAAATATCACAAATTATTTTTTAAAAATACATATTTACCATAAATAAATTACAAATATAATTAAAATATTATATTTAGGTTCTTTTTAGTTTACATTTTAGTTTTTTCTTATTAAAAATAAAGTTCTAAGATATTTTAATATTAAATTTGTATTATTTTTGAAAATTTTAATGATGCTATATTTGGAACAAAATTTCAAAAAATACTATTTTTGTCAATTTTATAAGATTAATTTGTTGTAAGAAATTAATTATTTTTAACATTAATTTTTTATATATAAATTAAATAAAGAAAAATAATCGTTTTTACGAATTTAATAGTATAATTTTTAATTTAATAAAATATATTGATTTTTTAACCAAATTAGTATCAATAATATATATTGTAATTGTTATACTAAATTAAATATATTTATATATTTATATATTTATTTAAAATTTATTATGATGATGACATGTGTACATGATATTTATGTTAATAACATATTAAAATAAAATTATTTTCATAAAATATTTTTCAAATAATATATTAAAAATTTCAATCCAAAAACGACAATTTGGATTTTGTAAAGATTAATTTGTTGTGAGTCCATTTTGTTTCTTAGTACAAAAAGTCCATTTTGTTATAAATTAAAACAAACGACTATGGACAAAATTTGAATATCGTTTTGCAGAAGAAGACAACGTTCTATGAACGGTGGAGTATCCCCGCCGCAATTTATTATGTATATACCACTTTATCAATCTATTATCTTAAATAAATAAATAACATACAATAAAAATTATAAGAATTCACGTAAGAAATATCAAAATGATACATTTGATTTAAAAACATTTTATCTAAAAAAAGAAATGAGTAGATGCTGAGTCAGAAGTTGGTCAAAACACAGCTACTTGAGATAATATTATACACGTCAGACTGACTTGTTTTTTGTCTACCCCAATTTGCTAATTGTTTTATTTATCAAAAGAATAACATTGAATATCATACAAACAGAAGAACACAGCTGTTCTTCTCGACTTTACTTTTTTTGCTGCTAAGGACTCGTTTTATTTCATTATTTCACAATTCACAATTCTTAATTTTCCTAGATTTTGCTTACATATTTCTAATTTGCTCTCTCTCCTCTCTTATCCTTTCTTTTTCAAAATTTTAGATAATCTTGTGTACTTTTTTTAGTAGGAAAGTTTGTTAGTGGGTATTCAAAAACATATCACCACATTCATTCTCTTCATTGTAATTAAATTATTGAAAAATCACTAATTACACGTGCTATAATCAAATATATCTACAATATTTCTTAATAAAACTTTTTAGTATAAATATTTTTTATAATATAAAAAATTAATTAAAACTACTAATTTCATTACTTTAATTAAAACATGTTACAAAATCTTTTATTTAATTCAATCAAAATTTATTTATAATATTGTATTTGTAAAATTTCAATTATTTATTTTTACATATATCTACTATATATTAAAAGAAAACTATTGGAATTCAAATGTTTAATTTTTAAGATCCAACGGATTCAAAATTCATGAAATTTTAAGATGTTCAACAGAAAATTATAGTTATAGATAACACAATAAAAAATATAATAGATCTTTTGTATTTTATTTAAAAATGTATTTAAATATAAAAATTTAAAATATTAAATGTCTCTTTAAACATATTTACCAGCTTAAGTTGCCACGTATTATATAATAACTAGAGTTATGTCTTTACAGAATAACCAAAAATAGTAATAAAAATCCACGTCAAGAGATAAAAATCTAATAAACTAATAACTATTGAGATAAGATAAGCTCAAGAGAGACTCTCATTTTCGAGCGTGTTGAACACAGAGAGGGCTTCATAGTTTACGTGATTTACACGTGCAGTAAAAAACGAGTGAGTTTGGTATAACAAAGATACGGTGAAATGGTGACATCTTTTTGTACATTAATTTCAGTTTGAGGACAGAACATAAGTTATGTTTGAGATCTAAGGACTTGCATTGTCTCCAAATATGCAGGAAGGACTTTTTGATTTCATCAATATAAATATCTTCTCCATTTTCTTGTGTTCAACAACATCTTCACAATTCACACCCTTTCTCGTGTGTTTTCTTTTTCTATCAAATTTTTCTTTTTAGATTGCGTATCAAATTCCGAGCAAGATGACTATTCTTGTTCAACATTTGCTCTCTGCTGGTAACGTTTCATTGCTTTTTTTCTAAAAAAATTACTAAAAAAGAATCATAGACATAGACATATACAACTCTTGTTTTCACCATTTTAATTTATATAAAAACAATGTTGTTAATACAGTTACTAGATTATGGTCAACATTACAGTTTTAATTTGTTGTTTGATATGTCTTTTTACAAGTTTCGATTTTTTGAGTTTATTGACATCAGTCCATGATAATATATAATCAATAAAAACTAAGAAGTGATTATTATTCATTAATTTTTTTTATTATAGATTCAAGAGTGGAGGAAAAGAAAGTGATAGAGGAGAGGGATGATGAATTGGTGTTGGATGGATGTTTTGTCGTTCCAAAATCTAACGAAAGTGATGGATTCGATGCTCCTCATATCAATTTCTTAGGCCATTCTTTCAGGTTTGTTTTTTATTTATTTATTTTTTTTACTATTTTTAGATTTTTTCTTCATTACATAAAAATTAATACATTATATATATATATATATATATATATATCTTTAATATATTATTTTAGAAATAATTTTTAAAAATAACCTCAAAATAAATAAATTTCAAATAATATGCTAACGTGTAAATAAATTTAAAATAAATAAATAAATAAATTTAAATTATTAAAATAATTACAATATATTCAATTGTTATTAATTTGGTTAAACAATCAATATATTTTATTAAACTAACCAAAATACTATTAAATTTGTAATTTAAATTATTTTTATTTCTTAATTTACATATACAAAAAAATAAAAATAGTTTTAATTAAAAGTTATAATTGTATAAATATCTAATTTACATTTAATAATAAATAATATTATATAATTTATGGATATTTTTTCCCATGCAGATCGTGAGTATAAATCTAGTATATAATATATATATATATATATAATATAGACATAATTAAATGTTAGTTCTAACTTTAACCAAACTTAATTACATGTAATTAGTTTAGGGGTTAATTATGAGAATTGGACATAAATTGTACAATCTAATTCTGGTTTAGGGATTATGAGAATGGTGCAAGCGAGAGACAGCAAGGCGTTGAGGAATTCTATAAGATGCAACACATTCACCAGACTTATGAATTTGTAAGGCAGAAAAAACCTTATTTAATAACTTCATTAGGGTAATTTAATTAGTGAAATTAGAAAGTATTTAATGTTAAGTGAAAACAATTGGACAGGTGAAGAAGATGAGAAAAGAGTATGTGAAACTTGACAAGATGGAAATGAGTATATGGGAATGTTGTGAGTTATTGAACAATGTGGTGGATGAAAGTGATCCTGATCTCGATGAGCCTCAAATTCAACATCTTCTCCAAACAGCTGAAGCCATTCGCAGGGATTATCCTCATCAAGATTGGCTTCATCTCACTGCCCTAATTCATGGTACACATAACAAAATTAATTACCTCATCTCTAATATATTATTTGAATAATTGATTCGCTTATACGTATTGCTTTTACTGCTATTTCGAGAGTTACTTCATGTATTGCTTGACGTAAAAGTAGATTTGTTTTTTTCTTTTGTTGAATCTTTTTCAAAGTTCGATAGATAATTTGATAAGCCAATAATTTCTTTTAGCAATCACTTTATTTTAGCGGATCTCAATATCAGTATTTTTTTATGGATTACCATCTCAAATATTGCTCCGATTGGACTGATGATCTTCTCGGACCAGCTAGTGATAATCGCCTTGGTAAACTATTGCCTCACAAAAATATCATGATAACGTTTTATCATCACAATGAATTTCAAATAAATATATAAATATATTTAATTTATTAAAATAATTACAATATATGTCATTATTATTAATTTGGTTAGAAAATCAATATATTTTATTAAACTAATCAAAAATACTATTAAATTCGTAAAAAAATATTTTTATTTCTTGATATATACAAAAATTAATATTGATAATAATAAATAAAAATTTAAATTATATAAATATCTAATTTAAATTTTACTAATACACAATATTATATAATTTTTGAATATTTTTTTTCTCACGATAAATGTAGTTAGTTTATATTACGAAAAAAGCCAAATAATTCTTATGATTTTGGTTTGATTATATGCAGACGTTAATTATAATTTTCTAATTAGGTTTATATTAGTCTATTTTTAAATTACAAATGTTTCATTCACTTTGGTTCAGATCTTGGAAAGGTTCTTCTTCTGCCAGAGTTTGGTGCTCTTCCCCAGTGGGCTGTCGTTGGTGTGTATTAAATATAATTATCTTCTTACAAACTTTTTATTGGCAATATACAATTCTTAACACTTCTATTAAATTACAGGTGATACATTCCCAGTTGGATGCAAATTTGACTTGGCCAATATTCACCACAAGGTAAAAACAATACATTAATTGGACAATTGATAAAAATAATAATTTTTTAATTTTTTTTGGTTTTAAATATAATATTATTAGTTTAAATTTTTTAAAATATCATAAATTTAATATTAAAATATCATAAAATTTCTTTCTAATAGAAAAAATTAAATTTTCAATTGAAAAAACTAAATATAATATTTTAATTATATTTATAATTTATTTATCGGGTAAGAGTAATATCCTAAAATAATATCTTTTAAAGTTTTTGTTCTAAATCTAAGACTCTAAAATTAAATTTTCAAAATTAGCATAAATAATTATATAAAAAATTTATTTACTCTAAATAAATTATATATAAACTTAAAACATTATATTTAGGTTCTTTTTTCTATTTTAAGGTTTAATTTTTTTCTAATAAAATAAATTTTTAATGTATTATAATTTTAAATTTATGCTATTATTGGAAAATTAAACTAATGATACTATTTTGGAACAAAAACTTAAAAATGTACTACTTTAATCAATTATCTTTATGGTAAATATGTATTTTTTTAGAAAATAATTTATAATATTTTAAATTTATACTATTAAATTTAGAATAAAAACTTTTAAAAAGTATTATTTTAAAGTATTACTTTAACTAATTCTGTCGGTATTATATTCGGATTTTGCTAAAAATAATTTTGAAAAGTATAACGGTTTCGAATATGTATGATAACATAAAATTTAATTGGAAAAAGTGTAAGATATCTTAATAATATATTTTTCATTATTATTTTGGCAGTATTTCAAAGAAAATCATGATAACAACAACCCAAAATACAACACAAAAAATGGAGTTTACAGTGAAGGTTGTGGACTGGATAATGTTCTCATGTCATGGGGTCATGACGACTACATGTATTTGGTAATTAGTATTTTTGTAACATTAAATTTTATTTACATCTTATTCTAATTTACGAAATTTAAAAAAAAAAATTATAAAAAAGATACAAGAATAGCTAAGAAAGAATTAATATGATAATTTAAAATAGGTGGCTAAGGAGAATGGGACGACTCTTCCTCACGCAGCTCTCTTCATTATTCGATATCATTCTTTCTATCGTATGTATTCCAATCATATGTTATAATAAATAAAATATGTAATCGAACATTAATTAACATTTAGATAAATAATCATGCAGCATTGCATAAGGCAGGAGCCTACACACATTTGATGAATGATGAGGACAGAGATGATCTCAAATGGCTCCATGTTTTCAAGTAAGAATCAATTTTTATATTTTTTAATATATATAGTTACCAATTTGTTATACTGACAAATAAATATGGAATTGCAGTAAATATGATTTATACAGTAAAAGCAAAGTTCTTGTAGATGTTGAACAAGTGAAACCTTACTACATTTCTCTCATCAACAAGGTAAAAATTACTCAAATACACAATATAATTTTTAATATATTATTTGAATAATATTTTTAAAAAATAACTTTATTCTAACGTGTTATTAACAGAAATATCATCTTGACATATCATCACCACAATAAATTTTAAATAAATAAGTTTAAATTATTAGAATAATTACAATATATGTAATTGTTATTAATTTGGTTAGATAATTAATATATTTTATTAAACTAACAAAAAACTATTAAATTCGTAAAAAAAATAATTATTTTTATTTTCTTAATTTATATATATAATCAAGTGAAACCTTACTACATTTTCCTCATCAAACAAGGTAGAAATTATTCAAATACACAATATAATTTGGAAAATAAACATTAAAATACTACATTTTTGCGTTTTAACCATTTAAATATCGAGTTTTTAATAAGTCATTTAAATAACCATTTATATTTGAATGCGCTGACTTATGTATGCGATTAGGTAATACTAACATTAAAAATAACACCGTTAACACCAAAATTGATTTTAATACAAATTGTCTTGTTGTATAGGTTTAGTTGGTTAAAATAAATAACTGAGCTAATGGTTTTACTTCTTGCGTTAATGTTTACTAATCGCATATCTAAATCGGCATAGTAAATAACAAATCGTTATTTAGATGGTTCACTAAAAAATTTGGTATTTAAATAATCAAAACACAAAGATTCAATATTTTAATAACCATTATCTTACGCAAATTTGCTAAGTTATATTAATCTCATATCACATCTACTATTATAAATATAAACTCTATATTATCTTTGAACTTTGCAGTATTTTCCGGCGAAACTAAAATGGTGAGATACAAAAGTTGAAAGATCATCAAAAACATTCTACTTGGAGGATGAAAGTTGTCAGAGTTTCTTTTGTATAAATCGGAAGAAAGTGAATCTATCAGTTTAAGAATTATGTTTGCATGTAATAAGTATTTTAATATCAAAAATCACTTCTCAATCAAAACGATTCTAACTTTGGACTTTGTAACTGGAAAAAAGAGTGATTTTCTCATTACCAGTGTGATAGAAACAAAAGGGTTTTGCTTTGAAATTAATGGGCTTTGTCCATAAGTTGTATAGGTGAAAGTATGTTGGCTTTGCTTGTTTCCACAATGCAACCATTCATCACCATTTCCTCCAGCATGAAATGAGCTTTTTCCAGATGGAACATTATGTCAAGCTCACACTGCATTTAAAAACTTCATCAATCTCAAAATGGAAACACAAATCTACTCTTTCTATTCAGTTTCAGACTACTATGAACGAAAGCTTACCACATTTCCAAAATGTTTGTCCATGGTTTCTACCAAAAGATGTATAAACTCTAGAATCGCCAGCTCGTTCTAAGACAGGGAATTAGAGAGAAAGGAAACAATTTTGAGATTGACGAAAGAAAAATAAACGAAGATTTCTTCCTTATGATCTATAAATCAATCATACACATTCTTCTTTATTGTATATAACTTACTTCGTCGTCATCAACCCCAACCATGAAGAAGAGAGAAGCGTAGCGCCTGTAGACTATCTTGTAGTTGCGATGCTCCACAAATGAACACTGTTTATTAAGAATGGATGCAGTAGAATTTAGGAACAAAAAGTGATTTAGAAACAAAGAACTCAAACATCATTCGAAGCTAAACCAAACCTTTACACAGGCAAGAAGAAAACAAAAATACATGAATGGATCACAGGAGCTCAAAATGATACTAAACATGAAAAATCCAAATTAAATTAGTTTCATTTCAATTGGCGAATTTTTCAATGATTTATGCATCACCACCTAAACAATCCCAAATCGGCTCTGCATTAGTCTTCGATTGTCCAATCAAATTGCAGATTATGACGATATCCAGAGACTCAAAATGTATTAAAAAGAAGCAATACATCTAATGCCGGATGATCTAATTCGCAGTTATCAAAGACCAATTCCCAGGATTTGGAAAGCTAATCACGACCCAAGAAGATCGAAAACAGTCGTCAAGTGACTTAAAGAGACGAGATCCGATTAGAATCAGTAGGGATCTGATTGAATTAGAAGAGAAAGAGAGGTTTACCTGCTGGTCGTTGCGGGCGAGGCATTTACGAACGATCTCGCCTTCGAGAGCTCGACGTTCCTCAAGAGTAAGCCATTCATAGTACTGAGCCAAACGAGTCTGACCTTGCTTGTTCACCATTAATATGAACCTTATTCCCATATCTCTCACTCTTCGTTTGCTCGCCGAACTCAGATCTTTGGATGATGTTTACGTCTTCTTTTTCTTAGAGAGTTTTACACTTTGTTCAATTTCATCTTTTTCAGAAGAAAAATGAATTTAAAAAAGAAAATAAAAGAGGTTGTATGTTTCGGCCCATATTGAGCGTAGCCCACATCAATAAGCCCACTTAATAACAATAGCCATAGTAGAATATCATGATTCATGCCAAAGATGTTAAATTAAATTTCTTATTTTTTTTGTTATTTTGATTATTTTTATTTATTTTCGCTTATTTTGGTTTTTTGGTTATTTTGGTTTTTTTTGTACCGGATTATTTTCGATTATTTTTTATTTTATTCGGTTATTTCGTTTATTTTGGTTATTTTTGATGAACCAAATTATTTTCGGTTATTTTTACTTTTAATTTTAATAACCGAAACTAAAATATAACTAAATCAAAACCGAACCAAAATATAAAATTGATCGAATAGATCTTTAAACACTCTAATTAAAAAAACTAAAACTAAAAATAATTGATCGAAATCGAACCTATCTAAACGCCTAGATTTATATGTCAGACATACATATTTATATTGATTTTAAATTATTTTAATATCTAATTTTTATTACACAATATTTATGTGGCGGCTTGCATATCAAAACATAAGATTCATACAAATGTTTGTACTCTTGTGACATTCAAGTATTTATATATTATAATATAAGAGAGAGGTACGAAATTAAGGTGGAAAAACCATGGGAATGATAAAATAGTGTCATCCCCAATTTTTTATATATATTTTGAAGCATATTGAATCGGTTGGAAAGAATAGAAAATATTTCCATACGTTTTGAATTTAAACTAATATTTTTGTCAAATAAATTTTTTTGATGTCGATATAACCTGTGATAACAAAATCTCCTTCACAGGAGAGTAGATATAATCTTCATATAGCATGGAGCTTCCCTGCGATTGGATTACGAGCATTCAAAGACAATCATCATAATTTTAGTTGGAATGATTGAAGCTTTCTCTGTTTCTGCTGCTATGTATTCACAAGATGATTGCAAAGTAAAGAACATTACCAAAAGACCAAAGAGCTGTTATCTCGTCTCTATAACTTAAAACATAAGATATAAATTACCAAAACGGTGTAAGTGATCAAAAACAAGAAAAGCCTTTTGTTTTTGTCTTTCAAACGCCCAACAAAAAAACTGCAACAATATAAGGTTGTGTGAATGCATAGCATAACCATTTTCATTCGTCTTCCTCGATGACTTTAGTTCCCAAACCAGACAATCCTTCGGCTGGAATCTCAGCCACGGTAACGAGAGAGTAGAACTCTTCTTTGGCATCTTCATCATCGTTTCTCTTACGGGCAATGCGGACTCTGATTCTCCTAGGAGGACCTCGGATTCCTCTGCTCCATATCTGCTTGTTGAGCTTAACATCAACTCTAACGTCGTTTGTTCCCATTGCTTTCAATGCAAACTTCCTTATCTCTTTTATGGCATTCGGTGCCTTCTTCTTGAAGGTGCTGTTCATTTCATATAGATTGTCAGTTAAATTGCATTCAGAGAACTCAGCATTTTCATTAGCTTCAAAAAGAGCTTCAAGTAACCAATGAATCAAACAAACCAATTAGCTATTTACAGCATCACTATGCACAGTAGAAATCAAATAGAGACGAAAAGCATTCTTTGATCAAAGCTCTTACTCGAATCAACCGATGTTTCCGTTTCAATCTAATCAACATCAACTAACGAAGAACGACGAAAGGGGCATGCTTTCACAAACAAAAATCGAAAATGGAGAGAAGAATGGGTTTACCAGCCATGAAGGCGCCTATGGAGATTGATAGTGTACTCTCTGGTAACGACCTCCTCCTTTCTTCCCTTCCCTTTCTCCATCGTCTCCGATCTCTGCTTCTCTCTTCAAAATGGAGTTGGAGACGGCACACACAGAGATAAATAAAACATATGTCAGAAACCCTAACTTCCGTGAGTTATAGTTTGGGCCTCTTATGGGCCTGACGGGCTTTAGGATACACTCAGGTCGTCGGACGAGGTACGTCTGCTTCAAGAACTGAATCACACATCTTTCCAGTGGCATGACCTCATTTAAAAGATAGTCTCCATCTTCATCAAGTGCCAGTTGATGCAGAATTTGAACTAAATCGACAATCTATAATTGCATTTGAGAACATCTGCAGGTGGGTCTTGACTCGATAAGAATTAGATAGTAAAAATTTGAGGAATTAAATGGCCATTTTTCCCATTTTGATATTATCTCTAATACATTCACAATCTTATCTTTTATAATCCGAGAAATATTTTAACAAAAAATCCGTATATTCACGTAATTTTTATGTGTATCATATTAATGTGTCATGGTGTATCATACTATAAAAATATTTTAGTCACAAATATTATATAAAAAATAATTTATTAAAATATTTATTAAAGTAATATTAGATAAATATTTAACAATATTATATTTTAATTTCTAATATTTCGTCATAAAAATCAAATACAATATAAAACAAAATATTATATATTTTTAAAATTTAATCAAATAAAATATAAAATAAATTTAAATTAATTAAATATTAATCATATCTAATATTTTTTTATTTATTTCATGATATTATCTATCCAAAATTCATTGATATAAACTAATTTCCAAAATTCATGTATAGTGTATAAACTGATTTCAAAAATTCATTTCTATAAACTGATTTCATGTTTCATTTGTATAATCAATATTAAAATTTTATTAAACATAAAATTAGACTTTTGACTTTTGAAACATAATTTTGCACACTCAACCAGAACATAAAATTGCATATGTGGAGACGACAGTTGAAACATAGATTTGATCAATTTCTTGACTGGATAAGAAGATCTAACAGCATGTTTAACACAAGCACACAAGAAACATAAAGCATACTAAAGGATAATGAAAAGGGGCATACAGAGTCAATCTGTCATATGATTCAGCTTGGAAAAAATAACTTAAAAAACCTGTTTAGCAAAATCTTTTACTTCAAAAAAACATATTGCAAACAAAAACACTTAAGCTTGTCTGTTTCTTTGCTTGGCACCGGACTTAGCAATCCTGAGGCTTTTGCTGATGACACTAAGTCTAGCAAGAGCAGCTTTCTTCAAGTCTGGCCTGTAGTAGTTGTCAACCACCTGAATAATTTTAGACAAAAGATTGCTTCAGATTATAGCTTCATTTAGCACAATGAAACGTGTAATTTATAAACATAAACATTGTGAAGATCTATAGAGAAAGATTGAATCTTAATCTAAGAGATGAGCTCAGATAACGATATTATTTCTTTGGCAAAGCCCCACCAAGGAGCTGCATTTCCTACATCTACTTACTATCATACCATTTTTAATAACAGATTTGTTAAGTGAATTCTCCAAATAGATCAAGGACCGAATATCAGCACCATAAAAAAGGCATTAAAAGCAGTAAAGATTCGAGTCCATACCTGATTAACAACAGCCTTGGACATCCTGGGGAACTCCTTTTTCAGGACAGACTTGTTGACAGAAACCTTAGGCTTGTTCTGCTTCTTGGTCTTGGTCGTAGCAAGCACAACAGCTTGTTCCTTGTCAGCTGGCTGGATGGTCACCGTCTTTTTGTTTGCAAGACCTAAAGCCACATCAAAAAGATTGCAGCATTAGCCTTGTTCAAGCAGTGATTTCCAAATTTGTGATCAAGAATCCTGACATAAAACTATTACAACCATTGTGCACAAAAATATAAAATTATTTTCCAATTTCAATCCAACATATATTAAGTAATAACCTCTATAATCCAAACCAAGACATAAGATTGTGCTTTAGCCCAACTCAAACAGCCAATGCCATTCTTAAGCTAGAGGAATCGAAAAATAAATCTAGTACAGAATAACCAGAGATATAAAGTAAACACATTTCCTAGTTAACTTTATTCACACATCCAATTTCAACCACCGTCATCTAATATTCGAGATTTGAGATACATCCGCCCACACAAAAACAAACAAAGTAATGCTCAATCTTCAGAAAGGACATCAATTTGTTCAGACGAGAGCAACAATTTTTTTTTTAAATTTACCAGAGTGCTTGTATGAGTTCAGGTTGCAGAGATTGTTGCTCTCTTTGCTGAACTGAACCTTAGAATTTCCTCTACCGAACTGCTTCACCAAGAAACAGTTGTTGGTCTTGACGATCTCCCAGATCAATTGTCCTGGAACTGTCGCCATTTCGAAACCTACATACAGAGATAAACAGATCGATCCAATGGCTAGTAAAGAGCGCACCAAATCAGAAGTTCTATCAAATCAGAACAGAAAACACTTGGGAGAGGATCTAAGCTCACCTTGAAATTCGCAGAGAGAGAGAGAGAGGGAGTCTTTTAATGGTGGCGCCGGAGCTTTGTGATAGAATACCATGGAGCTACTTATATATGACCTCCGAAAAAGAAAAACCCTAGTTTATGGTGACTGTGTAAATAAATAATTTAAAAAATATAATTAAAAAACGATTCTCAAATATTTCGTAAAATACCATTATTTCAAATTTTTAATACTAATCATTTAAATTTCTAAAAACAATATAAATATAATACTAAAGTAATTAAAAATCTTATCTTAATAAAAAATTTAAATTTTAAATTGGAAAAACTGAATCTAAACATTATGTTTTAATTTTATATATAGTTTATTTGAGGTAAATATTTATTTTCATATAATAATTTAAGCTATTTAAGAATTATATTTTTAATATGTTACATTTTAAAAATAAATGTAAAAATATGCTATTTTAAAATATTATTCATATCATAAATAGTTTTATTTTTTAGAACTATCTATAACCGCTTCCAAAATTGGACAAATTTTTTCGTGTACAAAATCATATTTCTTTCTGAATAGATTATAAACAATATTAAATCTTAGATTCGTTTTTTAATTTAAAATTTAAATTTTTTCTACAAGAAAACTTTTTAAATTATTTTAATATTAAATTTATGTTATTATTAAACATTTAAACTAATAATATTATATTTAAATTTTGTCCCGAGTTACCATTTGCTAGTTTAGATTTTTCAGTTCATTGGAATTGGTTTAACGTTTTGAAGTCACCTGGTTGTGGTGAGCACTATGATTTAGTTTTGTAAAGACTGGTAACTTTTGCCAATGATTAAGCTTTGTTCTTGGTTGACAATAGTGTTGCATATGATTGAATAGGTTATGTTTCTGACTCTTATGTATAATTCACATCTTCGTCTCTGGTTTGAGAAAAGGCATGTCGGCTCTTTTTCCAAGTCTACGCTTTGTTTCCATGGTTGGAGAAAGGCTGTCTTTTTCGATCTGCATTTGTCTATACTTCATCTTGTTTTGTTTATCCGAGTATGCAACTAATAGTAGCAGTGACTTAATCTTGTTTGACTTGCTATTTACAGTGGGTTTACGTTGTAATTACAACTCCTAATGACATTTTGGATCATGAAGAGGCTATCAAAAGGCATGTGGTTGGTCAGGTTCTTTGGTTTCTTCAATTGAAGAGGCTAAGACTTTTGTGGGAACATGTCATTTGTCTGGCTTTATAAAAATTGTTTGTTTGCTTCTTACATTGTACATTCAGCAAAATGGCAATTAGAGAACAAACTTTGTTTCTATTGTGACAACGTTTCAATGTTATTAGAAAAAAAACTTTAGCTTTACAAATGGTGGCACCTAAACACAAAATAAACAACGACGAACAAGCATAATCACACCATTGCTCCAATCTGTATGATGTGTAAGAATATCAAATTCAATCAGAGTAAAGAACGAGTGTGTATGATCTGTGACAAACAATAAATATTTGAACACAGACAGTGCCAGATTCAGCGGCGATTAGGAGCACGAAGAGCCCCAAGCCTTGCAAATATATCGTCATACTCTGGGAGGTTGGGATGAACATGACTAGCTCTCTCCTTTGGTGGGATTTCTGGATCCGGTGATGCTACAGTTTGAGGAACTACAGACTTGTAATTTGGAGATGGCTGATCATTAGACTCTTTTTCAGTTTTCATTGTTGTCACTGGGAACGAGTGCTTCTCATGAGCCTTTGCTTGGCCCTTGGTCCTTCGAGAGGACCCGGTTGTTACCATTGGCTTGGAATTGACATTTGCATCATCTCTTTTGACTTCTTCCTCATTTTCATACGAGACTGAATCTGGGGTCTTGGGGTTTGTTTTCTTCTTATCTATCATTCCCGTTGTTGGCTTATGAGTCCTCTCTTGACGTCTGGTAGACGCTCGTGTAAGGAGATCTTCCTCTGAGTCATCATGGCTGACACGAAAATGATGATATGAGGAATGGGTTTTTGGTTCTGTTATTCCTGAAAATTGCATGTCTGAGTCGTCTTCATCAGTAATTGATGACTGAGTTGTAAAGCTTGGTCTCTTGTCGTTGTTACTTGCTTTACTGTAAAGATCTGTTCTTCTGCCGGTAGAAGAAGATATCGACTGACCAACATCATCGGTTTGGCTGTATTCCTTGTCAGACTGGGATGATGCTTCTTTTCGTGCTGGACTCATTCTGTAAGGTGGGAGTGTCTTTTTATTCCTAAATCCACCGAGCAAAGGTCCAAACTTCAGACCAGTCTGAGCCTCTGCCTCTGCCTCTGAATCTGATTCTTCCCGTACCTGTGAATCATGTTTGTGCTCTTCTGTGTTTACAGGGACTTCAAACTTCTGAGATAGATCAGATGTCAAATTCACCCTTTCATCTACACCCCCAAAAACTTTACCGCTGTCTCTTGGCTGATCATCATCGCTTTCTGAATTTGGACCATAACTGTCAAACTTGGCATATGGATCCGGATCATGGCAGGAAGCCGGAGGACTTATAGAGACATCATCAAATAATGGGGAACTTGGGTTCTCTTGGAAGACTTGTGAGATCGATCTACTGTGTTTTCCATGAGACTTACTATGGTCTCCTTTGAATCTCCAGGAACCAGTTGCGGCAGATGTTTTGCTGCCAAGCAATGAGAATCCAATTCCAGGATCAGTATCATCTTGATAATGATCATCTTCGGCGTCAAATTTAGGTTTATCGAAAAATGAACTATAATCATCATAAGTTTCAGCAGCATCATCATCCTGACCATGATCATGGTTATCTATATCTTTAAAGCTGCTCTGAGATCGGTGATCATCATATGTGGCAAAGATGTTTTCCTTCATGGCACTCGGACTCAGTGACTTCATATAATCTGAGCCAATGACATCCTCATCAGAATAATTGCTTGAATGTGACTGCAATGAAGCCTGGCTTGACTGCTTCCTTAAGTGAACATCTTCTCCTGAGTAACCAACATTTAAATCCTCCAGGGAATGTATTTCTGATGGCTGATCTACAGGAGGAATCTCAGATACCTCTTCCCTACCATATATATCTTGTCGAGTTCTGTCCATATCTTCATACAGCATCCTATCATTTCGTCTTGGAGAAAAATGAACTTCAGAAAAACTTTCGCTTTGTACATTCGATCTGTTATTGCTACGTGAAGGCTCGTTTCTGAAATTAGCAGATGCAGAAGATATAAGCGTCTCAGTTGAATTCTTCCTCGTCATCCTTTCTTTGCTAGAAAGTTCCGCAGCTGCTCTAGCAGCAAAACTTGCTCTTTCAGCGGCTTCAGCAGCAGCGCGCGCAGCATCTGTAGAATCAACAAATTCTGTTTCCCACTTATGCTTACTTCTTCTTGGAGATGAATTCTCATCGCCATGATTTGGATTTCTACATTCCCCTTCATCTGTCCTAGACCCTGTCCAAGTTTTGACGTTAAGATTTAACGATTTGACAGTCAAACAAAACAACTCCGCTTGAATGATTCAATCAAGAAATAAAATGAAACAGCAGTTCTTACAACGATAGTAGTCATCAGCCTTCCCAGAGGTAACATTGTTGCTACAGCTTGAAGATCTTCCACCATTTGAGTAAGAGTTCTCTGGGGAATGATGTCTTTCACTTGATCCATGTTGAACATTGACCGTAGCTGAAGCTTGGATGATTGGAGGTTGTTCCTTGTTTGCGATTTTAGAGGAATCCACGTTGATACTACTCGCTGACTGAAACGAGCAGCCAAGTACAGTTATGGTTAACGTTACCAAATAAATAGATGAAACAACCAATGGCTGTACTAACCAACAGCTCATTGTCTTCTGGATCTGGTTCAACAAAAGATTTTGCCTCCCATACGACATTGTGGTCTGTAGCAATATCCATCAAAATTTTGACCTTTGTTGGACCATCTGGGGCTTTGGTCGACAATTTTTCCACCAACTAGAAAGATAACAAGTAATCATTATCAAGAAGGGTTCTTAATAGGAAATTTTGTATATAACACAATCGAGAAAAGAGAAGCAGCAACTTACGAGGCGACTCACACCAGAATCTGGACGCAACTTAATAGCAGAAGTAGCAAAATCCTTTCCATACTTGGCTGTGAATTGCTTACCGATTTCTAAAAGCTCCGGGACATCTGATAACCTCTGGGAAGCAAATAAGACACTCGAGACAGATTCTTTCAAATCAATGGGACAGTTCCTGAAAAGGAGCAAAACATTATACAAGAAAAAAAACAATGATGTGGAGTCAAATGTTCACCAAAGGAAACAAAAAGAAAGTGCAGATTTTTGTTACTTTTGGGATTCGAGAACACCCAAACGAACAACAAGAATTTCACAATATATTCCAATGAGCTCATAAGCAGCCACTGTCTTCTCTTCCCTCACTACATGTTCCACCTGAGAGATAGATAGATAGAGAGAGAGAGAGAGAAACATAAACTAAACTTCCAGATTCCCTAAAATCTTCATTCTTTTGACAGAAACAGAGCTTAGATTGCTTACCCGAATTCGGGCTGTAGAGGTATGACCAGACTCGAGCAACTGAGCTAACTCTCTCCTCAGCTGTTTAATCTGAATATCCTTTTTGTTCTTGAGTATCTTGAGGCGTGAATTCGCCATTTGCAAAGCTGTTTTGCTACACATACATCCACATTCCAAACCCATGGAAAATAAATAATCAACACCTATAAAGATAACCTTATGAAACAATATGAGCAAAATAGAAGAACCCGAATCAAATTACCATTTAGCAGGCTTGAAGCCTCGATGAAGCACCTTCTTCATGTCCAAACAAAATTGATCGAACAAAATTCTGGGTTTTGCTTATTATATCTCAGCCGCAAATCTGTGATCTGAAAAATGGAATTTCCGCGTCCCGGGAAACTACCCAGAAGAAACGTATGTTATTGTTTAATTAAGAGAAGAAGAAGACATATATATATATCTTATGTGTTCACATTCGACGAATTAGATACAGACAGTAGACAGTAGTAGGCTTGACTTTTCGATCAGACCAAAGCTTGCCTCAGAAAATAGATACATATCGTAGACAGTACTAAATTATTTATTGGGCAATGGGTCTTGCTTATTTTTTGTTATTTTTACTTCGTCTAGTTTTGTTGTTTATAGGCACAATGTCACTCTTCTCCCAGGTCAAAATACTATATCCAATTTTCTGCCAAAGTGATAAATTTCCATATGATGATAATAACAAAACTACATCCCATTCCACTTACCAAAAACTTTGTTCAAATTCTTTTCAGACAATGTCAAATCGTATGTGAAAATATATTTCGAAACCTCGATAACTTGATCATAGTTCATAACATTAACATAAGAATAAAGAAGAGCTTCCAATCAAGACTTGCATTATAATGTTGCCATCCCTGCTTACATGCTGCCAGGATTTACGTGTTAAATCATTCAATGTTGTTGGATCTAAGCTAAATCTATCTGCTACTTGCAATTGCAAGAGTTAATATCATCATCAATCACTAAAGACTTTTTTGAGGCAAGCTTTAGTTTCAACACCAATGTGATGCCTCTAAGACCAGAGTATATGCGCAGCAAAACTCAGAGCTCAACTTTCATATCATTACCAAATTGACTGAACATGATTCCAATATCCATTCCTTGATTCACCGTAGGTATGACTACCGAATAAGGGCACTTTGTGGAAAAGCCGACCTTTTTGTTCTTTGATTGTTTTATCGATTTGCTTAACCTGTTTACGCAACGCTGGAACTTCTTATGACAGCTTATGTTAGTCATACCTGCAAAATGGGAATCAAATAAACAAAGATTTCAGCGAAAGTGTGTCAATTCAAGACCAAATGTTTACCACTTGAACCCCTTAAAAGATGAGATGATCCCTAAAGCAGTAGAGTCAGATAGAACCCTGATGGCCTTAAGAGATTATCATACTCGATATCCTAGCACCCTGTTTGTTTAGAGAAGCGGGACAGGCCAGATTAACCCCATTCTCAAACCTGAGGTCTATTCAAGCCATGTTACATTCATACTGAATTTATCTCTCTCTGTATATAGAGGGGCCTAATGGGCTTATCATTCTACTACCGGGTCAAAAACTTACACCAGAATTTGGCCAAAGTGAGCTTTTTGAGATGATAATCCCGAAACTACATCCCAATTCTTGGTACACCTAAGAAAAATGATGAACCTTTTTCGTGCAAATAGGTCTAAAAGTAAAAGTGATTTGCATTCTTGATTGATTACCTTTTGACTCAACACAATTGTCATGGACCATACAACAAGCATCAAGATCATCACAAGGCTCCTCACCAGGACATCCGAAATGTCCAATCCCACAATATTTACCATATCGAATGGAAAGAGCTGAAACAAAACGACAGAAGGAAACATTCATAAGTGAGTGAGTATCTAAAACGCAAAAAGAAAAAAAAAGTTGCTCAAAAACCAAAGGAAACTACAGAATCTTTTAATCTTACTGTCGCAATTCTGTGCAATGCAGGTTCTAGTGCACTCCTGTGACAATTGATTCCAGGAAAAGACAAAAAACATCATTCATTTTTTGACGTAATAAAACACGAAAGAGAACATTATAATGGCCAAAAATCAGAAGAGGAATCTAGAAATGTAAGTTAAATAGCATATCATTGTCAAAATCAGATTTTGGTATGGTTAATCATTCTCATTAGCTAATTCTGCATGAATGTGAATCTTTTCCTCTAATCTTAAAAACTAAGATTCACATTTAGAGTGAAAATGTAGAGATCGAAGGGAAAAGTGTTAAACCTCGCTGCGAACTACACCGACGAAGACGGCGACGAAGAAAGCCGCAGCGAAACGCATCAGAGAAGTGCGAATCATCAGCTTCGTTGAGGAGATATTTGTGAATTTTGAGTTATCGTCGTTGTCTTCTTCACTAAGGTTTCGAATTTTGGCGAAAGTTACAATTTGGATCTCATTGGTCTTCCAGCTTTCTCGCCTTTTGTTCTTTTTATTTTATTTTTTATATTTTTTTTAAATAATGGACAAAAATAATATTATTTTAAATTTTTATTTCAAATTTAGTATTATTAGTTTATATTTTTAAAAATACCAAAAATTTAATATTAAAATAATTTAAAACTATTTTTAATAAGAATTAAAATTTAAATCATAAAAAATATAATATATTTAGTTATATTTATAATTTATTTATAGTAAATATATATTTTTAAAAATAATTTGTGTTATTTTAGAAATTTTAATTTTATAATGTTAAATTTAAAACAAAAATTTAAAAATATATTATATTTTAGGATATTAAAAAATTGCTTTTGTAAAAAAATTGTAAAGTCTAGCCAATCAATCAGGGAAAATGGTATGTATAAAACTAGAGTTATAGAATATTAATATTTATAAGAATATATATTGCTGACTTTTTATTAATTACTTATAACTGTTTTTATCCTTAATAAAGATTTAGATTTTTTATTATTTTATAACCGAATTTTTAGTAATATAATACATGATTTAATGCTATTTTTAAATGATTATAGTTTAATAGTTTAGATTTTTTTTTAAAAAAAAACTAATATCATTTTGAATGAAATATTTAAAATTTTATTTATGGATTGGATTATGTATTTAGCTAAATATTTCAATTTTAGTGGATACTAAAATATTAGAAATCCGATAAATTACAAAATAGATACAAATAAAAAAATATTAAGCATTCTAGAATCTAAAATATTTATTTGAGTAATATCATAAAATAATATATTTTAAAGTTTTTGTTCTAAATTTAATACCACAAAATTAAAAAATTAAAATATCACAAATACTTATATAAAAATATTTATTTATTCTAAATAAATTATACATAAATTTAAAATATTATATTTGGATTTATTTTTTTGATTTATAGTTTAATTTGTTTCTATTAAAATAAAAAATAATATAATTTAATATTAAATTTGTGGTATTATTATAAATTTAAACTAATGATATTATTTTGGATAAAAAAATTTTTAAATGTTATTTTAGAGATTTGTTTTATCTATTTCGTATGGTAAGTTGAAAATAATAATAATACAAATGAGATAAAGGTAGAAAATGGTGACATTTGTAGTGGTATTTATGAGTTTACATTAGGACCGGAGTGTATGTGATTAGATCGAATGTAATTATTTACAATGAACAAAATAATGAGCAATTGTCCATACGTTACTAATGTTAACTGGTTATTGATTTGATTGCAAATAAAATCCAATAAGCTAATCGGCGACGGTGGGAGCGATTAACCGCTATCCATTAACGCAACGCGGATTTCTCTTATATAAACTTACAGACATCGAGAAAGACAAAGAATAGCTAAAAGAGCTGTTGAAGCGTATAATCCAAGGCATAAGCCAAGAAGAAGGATGCAAAGAGAGTATCTTTTCCTCTCCATTTCAACATAAGAGAAAGAGAGCGAAAGGCGCACTTTTGGGTTTCACAGGACATGGCGGGGTTAAACGACGACATTGAAGAGATCTTCAATGGTGGCAAGGTTTATTTACACATTGAGCTTCGAAATTTACTTTCTTTATATGTCATATCAACCATTTCTCAGTCTAATCTTGTTTCTCTTTCGTTTTCTCCTTTTGCTTTGGTTCTGTACTTTTATGGCAGTTAGAATCTTCAGATTTGGTTTCCTCTCTTATGGGTTTATTTAGCTTCCGATCTCAGTAGAAAATTTCTGGGTAGTTGAAGAAACATCATAATATCTAATAGCTCCAGTTCTGGTTGAAATCAATGTATTAGCTAGTTTTCACAGCGTTTTGGATTTAGTTTTATGCTTAATTTTATTACAAGTTGGATTGAAATCAAAGTGAGTTTTTCACTTAAAAGTTGTTTTACTTTGTCTTATGATGATCCTTTGAATTTTTCTGGGAAATCTACAATTTTTGGGTGTTTCTTTTATTTGATCGTCTTTTCTCCTGCATTAAAGGTGAAGATATTCCCTTGAAAAATGGTATCTTCTTTTGCTCCATGATTGATATATAATGTCTGACTTTTTCTAACCACAAGTTATCTCTTCGACTGATTTTTCTGAGTGTTGCACATGGGAGAATCTCTTGAGGACCTTATTTTTTGTTCTCAGGAATAAAGTTGAAATGTTCCTTTTCATAGCTGTATCTGATTAAAAGAACAAAAATTAAAAGATTATTCTGGTTTCTAAATGTTGAGCTGATTTTGGCTGAAGATTAATGGTGTGCTTAAGAGAATCAAGCCTGTGCCATTGTTTATATAGGTTCATTGCGTGCTTATTTTCTGATCTTTTGTTGCAGGAGTATCATGTCAAAACTTGCCATGGTTCAGTTTCAGTTGTAGTTTATGGAGATCAAGAGAAACCAGCACTGATCACTTATCCTGATGTAGCATTAAATTGTAAGAGTGTGGAATATGCATTTTGTACATGATTTGATCAATTGTTTTCACTTCACATCATTTGATAATCTTATTTTAGATTCTTGTGTGTTTTATGTCTACTAGATTTGTCTTGTTTCCAAGGATTGTTTCTCTGCCCTGAGGCAGTGTCCTTACTGCTCCATAATTTCTGCATTTACCATATTAGCCCTCCAGGGCATGAGGTTTGCAATTCTTGAACTAATAATTCTTTGTACCTACTTTGCTGCTTGCTCACCTTGTGTCCGGTTCCATCGTTTCTACAAGAGTTCTTGCAGTTTGGTGCTGCTCCAGTTTGTTCCAATGATTGTTCACCTTCTGTTGAAAACCTTGCTGACCAGATTCTTGAAGTATTGAACTTCTTTAGGTAGAACTTGAATCATGTTTCAACGAATGTTCACTCTAATTTTGCCAATCGCACTACAATCCTGAAGATTTGTATATGTCTTTTGTAGCCTTGAGGCAGTAATGTGCATGGGGATCACAGCTGGTGCCTACATCCTGTCCTTATTTGCTGTATGTACTCATTGAGGCTCCTTGAGGATTTCTTTGTATCTGCATTTCTTTAGAAGATCATACAATTTCTCGTTACTTATCACTGATTGTTTTATGGTTGCAGATTAAACATAAAGAACGAGTTTTGGGTCTTATTCTTATATCGCCTCTTTGCAAAGCACCCTCATGGTCTGAATGGTTTTATTACAAGGTTTACCTTCCCTACATAGTTTATATGACTCTAAAAAGGAGAAAGTTGCACACTTCATTCTGCATCCAGACAAATAAACTGATGTTAAAACTAAATCTGTAGGTAGTGTCAAACCTGTTGTACTATTATGGCATGTCTGGATTGTTAAAAGATGTTTTCCTTCAGAGGTACTTCAGTAAGGTGAGCTTTCTTGTGATTGAGTGAAGAAACCCGAATAGAATTAATAGACATCGATTTGATCTTTGTTTTTAATCACGACAGGAAGCTCGTGGTAGCTCTGAATTTCCAGAGTGGGATGTAGTACATGAATGCAGAAGGGTATGTGCTTAACTAGTACATGATTGTATGATAATGTTGTTGTAACACTTTGTATCATATGATATGTTTATTTAGCTGCTGGGCGAAAGACATGGTATTAGTCTAAGGCGGTTTGTGGAAGCAATTAACAGGAGACATGACATAACCGATGGGTTAAGGAGTTTGAAATGCCGCACACTCATATTTGTTGGCGACCAATCTCCTTTCCACTCAGAAACTCTTCATATGGTGACTGCATTGGACAGAAAAATCAGTGCCTTGGTTGAGGTATGCGGTTTAATTGGAACTCGGGGGTAATGTTAGAATAAGCTCTTGAGCTTCTTCTATCTCTGCGGGTTAAAGTTACAGGCTTTTAGATATATTCTTGGAAGATGATTTGATGTTCTTATTGTTGTTTGAATGGCAGGTGCAAGGTTGTGGATCAATGGTGACAGAAGAGCAACCACATGCGATGTTGATACCAATGGAATTCTTTTTCATGGGGTTTGGGCTGTATCGGCCTGGTCAGGTTAACGATAGCCCCCGTAGTCCACTCAGTCCGTCATGTATTTCACCAGAGCTTCTTTCTCCGGAGAGTCTTGGTTTGAAACTAAAGCCAATAAAAACTCGAGTTCCCACCAAATGTTAAAACAAACATTTATTCAATTCCATATTTCTTTCATGTATCAAATTATTATTCTTTAAATTATTTTAAAAGATAGGTTTTATGGGTTTGGTATCATTACAATATACGTTGAAGATGTTTCAGAACAATATAAAGAAGAAACAACATGGTTCTTCCTACCTTTCTTTACCCCAAAAAGATTCACAAAACATAAAATTGAAGCCAAGTTACAAGTGTCTCTGTCATTATCTTGTCGTAGAGATTCCTCTTCGGTTTTCTTCTGTTCTCTCAAAACATCTATACATCTGGAACACAAATCGATGGTTCCCATTCATTGCCTTTGCTTGCCTAGCTTGAGATCAATGTGGCTTGATGTTGGTATTTTGTGTAATGCTGAATATCATCAAGAGTCGTGAAGAGAACCTTGGATCATTAGAGATATACGCTTTGCGCTCTCTGAATGATACAAGTCTCCTTTGAAACCCATCTGTACAGATGACCACAAAAAAGGTTCAAAGTTGAGTTTGAGCCTAAAGTCACTGGAGAAAAGAGACACACAAGGAGATGGTTTGGGTTTTACCTCCGTTGAGCTGTCGGGAGAGAACCACCGTAACAACACTCCTAAATGTACAACTGCTGGTATCAACTTAAATAGCAATGGTGTTGTTACCTGACACAAAACATATATTATTGTACAAGTACGTGAAATCTACTGCTTTTGATAAACCAACTTCCGTGTCAAAGTGAGCTTATTATGATGTGATGTGGAAGTGGACCATACCAGGCTTAAAGCAGTTGTTCCCAGAAGCAGGAGGTACAATTTGCTCTGCAAAACACAAAACACCACTTTTAAAGCAAAATTATGAGCAAGCTATTATGGTCACACATGATCTAGAAGATACATGCTTATAGTTGGATTTAAACATATAACCGAGTATCAAAATAGTCAGAAGATGCATTTTATTGCCTACCTCAATTAAGTGAAGATTAGATGCTCGACTTAGCAGAACAAAAGCAAATTCCCCAATCTGTGCAAGGGACATTCCAACCTACAGATTATTAAGAAATCTGTGAGGTATCTCTCTATGAGAAAGTTTAGAATAGTGTGAGAGCGGGGAAAAGGGGTTCTTTTCTTACAAGTACTGCAGTTTTGTTATTGTATCCAAAGACTTTAACAACGATCGCAACTACCACAGTCTTTATCACTATCACCAGTAACACGGCTGCTAGCAAAATGTCAACATGGTTCCACAAGAAGTGCATATGTATCAACATGCCGATACTGGCAAGGAACAGTGCTGCAAAAAAATTGCGTATGGGTTCCACCTGCAAGGTAACAGAAACAATAAGAATGGCTCTACATTGTAATCTAAGTTTTAGTACAAAGAGTACAGAAGGAAATGTATTTCATGAAGAAATTACCATTAAAATAAAAGCAGGAAAGACATTTATGAAATAAGAATGGCCAAATAAATGGACAGAGGTCCTCTAGCTCGAAAGAGTCAACCTTTGACGTCTTACCTGTTCAAGAGTATGCTGAGCGAGATCAGTTGTAGAGATCATCACTCCTGCCGCAAAGGAACCCAATTCAAGACTTAGACCAAGCTTGTCACTACACTGAAGAAGCCAAAACGGTACTGGGTCAATCGAATTGAAAATATGAGAGGCACACATCTGCAAAATAGCTAATAGGTAACAAGGGATCAGACTCACCCAAGCAACAAGCAAGCAAAATGCTACAGTGGCCAGCTGGTAGAGCTCGTTAGTCTGTCAAAGATTAAAGAACGCTTTAGTTGATAAACATTATAAAAACCAAAACGGAAGCAGGTAAAAACTGAGCGTATACCTGAGAAGAAAGGCTTGTCATAAGTCGTAGAAACCAAGGTACCCAGGTACGGGACAATACAAACAAAGCAGCCAAAAATGAAATCAAAATAGCCAACCTGAAGAAATTTCCACCCGGACAAAAGAAATAGTGTGTCAAAAACTAGGTTTTATTAGAACAAATCATAACAAGTGCACAAAAGAAGCAGGGCATTGTCGATATTTTCACTGAAATTCCTGGAAGAGAAAAATACATACGATTTAGCCATGGACAACACTCCTTGAAGGACACCAGATGTGCCACCAAGAACCGGTAGGAGAGCAAACAGCAAACCCACAGCACAATCCTAGTGATTCATTCAACCATACTTAAAATTTTACTGAAAGCAACTATAGCATACAGCATATTAACTAAGGAAATGCAGGTTTTAGAGTAAGCGAAAAAGGGCGAGAAAATCATATTAGAGAAGCAATTGTTTGGAGAATGAGCAGGTATCTATACCTGAAGGATAAGAGTTCCAACGGTTATCTGGCCATGTAGAGCACTTATGCTATTTCTTTCCATTAAAAATTTCAAAACCTGGCACAAGAATCATGAGAGGTAATAATAACAAATGAGGATCAAGCCTAAAGAGCAATTTACAAAAACATAACCAGTAAAATAAAGAAAAGATAAAATGTGGTGAGAGTGAGCACAAGGGGAAAATTCTAACAGTGTCGAACAAGATCAAAATAGTATACATGCAAAAAAAACTTTCAATAGCACATAAGGCATGCAAAAATGCACAGCTGAGAATATACCACCGCTGTTGATGACATCGAAAGAAATGCACCAACGAATATTCCTTCTGTTAGTTTACCGCCACATAACTGCAATAAAGAAACAGCTAAGTTATCCGGATGCATTCTATGTTCATGCTTCATAACTCATAGTTAAAAAAATTAGAACATACTGAGGCTGTTATCCCACTCAAGCACATGAACAAAAATATCTGAAGGAGACCTCCTGGAATAGCTACTGCACGAACTACACGAAGCTGCAACCAAAAGTACAATGTCTCAAATGTTTCAATCGGTTGAAACAAGAAAGCAAAAATATAAGAGGGGAAACATGCAAACCTTTTTTGCAGAAAATTCTAATCCTAAAGCAAAAAGGAGAAAGATAACACCAAACTGAGCTACTGTTTCAACCTGTGCTACACAGAAAAAAATTATAAATCAAGTTCTTGTCAACAATTTATATAACCAGGAAATCTGCTTCTCCTGAAAACTTCTGTAGAAACATAATATGAAGATAACAAATGAGGAATTTTGAAGAAAGTAAAGTTGATGTAAGCTACCTGCACCATTTCACTAACAAAGCTTAACCCACCGGGTCCAATGACCGATCCAGCCAATAGATACCCAGTAATGACCTGCCATCAGTGAAGAAATTAAATAACGCTGTTACGATATGATCATTCAAATGCAAAATCATTTCCACACTCATGGAAAGCTGAATACTCAAATTGCTAAATGGAATGATGTTGATAGTCAAAAGCTCTGCAATCAAGTGTGTGCTTACCGGTTGACCAGCACAAGCAAAGGCAATTCCACCACAAGTAGCAGAAACAATGACGACAACCAAATCTGATATCAGCCTACAAATGTACCATTTTGAGAGAGATGTCCCCCAACAAAAAGCTGTTACATGGACTCCTGCAAACTATAACCGCACAAAGAACTTTTTCACGAATGCTATATTTACCTTAAATCTAGCTGCAGTACAGGGTACTTTGATTTTGGATTGGACATGATAAAAACGTTGTCCTGGATTGCAAATGCAGCAAATGAGCATTAGAGATATGATTTTATAAACCGATGCCTAATACATGTATATTCTTAAGCAATATACAGTAACAATGATTAAAGACTCTGTAAGCGTACCTTCCTATCTATCAGTCTTGGAGTATCTTCTACGCCATTTTCGTTATCCAAATTAAAGAACGATCTAGAATAAAATCACTGATATGTTATAGATTGCTTTAGCCTGTGAAACAAAAGTAGATAACAGCCACTGCTTGCACGAATAGACTCCAAACAGGGTAAAGTATGCATTGATCAGGAAGACTCACTTCTCCTCCTTGGTCTTTGTTTCATTTTTCTTTGGCTTAACACGAGCTACAGTCTCAAGAACAGCCTATTGAGCATAACAAATGACTAATTAAAGGAAAGACAACATTGAGTAGTATGCTGCGTAAAAGCAATCTGGCTACGGTTAAAAACTGCATTAGCAACCTGCTGATCAGCAACACTGTTATTGAAGCTTCCTGGATCAGGAACTGCAAAAGTAGAACAAAAACAAAGGCATTTTTCACAAATAGCATATTCGAAGATTTGAATGAACTTCTTCATTTCAACACGCAATCAATAAATGCAGAAAAAGCCATCATCTATAAACCCCTTAGCTAGTTAATAATAAATTCCTAGAGAGGATCAAATTATAACAAAAAGAGTGAAAATTTCCGGGGGAAAAAGTGAAATTTAGTGAGGCCAAAACAAGCTGATCTCTAAAGACAAAAACCCTAGCTCGATATACAAACCAAATGCAAAGAAAATTGAAAAATGTAGAAAATTGAAGATCTAATAAAGGAACCTTCATTCTGGTCATTCTCCGGAAACTCTTTCTCCAGTGCTCGATCGATTATATCCGCGAAACTGTCCTCCTTAGGTTTCGTGCTGGTCGCATTGGACTCAGCAGCGGTTCCATTGATCTCCCGCGTGAAAACTGAGTCAGTCCCAATATCAAAGTCGGCGGAAAAAGCAAGAGAGAAACTACAGATCAGAAGAAACGCGAGAAACATCATCGTTTTCACAAAGAAATTGCCAGTGCTACACCGCCGCATCTCAGTGATTGTAGCGCGGCAGAGCGATAGAGAAATATAGAGAGAGAAAGAATGGTTCGACTTCTCTCTCTCTTTCCGGTAGTTGGAGAAAGAGATTTTGTTTTTAGTGTTAAGTGTTAATAATTTACGAATTTATTTTGGTTATATGTTTGCTTTAAGGGCAAAAAATGTGAGGGAACGTTCATAAGTGGTAACGGAATCTTCATCACACGCGCCTCCGTTTGCGCGTGGTTCTCTTTTTTGTGGCTGCGAAAGAGGAAAAATATTTAAAATAGAAAGTTGAAAAGAATATATATTTGCTAAATTTGCACATTAAATAAAGATTACGCTTTGCATATTTCATTTTCTTTTATTGAAATGTCTCATCTTTTTTGGCTTATCAAATTTGGAGTATTTTTACCAAATTCCCATTCTTTTAGGTGAAAATCTAAACAAAATTTCAAATAAATAAATAGTTCTCACTTTAAAAAAGAAAGGGCTCACGATTTATTTGTCACTCATAACTATCGTATAACACGATATGTACCCAGAACTATGTACTCAACCGCAATATCCCCCAGAAAATAGTTAAAAACTAGAAACTCGTAAACCAAAACTTCGAAACAATTTTTTCCTTACGTATTGGTTTTCTCGGTTAAAGTCATAAATCCAATACCAACCCATAAAATTGAATCATATACCCTTCTATCCAAATATGGATAACTCAAACCCGCGATCTTTACCCAACCGACCCGATTTTTGCCCAACCAAAATCAAAAATCCCTAACTTAAAAACCTCCAAATTTGTAGAACCCTAAAATCGATTTCATAAATCAATTTAGAGATTTTCATACCCAAAATTTACAATTGAGATGAGTAAGGCTTCAGAAGGTTCTACAAACTGAAACCATGGTCGACCAAGTAACCAAGTTTCTCTCAAGCATTTTTTCGAACACCTTACGTGCATAAATTGTAAACTCATCTCGTTCCATGACTTTTTCATTGATTTCCAGATGGAAATCGAATTCTTCATCACTATGGTCCTCTCCAAGAACAATAGACATCGGTAAATTTAGTATTCGGCTTATATTTTGCGAGACCACGGGGCTTTGATTTTTTCATGATTTTGGTGAGTTTAGGGTTTGATTTCACCAAAAACGATCGGGAAGTGTTTGATTTTGCGATTTGGAAGTTGTTGGGTTTTGGATTTCAGAATTAGGGCTGCCGAATTTGGGATGAATTTGAGATTAGGGTTTATGAAATTGGGGGAAATATGTTGGGTTGAAAATCGGGTTATTTGGGTGTGGGTCGGATTTTTTGAGTTGAAAATCGGGTCTGAATCAGGTTATTTGGATTATATTTCGGATCTGGGTTGGTTTAATTGGTTTAATTTAGGCTAAGAATCGGTTAAACATTATTTACGAAATAGTAAACCGATTAAAACTGTTGTTATGTGTTAATTAGTTTGTAATTTTCATTTTAGGGGGAAAGTTGTTTCGAAGTTTCGGTTTAGGAATTTAAAGTTTTTAACTATTTTTTGGGGGCTATTACGGTTGAGTCTATAGTTCTGAGTACATGTCGTGCTATACGATAGTTATGCGAAGGAAATAGATCGTCAGCCCAAAAAGAAAAAAATAAATATATCATAGAAACAAATAATCAGTTTCAAATTGGGTAATTCTTTAAACTAACGTATTTTTTACGTTTTTGTTACAAAAATAACATTATTAGTTTAAATTTCTAATAATAACACAAATTTAAATTTAAAATACATTAAAACTTTATTTTAATTAAAAAAATTAAATTATAAAAAATAATTTAAATATAATGTTTTAACCTTTTATGTATAATTTATTTAGAATAAATAAATACTTTTATATAATTATTTGTGTTATTTTAAAATTTTAATTTTATAATGCTTGAAACAAAAATTTTAAAAAATATTATTTTAATATATTATTCTTTTTATAACATAGTCATTAGAGACAAAATTATATAGTACAAATTCCAAAAGTAAATAATTTAGACGAATAAATTACATAATATAAATTTAGAAAATGTACTATTTTATGATCAAAATATTTTACAAGCCCCTAATACACATGAGAACATTGTCCTCAGAATATAAAACAAGAATAGAAGAGATTTGTTGATATTTGACAAGGTTATATTATATTATATGATATCTTGTAATTAACATAAATCCCCAATCCTACGTTATAATAATTTCATTAAGTTATACGATTGCTATTATTTAAAAAGAGACGTTTAAATTTGAGAAAGTGAAAGTGTGAAGTTTAAAGCTAACAAAATAAAGTTTCAAAGAAGTGTGAAATCCAAGTAATTAGTCATTTTGAATGCACAAAGAACCCTTTGATTTTCTATATGTCGATTTTTATATTTTTATTAACACCAAACCCAATTTTAAAGCTTATTCAAAAATACTATGCAATAAGGAAAAACAATTTGGAATCATTATGTTTATATAAAAAAAGAAATTATCATTTTTCATTTTTAGTTCAAATTCTCAACAAACATTATAAAGATGAAAGTCATATCTTAAATCAAAAATATGAAATAAAAACTTAAAGTCGGTTTAATCATCCATTTATGCATCAAAAGTTTGTAAAAAGTTTTACAAACCGTTGTGAAAATAAGTTTTGTTAGGAAAAATAAATGGATTACTGGTTGCACCACATCTATGTTCATGTTAGAGGTATAGAGTTCGACTCTACATTTCCCTCATATGAATATGTTAAATATTCGTATAAAAATAATGGATTATTGGATCGGCCAGTTGACAAAAAAAAAGATAAACTTTGTCTTTGAAATCATTAATAAATACTCTATTGTTCAAAATAAAACGTCAAATTCTATGCGAAATGAAGATAATATTGATGCGTTCCTCTCATGCACACTTGAACAATCGGAATTTCCGTTAAACAAAATATATCACAATCTACAAACGGTCTATGACTTCTTCCAAGTGACCTTCAACTGACAAACCTCTAAATATTTGTCATTTTTTGGAAAATCCGACAACGTGATCAAATCTCATCTTGCGGATGATCTCGTTCTATAACATTAAACCAAATATTGAATACCACGAAAATATATGTTTAAATAGTCATATTTGCTTGTTAGCCATAACTTTTTATGATTACAGGTACAGTAGATTGTTATTAATTTATTTAGCGCAGTTATAATAATCTTTTAAGTTTTTATTGCAAATTTAGCACCATTATTTTATGTTTATAATAATAACACAAATTTAATATTAAAATATTTTAAAATCTTTTCATAATAGAAAAAATAAATCATAAAATAAATAAGTATTTTAAAACAAACATTTATGATATTTTTAATTTTTAATTTTAAAGTGTGTTAAATTTAAAATAAAAACTTAAAAATTATTATTTTAAAATAATACTTTAAAATCTCTATTTTGCCACTATTCAAGATTTATGTTTTACTTGTAGACTTTTTCTCTCACAATTTTATAAAGATTTAGCTTTTTACTCATTTTCAACAAAAAAATAAAGAAAGGCTTAAATGCCAAAGTCATTAAAAACACTTAACAAGAGTAATTGGAGACCACTCCATCGCTTTTTCTTGTTTTTTTTTTTCATTACAAACAAATTTATCCTCCCACAAGTGGACCTACACGAATATTTTCATACACATATCTTTTAAAATTGAATCATTCGTTGAAATCTCAAATACAGTCATCTCTTTAAAGATAGTTAGGTCATGAATAACTGATATGTCGTTGTAAATTAGGTTTTGGCCCATTTAAGCTTAATGGGCCAGCATGGTTGAATTTCCTTACACCACGAAAAAGCTACTTTTTTTGGATCGGACACGAAAAGAAGTAATTTGTCGGTGCTGATTTATAGACTAATAATAATCATTCTTTAAGCCAAATCTAATTATAAAATATTTTATCCAAAAACAAAGAGCGCCCATAGTTGAGGGACCATATTTTTGCTTAATTCCGCTTAGACCCACACGTATTATCCATCCATTAGATTTTGCCATAATTATTTGTGATTTGGAGCCAATTTGGAAAAATCAAATATTTATCATTAGTTTTTTTTGTTTGGTCACTGAATGGACTTGCGATTACGGTCAATATTGCCACTGCGATTATGACATATATTGTTCGTTTGTATGTTGTCAACAGTTGCGATTATAGTTGATCTCAAATTTTTAATCGTATAACTGTTTTAATCAACGGTCAAAAATATTGTGATGTAGAACACAGCGGTCAGACAGTGTGTCTGCCGCAACTGCGACAACTAAACGAACAAAAATCTGACACAACTCTACGACTGACAAACGAACATAATCATTATCAAAATAAGTAGCAAATAACATTCTTTACATATTTAATCAAATAATAAGTATTAGAAAAAAATGAACAATTATCTAAAATAACATTTTTTTAAAATTTTTGTATCAAATATATTACCAATAATTTAAATTTATAAAAATAAGATAAATTTAATATTAAAATAATTAAAAATCCTTTTTAATAAAAAATATTAAATTGTAAATTAGAAAAAAATAAAATCAAATATAATGTTTCAATTTTATATAGAATTTATTTAAAATAAATAATTATTTTTACATAATAATATATGTTATTTTAATAATTTTATTTTTACTTTGCTAACTTTAAAAAATAAATTTCAAAACGTGCTATTTTAAAATATTATTCAAACAAAATTAGTAACTAACTTATTTCATCTGTTGCTTATTTTATTTTAATTATTTTACATATATACAACATTACTCAGACAATTTACGAGAAATCAATTTTGATGACATTTTGTACTTATTTAAGTTAAATAAAATTTTGTCACTATTTAAGTTAAATTTATAATCTAGTTTTGTTTTAAAACTATAATGTTGTATAAAATAACATTATAATTACTCAAAAAAGTTATATAAATATGAAAAGAAACGTATAATAGAAAATTAGACATGATGGGCTAGGTCCAGTGAAGATAACTGAGAATGAGAAGGAGAAAAAACACTTTCCTTGTGAAGAAAGAAAATTCACAAAAATAGGAAACAAGACAACATATTGGACTGAGCCAAAACCATAAGAAACTATGGAAAATTCAAAACTTTTGAATCACATGGTTGTATGGATTGAACTTGGACTTTTCTTTAATCATATTGTTCATTTTACATTTTCAAGACAGATTCTTTTACATTTTTTTTATAATTATTCTTTTAAGTGTAATGACACTCTAATAGTTAAAAAAATAGTGCTGAATGAAACTATTGTTTTTGCCTCCAAGTAGGCAACTATACCTCCTAACACAATATACTCCAAAACTCCATGCCTATAAAATTTACTTGCAGATTGCATCAGTTTTGAAACCAATCTGTGTCTCAGAACAAAATTCATAAGGAAGTGGTTTTGATCACAGAGAGAGAGAGATGGAGATTCCAGTTATTGATATCGGAGAATTGGATGGAGAGAACAGAAACAAAACCATGTCACTTCTTGATCATGCATGTGATAAGTGGGGCTTCTTCATGGTATGTATATTATCTTTATGCACAAGCCAGTGTTTTCTAAGATATATATATATATATATATATATATATATATATATATTCCTAGATTCAGTTATAGCCTTATAGCAACGGTGAATTTGCAGGTTGAAAATCATGGAATTGATAAAGAGTTGATGGAGAAAGTGAAGAAGATGATTAACTCTCACTACGAGGAGCATCTGAAAGAGAAGTTTTACCTGTCAGAGATGGTCAAAGCTTTGAGTGAAGGGAAATCCTCAGATGCAGATTGGGAAAGCAGTTTCTTCATCTGGCATAAACCAACTTCAAATACCTGCGAGATCCCAAATATTTCAGAGGAACTCAGGTAAAGTAACTAAGAAGTGACAGTTCCAAAGGATTTACCATTTTTACCTGTTTGCATATTATATACTAAACAATGTGAGAGTGGAATCTGATACTGCAGCAAGACGATGGATGAATATGTTTCTCAACTGCACAAATTTGCAGAGAGGCTCTCGCAGCTCATGTGTGAGAATCTTGGTCTTGATCAGCAAGACATAATGAAAGCCTTTTCTGGTTCAAAAGGTCCAGCTTTTGGAACAAAAGTGGCTAAATACCCTGAATGCCCTCGTCCCGAGCTCGTGAGAGGGCTGAGAGAACATACCGATGCTGGGGGAATCATATTACTCCTGCAGGATGATCAAGTGCCTGGTCTTGAGTTCCTGAAAGATGGGAAGTGGGTTCCTGTCCCACCATCCAAGAACAATGCCATTTTTATCAATACCGGTGATCAAGTCGAGATCCTGAGTAACGGGAGGTACAAGAGTGCTGTCCACCGTGTAATGACAGTGAAACATGGAAGTAGACTGTCGATTGCTACATTTTACAATCCTGCTAGTGACGCCATAATATCTCCAGCTCCAAAGCTCTTGTATCCAAGTGGCTACTGGTTTCAAGATTACCTGAAGCTTTATTCAACAACTAAGTTTGAAGACAAATGCTCTAGACTTCAGACCATGAAGAAAATGGAAAATGGGGATTCAGCCTAGGGCGCATCTGGAATTCAACGCTACTGTAACTCACACAACATTCTCCCATTTTATTGAACTTTGTCTTCTTCTTGTATTTTTGTACTTTCCTTTATAAAGAAAATAACAGCCATGTCAGGATCATGCTGATTCAGCCATACTACTTCACCAGTAGAACACCACCACTTTATTCCATTAAAAAAGTGATTTTTCTTTCTCTTGTGCTCTTTTTTGACTAGACAAGCCTTGATAACAACTTTGAAACCCTTAAACGAGCCCATGGGAAATTTGTTTGACCCTCTATCCCTACTGATGATAATTCTTATCAAGATGATCACCTGAATTTTGGGTTACTTAAAGGGACATTACGCATCAAGAAGTTCGGAAAAAAAAAAACTCTACAAATCACCTTTCGAATGAAGTTGTTGACCCCGTCTGTCCTTGAATGTCAGATCTTGTTGCAGAAGCTCGTCGTTAGATTTATCAAAAACGAAAATTGGAACCTGGATGGGGCAACAAAGCTCGTCTCTCATCATTTCCACA
Organism: Pugionium cornutum; assembly: GCA_018901935.1. Classification (NCBI taxonomy): domain Eukaryota; kingdom Viridiplantae; phylum Streptophyta; class Magnoliopsida; order Brassicales; family Brassicaceae; genus Pugionium; species Pugionium cornutum. The sequence continues at coordinate 19,478,018 of CM032161.1, forward strand.
TTCAACTTGACAAGTTCCAAAGAAAAACTAAAGCAGGCCTAAGTTCTAGTTGGATCCCTAAGTTTACCCAAGCAAACGTTTTGAACTTCAGATAAGACGCAGAGCTTTCAGATTGCTAGCCATTACATGATCTTTCAACATGCGACGCAAATGCTTAATGTTACCCACTACTTCTCCATCATCATCTTCCATATTCTTTCTGATCTGCCTCATCCCCTTCACATTCTCCCAATAAAAGTTCATACATTCTATCGAACAGCTTGTGTGCAATCTTCTGAACCCAAAAAGAACCAAACTCTTGAGCATCACCCAACATTTCCCTCACCAACCAAAGAAAAATCCTGCTGCAAAACCTGAAAATGCTTAAACGAAGAAAATACCGAAAAACGCAACTCACTAGTCACTCCTATTGCACTGTGTCTCTGTCTCACTCTCCTCTCTTTTCGCCTACAGAAGAAAAAAATATGATAGCAATATTTCACTTGTTGCCATTCTATTGTAATTAAGACTTAATTATCTGGATATTAAGGTCATTATGTTTTCCAGTTTATTATTTAATATGTTTGATAATTTTATTTTATAAATATATCGTAGCTAAATAACTATTTTAATTTTTTTTATCAACTAAAAAATATAACAATTATACACACAATATCTCTAATATATTATTTGATTAATATTTTTAAAAATAATCTTATCTATCAATAAAAATATCATATCACATAATAAATTTTAAATAAATATATAAATTAATTTAAATGATTAGAATAATTATAATATATGTCATTATTATTAATGTGGTTAAACAATCCATATATTTTATTAAATTAACTAAAAAATATTATTAAATTCATAAAAAATAATTATTTTTCTTTTTTTAATTTATATATACAAAAATTATTATTAAAAATAATTTTAAATTAAAATTAAAATTATATAAATATTTAATTTATATTTAATAATAAATAATATTATATAATTTACAAATATGTTTTTGCACGTAAAACTTGAATATAAATATAGTATAAGATTGAATTAAAAGTGAGAACTGTACGGTTTCTCTTCCAACATGCATAACATTATGACCACCTTTGAAATACGCAAACGGAACCTAACGAGTGTGTGCAATTTTATGCACGAACTAATGGATATATCTATAATCAAAATCAATACATATATAAAATAGATATATGATTTGGATTGAATATCAATCACTGACGTATATGAATCAACAAATCTTATATTCAGACAAACGAAAAGTAAGAACATAAGGTATTCATTTAACAACAAAAAAACATAATGTATTCACATATAACTTCGTAGAGACAACAAGAACTATCATTAAGTGGCCCAATTAAAAATGTAACTAAGAATTAGTTTAGGCCTTTTAAGTGGCCCAATTAAAAATGTAATTAAGAATTAGTTTAGGCCTTTTAAGTGGCCCAATTAAAAATGTAACTAAGAATTAGTCTAGGCCTTTTAAGTGGCCCAATTAAAAATGGGTCAAATAAGTCCATTAATAACAGAAAACATCAAAACCGAACACGATTGAGTTATTCCAATCGGACGCTGCATTTTGCACGATTCGCTTATAAAACGCTGTCGTTTTATGCTTCCGTAAGTAAACAAGAAATTGAGACTTTTGATTTCGTTTCTCTCTGGAAATAAGAGAAACGACGCAGGAGGAAGAAGAAGAAGAAGAAGAAGAAGAAGGTGACAATGGCGTACGTTAGCATGGGTGAAGCTCACAGGCGAATCATTGACTACCTAAACCGCTTCTGCGATGCCGTTTCGAACCAAGACTCTTCATCACTTTGTTGTCTCCTCTCTTTCTCTTCCAATTCTGTATCTCTTCTTTCACTCGCGGACGCACTCAATGTCTTCCAGGTACATAAGTTCTTTGATTCGCACCACAAAATCCATGAAAGTTTTTTATTTGATCGAGACCCATGTCGTAATTAGGAGCTTTTAAACAGTAGCAGTATGTTTTTGCGATAGAGGCATTTTGGGTTCGCTTTCAGTCCAGGATGCTTACAGTATGATTAGTAAAAGTTTGTGTATTTTAGGTTCATTCGAGGATGCTTACGGTATGATCTTACAATTGGGTCCTCCTGCTTCGCCAATGAGTATGAATTTTGGAATCTAGGGCTTGAAAATATCTGTGATAAAGTTGTAGTAATAATCACACTATGTATGTGCTTGAGATTTTTGAGTATGTATTTTACATTTAGGTCTTGAAATTTCTACATTATACGTAGAGAGCAGCAGCACAGGACTGAATCCTTTTAATTTCCTTTCTTTTGTTGATACAGGATGCTAGCAGTTTGATAAGACAATCTGATAAATTCTCTGAATACGGCGAGATTCTGGCTCATTTTTTTCGCTCTCTACAAAGTTACCGGATTGGGAATCTAATTGAAGCATATCTTGCTTTCGAGAAGTTTGCCAAGTAAAGTTTTCTTTGCCTCTCATTGATGTCTAATTTGAATTGAGGGTTGTACCTATTATGGAATGGATAAGCTTTTTGTGTTCACAGTACCTGATATTTGTTGGATTCTATATGTGCAGCGCTTTCGTTCAAGAGTTTCGTAATTGGGAATCTGCTTGGGCGTTGGAAGCTTTATATGTAGTTTGTTATGAAATTCGAGTTCTTGCTGAAAAGGTAGTCCTTCACTTTCATATCACTATTCCAAAAAGCTTAGATCTGTTTAGTATCAGATTGCCTAGCCTTTTAAGTTCTGAGAGTATCCTTGGTTCACATTGGAAATGCAGGCTGATAAAGAATTGACCTCTAATGGAAAATCTCCCGAAAAATTGAAAGCGGCTGGATCTCTTCTCATGAAGGTTTTTGGAGTTCTTGCTGTATGTTTCACTATCTATCTCTCTATCTTCGTGAATATATGTTTACTTTTGTGTTGAATATTTTTTTGGCTCCTTATTTAGTTTTAAACCGTAGGGAAAAGGTCCCAAACGGGTCGGAGCATTATATGTGACTTGCCAGTTGTTCAAGACCTACTTCAAGGTAATATGCTTTCTGGCGACAGTTTGATATTGATAATTTGATTTACCTAACATACTCATATATTATTATTGGAAATATGATCAAGCATTGATTGGAGTACTAAACATGTGCCTCTAATTATGTAATTCAGCTTGGAACTGTCAATCTTTGTCGAAGTGTTATAAGAAGTATCGAAACTGCTCGAATATTTGACTTTGAAGAATTTCCAAGAAGAGACAAGGTCTAATGCAATTCTCTGCATGCAGTTTTAGGTTGTTGCCCTCCCGATTTGGTTACAAATATCTTATATTTTTTCTCCACAACCATTGCAGGTTACATACATGTATTATACCGGAAGATTAGAAGTCTTCAACGAAAATTTTCTTGCTGTGAGCAACTAAGAGAATTTCTTGTTCTCTCAAAAGTTCATTTCGTAGAATTAATCAAAATGTTGATAGTGTCATTTACTATTTTAAAATCTTGCAGGCTGATACAAAGCTATCATATGCCTTACAATATTGCAACCCCAAAAGAAGCCGCAATATAAGGTACGATTGTAGTTTACTCTTTCATTACCTTACTCTTTCATAGTGTTGCTTATCGTGGCTTATATGGATCAGGATGATATTGAAGTATTTGATACCTGTAAAACTTTCGATAGGAATCATACCAAAAGATGAGCTCTTGCAAAATTATAATCTTCAAGAGGTAACTTTCCTCTTGTTCTATAAATTCTCTTCTGTTTTACGTCAAACATACTTCCACATCTGCGGGTGATATTATATCTCTCCTAATCCAACTGCTCTATGTGTGCAGTACATAAAGATTGTGCAAGCTCTGAGAAAGGGTGATCTCAGGCTTCTCCGACATGCTCTTCAAGAACATGAAGATCGGTATGTACTTTTTTGTTGACATCTTACTGTAGTTGTCTACATCCCAATGTTAAGTCCCCCTAATTCCAAGACAACATTTTAACTAGAGTAGGCGGCTTCTAGTCTATTGTAGCTGTGTTGACAGCTCAGCAGCAACGGGTTAGTTAGAGAGATAGGTGGCATGTATCTGTGCTTACAGTTGAAAGAATGTTGGGGAAATTGGGCCGAGAGTAGTGATGCTCTCGTTATCCAAGATATGTAGCTCGTTTGTGGATTAATAAAGGAGTTTATCAGTTTGGATTCTTTCATCGAACAACTAAATATCGATCTAATATTCTGTGATCAGGTTCTTGAGGTCTGGTGTGTATCTTGTCTTGGAAAAGCTGGAGCTCCAAGTCTACCAGAGACTCATGAAGAAAATGTAAGCAAGATTTATGTAAGACAAGCTTTCAATCCATCCAAGATTCTCATATTAATTTGGGATCATAACTCTGTTTTATAAATGTTTCAGTTATATCATCCAGAAGCTTAGTGATCCAGCGAGAGCTCACCAGCTGAAGCTTGAAGTGATTGCCAAAGCACTTAGATGGCTAGAAATGGATATGGATCTGGACGAGGTCTCTTCTGAGTTAACATATAATTCATTACTGTTGATTACTAGAATGAATTGTTTAAACTCACAGTTCTCATAATATTTTTTTGCAGGTGGAATGTATAATGACGATCTTGATATACAAAAACCTTGTGAAAGGTTATTTAGCTCACAAGAGTAAAGTGGTAGTTCTAAGCAAGCAAGATCCTTTCCCTAAACTAAACGGGAAGCCGGTTGGCTCATAGAGATACCTTTAGGTGCAGGCAAGCCCTGAGAATTGAGGTTATCCTTGTTGTTGTTGTTGTGTCAAGAAACCCTTTTTAAACTCGAGCCTTAATCTCTATTTATTTCAAGATTCTTGGTGATAGCCTAATAGATTGATTTTGGATTAGAAATGGTTGAAATTCATTCTTTTTTTTTCTTTTCCACAAATGAACACGAGTACCTTGAGTCCATTTACATGTTGAGAAGATGATACTCGTCGAGAAGAGATTATTCTACAAACCAATCAACCCATATTTAAAATGTTGTGAAAGCGTATAGTTCTTGAAACTTGTTATCAATGAAACGTACAAGTTTAATGGAAGAACATATAGAGAGAAGACAATACAAAACTCGAGAGACTATAATTTTTAAGAATTTTTCTTGGGGACAAAGACAAAGGCTCTTTCAGGCAACGAGATCAGACGGATGGAAGTGTGTTCTGAATGTTGTAAGGCATTAAGATGTTGAAACCATCAGCAGCAGTTGAGATGATCATTCCCGGAATCTGGTTGTGCCAGTGGAGTTCCTTCAAGTCTTTTTGTCCCTGGTTTTCCCGGGAAAATAAAAACACACAAAGGTTTTTAGACAAAAACATCAACCAAATAAACCCGAGCCAAGGACATTAAAGAAATAATGTTTTTTACTTGGTGAACGAAGAGAAGCTGGGGAGGCAAGTCTTGAGGTGTGTTGACTTGTTCCTTGGTCTGTGCTTTGAACTCTTCCTCTTCTTCTTCATCCTTCTCTAAGGATAAATCCCATATCCTGCAAATTCATCAGATTAGACAGCCTTTCGGTTTTTTTTTTCCTTTTCCTGGGGATAATCAGTGTATTCTTTGTGGCTTACGTAAGCTGGTTATCTCCTGAAGAGACTGCAAGTGTCGAAGCTTCATGAGCGCTCCATTCAATCGACGTGATAGGATGCTTATGGTACTCAAAATGCGCTACCACTGCATCTCCATCCTAGAGTAATATTTAAATGCCATTATATCAGAATCTTGTTTGGGTAAATATGAAGCCTACGGTCTTTAAAGTACCTTGATCAGTCTAAGATCACGGATAGAGAATGTCCCGTCATCACTCCCTGAGGCCAACATGCAGCTAGCGAGCCTTCATGAAAGACGAGATACTTAAGAATTAGCCATTTGTGGGTAACACAAAACAGAGTTAAGTTAAACAGCATAGTGGCAGACGAACCTGTTCCATGAGATGACATTCACATCTGCATTATGTGCCTTGAAAGATAATACAGACGACTTCCCACGTCGGACATCCCAAACTGCAACACTCCCATCCACAGAACACGAAGCAAACACGTTTTCTTCAGCTGGGCTCCACTAGAACAAAGAAAACAAGTGTTCAGCTAAAAGGAAACGAAACTGCATATGCACAATATAGCTGCAAAGTGACAGTTTTACTTGTAAATCTTCAACACTTGCAGTGTGTCCGGTGAACGGAATAGGATCAACAGTCCATGAACCAGAAGCTGGTTCCCACAAGTGAATCATACTCTTGCAATCCCCTTGCCAATTGAAAAAAAAATATTTAAATTGACCATGTCAAAAAGTTTGTATTTTTTCTAGTAATGCAGAAATTTTTGAGATAAATATACCAGAAAGAAGTCTTCCAGCAGTTGCAGGACTCCAATCTATAGCATAGCCTTCGTCTTTGTGGCCAGAAAAGTTAACTAAGGGTGCTTGGTTAAGAACCGGTGAACTTCCATCTTTACCTTCTGTTTCTGATTCCGCCAAAGCATTAAGATGAGAGCTCAAGTCCCACACCTGTCGGAAACACAAAAGTGAAAGTAGAAAAAAATATATCTCCATGGTTTTGATTTGTGTTGCCATATGCTGAACTAATATCCGGTTACAGAAATGACAAGAGTGTAATCTTACTTGTACATGACCAGAATCAGCCCAAGAGACACAGATATGAGAATTTTGTGGCATTGCACGAATACGGTTAACACATCCATGGTGAGCAACCCTTCGAACCTGTATACGAAATTTTGAGACAAAATGAGGACTCTCTTTACTTAAAAGACAAGAGAGATGAATACCATAAGAGTTAAAACGAAACAAAAATTGCCTGAATATTTGGAATATTGGAAGCTTCATCGTCGTCTTCCTCATCACTGTCACTGTTTTCATCTTCTTCATCTTCCATAGCATCTTCATCATTCACTAGTGTCTTAGGCACTACATCGCGTCTCTTACCAGAAACGTTGCTGATTTTAAATAGTCCTATAGAGTTCCAAGCTGCTTTCTCAGCCTAAAACAAAGAGAGAAAAATATTCACAGCAATTAACAACTTAACGCATGGTTCAAGAAGCACAAATACATTAAAAAAATATAAAGGTAAAAGACTTACTTGAGTTCCAGCCACCATATAAACTGTGTGAGGAAACTCAGTTCGGTTCATACCCAACTTATCACCTAAAATGTCAAAACTGGAAAAAATAATAACAGAATCCATCTAATCACCACACTCGATTTGTAATCATTCACAAACAGTAAATTTCATAACTTATTGAATACGAAAGTAAGATAATATGAATGTAATCCAAATTTGGGTACGATTTCGAATGCCCAAGTCTCGGAAACTTTAAAGAATAATCAAACAAATGAATTACCTCAAACAGGGCCACCCAACATGGAAGCCATGAAGGGAATTATAAACGGAAGGGTCGCACTGTAGTTCTTCTCCATCTTCGAGCTTATCAACACCCGGTTGCCAAACCCTAGTTGGTATAGAAGGTATCGAGGAAGAAGACCCATCTTCTTTCTTCTGTAAATTGAAAAAATCCAATTCATAAGATTTGAGGATAATTGAAAGAAGGCGAGCAAACTCGGATTGAAATTGCAAACCTTGTTCTTCCTCTTTGCCTTCTTAGGGTTTATACTGCGAACCATTTTCTTCGTTCTGATTCTAATTACTCGAAGTTTCTGAAGAGGATCATCGATTCAGCTTGTTAGGGTTTAAGCTTTTTATACCCTAAATGACTAAATCTCATCTTTTGCAGAAACACCCTTTGTTTTTATTGCAATTTATTTTCAAGTCTTTTATCTCACAAGAAATAAAAATGCTACCCCAAAATTTAATAATATGTACCAAAAATCACATTCAAAGTGTTCTTTTATCTATTCGTCAACCTCTGTGTACCTACAAAAAACAAGTACACAAAAAATTTTGTTCTCATTTGATAAAAATTTGTCTAAGTAGGAACAGAAACTTTGTCCTACATATGTGAATCCACTCGTCCTTTATGTTTTTTGAAAGTTCCGGTAATAAGAAAAATCCTAGAATTGAACTGATATTTCTCTTTTTTAAAAAGAATTATTGTTTTACTTTTGACGATGCATGTATGTTGGTCATATTCGTTTGGCAGCCGCTGCGGCTACGGTAAATTGTTATTCGTTTAGCTATCGTAGGTATATGCGGCAGACGCAACGGTCAAACGATGCGTCCTACGTCACAATTTTTTCGACTGCTGATTAAAACAGCGGTACGATTAAAAATCTGCGATCAACCGTAACTGTAATCGCCGATAGCAGACAAACGAACAACATCTGCCGCAACCACATGGTTGACCGCAACCGCAACCACCTGCGGCGAGCAAACGAACAACACTATTGTATAATCTTCAAACATGTCATGTAATTTATTATTATGATCTTATCAACTGCACTGTTCTTTTGGATTACTTACTGATTGGTCTTATGAAAGATTCGATTATGATTTGTCTTTGTGTAGCTGCAATAAACATTTTTATTCATCAACATTGCTCAAATATTGTTTGCTATTATATTTGTGCATATATATGATTAAAATAATACAAATTTTAGTTTCAAATATAGTAATAATCATTTATATTTTTTAAAATAACACAAATTTAATAATAAATAATTAAAAAAATTTAATAAAAAGATTAAACATTAAATTGAAAAAAATACATTCAAACAATTATATTTTAGTTTTATATATAATTTATTTAAAATAATAATTTTTAAATAATAATTTATGATATTTTTAAAATTTTATGTTTAAAAAATAAAATTCGATAATACTATTTTAGAATATTATCCTATATATAATTTTGTAAAACATATTCTACCCCACGTAAGCGTAAACATACCAAACATGGAAACTTAAACCAAACACATAAAGTTGGTATGATTCGATTAACATCTGAGGTAAACACTTAAAAGAGTCCACGAAAGAGGATCAAGAAGCAAAACCATTGTAGCCCCAATATTATTTGGGAAGATCCTTAATATGCTACCGGATAATCTCAAACCAGCCTTTCGAAAAAACCAATATTATTTGCTAAACCGACAACTAAACCGCATTGGTTTACTCTCAAGGCTTGAAGGCACATGTCATAACATGCGACTTGAAATTCTCCAATTCTGTCAAGACTTCCTCTTCTGGTCTGTAAATCAAGTCACTCATCCGCCATATCTGTCAAAAGAATATAATGCATAAACTACATTTTTTTTCGGTAAAATTGCTTATTGATGAACCAGAAAAGTGCTTTAAAGAAGCACCTGTAATGTTCCACCTCCACCACTAGTCTCACAGTCATCAGACACACTGACAATAGTCCAAGGGTCCGACACATTCCAGTGGAAATCAACAACTTTGTCCCTGAGAAGGTATATATAAATAAAGAAACTTATAAGCAAGTAAACTATAGAGCAATTTGAGATAATTAGAATCAAGTTCTTTAATAACCTGTGACCAGCATGCTGGAAAAACAGCCCAGCGGGGCTTTTAGCTGCACGATCAGACTTCTTACTGACCTGATCGAAACCAAACATGACTCCAATTACTAATTTTTTCTGTGATGATAGTTAATAAAGATAAACATATTTGAGTGAATGCTGTAAGCACCTTTTCATAATCCCATATGTTCAAGAGACCATCTTCCGCAGAACTTCCAAAAACAGACGACTTATCAGGAGACCACTGAATTGATTAACAAGATGGTGTCAATGAGCAATTTTAGGTTCAAGCAACATGAAAAGCAGTAAAATATATTAGCTGTTGTTGAAACCTGAACACAAAGAACAGCAGCTTTGTGGCCTTCAAATTTGTAAATAGGCATACCGACTCCATTTGAGGTAAGGTTCCTACGATCAAACAGCCGGACAGTGTTGTCTGCTGACCTGAAACACTAAATTATATCTAATTAGTACATGTATGCATATTTGATAAGTTGTCTTAATTAAACACTAAGTGAATGTATTTCTTCATACCCTGTCAGGATTAGATTGTCGTCATGGGGATTCCAATCGACACAATGAAGATCAGCCTCATGCGCCTTTTCAACCTGGTAAACACAAAGCAAGATAAAAAAAAATTAAATAAGGTAAATCTTCAAATTTTTGATAGGATTAAGAGGATTGAGTACCTTCGTGACAGGGTTCGTGCCAGTTCTTGCATCCCATAGTATAAGGCAAGAATCATCACCAACACTGCAGAATTCTTGTGCACTTCATGACATAAAAGTTCACCAGAAGCATCATCATAAAAGCATGAAAAATTATGTATTATGGATGACGAAACACGAGATCAACGGAAGATAATGTTCTAAGAAGTTACCTAGTCGGGCTGAATGCCACATCTTCAACAGTATCTTCATGGCCATGATAAACACCTCGAGGGCCAACAGAAGGACTCTCATTCTTATCCCTCCCTTCACCACCCTGTTTGATAATAGATCCAGAAGACTTGGAATCTGTACCGACAGTTGTGATGTGGTCCTGGATACTCCACAAAACAACTGACTTGTCCTTGCCTGAGAGAACCTATGTATGAGAAACTGGCAAACCTTAGGATCTGAAACTACAAATATCAGAAACACAAACCTCCAGATAGGACAAACGGTTCAGTTGGACACATTGCAAGAGCAAATTCAGCATTATCTTGGTGTCCAATAAGTATCTGCAATAAAAAAAAATTTCAGATGACAAAAACAAGTAGCACTATTAAACAATATATAAATAACAAAATGCAGCGACAATTCTCATACCAAATCCGGACGGGAATTTGCAGCTCCAAGCACAGCATGACGGTTTGGTTGGGTTTCGACATCCCAAATGAGAACCTGGAATGAACTTATTGTAATCAGATATCTGAAAATGAGAATACATCAAAAGACAGGATGTTCTTTGACTGCCAAACAAAGAAATATTTCAGGTTGTTATGACCATAACACAAGTAGAAAATGCAATCCTTACATCAGGGCTGTCGGTATGAGTAGCAACAATCTTACTATTTTGTGGGAGTTCCCTGATTCTGTTGACCTGCAGATGTCAATTTCATTAATCAATCACCTCCAAACACAGTTCTACAGTCATCAAAGTGCTAAAAGAGTATATTCATGCACCGATTGAAAGAGCAGTGCAGATATGACTAATGCATCAAATAAAGCTAGAAGCAACAATGTGGATACAGGAATATCTATAGAATGTGGGCAGAATTCACACCTCTCCTGGGTGGATGATTGTCTTGTATTTCTTCACAAATGGCGAACGTGTTTCTTCATTAAACTGAAAAAGAATGCAGAAGATCGTAAATAAGTGTCACCACACAAAAGTCCATTTTAGTAGGGAATTTGGGTGTATAGCTCAGTTGGTAGAGCATTAGGTGATTTCCGTTGGTGCGCTATGAGATTATTAAACTATCCTCACCAGAAAATAAATAGATAATATAGAAGAGCATGATACGGCACAAGATTGGAAGAAAAAATAATCACCTGAGATATGTGCTCTGCTGCAGCGACCCTAGGCTTAACAACTTCGCAGTTCGCTATCACCAAAGTATTGGGCACACTTCCATCAGTCTAGTGAGACAATCAAGAAAAATACTAATAATATGATGAGGACATTCTGAGAACATGAGACAACTTTGTGCAATGTTATTGCAAGAGAAAGGAGATAGCTACTTGTTCTGAGAGGTACAGACGCTGGCGATTCTTGTAGGTTGCTTGTTCAAGTTGTGGACCCCATCTGTTAAATTTTTTTTAAAAAAAAGTCAAGAAATGGAACCTCTTGGCACAAAAACCAAAGACTTCATCAAATATGAGGCTAAACATGAGAGAAATTGAAATTCCTCAAAACCATTAGTAAACAACAAAGTAACACAACAAGCACCATAACCTTCTCAAAACCTCTGTAATGGTTAAGGATTACATATTACCGCTAGTAAAGCAAGTTTCAGAGGATCGTGTAGATAGAATTCATGAACAGAACATCAGATATATCTGAAAACTTGAACGACTTCAAAGAAATAATGCAAGAAGACTGAGCCACATCCAAAACCTATATACAAAACCCTAACTAGAATATTCGTAAAATCTGACATAAACCCAGAAATAGAAAAACATGTGTATTTCTCTCAGCATATTCCACAAATTAAGCGAAAATGCAATTCATTAAAAAGTTAAAATGTTTAACGCTTCAACGTGAAACGTACATGATAACCCGAAAAACAAAGATTAAGCCGAAGATACGATTGTCAGAAACCCTAGAACAGGGAAAACGAAAGAGAAAGACGAGACCTGCAAGAGAGTGAGGGCCAGACGAGGTTATGGTTGGCAAGCCAGTCGTAGAGAATGGGAACGAGACCTTTCCACTGAGAATACTTCTCGTCGACACTGAGCCGCTGCGTTTTCTTCCCAGTTTCCTTCATTTTGCCACCGCTGCTACCGCTGTGTTGCTGTGAAGACGGCGTCTGAGAATCTTCCTTGCTTTTAGGTTTCCGTCCTCTCTTCTTCGGCGCCGGACTTACGGTTCCTCCCCTCGGCGTCGTGGCTTGAGGAGACACTGCTGCTGCTGCTTCGTCGCTCTCCATTTTCTTCTCTCTCTTTTTTTGTTTGTTTTTGTCGTTTTACTGATTACTGAATTTACCTTCAGAAACCAAAATAACCACCGTTTGGTCCGTTTCCCCTTTTTGTCTACAAAAAATTCTGTAAATCTCTCTGTTAATTGTTAATTGTAATCTTTTCGATTTTTTTATTAAATAAAAAAATGCAGACGTTTAATCACCAAAATAATTTTTAAAATAAATATAAAAATAGTTTTAAATTATTAAAATAATTATAATATATACTATTGTTATTAATTTAGTTAAAAAATAATATATTTTATTAAATTAACCAAACAATATTATTAGATTCGTACAAATAATTATTTTTATTTTTAAATTTATAGAAAAAAATAATATTAAAAATAATTTTAAATAAAAATTAAAATTATATAAATATATAATTTATAATTATTAATAAACAAAATTATATAGTTTGCGAATATTTTTTTTACGGATGTGGAACTAATTTTTTCTTATTAAAAAAGTTTTAAACTATTTTGATATTAAATTTGTAATATTTTTATAAATTTAAATTAATAGTGATACATTTGCAATAAAAATTTAAAAGATTATTAATTTTATCGATTGTCCATTTTTTTATTTAAACATTATTATTTTATATTTCTATAGTTTAGCGACTTTTTAGAAAAAAAATTTAATTTTAAGAGTTTTTTCTGAATTTAGTATTTTTCGGATTTTCTGAAGTTTTTTAAAAAAATTGGTATCCTACATTGAAACATAAATTAGCGATTTTAACCCTTACAACTGCGGGATAATCTGTATTTTCACTTAGCGTTCTGTTTCATCAGTAAGTGATGTTTAGATAGTTAGCATAGATTCATTAATGTAGAGAATAAATCAATTTTGATCGAAATCAGACCTTTTACTCAAAACAATTCATAATAACAATACAAATGACAAATCAAGACACAAACTAACCAAAGAACCCATTTTTTAAAACCAAACAAATCACCCAAAACTGATATGTAATCATAGAAACCGGACCATGACTCTGCAAATCAAGAAACACAACCTCGGCTCAAAGACCTTTATCCTCCTTCTTCTTCATAAATAAAGCGAAGATTCTTCGCCAGAGAACATGTTCATCACTGCTGCTTACATTCCGGTGGCCTCTCACCGGTTTGGCCTTCAGCATGTTGACTTCTTCCAACCTTCTGTTCATTAAAAAAGGAGAGCTCAGGTTAGCGACAGTCGAAAAAGAGCTGACGGTCAAGATTGATTGACTGTTAAACCTTGTGCCCAGCTGGTGACTGCCAGAAAAAAAAACAGAGAGAAGCAACCAAATCAGTTTCTGAAAGGTTAGGTTTTATATTAGATGCATGAAGTGAACCACAACACTACACAATTACCTTCTTTCTGTTCTTCTTTCCTTGATCTGCTTCTTCCTCCTCATCGTCCTCATCATCATCCTCGTCATCCTCATCATCTTCCTCATCCTCTTCATCATCTTCCTCAATCTCATCATCGTCTTCATCCATCTCAATGTCATCTGCCTCAACAGCTTCACCAGTGAACCATGACACAGCGTGCGAGATGATTTTGTCTTTAATGGTTGATCTTTATGATAAACAGTGGATGGATTCAGATCCTAGAACTGAATGAACTCATTAAGTAAAGATAAAAGTACATGAAAGAGAAAGGTACAGACCCGATGTCATAGTCGTGCTCCATTTGGCCTTGGAGTTCATCAGCCTGTGCAATTTTAGACAAACAGATTATCATTTAACACAATCTTGACTACTTGAATCGAAAATTAGACTGCTTCTAGATATGGACAAACCGTGTCATCATCAAGATCCTCATCGTCTTCAGGAACTTGAGGTGGAGTGAAAAAGTTGAAGAAACTCTCACAGTCCTCAGTCTTAGTGATCGGCTTTGTGTTTTTGGATCCCTTCTTTGGCTTCTTTTTTAAAATCTTCTGAGTTAAACATTTTCCTGGATACCACTCAATCTCCGTCCTGAACGACAGTTAACAGTCAATAAGACTTTTTGTCTTAAGAAACCAAAAATAGCAAATTCTTGATGGTGATGAAGCAAATTTTTTTTACCCAATGGCCTTCTCGAGGATAGGCTCATCTTCATCAATCATGTGATATGTCTTGGTCAAGACGGTGTTCTTGAAGTAAGGGTTCTGATCAAAGAAAAACTCAAGCTTGAAACCTTTTGGTTCTTCAACCCTACTCCATTTGATATCTTTAAGATACTTCAGAGCCCCTTCATCTCGCTCAGTTATCTAGAGTCATGGAAAAATATATACAGATAAAAAGAATTGCCTTTTTCAATAAACAAAAGGAGTGTCCTACTAACAAACCTCCTCAGCAGTAATTTCATTGTTCTTCAATGCAATAAGCCAAAAATCTGGTACTCCTTTCTCTGCAGAAAAGCAGTTTGATATAATTTGAAAATCATGACTTCATCATAATCATAGAACTAAACAGGGTAAGAATTGAAAGCACACCTTCAGCTGCTTTATCTTCTCCTTGTTCTAATTTTACTTCTTCTGCAGCACCTTCAACTTCAACCACACCATTCACAATCTCATAACGCTGTTAAGAAAGCGGAAACCCATCAACATCAGTCATAAATCATAACCACAAATGATACAGAAAGAAGTAAAGAACGTCCATTACTATTGAAATCTAGTAAAAAAATTATCATTTGAAGTGCCATGTGTATTAAAGATCTATTATAATAATAGGATGCTCAAACCTTGGTATATAAAGGCTGATATAACTTTTGATACTTAGCTTCTAGAGCTGCCCTCTCCTCGAAGAATTTTGCTTCCATTTCATCATATTGGTTCTGCAAATGTAAAAAAAGAATCAGATAATCATCATAAATTGCAAGAAGGTTCATAATCATCTAACTGAAAATTCACTCGCCTGAATCTCTCTTAGAACCTCGACACGCTTCCTCACTGTCGGACTCAAATTCTCAAGGACATCCGAGTGTTGTCCAGCCAAATTCTGCAACTTGTTCTGCACATACACGTAAAATCAGCAAAACATACATCGCAATTAAAGGTTAGGGAAAAATAACAATTAAGTTAAGACGCAGAGAATCCTCAAAACCAAATTCCATTGCTCTAAATCATTTTAGTCAAATCAATTCACAAAATAACCAGACCCAGAAAGAGAAAACAATCCCGCTCGACCCTAATTCGTCCTCAAGAAACTCACCTTGAGAGCATTAACAAGACCCGCTCGACCCTCCTCGTTGAGAGCTACACAAGCAACACAAAAGAGGAACCTTTTCAATAAACCCAGAAGAAAAACAAAAAAAAATCCACCTTATTCTATAGAAATACGGTCGAAACTTACCGGCGGTTAGATCGGTCATGTTTATGTTGTCATTGACGTTGCTCATCTTGGCAAGAGGAGAATCTGGCGGAGGAAGATAAGAAACCTTAAAACCCTAGACTTTGGGGACAGTAAGAGAAAAAGAGATTGATGAGATGTGCTGTTGTACTAACTGTTCACTTTATAAAACCTAATCGGCAATATATCTTTCTGTATTTTCTCTAACTACGCGGCAATATCAATATTTTCTGTAATTTTTAAGTACTTGAAAATGGTAACGCCGTGTTTATAAATGTGTATGGGTTATGGATCATTTTTTAAAAATCAATTAATTACTATAGATTTAGATATGAAAAAAATCTTCATATATTATAATTATTTAATAAATATAAATTTGATATTTAAAATATTTTAAATATAAAAAATAATACATAAATATTTTAAATTGTATACATTAATTATTTATTAATACATCATTTAATTTATTTTGTTATCATATATTTAACTATTTATATATATAATATTATTTCATTAAATTTTAAAAAATATTTTATAATTTAAATAAATTATATATATCATTGATGTTGTAGTAAAATATATTGACTTTTTAACCAAATTAATAACTGTATAAAATATTATAATTATTATTTAATATATATATATATATATTTATTTAAAATTATTTATAAATTATCGTATATGTAAATTAAATAAATAAAAATAATTATTTTTACGAATTTAATAATATTTTTGGTTAGTTTAGTGAAATGTTTTGATTTTTTAACCAAATTAATACTATTGGCACATATTGTAATTATTGTAATAATTTTAACTTATTTATATATTTTATTTTAAAGTCATTGTGTCATGTTATCTATGTTAATAACACGTTGTGATAAAATTATTAGGGATTATATATATAATATACATGACCGTTAAATATTATGTGCTATATTAACAATAATGTTATTTAGAAAAATTATTATTGATTTAAAAACATACATATAAATATTATATGATTTATTTGATTAAACTAAAAAATTTTAAAAATGTATATTTTTATTTTATTTCCATGATATTTTATTTTGTTCAAACATAATCTAATGTATTTCTCAAATATTAATAAACAATAAATATTTCTCAAATATTTTGTACATAGGATTTGTACATTTTGCAAGTTCTTAAATGTATGTTTATTTTGTTCAAATGATATTTCTTGATTTTCTAACAAAAAAGTACAATGTTAGTCATAAAAATTATTGTAGCCTTTTAATAATATTATTAATGTTAACCTTAAATTTGAATTTGTTGGGTTGGCAAGCGATTTCAAAATAAAAATAATTATTTTTGTAAATTTGGTTGAATTGTATAATTGATTAATTTAAAAAAAAATAGATGAATAAGGTGTTCATTTTTTCTAACGAAGAGATTGATATATCCCTAATATATTATTTGAAAAACTTTTTAACAAAATAATCTTATCATGACTTCTTAATAACAAAAATGTCATGCTAATGTGTCAATACCACAGAGATTTTCAGCTTAAATCTATAAAAAATTTAAATTATTATAATAATTATAATACATGTCACTGATATTAATTTGGTTAGAGAATCAATATATTTTATTCAATTAACCAAAAAATACTATTACATTTGCAAAAAAATAATTTTTATTTCTTTAAAATTTTTATACGTCAATTAAAAAATAATTTCAAATAAATATAAATAGATTTAAGTTACTACTATTAATTTAATTACAAAATCAGTATATTTTATTATATCAACCAAAAATTACTACTAAATCCCAAAAAATTATATTTTCTTTTAATCATATATAAATAATTATAAATTCAAAATTATATCTTATTAATTGCATATAATTTTCTAGAATTTTTAAAAAAATCTAAATATATGATTTATATGATTATTAAATTTATCTCAGTTATATACTCATTAATCTCACTCTTTCTCATGAATTGGAAAATTGTCATAATCTAATATTTATAATTATCATAAATTTATAAGGTGTAAAAAATATAGTAACAGTAGTTTTAAATATCCAGATCTTAGGTATAAAATAATATATTAGATTCTAAATACAGATATTATTAGATCCAAGTAATAATCATTTACAAACAAAATATTGATTAGTTATAATTGTCATTTATGCACTAATCTCAATCTTTCTCATAAATTAGAAAATTGTCATAATCTAATATTTATAATTATCATAAATTTATTAGGTTTAAAAAAATATAGTAACAGTAGTTTTAAATATCTATATTTTATTTATAAAATAATATATTAGATTCTAAATATATATATAATTAGACCCTAGTAATAAATGTTAAATTATTAGACCCGAGTAATAAATGTTAAATATATTTATTATTGATATGATAAATATTAAATCATCTATGCTTAAATTTTGAAATTTAGGGTTTACTAATCGGCATTATTTAAATCATATATTCGTCCACAATTACTCTTTTTTTTTTTCAAAACTAGTAGTATCTCCAAGTTTTCTGATTTTTATTTTTCATGGTTTCTTTTACCTTAGTGTCTTATTTAAAACCATTCAAAAATATGTAGAAAATAAAAATCAGAATTATAAGATTTTTTAAGCAATACTCAATTGGTGTTAGATTGACTATTGTCAATATGTATTATTTTACGTACGTTAAAAATTATGTCAATTTATAATTTGTATTTATTAAATAGTTAATATAATATACGAATATGTTTTTTTCACGCATGGCGCGGATATAAGTCTAGTTAGTTTTAAATGGACAAGGAGATGACACTTACACTATTTTACTAATTGAACTTTCCAATTGTTAATAAAGTGATTTACCCAAATATTTGTTTTATTCAATAGCAATTAATTTAATCACTTATTTCAAATTTTTGTGAGAATATTGTGTTTTCCGGTTTAATATTCATCAATCTTTTGTAATATATATTGTTCTTATTTAATTTGAGAAACTTTAGAATTAAGTTAATGTCCTTCTATTTAACAATTGTTTATGAGATTTTTTTAAAGAAATGAATAATTGTTCATATACTTAATTTGTCAAAGATGTAATGAATAAGTAGTGATTGAGTGATTTCAGCTATACCTCTGTCTTTATAATTTAATTTTGGTTGATCGATGAGAAACAAAACCGAAACATTTCCAACAAAAGTCCAATATTTAGCAATTTTATTTTTTATTATTATTTATTTATATTTATAAAAATTTAACATTATCATACGAGAAAAATATAATCGAATTACACATTTCTATAATAGATGTAGAGCTGATCGCAATTTTATTTTTTATTATTATTTATTTATCGTTTGGGTTACAATAATTAGATTTTTTATATTTAATCATCAACGAGAAAAAATATAATCGAAAACACAATCTATAATAGATGTAGAGATGATATCAATTTTAGTTTTTATTATTATTTTTTATCATTTGGGTTATAACTGGCATAATAATTTATTTTTATACAAAAATTTAACTTCATCATACGAGAGAAAATATAATCGAACTACACATTTCTATAATAGATGTAGAGGTGATATCAATTTTAGTTTTTATTATTATTTTTTTGTATTTGTATAACATGTGGATAATAATTTATTCACAACTTTTAAATACATGTAAGTGAAATAGAGTCGAAATTCACAACTTTCGAGTGAGAATTTTGAAAACATGTCTTCTTTCTGGTTTGAGATATAAGTATAACTATAAACAGAAATTGATATTTGATACAAATACAAATATAAAATAAAATATGTCCTTAAAATACAAAAATGAATGCAAGTATATTTTCTGAAAACATTTCGTTAAAAATCTTTTTGTTTCAATGATTTCGATAAAACACACAAAGAACACAAATATCAAAATTATACTGAAATATGATAATGAAATTTTAAATATAGAGAAAAAAATAAAGGGAATAATTTTGTAATGGTTAACACTTCTGTTTTTGTATTCATTATGTTTAAGATTTGATGAAACAAAAATTCTTTTTATGGAAATAATTGGATTAGCGAATAAATTGTTTATAGTTCGGTGTAGATAAAAATCTAAATCGAAAGAATTGAATCAGAAAAAAATTAAATTAGAATACGATAAAATATTTAATATATTATAAATTTTTATATCTAAAATCGAACCGGTACCAAAACAAAAACCAAATGTATAATCTAAATAATTTAAATATAACCATGTAATCAAATATATTATTTATAATTAGATTTGATATAACTCAAATATAAAAAAATATAATTATAAATATGAATATTAGTTATTTTTAGGTAATCGAAATATCAAAATATCCAAAAATCATTAGTTATATAAATTAAATTTAACTAAATTTCATTGTAATTTAATCAATGTTTTAGTTTTTAAATATTTTGGATATAATTAACTATTTTCAAATAAATTTGAATGAAAATATCCAAACTGAAAATTATAAACAAAAAAAAATTTAGCTATTCAGAAGTGATTTAATCTAATATAAAAATTAGTTAAAACTAAAATTTTATCGAAATAAATTTGAATGGAAAGATAAAATAATCGAATGGATATTACCTCCTATATACAAAAAAATTTAAAGCTATATATATATATAGCGTTTGTGAGATTTAGTGAAGAGTATAATCCAATCAAAATTCTCAAATAATATATTACAGATTTTTATATTAATTATCGATTCAAAATTTGATTATAAAACGATAGAAATAAAAAAATTAAAATAGTTATACAATATGAATATTCTATTTAATTAAAAATAAATTTAAATTAAGATCACTAATAATTCTTTATCTATTATGTTATAATAATAACTAAAATTTTATTATGGATAATAAATAAATAAATAAAAAAGAGATCCTAATATTTTAAAATTTTCAAGGAATGTGATATTTCTTTCTCTCGATTAAGTTCTCATGTTTAAATTTCTTTGTTCTAATTATTTGTTTCGACAAACAAAATGAAATGCAACCATTTACTACAAAAAATAATAAAAATGAAAAAGTTATATTAACGTTAACCATTTCCAAAATAGGTAAAAATCATCAATACTAATTTAAACACACACATCAAAACGATAATTGAAATAATTATTGTTACACAATTACTATCACAATGTAATAAAATTTGAACACACAAACAAACACACACAAAACACACTAAAAGAATGAAAAGAAAATAATTTGGTTAATTAAGTAATTTATTGCATCTATCTTTGATCCATTTGAAGCTTTTCTTCAAAGAACCTTTAAGCTTACCTTCAACTGTATAAGCTCTGTAACTCACAACTCTCTTCTTCCTCTGTAAATCTGGATCCACAAATCCCCAAGAAGACGATGATGTTGATGTTGAAGTTGAAGCTGAAGATGATCTTCCTTTCTTCGGATTCGGGTTTTCGGGTATCCGGTTTGGGTAATCGGTATAGGAAGTGCTGTAAGACCTTAGATCTTGCATACCATTACCACCGAATGAATCTGGACCGTCGGATCTTCGGTGTGTTGAGTATTGTTGAAGGTCTGTTGTTCTTCCGTCACCGTACGATTTGGATCTGAAGTCTTCCATTTTTGGGACTCAGACGAAGAAGCAGAAGTGATTGTGATTTGTGAAAATTTGAGGGGTTTTGTAATAAAAAATATACTAAATGGCTTTTTTGTTTTTGTTTCTTTCTTTTACGAGAAGGAAAGAATCTTTTGTTCAGTATTCTTTTCTTCAATATTTATAAAAAACGAAATTATTATATCACAAATTTATGTTATTCACCATTTTTCCAACTAAATTTTAAACTTCTATATTGTACTACATAGCTATTTGATTGCATTTTAATTTTAAACAAATTTTTTAAATATTTTTAAAATTTTACAAATTATAATTTTAGTTTGAATTGTGGTTAATACACGATAATTATATTTAAAATATTGCAATTACATCAACCAAAAACCAACCTAAATAACAATATGTTAGTGTTAATATAATTTTGATTTATTATTATTTAGATCAGTTTTTGGTTAATGTAATCGCAATGTATTGAATGCAATTTAACAATAAAATTACGATTTGTTAAATTTTAAAAACATTTAAAAAGTTTGTGTAAAATTAAAATACGATTAGTTGGTTTGTATAGTATAATAAAAAAAGTTCAAAGTTTATATGAAAACGGTGAACAATATAAATTTTATGTGCTATAATAGTACCGTCTATATTTATATTTTTAATTTTCTTTTTCTTTCTTGATTTCTTTAAATTATATAATCGTAATGTATTAAATACGATTACTATGTATGGAACGCAATTCACAACAAATTTATTCGTATAAAACTAAAATGTGATCAATTACTTTATGTACTACAATAAAGAAGTCCAAAGTTTACATAGAAGATACACTTAGAAAAAATAGAAATAGTATTAAATAGGGACTGCCAAGTCAATATGAGGCGCTGAGTCAGATGCAGCTGTCGAAGAGTCGGTGGAGCTTTGAAATTTATTAGTCACTTCAAAATTTGCAACTGATTTTCTCTGTTTGACCAATTTCCCCACGTGATGTTCACGTGATATTTAACATTTGTTTCCCTATTTTAAGGAAACCCTAAGCTTTTATTTACGTCATTAAAACTATATGGACTATTTCTTTTGTTTTTGTTGAACATTAAATCATTATAACTAAATTATTTTGTTTCTATCATTTTAAAACTTCTTTTTTTGGTGAAGCTTAAGCTTTTATCATTGCAAAAAAGTGATGTGAGAGTATGTTGTATTTTTGAGTAATACACAAAATTGGTTATAAGCTAAAAGTTTATGAATATATCGTTTTAGTTTAAGGTTAGTTGTAAAAGTTTATGACTTGCTTGACAGGGTTAGGCATGGCCACAACACTTTATTCTTATTTAAGATATTGTCTCCTTGGAAACATACGATTTAAATAAATACCTGAATAATAAAATAAACACAAACAGCCAGTAACGGGACCACCAATCAACATTTGCCTCTTATTCAAAATTCCACAAATAGGATTTTACTCGATATGTTGTTCTAAGTAAAACACTGAAACCTGCTTTTTCCATTGTTTATTTTTGGTTTCGTAATTATTACAACAGTTTTTATTCAACTTTCTTTACACAAAAACAAAATCAAATCTCTCAATCTACTTTTTTGTTTCTTCTTGATGAGTTTAAAAGACAGAAAGTAGACCAAGATCCAGAGATACATACACAAAGAAAATCACAACTCATAAAAGGGTTTTGTCTCTACCAAAATTTTCCAGATACAACAATTCTCTTTTCTTTTTCTTCTTCAATGGTTTAAAAACATCATTTTTTTTTCGTTTTAACATCAGAACCACCGCATCAATGGAGATCCACATGGTCGTAGATGTATTGAAGAAGGTCATTTTGGAATAGTTGTTTTATGCCATCGATCCTTTGCGGTTCATAAGATCGTGGTAATAAAGAAGCACACACATCGGTTGTCCGAAAATGCAGAAGATGAACCAGAAGATCATGTTGCCCACCTAATCAATGATCCCATTCCAAAACACATTCGTTTTTAAAATTCAAAATGGGTATAAGAAGAAAGAGTTATTCCTTCTAGTTTCTCAGGTTTTGATAGCTTACCGTTGATCCAAACCTTTCTTGTAGATAGTTTGTGATAAAGACCGAAGGCACCTACTTAATACACAATTTGTTAGTCAGAAAATGAGAAAAAAACTTCGATTCCAAAAGTTTTATGATTTTTGTTTCTTTTACCTGAAACATAATGCCAATAAATGCCCATAGCTTGAAGAGACGACAAGGGACGGCAATGCATAGCTGCCAATAGAAAATTTATAAATACGAGATCGTTAAGTATGCTTTGACTATTAGTGTATCTTCACTAGCATGTTCATGGTTATGCAGAAATTTATATATACCTCATGAAAGATTGCAGAGACTAAAAAAGCAATGATAATGGCCGGTACCTGGGAAAAAAGAGTGGAGATTTAAAGTTGTAAACACACAGAAAATCATCTCCATCATCGCAAAACACCATATATCTCACTCACCTTCGGTATCTTGTTGCGCAGGCACGGGAAGTATATATGTCGAACCATCCATTTATGAACAGGCTGTTAAGAAATACAAGATCTCCATTAGCGCTCTTCTTCTATTTTGTATAGAAAAGGCTATGTATTAGGATGAGAACCATACCATATTCCACATTCTCCAATACTGATAAAGGAAGAGAGCAAATACAAGAATTTTGGTTAGCTAAATAATGATTTAAAAAACGATGATAACACACAAAATCATATGCTTTTTGAGTAAGAAAAGATTAATGATGACTGACATCTCCCACACTTTTTGCATTCCACCAATCTTTGTAGAATTCACGATCCCCAAAGCACAGAAGCTCTGCCAATATGTTTAACCTGTGGACAAAAAATAATGCAAAGAGATTTTTGTTCAGTAACTGAAATTACATATCAGAATATGAGAAACTAAAATTATCAATTTCTTGAAGAGAGCCTTTATATCTTGTTCGCTTTAGGACATTACGTCAAAAGAGAAGAGATCACGGCATACCAAAGGTGGAAAAAGCAGTAGAACATGCACAGCCAAACGTATAAATTTGGAACTGAAAGCTTCAACACTCTTTCAATAGCGTATAGAAGATCCCCTTTCAAAGGATGCTTTGAGTTCCTAACGATAGGATTTATGTACTGCCAAAGAAGTAACAAAAGAACATGAAGTCAAAGGGTGACAATGCAGAATTGATGATTTTCATAGAGGAAACATAAAAAGCAAGATGTGAAAACGCACTTGCTCTATTATAAATCCCATGAATCCAGTGAATATGATCAGCTTCGCAAATTGACGAGCCACCCAACCTTTCCGGATACACGGAGAAC
Source organism: Pugionium cornutum (assembly GCA_018901935.1). Lineage (NCBI taxonomy): Eukaryota > Viridiplantae > Streptophyta > Magnoliopsida > Brassicales > Brassicaceae > Pugionium > Pugionium cornutum. The sequence continues at coordinate 19,502,847 of CM032161.1, forward strand.
GTGGATAGCTCGGCTGGGAAAAAGCAAAAGACACGAGCTTTAGACAAGAAATTTTTGCAAGAGTAAGAATGTATGATGCTATTAGCAGAAGATGCATGACATTACCTGATAACACAATGTGGGAGCAACCATGAAATATGCCAAGCTCTTCAAGCTAACATAGTAGGAGACTTCAGGATTGGCCTGAAGTTTATAACAGTGTCTGGTTAAAATAGTAACACATAGCAAGTAATTAATATACTCTTTTTTCCCTTCTTTTACCTTATCGGCTGAATTGGCTAGGGTTCTTATGTCGTAGTTAGTATGGGCATAGGAAACTAACTTCAGCCACACAATGCAAGTAAGGAGCATCAATGTGGTACCTGATAAGAAGGCGGAATCGCACCTGTCCATTTTTAACATCATCGAGTTAACCAAATAAATTTCAAAAGAGTATCACAAGCTGAAGCCAGAAATATTGTAGCTTAATTCTCACCTTAGTGTGACATAAACCGGATACAAAACTTCTGTCGTGGTGATAATAATATGAAGAGCGATGACAACCTTCAGTATTATCAGAGAAAAATGTGAGTTCTTCAAGATACAAAATTGTCTTCAGTAAACAATCCAGGAATGGCTGGAGGTATTTTACTCACAGGTTCAGATATGCATTTCTGAAGTACCATTTTCTCGACAGTAAAGGCTGCCAAAGGAAAGATCGAAAGGGAGAGACTGCAACAGAATAACTGAATCACTATAGTCATTCTTATATTTACATGAATATAACATTTGAGGGGGAAAGCATGGTTTACCAACACATGAAAAGCGGCCAATCTCGCAGCGATGTTGAACTAAACCAGAAATCAGTTCTGATCAACCAACCGTACTACAGGAATTATAGCAACAAGAAATGTAAGGTCTTTGATAAAGTTCTCACCTCCAGAAAAGATTACAAAACGTAATAAGTTTCAAGCAAAAGGAGAAAGATGCAACTAACCTTCATCAGATTTTCGATGATGAGTCTACTGTTTACAGCAATAAGAACTACTACACACAGGTTAAATAATCCAGCATGGCTCTGCAATTAAAATCCACCACAAACTCAATTCATATGAAAAGTGTCCAATCTTCAAAAGCAAGTTGAGATAAGAACTTAATCTGAGACTATGTAATCAACTGGGAGATTTTTACAGCAGAGATAAGTGGTGAATCTGAGATTACCTGTTTGAAGATTGCGTCAGAGCTGAGCGGACTCTCCCTCGCCCTCCGATGAGCTGGAACCGAGGGTCTATACGTGTACCTTGCTTCGGTGTTTCCTCTTCCTTCTCCTCGATCGGTTTCCCTAATTTCGGTAATACCGCCGTTATCTCCGGCCAAATTGGCTGTTCCCTGAGCGTCGTCGACAACGGAATCAATCCGATCCCTGACGTCGTCAGCCGAAGCTCCAACATCATCTGACGGGGAATTATCGATACCGAATGTGGAATCAGGAAGAAGCCCGTTGGAATCCGATATCAATTTCCGTCGACGAAGCCTATCGAGATCCACAAACTCTCCGCCACCGTTCTCCGTAGTCATGCTAACGCCCCCAGAATCCAAAATCGTCATCCAAATCGTTTAATAAAACAGCACCAAAGATCAGGTTCTCGTAACGAAAGAAGAAGAAGAAGGCGACACAGAGAAATCGAAACGCATGCAGAAAAAATGAAGAAGGGAAAGGGTAAAAGATGCCGTAGAGAATCAGAATCTAATGGAGAGAAAAGCGGAATTTGGAAAGGTTGTAGAAAAACGGAAATTGCAGGGAGATGCTGAGAAATCGGTTAATCGTGTCTCGTTGCTATAAAGAGAAACAAACTTTTCAAGTGTATGAAAAGATTCACGAGAGAGAAGAGAGAAGAGAGAAGAGAGAAGAGAGAAGATGACAACTATGGTGACGGAAGAGGAAGCGGTGGGGGATATTTTTTTTCCTCTTTCTTCTTTTTTTTCTGTTTTTTTGTTAAATACCAAAAGCATAATATTTGAATAAAAATCATAGTAGTATTTTTAAAAATGTTGTTATAAATAAACTTAAGTTTTAAAATACTATAAATAATTATATAAAAATATAAAATTATTTTAAGTAAATTATAAATAAATTTAAAAAACTATATTTAAATTTATTTTTTAATTTAGAATTTAATTTTTATTAAAATAAAATTTAATATGTTATAATTTTAAATTTATAATACTATTTAAATTTTAAACTAACGATGATATTTTTAAAATAAAAAATTTAAAAAATACTATTTTAAAATTTTACCTTATAAATAATGAGATTGTACAATGATGATAAAAAGTATAATAATTAAAAAAAATAGTATACTATAATTAGATTTGAAACCAAATTTTTATATAAATTTTTATCACTGTAAACCAATAAAAATAAAAGATTATGTTGTAGAAGATTAATAATTATTTTTCGTTAACTTAATTAAAATATTCGATATTTTACTAAATTAATTAGCGTAATATAAATTCTAAGTTTTATATTTCTTTAAAACTAAATATGAAAATTATAATAAGTTTATTTTCCTAAAAATAAAATCCCAAATATAGCACAAATTATTATGTGAAAATAATTATTTACTTTAAATAAACTATATATAAAATTAAAACATAATGTTTGAGTTCATATTTTCCAATTTAGGGTTTAATTTTTTTTCATTGGGAAAAAGTTTTTAATTATTTTAGTATTAAATTTGTGCTATTTTTAGAAATTTAAATTATTAGTGCTATATTTGAAACAAAAACTTTAAATAGTGTTATTTTAGTCAATTGCCGAAATTAATATCATCATTAGATATTAACGGTGTTTTCTCAAATGAATTTAGGAAAAGAAAAAAGTATAATTAATCATTCAATTTTACTAATGGTTAGGGGGTTCCCATTTTTAATCTTTCAAAAAATGTATTCGGATTAAGGTTAACCAGCTCATATTTATGTTGATTTCAGTTGACACGTCAGCTTCTCTTAATTAACAAATTGTTTCAACCAGTTGACAAACCGACATCGGAAGTCTACCGACATCGGAAGTCTACCGACATCGGCAGTCTAAAATACCTTAAAGAGCATAAGAATTTGTACAGTATGATTATTTTAAAGAACATGAGCAACAAAAATGATTATTTTAAAGAACATGAGCAACAAAAATGATTATTTTATCACTTTTGAGAAGTATTAGTCAATGGGCGGGATATATTTATGTATAACTCAGCCATAATCAACAACAATCATCAAGCTTGGTACAAGAATTCGAAAGCACAAACCGGTTCTCGACTGAACCGAACAACTATTTTGGTCTTTAATCAAATCAAGCCGAACAAAACCCAAACATTATTCCCTTAAACCTTCTCAGAACATTTGTGAAATGGAATCTTGAACTCTTTTTCAGGGCCAGGGGTAAGAACCTAAGAAAAACACAAGAAAGGTTAATAACTTCGAGAAATCTTCAGGAGTTTCACTATGAGCTGCTACGAAATGTGCAGAGATGGCTTCCAAATTGAGAGATGACATCAACAAGACCTCCATAACCTCCTACAGCAACTACCTGCATACACACAAGCATTGGATCAAAAGTTTAAACATGGGGTGGTTTCTTTTCTGACTCCAAAGCAGGTAACAAATTCACATACATTTACTACAATAAGATTATGTTTGAGCTTTATGAATTTGAGACAAAAGGAACTGTAAACATACCCCTGCTGGATGCAAGGAAATGGAAAATACTGAACAAGGAGCACAATGGATTTGAGAGAGCAAAGCTCCATTTAAGTCGAAACGCCTTAGAAGTGGTTCTGCTCCTACAGTCAAAATCTGATAGCGGGATACTTGTTAGATAAAGACAACACTAACTATAAAAAATATTCAACATTTACAAAGGAATTAGAAATAATATGTTGATCTCTGTTTCCAGTTACAAAAACTAGTAATTTCATTTTATTAATTTCGTTTAAGAGAGATGAATCAAAGAGGTTGCAGCTGTTTTGATTACTATATAAATCTATCAAGACTTGATAAAACGAAATAACACCTACAGCCTCCCAAGCTTTAGATTACACAGCTTAGATTTCAACTTAATATTGTTTTGCTTACCTGCTTTTCATCAAACATCACATCCTGTACATGTGTAGGGATGGATATTGTTGATATGCATTCTGAGGCTGGAAGATTCCATAATGCTAAATTTTTACCCTGTCCACAAACCTGAAAAATGAGAAAACCATAGCAAAAACAGTAAATGCCCAGCCTTTAAACGCCATAATAATCTAACAGGAAAGAGGAATTATATGCTTAGGTTGTAAGGCAACAACTCCTTAAAGTAGATAGAGCAGGTTCTGAAATATATAATGACATTATCCATTTGCTTAGTTCTTACCAACCAACTCTCACTTCCATCAAGGGTCATAGAACTAACACGAAGGTGGGACTTTTTATCCTGGGAACCAATTACTTTAATGCATTTCCCCGTTTTGCAATCTGGTTGAACAAAACAGAAAGCGTATAAAGCTTATTGAAAGTTAAAGTAGACCACATGAACCAGAACCTAACCTAAACATAGTTGAAAGTTTTGTAATCGCCAAGTGAATTGTCATAGAGTTTTAAGTAGCAGTATAAAAAACTGAGGAGCAATGGATCTCAAGTACCAACATGAATACTCAAATGTTTTCAAAAGCTCTACATCCACATATGATCCAAACATAGTACTAGAAACCATATTAGAAAGAAAAATGGGCACAAACAAGATACCCCAAATTCTTGCAGTTCCATCCTCTGAACCCGTCAATATCTAGAACAAGAGAATTAATACATCAGCCAAAAATCAAAACGTGGAACTCAAATACGGTTAGAAGCACCATTACCTGACTTGCAGAGTTACGAGAAACTACACAATGCAAATAGTCTGAATGCCCCTTGAAGCTCATTTTGATTTTACCACTCTCCTGAAAATGTTGGATGCACATAAATGATTCTTAGAAGTTTAGAAATCTCAATATCACATCTGTAGTAATACAGCGATAGACATTCACCATGATCAAATACGTACCACATCCCAACAATATGCACAAGAATCACCAGCTGCCGTAAATACACTTCCTGACTATCATAAACAAAAAATGAGGGAGGGAAAAATAGTTAATCTGGAACCAAGCAATGAGATATAACTGGAAATTTCAGAAGAAACGCTACATGAAGTAAAACTACCAAATTAGAAATAAAATTCCAACCTGAGGATCAACAGAAATGGCATTGATCTCGGGCATCGGCGAAAGAGCACCCCAAGGACCTCTATGAGAAAAGAAAAAAAAATGGTGATTCTATGCATTTTTAAATCAGTTGAATTCAATTGTAACCAACCTAATACACAGAAGTACTACGGATACAGACATTTTGCACCCTGAAAGTCTCTGTAAACACAGCAGTTGCACTCACGGAGTTATCAGATAAAAACAAATGAACAAGACTCACCTGTGTTGTGGATTGGTAAATTCAAGCAACGGCTTCGAATGATTCTCTGTAGATCATATAAAAACCACTAAGCTTCTCAATCTTCAAAGTTCAAACACGAAAATGCATGTTTCATATGAGAACAACAAAAATAGCACACACCTTGCAAATGAAAAGACACCTCTGATTCAGCAAATTCTTTCCATTTCCATCCTCGAACTCTACCATCATCACCACAACTACAGAAAAACCAGTTCGAAATCGCCCACTTCTTACATCAACCTCAGAATACTGTATTCGAGCTCTAACTTGCCAATCATTAACCAACGAAGAGTAATTTTAAATCTACCTGAAGAGCAAAGCATCTTCCTGTTCACCATAGAACTTGACATCATAAGCAGGCCCGTCGTGTGCCTTAACTACTCTCTCAGGTTCAGCCACCATAAAGTTCTCACCTTTCGAGTAGCCAAAACTCGACGATTGTGACACAAGAGAGTTCAGAGAATGGAAAGCCAGGTTTCCATCGCTGGAGGCAACAATAAAAGCATCCGGATTTGGGTTTCTCGCCGGAGGAGCCCAGGCGGTTCTGAATACGGTACGTGTCTGTGTCTCTCGCTCCTTCAGATTTGCTTCTCTATACTCATCCTCCTTCCAATTTGTAGCGTCTCCGTACATATTTTTCTTCTTCTTCGTAACGCCGGAGATAACACCACCACCCGTTGTTGGAGAAGACGAACAAGCCAAGGGAAGATCCCTAAACCGGTGGAGTAGTAATTTCCTTAATTACATTTGAGTCACTGCATTAACTTTAAAATTTACATTTCATCAGCTAGGTTTCTTTGGTGTGCAATTAGATCCTTATGTCTCTGGTGACTAACCCTGTGGGCGAAGCAGAAGTTCTCCTGATGGCAAAAGTGTAGTTTAACAGGGAAGTGAATGGCTGAAATACTTATTTGGTGTACTTTAAAATATATTTTTTTAAGTTTTTATTTTCAAACTTTATATATTAAAATAATTTTTTTGAAAATATTATAAATTATTATATAAAAATAGTTATTTAAACTAAATAAATTATAAACAAAATTAATACTAGTATCTCAAAATATCATATTTTAAATTCGGTTCCAAAAATTTAATATTTAAAACTAAAATTCTAAAAAATAAAATAAATTATTATCAGAAAATATTTATTTTATTTTGATTAATAGAAATAAAATTAAAATATTATATTTATGTTTATTTTTCTATTAAAATTTAAAATTTTTTATTATAAATATTTTAACGTATTTTAATATTAAATTTATATTACTTTTAGATTTGAAATCTACCAAAAAAAAATACATATATAGAATGAATATTCTCACCACTTAATTACACATTTTTATTTAATATTTGTTAAACATCTTTTTTACAATAAATATAACATTCCAACAAGAAAAAACTAAATTACTAACATAAAGTTATTTAAATTAAAAATATATGATTAAAACTAGAAAACCAAAACTCATAAGAAACCTTCATATTAAACTGCAATTTTATTTTTAAAAGTATTATTTGTAAACTCAAAACTCTATAAATAAAAACTTGAAACCGAACTTAAGCTAAAATCTTAATTAAATACTACTATCAATCTTCAGTTATCTTTCAAAATTATGTGATAGTTCAAAAAATATTTAATTAGCTTCGTAGGTTTACGTCATTGATGACACTAACTGAGACAACAAGCATTGTAAATTATTTTGTGTGGAATTAAAAATGTTGATGCCATGTAAAAGTTGATAACTAATGAATGCTTGAAACGTCGAGTTTATGCTTATGTTAGTATAACAAACAATGAACGAGGGAATGTGAAAGCAGAATCAAATCAAATTATATTTAAAAAAAACTAATGAGATGAGGTTTACGATTAGCATCTTTTCGCTTTACTTAATTAACTCTAATTCTTTTGTAATATTCGCTTTTGTTTCATTTTATATCATTTTATATCCTTTCGTTTCGATTTTTCATTCGTCCTTGCAAATATTACCTTTTCAAATCCTTTCTTCTCTGATTGGAGGATCTTAACTTGGGGAATCTCTGTCATAAATCTAACTAGATTTTGATCCGCGTGCAAAAAATATTTACAAATAATAATTAAATTATTTATTTTGTTAATTTAAATCAGATATATATATAATTTATTTCATATTTAAAATAATTTTTTAAATTTTTTTAATATTGATTATAAAAATGAAATAAATAACAAAATTAGATTATATAAATAGATTTAAATTGTATATATTTTGAATAAAATTATACATATGATAAATATTCAATTAAACTAAACTTTTGTTTTATATTTTTTTGATTAATTTTTCAAAATTTATATTTTGTTTTATATTATATGACAAAATAAAATTGTATATCGAAATATTAGAGATTTACATATAATATACTGTATAATGACACTTTTCGTAAATACTCTAGTAAATTATGTCTTAGATAATATTTATCTTGAAATGCTCTAATAGTGTGACACATCAGCGTGACACACTTGTAAATCACACGTCAACATAAAGTTAATTTGCTAAAATGATTCTCAATTAATATATATATATATAGATTATATAAACCTCTATATGTATATTTACTCAACTGTATAATTGCATGTTTATACAATAGCCAAATAAATAGATTATTTCGTTTTAAGGGGTATTATCGATTGTAATTGAGCTGTGGAAAAGTTTGAACTTAGTCGAATATTAACAGTTGAAAACAATGATAATTGGGGTACTACAAAAACGTGGGTTATTACCTTGGAAAAAACAATTTTTTTTTAATGTTATGCTATTGTTTGATGTAAATATCATAAATTCTTTCATAATTTGCGTAAATTCATTCGTCAATTCCACCGTCGTTGAATTATACCGAGTAGATTTGAATTTTTGGTTTTTTTGGGTTAACAGATCGAGTTTTCGCCTTAATCAGATCGGGGTTTTTGGGTTTTAGTTATAAAAAATCGACAAAAAAAATAATAATCGATTCGGTTCAGATACTTTTTTTGATTTAATCGATTTGGTTTTTAGCATAAAAAGTCGTTTCGAATGAAACTGAATTAAAAATTGATTTCGGATTATTACATAAAGTTAGGTTTATTTTAGTTTTTTTGTTAATTTTAGATTAATTTGGTTTAATATTCGGTGTAATTCGATTTATTAGTTTATATTTTTGTTTTTTTGGATTTTTGGACCGAATCGAACCATAAACCGATTAAAATTGTTATTATATCCGATCGATTTAGTACATATAATAAAATCAAAACCAAAAATCGAAAATTTCGGTTCGGCCTGTTCGGTTTGGACCGAATGCCCAAACCTAATACCGAGGTTTATCCATTTACAATAGAAAATAATTATAAGAATTTGAAAAAAAACATTTGTTAAGATTTTTGTTTTGATGAAATTATAAACGAGGGGAACTTATTTAGAATCAAAATTACAAAGATTATCACGAGTTTTAATGGATTTTTAAAATATTTTTAAGAATAATCGGATAACATCAAAAATCGATTTTTGACAATTTTTTCAACAAATTTTCGATATATTTTCGATGGAATCCGATAAATTTCTGACGACTTTCTAAATTTATTAAATCGGTCAACTAATCGTATTTCCACAAACTTCCAATAGATTTCCAACAGACGGCAAAAATTAGGTTTAGTCGGAAAATCTCACTATCCCGACGTTTTAAGAGTTTCTCCAATGAAAGTATTTTCTCTCCACTATTTGTAATTAAATAATTTTTTTTTTTATCAGAACCCCACTTCTGGAAGTCCTTATACATCAATGAAGAATAGTTGTTTTATTTCAGTAATTATGTATATAAAATATATCGAAAAGAGAGAATCTAGACACTCAATTATTTAACAATACATAAGAGGTTTAATCCGAAGGAATATTTCTAGAAGAAGTAGCTAGTGGATGATGATGATATATATATGCATTCATTATGATATGTAGACCACAAGCAAGCCTTATATATAACCGATACACCATCTTGTTTCATATCATAAACTTACATATAAAAGAGAGCATAGGATACAAGCACGAAGATGAAGAAATTCAATTGATTGAGGTAAAAGTTAATAACAATAAGAAAGGCGACAGAAGAGAGTGAGCACACATGGTTATATTTTTCTAGCATGCTTATGCTCGAAAGCTCTGTGTGCTCACCCTCTTCTTGTCTCCTCTCTCTATGTATATGTATCTTGCATGGCACAAACGTTTTTCTATAGGTTTACGGTTACTGGAAAAGTAATAATGTATGAGAGTTTTAATATTCGTAATATATTATTTGAAATTTAAAAAAAAAATAATTTTACTCTAATATTTTATTAACAAAAATATCATATCGATGTGTTATAACTAAAATGAGTATTCTTCTCTCCTCTCTATATATGTATTATGCATGGCACAAAAGTTTTTGTATAGGTTCATATGTAGTATTTGGTTTTTGGAACACTAATAGTGTGTGAGGAGAGTTATAATATTCTTAATATATTATTTGAAAATTTTTTAACAAAAAACTTTATTGTAATGTATTATTAACAGAAATATCATACCGATGTATCATTACTAAAATATTATTTATTATTAAATATAAATTAAATATTTATATTATTTTAATTTTAATTTTAAATTATTTTTAATATTAATTTTTTTATATGTAAATTAAGAAAAGAAAAATAATTATTTTTTATGAATTTGATCATATTTTTGGTTAGTTTAATAAAATATATTGATTTTTCTAACCAAATTAATAACAATAACATGTATTGTAATTATTTTAGTAACTTAAGTATATATATATTTACTTGAAACTCATTATGTTTATGATACGTCAGCATGACATTTTATGACAAGATTAATTTTTAAAAATATTGATCAAATAATATATTAGAGATAATAATTCTCAACGGAACTAATTGAAATCAAGAAAAACTAAAAAATAAAAACCAAAAAATGAAAGAAATCGTTATTAATATGACACTCTTGTGGCAGATGACATAGTAGATGGCGTGGCACAAATTCATTAAAATATAAAAGAAGATGAAACGGTTAAAAACGCGTGAAATGAGTTTGTGTCACATCATCCGAGTTTGTGTAGATGATGTGGTAGATGACGTAGCGTTTAATTTTACAGTTTAATGAGTTTGTCTCACATTATCTGCCACATCACTACCACATCACCTGCCACACGAGTATCACATCAGTATTTGTTTTCAGAATTTTAACCGTTAGATCCAGTGTATAAATTGTCACATTATATGAATTTCGGATTTGGAATTTGAATTTAACTATAATTTATATACGGTTTTGTACAATCCAAGATTTAAGTATAGATGGAATATTCGAATATAATTTGGATATGAAATAACCGATTTTCCAATAATGTGATATTAATATTACTTTGCTGCGAAGAAGGTGGTGGTGATAGTGGTGGGAATAGAATTGCTTTTCTTGCGAGAGTAAAAAATGAAGACTTATGAAACGTATCAAGAGGAGGAGATGGCTAAGTTCACGTTAGCGTTGACGTCGGAGCCTGAGAAAAATGTTGAGGATGAAAGGTTGGTTTCAAATTCGACATTGAAGAAAGTGGCTGCACCGAAGATTGATTATAAACAACTCTCAACTGATGATTCTTTACAACAATGATTGTCTTGCTTCAAATTCTTGAATCACCAATCTGATTCAATCCAATCATTAGTTTTCTTCCACAAAATCAAATATCCTTTTGCATCTTCTTTGATCTTGATCCATGAGAAGACTCTCTGTCTTCTTCTTATTTTCTTCCCGGCGATATAGTTGCCCAGAATCAGCGTTCATGTATTTTTCTTGTGTCGCCTTTTTCCTCGTGGCAGTTGCCAGACGTTTCTTCCCGCCATTGGTAGTTACTTTAGTTATTATTAGCAAGTAACAACATCCAAGAAATCTCTTTTTTTTTTTTTTTGCATTTTTTATCCTCTTCGTTTCTGTTTTTTTGGGTATATTTAATTGTTAACAAAAATATCTAAAAACTTATTTAAAACGTGGTTAGGGAAAAAGTATAAAATAATAACTTTTTTTTAAAAGAACACTTTAAGTTTTGTTTTCTATATGAAACATTATTAGTTTAATTTTCAATAAAATCATAAATTTAATATTAAAAAATTTAAAGTTTAAATTAGAAAAGAACAATTCAGATATAATTTTTAATATATTTATTTATATTAAATAATTATACTCACATTATAATTTGTGAAGTAAAAATATATAATGTTATTTTTTTCTTTTATAAAATAAAGAAAGTATTATGCTAGTTAATAAAATATGAAATATGTTAATGAAAATCCTATTATTTTCTTTAAATTTTTTTGTTTGTATCCGTTGATTTCCTATAGCTATAATGTCTACCAAAGATTTGTCGATTTCAAAAATAGTAAAATGGTAAATAAATGGATAATTCTCTAAAATATCATCTTTTAAGTTTATTTTTCAAAAATAATTAGTTTAATTTTTAATAATAACATAAATTTAAAATTAAAATATATTAAAACTTCATTTTAATAGAAAAAATTAAATTTTAAATTGGAAAAAATAAATTCAAATATAATATTTTAAATTTATGTATAATTTATATAGAGTAAATAAATATTTTTGAATAATTATTTGTGATATTTTAATATGAAACAAAAACTTTAAATATGCTATTTTAGTATATTATTCTAATTTTTAATTTCATAGGTAAAAATGTAGAAATTTTTTCATACGCCAAAAATTAGTTTTTAACATATGAGTAAAACTTGTATAGTATATAGTTGTAATTTTAGAACTTGCTATATCATCATATGTTGAAAATATCAAAACCATGCATTCCATTTACCACCTATGTACTTAATCATTTTACTTCATGTACTTTATCAGAACTTCATTTCTTTTATAATTAGATGCAAATTTTTTCAATCATCTACCGAATACCCTAACCTTTTTGATATTTCATCTATTTTGGAAAAAAATTATTGTCAATTGTAAAACTAACTTTTAATCATAACTTTTAATCATCAAATGAGATTTTTTTCCGGACAAACAAACTTTTTGAAAAATCTGTTTTGAAAAAAATTCATGTTCAATTGCAAGAAACTAGTTTTTTGTCATCAAAACAGATTTCTCAAAAAGTTTGCAAAATTTTTTCTGGACAAAACAGATTTTTTGAAAAGTATGCTTTAGAAAAAATCCATGGTCAATTGCAAAAAAAACTAACATTTTTTTTTGTCACCAAAGCTATTTTCTTTTTTACAAATAAGAATTATCGAAAAGTGTGATTTGATAATGAAATACAAAACAAATATTTCAAAAAACTTGCGAAAAAAATCATATCTAAAACATGAAAAATACTTTGGATCTTGATTTTTAAGTTGACCGATTTCAAAGATAACCGATATAAATTTTCAAAAGTTTTTTTCACAGATAGTGTTGATCTTATAAAGAGTTGCAAGCTTCTGAACCTTTTAAAAACTCCTAACAACCAACGAAAATAGTGGTGCAATGAAGAAATCGACAAATTCGTAATACTTTGAAAAAATTTGTTTATAATAGTTTTTTGTATTTTTTTAAAAAAATTATAAAGTAATAGCAAAATTGTAAATAAAATTATTGTTGAGTGATAAAAAGAGATAAACTATTAGTTTTGCAGAAAAAAGTTTAAGAAAACTAATCTTACCTTTAGAAAAAATTTTAGGTTAATTTTGCAAATTACCCTTAATAAAATTATAATATCCTCCAAGTTTCTTATATATTCATATGTAGTAGTGCATAAAAGGAGTTGCTTCTCATGTTAGAAATATTTGGAAAAAAAGATTTTAGCAAAATGTAAATATTATCAGACAATTTTTTAAAATAACACATTTTAAGTTTTTTTGTTCTAAAATAATATTATTATTTTAAATTTTCAATAATAATAATGATGTTTTAAGTTTATATATAATTTTTGAATAGATAAATTTTAACATAATTATTTATGATATTTTTAAAATTTTAATTTTATGATGTATAATTTAGAATAATTTTTTTAATCTGTTATTTTAAAATATTATTTAATATTATTTTTCTTTTAAAAAGCCATATTTTAGATAATTTGTACACTGCAAAATCGTCATTCGTCGAAGAAGAAAAAAAGCCAGAGGCCCATAGGCTATAGCTGCTTTAAGCCGGTTCGTGTGTTTACCAAATTATCCTTAACTTAACGTTGAAGGCTATGTGTTTCCTTGGGGTTAAATGTGGGTAAAATCGTATTTTCAGTCGTAGTATCATCGCCGATCAAAAACAGCAACGAAACGATGTTTCGATCCCGTCCTCTCATGGCTATTGCACGAACGTTGCTGGATTTCGATTTCGAGCTCCTTACATACTCGTTGAAACGATCTAATCCTCAATATCTTTGATTTTAGTTAGCGAGTTTTGTTCCGCGGATTTTGGATTCCTTTGCCGCGGTTTTTGATTCGAGGTACTGGGTTTCGTTTCCTTATTCCATCTTTGAACTTTGATCCGGATTATAGGATTTAATTTCTGTAAATTTATGCTGGTTATTAAGGTGTTTTTAGTTCGTTTCTTCAAATTCTTGTTTGATTCAGCTCTCTAGGGTTCCTGCTAAAAGTATCCATTGTTTTAGTTCGTGAATTATTGGTTCAGTGTCAAATTGTTGGGGGCTTCGTGATAATGAAGTTAGAATATTGGTGAAAGCATCAATTTTAGGAGAGATTCAGTTCAAATTTGCTGTTAAGCTTTGAAGAAAACTTATGCTAAATTGGGGAATATATTTTCATAATTAATAGACAATGCAGGTCATCTGTAATGAAGGCAACTAAGGAGTTATTTTCTTCAATTTTCCTCAGGGCTTAATTACAGGTATTTCACTGGTTAGGTGATTTAGCTGTTTAATTGCGTCCCGTGCTCAACAGACTAATCCGAAGTGAAAACTGGAGGAATATTTGAACACATATCACCTGGATTTTCAGGAACTGAAAGAATAATTCCTGGAAGTAAGGTTAGAATACCATCTCTAGTCTTTCTTAGTGCACTATCAAATTTTAATACAGGCTTTCATTTTTTGTACATTAGCTAATGTATTCCGTATTGGTTTTATTTGTAAACCAGGGTAGTTTAGTTGCAATGTTTAGAATAAGATTTTCTTTGCTATTACATATATGAGCATATGGTTCTGGAAGTTTCCGGCTAAAGTTCATAATGAATATTTGCTTACGAAGCCAATTATATGCAATGACTTTGTGAAGAAACCAAATTAATCTCAAACCACATAAAGGGATTCCTGTGTTTCCATATAGGTCTACATATTTTTTTCTTTCTTATTTTGGCCTTTTCAAGAGTTGGGAAGTGTAAATCAGATGGTTCACTTCACGTTCTCGCTTATTTTCATGTTTAAGTTCTACATGGAATATCTTAGGATTTGTTTGTCTCGCAAGTAACTGTACAAATGCAATTTTCATGAATAGACTAATGGCGTTTGCTAATGTAATAATTCGCGTTATCACATTGCAGGCGCATCTTAAACCATTTATTTGAGAGCTGATAAATTAGCATTTATGTGCACAGCTTGTCACTCGTGCTCCACTGTGTTTCATAATACTTAAGGCTTTAGAGAGTTTAGGGGATGTCAGCACCTGGGAAGTTTGATTATTCTTCTGGTGGGCTAGATAGGCCTCTATACCGATCTAACTTTTCTGCTCAGATGGAAAGATCTTCTAGCTTTCGCGAGTCCATGGAACATCCTGTCACATCTCATCCAAACATGTTGAGGAGCACTTCGCCATTGGCGCAAACGGATGTAACAATTTTTTTGAAGTGTTTGCGTTTTGATCCTAAGGAGGTTGCCATGGATCACAAGTCTATTCGTCAAGCTGACCTTAAGCGGCATGTCGATATTGCTCTTGGGATACAAGGAGACGAGTCTCCTAGTGGATCATTGAAAGGGAAGTTAATTCGGTCTCCTTCTCCTATACCAGAAGAGATCAAAAGATTGAAGGCTGGTCTCCGCGAAAACAATGTGAAGGCCAGGTAGTTTAACTACCACAACTTAGATAGTTTTGTGTGAGGTACTCTTTTGGCTCATTTACTTTTTCTGGTCGCAGGGAGCGCGTAAAAATTTTCAATGAAGCTTCTTCCGTCTTTAACAAGTGTTTCCCAAGTGTACCTACAAAGAAGAGGTCTCGACCAGAAGGGTTTTCGGGTGACCGCGCTGGTGATCGCTTGGTATCAGGACAAGGCCTAGGTAAAATGGGAATTCAAGGTCAGACCCTTGCTGGTGGTTTTGAGCTTGACCAGCAAAAGTTGGATGAACGACCTAAAAGTGGTGTTCCAAATAAGCGTACACGTACTTCCATGGTAACTCCTGATTTTTTTGTGACATAACATCCTTTACTACCCATGGCCATTTGAAGTTGATACTTTGATTCATACTTGGAAAAATAAGCCTTATATGCTATAATGTAGTCTATTGTTTGCAATTTATTGCCCATGCTTCTGATTACTCAAAAGGGGCGTTTTTGAACATTTTTTTCGTGAGAAGTTGGACCGACTGGCAAATTGTAGTTTTGCATATATTATGTGGAAACTTCTTTACTTATGGCAAATTTTGCTACTAACGTAGAATTTCTTATTTATTTCAGATTGCAAGCAAATTTAAGTGGTATATCAAGGACTGATATATCATAGCATTTGTCTTCTTATAATTTATAAGTTCTCAACTCTTTTTGCTTTCTTGCCTACTGTATTATCATAATACTGTAGTGACGCTAATATATTTGGTAGTACGAAACTAAATGTTTTTTAAAGTTTGATAAAAAATATAAAAATTTGGAACGAGTTTTTGTTCCAATGTAAGTTTTCTTATAACTACTAAGTGCGTCTAATGCTTCAGGAAACCTTACATTCTTTATTTTGTGGTTCAGATGGATGTTCGAAGCAACTCTATTGTTCAACACTCAGCTGCTGTAGACAAAGATAAAGAAATAATGCGGCTGGAAAATCATAATGCAGTTCAGGGTGAAAATCGAGCTTCAAGTGGTATTGATGGTTGGGAAAAGTCAAAAATGAAGAAAAAACGCTCGTGTATTAAAGCGGAGTGTAATCCTAGCCTGGCTTCAAATAAAGTGGTTGATGGTTACCTAGACTTGAAGCAGGGCATACAACAAAAATCAACAAGCATCTCCAGGTCGAAATTGAATGGTGACTCGAACATGTTAAGGTATGACGTGCTGTATGTACGTGATAGTTTTTTGTGTAGTCAACATACAAGATCCAATGCTGATATTTACTATCCTCGTATATTGATTGTTGTCATGTTCTCAGATGTGTGTTTTCCAAATTATTTTGCTCCTTTGTACTTAGCTACAACCTTTTTTTGAAGGCTCTCATATACACTACTTTCTTTTTAGTGGCCATTGTTTTGAGTTTGTTAGGAAAATATCATAAGTGGGATGTCACGAAAATCATTTGATCATTCTTCATTGTCTGTTTATTTACATGATTTTATCGGACCTTATAGAAGTATGTGCTGGATTGATGACTCTTTACGCTCTAAATTACTTCTGTATGTTGGTGATGCATGAGTGTGAGGTGTGTACTTCCACCTTCAATGTCTCCCTTTGCTTTATTTCCACAATTACAGATTATTTTGTTGACTAAAGAAATGACCGTGACTCAGAAAAGTTCTTTTAATACATTTGAAGTGGGGTAGATTATGGTTTCAAGGGTTCAAATATTTTGGGATCCATTCACTTGATTGAATTAATCACTCTGTTGTGTTTTACTTCTTTTTTATTTTCTCGCCTCCTGTTGATAAATTGGTTTCTGTCTCCTTTGATGGTATTGTAAATGGTTAAAATCTCCTGTTTGAATTATTTTCGTAGGCAAGCGGCTGGTAATGGAGCTACTGCGTATGGAAGACCTGACAACCTCTCTCAGCAGACGAGTTTGGCTGGGCATTCCCCACTGTCCAGGGGTGATTCTGATCGTAATTCTTTGCACAATGAGAAGAGAGAACGCTCCATTGGCTCAGATAAGGAAAGGGTGAATCTCAGGGCCGTCAACAAGTATGTTTTATAATTTTATTCACACATTTTGAATGTCAATCACATAAGATTTCAGTTCTCCTCGTTAATCATATGCACCTTGGTCATAAGATTTCAGTTCACCATATCATCTTCCCAATCTTTTAGCCACTGTTGTTTCTGATCATTGTTAAATGTACTTATTACTCTGTTGGATTCTTTGAAGGTCAAATATTCACGATGAATTCAATTCGTCAAGTCTGGTTTCAAACACAAAAACAAATACTTCAGTTCGCGGGCCTAGATCTGGATTGGGTCTACCTCCAAAACTCTCTCCAGGACCTCACAACCCCAGTGATTGGGATATCTCTGGATGTACAAATAAGCCTCCAACATTGTCAGGGGTAACACATCGCAAGCGTATGACATCAAATCAATCTTCATCACCACCTGTCACTCAGTGGGCCAGTCAAAGACCACAAAAGATATCTCGGATAGCAAGAAGGACAAATTTAGTGCCCATTGTGTCTAGTAAGGACGAAGTTAACTATTTTGATAATATATCAGATGCTGGTTGTAGTGAACCTGGGTTTGGATTTCATAGACGCTCGCCAGCTGCGTCTCCTCAACTGAAACGAAAAGGTGAAAGCAGCTTTTCCACAGCATTATCAGAAAGTGAAGAGTCTGGTCCTCCTGAGATCAAGTCTAAAGAAAGGGTGAAACAGTCTGATGAGTTTGTTGGGAAAGGAGCACAGAATATTCATAAAGTGTGCATCCCTGCTTTACAATTAAGAAAAAGTAACAAGCCTGCTGGCGGTGAAGAGATGAGGGATGGTGTGAGAAGGCAAGGAAGGACGGTTCGTGGCTTTTCTTCGGCAAGGTCTCTCAACCCAGAGGGTGTAGAGAAGCTTAAGAATATTGGAACAGCAAAACAGCTTTGTAGTGCAAGACCTAGTTTTGACAAGAGTGAAAGGTAGAGATCATTATCATTACCCACGTCATCTCTAATTTTCTTTCTTGTGTAATTAAAATCTTTTGGACTCCCATAGTGTTTATCTCATTGTTTTCTTCATGAATCTGTGCAGTAAGGTGGGTCGTCCTCCCAGTAGGAAACTATCTGATCGCAAGGCTTATAAACGTCAAAGAGCTACGGCAATAAATGCTCCAACACTAGATTTTCATGGTAATACAAGTTCAGTTTAATAAGAATTACTCCTTTGGCTGGGTTCATTTTTGTTTTATTCCTTTATTTGTTGATTGGTTACATTTGTTTAGTCGGTTCAGAGGATGGCCAAGAGGAACTACGAGCGGCTGTCAAGGCAGCTGTAAATTTAGGTAAAGTAATATTTCCTTTGTTTACTTTTATGCTGTACCCAACTTTTCTTTGTGGATTAATTGTCCTGTCATTGATGCAGCTCAGAATTTCCCCAACTCTTTCTGGAAGCAAATGCAGCGCTATTTTTGCTTTGTATCTGATGATAACATCAATTTCATAAAACAGCATGTGAGTCTTTTTACTTCGTTTTTAGATAACATAGTTCAGGGTTTGACAAATATATCTTTTTGGGTAATAACTATTCACACTCGACCTCCTGAAGTAATAGTTGGTTTTTCTTGTTGGCTCAACTCTAGTTGGGTAGGAATGTGCTACAATGACAATTAGGGTTTTATATTCTGATATTAGTAGCAATGGCTCCCTGGGTATCTATCTGCACCCCACATATGTAACGGGAAATGAGAAAATCCCAAATAAGTAGAATAACTGTATAACTGCACATTATAATTGTTTTTGTAAGTGATTTAGCAATATTTGCAGCATTGCAGAAGCTACTTGGAGCTCCAATCATGTTAGCTTCAACACATTTTTAGATAGTCAATAATATACTGCTTTTCCCCCTCTCTTTCAGGGAGACCTCTCTTCCATGGGTCCTGCTGCACCCTTTCTGGCATCCTCTGACTTCGATAGCTGTGATGTATT
This sequence comes from Pugionium cornutum, assembly GCA_018901935.1. Taxonomy (NCBI): domain Eukaryota; kingdom Viridiplantae; phylum Streptophyta; class Magnoliopsida; order Brassicales; family Brassicaceae; genus Pugionium; species Pugionium cornutum. Next base: position 19,522,370 of record CM032161.1, read on the forward strand.
TCCTGAGGAACTTGCAACTGGCAGGGTGGATTCCAAGGCTTGTCCACTTTACCAAAGATTTCTATCAGCTTTGATTTCAGAGGACACGATGTGTGTAAATGAAGATTTACAAGTTGATGGATTTGGGGACATGCATGATCTTGACGATGAGTCAGACTTCAGTGTTTTGAATTATATAGTGGAGTTCAATGGGTCTAGGAACAATGAAAGGATGCAACTTGATGAATCAGAAGATGATAGGTCTGCAATGCCGTTCGAGGGTGTTAAAAAGTCAGCCTACCACTGCAATGGCAATTTTTCAGATCATTTACCCATTAACTTCTTAGACATTCAATATGATAAATTGGGGATAGATGAAAAGATTTATCTAGAAGCCCAGTCTATTGGAATATCCTTAGAACCAATGGTATACAGTCTAGTATTTTAGCTATTTAGAATCAAGTTACTGCTATGTACATTTGGCTCTTATTGCTGTAGTTTTTCGCTATTTGATATGTTGTTCTTGTGTTTTCTTACAGCCTAGTATTTCAAGCGTCGAGGATGAAGGAATTGTTGACGAAATCAAAAAGTTGGAGGAGGCTATCTCCAAGGAGGTCTTTTGTCATCAAAAATACTATGTTAATTTATTATGGTTTTCGTGTCTCCCTTGCTAATGATTAAGTAATTTTGGATGGGGGGAGGGTTCTGACGTATCTTAAGCAATCCTTGTGAAACGAAAAAGCAATATTTTTGTGTCCCATGTTTACTTTCTTCATATAAAAAAGAACACCGTTTGAGGGTCTCTGTTATTTTTTCAGGGTTCCAAAAAGAAAGAGATGGTGGATAGGCTACTAAAGCCTGCCATAGAGTTGAAAGAACTTCAAGAGAAGTATGGATTTTTCGCGTATTCTGCTTTTCATGCACACCATAGTGGATCTGAATTATGATCTTACGATTTTTCATCTGTAATTTTTTCTTTTACGTAGGGAGCTTGATCAGCTTGGTTATGAAAAGCTCATCGAAATGGCATATGAAAAGAGCAAGGTAAACTGTTTTTCTTCTTCTTAAAGTTGGCTTTTCATTTTTTTTTTGCCTTTCCTGGCGTTACCAGTTCACTTATCTGCTTACTCGAAGGTTGTTTTTTATAACTCTGTTTCGTTTCTGTTTACAGGCAAGTCGGCGTCATCACACCGCAGGTGGAAAGAATTCCACTAACAAGATATCAAAGCAGGCTGCATCAGCGTTTGTTAAAAGGACACTTGAACGATGCCATCAATTTGAAGACACGGGCAAAAGCTGCTTCAGTGAGCCTGAACTTAAAAATATGTTCATCTCCGGGTTGGCAACAACCGAAAATACTCTCACGGACAAGGAGTATAATCCGTCGACATCAAGTACAATCTATTGACTTTATAAACAAAATCTGTTTAAAATCCATATCCACTGCTGATTTGTATCTCTCTATTTCTCCTGACAGCACCCATGGGCTTACAGCCAAGCTCTTCATTGGCACGCATTGGGCAGAACTTGGAGAACTATGCCAGTTCTTCTGATGCTCTACCAACTGACAATGCTTTACTGGAACAAATAATGGGGAAAGAAGATACAGCATGGTCCAGTGGGGTCAGTAAGAGGAGAGAGTTGCTGCTAGATGATAGTGGTATTGGAACACAACTTTCAAGTAGTACAAAGGGAAAGCGAAGTGACAGGGACAGAGATGGAAAAGGACAGGCTTCATCTAGAAGTGGAACCAATAAGATCGGTCGGCCTTCCCTGTCCAATGCTAAGGGTGAAAGAAAGCCAAAAGCAAAACCGAAGCAGAAAGCAACCCATATATCTCCACCTGTTAGGATCCTGGAGCAATCCAAACCAACAATACCAAAATCGAGTGAATCAAACAGTGAGTATAATAACTTGGAGGCACTAGAGGAGACAGAACCGATTCTCGACTTATCTCAGCTGCAAATACCAGATGGCTTAGGAGGTCCAGATGATTTTGATACGCAACCAGGTGATATTAGTTCATGGTTTAACTTGGATGACGAAGAAGATTTCGATATCCTGGAGCTTGGAATACCGATGGATGATCTCTCAGGGTTGAACATAAAGTTATGAGGTTACCTCTCCCTCTCCCTCTATCTATATTTGTAGTCTTGTTAGTTATGCTAGTCGTTGACAACAAAAGAAGCATAAGATAAAAGAAAAGTTTTGCTTTGTTGGACAACTAACCATTACCGGAAGTGGGGATGTTAGGTCCAGAAAATTAGGTCATATAGATTCTTTCTCTCTTCTTATAACTCCGGTTTCTGGGGTGAACTCTTTTTTTACTTTCTTTTTTAATCCAGCGGGTACAGTAGGTTTTGATAGATAACTTTTTTCTGTGAAAGGTTTATGTGAGGGTGATGTTGTAGTGATATATATATGTATAGATATAAATGGAGGGTCTTCTTCTTCTTTGATCTTTGGTTTTTTTGTAGTTTCTATCACCTCAGAACCATTGCCTCTCTCTGTACATACATTTTATGTTCCTTAATAAAATTCAGTTTCTCCCTCCATTAATAGTATTTACCATTCATGATATTGTGTGTGTGTGTTTTCTTGACTTTTGTTGAATACTTGTAGTGTAAAGGTAAGAGATTAGATCAAGTATAGAGATGAAAAGCAAAGAATTTGCTTTGATTTTTATGATCTATTAATAATATGATATGCTCGAACTAATATATATAGACAGGATAAAGAAATAAGTCTCCAGCTTATAACTTTATATTATTAACAGTTCAGGTAATACTCCTGTGTTTTAACTTTGAAAAACTGATTTTTGGATCTTAACACATTTGTCCACAAAGTACAATAGTTGGTAAGAATCCAATTTTACTACAGAACATAAATGGTAATGAATCATATGACAAAACTTTGACGGGTAAATCCGATTTGAGACAGACCATGTTTTGCTTGTCTCAAGAACTACTGTGAATCTGGAGCTCGTGTTCACCTCTAAGAACAAAAACAAACAAAAAGACTTTAATATGAAGATCTTTCTAAAGGGATAACAGATTGTTCAGATGAGATGGACTGACCTTCAGCTCTAGCTCTGCATCCATGTCGGAGCCTGCATCCATAGTTACGCCTAAATCCACAAGAGATTCCACAACGAGCTTCGTCAGTTTCTTCATCTTCAAACTCTTGTCTTCGTTCTGTATCAATACCAATTCATAGATATGTGTTACATTTGCATTGGTTATATTGGATTATTGCAAGTTGCAAGAAGGAAGAGTTAAATGGAAACCAAATGGGATTATCAAAGCCGATGTAATCAACTTTGTGTTATTTTAGAGTATTATTTTTTTTTCTTTTTTAAAAAACCATTTTTTAGATAATTTGTAAACTGCAAAATCGGCATTCGTCGAAGAAGAAAAAAAGCCAGAGGCCCATAGGCCATAGCTGCTTTAAGCCGGTTCGTGTAGTTTACAAAATTATCCTTAACTTGACGTTGAAGGCTATGTGTTTCCTTGGGGTTAAATGTGGGTAAAATCGTATTTTTCAGCCGTAGTATCATCGCCGATCAAAAACAGCAACGAAACGATGTTTCGATCCCGTCCTCTCATGGCTATTGCACGAACGTTGCTGGATTTCGATTTCGAGCTCCTTACGTACTCGTTGAAACGATCTAATCCTAAATATCTTTGATTTTAGTTAGCGAGTTTTGTTCTGCGGATTTTGGATTCCTTTGCCGCGGTTTTTGATTCTAGGTACTGGGTTTCGTTTCCTTATTCCATCTTTGAACTTTGATCCGGATTATAGGATTTGATTTCTGTAAATTTATGCTGGTTATTGAGGTGTTTTTAGTTCGTTTCTTCAAATTCTTGTTTGATTCAGCTCTCTAGGGTTCATGCTAAAAGTATCCATTGTTTTAGTTCGTGAATTATTGGTTCAGTGTCAAATTGTTGGGGGCTTCGTGATAATGAAGTTAGATTATTGGTGAAAGCATCAATTTTAGGAGAGATTCAGTTCAAATTTGCTGTTAAGCTTTGAAGAAAACTTATGCTAAATTGGGGAATATATTTTCATAATTAATAGACAATGCAGGTCATCTGTAATGAAGGCAACTAAGGAGTTATTTTCTTCAATTTTCCTCAGGGCTTAATTACAGGTATTTCACTGGTTAGGTGATTTAGCTGTTTAATTTCGTCCCGTGTTCAACAGACTAATCCGAAGTGAAAATTGGAGGAATATTTGAACACATATCACCTGGATTTTCAGGAACTGAAAGAATAATTCCTGGAAGTAAGGTTAGAATCCCATCTCTAGTCTTTCTTAGTACACTTTCAAATTTTAATACAGGCTTTCATTTTTTGTACATTAGCTAATGTATTCCGTATTGGTTTTATTTGTAAATCAGGGTAGTTTAGTTGCAATGTTTAGAATAAGATTTTCTTTGCTATTAGGTATATGAGCATATGGTTCTGGAAGTTTCCGGCTAAAGTTCATAATGATTATTTGCTTACGAAGCCAAATATATGCAATGACTTTGTGAAGAAACCAAATTAATCTCAAACCACATAAAGGGATTCCTGTGTTTCCATATAGGTCTACATATTTTTTTCTTTCTTATTTTGGCCTTTTCAAGAGTTGGGAAGTGTAAATCAGATGGTTCACTTCACGTTCTCGCTTATTTTCATGTTTAAGTTCTACGTGGAATATCTTAGGATTTGTTTGTCTCGCAAGTAACTGTACAAATGCAATTTTCATGAATAGACTAATGGCGTTTGCTAATGTAATAATTCGCGTTATCACATTGCAGGCGCATCTTAAACCAATTATTTGAGAGCTGATAAATTAGCATTTATGTGCACAGCTTGTCACTCGTGCTCCACTGTGTTTCATAATACTTAAGGCTTTAGAGAGTTTAGGGGATGTCAGCACCTGGGAAGTTTGATTATTCTTCTGGTGGGCTAGATAGGCCTCTATACCGATCTAAATTTTCTGCTCAGATGGAAAGATCTTCTAGCTTTCGCGAGTCCATGGAACATCCTGTCACATCTCATCCAAACATGTTGAGGAGCACTTCACCATTGGCGCAAACGGATGTAACAATTTTTTTGAAGTGTTTGCGTTTTGATCCTAATGTGGTTGCCATGGATCACAAGTCTATTCGTCAAGCTGACCTTAAGCGGCATGTCGATATTGCTCTTGGGATACAAGGAGACGAGTCTCCTAGTGGATCATTGAAAGGGAAGTTAATTCGGTCTCCTTCTCCTATACCAGAAGAGATCAAAAGATTGAAGGCTGGTCTCCGAGAAAACAATGTGAAGGCCAGGTAGTTTAACTACCACAAATTAGATAGTTTTGTGTGAGGTACTCTTTTGGCTCATTTACTTTTTCTGGTCGCAGGGAGCGCGTAAAAATTTTCAATGAAGCTTCTTCCGTCTTTAACAAGTTTTTCCCAAGTGTACCTACAAAGAAGAGGTCTCGACCGGAAGGGTTTTCGGGTGACCGCGCTGGTGATCGCTTGGTATCAGGACAAGGCCTAGGTAAAATGGGAATTCAAGGTCAGACCCTGGCTGGTGGTTTTGAGCTTGACCAGCAAAAGTTGGATGAACGACCTAAAAGTGGTGTTCCAAATAAGCGTACACGTACTTCCATGGTAGCTCCTGATTTTTGTGTGATATAACATCCTTTACTATACTACCTATGGCCATTTGAAATTGATATTTTGATTCATTCATGGAAAATAAGCCTTATATGCTATAATGCAGTCTATTGTTTGCAATTTATTGCCCATGCTTCTGATTACTCAAAAGGGGCGTTTTTGAACATGTTTTTCGTGACAAGTTGGACCGACTGGCAAATTGTAATTTTGCATAATTATATGGAAGCTTCTTTACTTAAGGCAAATTTTGCTACTAACGCAGAATTTCTTATTTATTTCGGATTGCAAGACTGGTATATCATAGCATTTGTCTTCTTATATTTGATAGGTTCTCAACTATTTTTGCTTTCTTGCCTAATGTATTATCATAATACTGTAGTGACGTTAATATATTTGATAGTACGAAACTAAATGTTTTTTAAAGTTTGATAAAAAACTTTATAAAAATTTGGAACGAGTTTTTGTTCCAATGTAAGTTTTCTTATAACTACTAAGTGCGTCTAATGCTTCAGGAAATCTTACATCTTTATTTTGTGGTTCAGATGGATGTTCGAAGCAACTCTATTGTTCAACAGTCAGCTGCTGTAGACAAAGATAAGGAAATAATGCGGCTGGCAAATCATAATGCAGTTCAGGGTGAAAATCAAGCTTCAAGTGGTATTGATGGTTGGGAAAAGTCAAAAATGAAGAAAAAACGGTCATGTATTAAAGCGGAGTGTAATCCTAGCCTGGCTTCAAATAAAGTTGTTGATGGTTACCTAGACTTGAAGCAGGGCATACAACAAAAATCAACGAGCATCTCCAGGTCGAAATTGAATGGTGACTCGAACATGTTTAGGTATGACGTGCTGTATGTACGTTGTAGCTTTTTGTGTAGTCAGCATACAAGATCCAATGCTGATATTTACTATCCTCGTATATTGATTGTTGTCATGTTCTCAGATGTGTGTTTTCCAAATTACTTTGCTCGTTTGTACTACAACCTTTTTTTTGAAGGCTCTATTACACTACTTTCTTTTCAGTGGCCATCGTTTTGAGTTTATTAGGAAAATATCATAAGTGGGATGTCACGAAAATCATTTGATCATTCTTCATTGTCTGTTTATTTACATGATCTTATCTGACCTTATAGAAGTATGTGCTGGATTGATGACTCTTTACGCTCTAAATTACTTCTGTATGTTGGTGATGCATGAGTGTGAGGTGTGTACTTCCACCTTCAATGTCTCCCTTTGCTTTATCTCCACAATTACAGATTATTTTGTTGACTAAAGAAATGACCTTGACTTAGAAAAGTTCTTTAATACATTTGAAGTGGTGTAGATTATGGTTTCAAGGGTTCAAGTATTTTGGGATCCATTCACTTGATTGAATTAATCACTCTGTTGTGTTTTACTTCTTCTTTATTTTCTCGCCTCCTGTGGATCAATTGGTTTCTGTCTCCTTTGATGGTATTTTGTAAATGGTTAAAATCTCCTGTTTGAATTATTTACGTAGGCAAGCGGCTGGTAATGGAGCTACTGCGTATGGAAGATCTGACAACCTCTCTCAGAAGACGAGCTTGGCTGGGCATTCCCCACTGTCCAGGGGTGATTCTGATCGTAATTCTTTGTACAATGAGAAGAGAGAACGCTCCATTGGCTCAGATAAGGAAAGGGTGAATCTCAGGGCCGTCAACAAGTATGTTTTATAATTTTATTCACACATTTTGAATGTCAATCACATAAGATTTCAGTTCTCCTCGTTAATCATATGCACCTTGGTTATAAGATTTCAGTTCACCATATCATCTTCCGAATCTTTTAGCCACTGTTGTTTCTGATCATTGTTAAATGTACTTATTACTCTGTTGGATTCTTTGAAGGTCAAATATTCACGATGAATTCAATTCATCAAGTCTGGTTTCAAACACAAAAACAAATACTTCAATTCGCGGGCCTAGATCTGGATCGGGTCTACCTCCAAAACTCTCTCCAGGACCTCACAACCCGAGTGACTGGGATATCTCTGGATGTACAAATAAGCCTCCAACATTGTCAGGGGTAACACATCGCAAGCGTATGACATCAAATCGGTCTTCATCACCACCTGTCACTCAGTGGGCCAGTCAAAGACCACAAAAGATATCTCGGATAGCAAGAAGGACAAATTTAGTGCCCATTGTTTCTAGTAAGGACGAAGTTAACTATTTTGATAATATATCAGATGCTGGTTGTAGTGAACCTGGGTTTGGATTTCATAGACGCTCGCCAGCTGCGTCTCCTCAACTGAAACTAAAAGGTGAAAGCAGCTTTTCCACAGCATTATCAGAAAGTGAAGAATCTGGTCCTCCTGAGATCAAGTCGAAAGACAAGGGGAAACAGTCTGATGAGTTTGATGGGAAAGCAGCACAGAATATTCATAAAGTGTGCATCCCTGCTTTACAATTAAGAAAGAGTAACAAGCCTGCTGGCGGTGAAGAGAGGGATGGTGTGAGAAGGCAAGGAAGGACGGTTCGTGGCTTTTCTTCCGCAAGGTCTCTCAACCCAGTGGGTGTGGAAAAGCTTAAGAATATTGGAACAGCAAAACAGCTTTGTAGTGCAAGACCTAGTTTTGACAAGAGTGAAAGGTAGAGATCATTATCATTTCCCACGTCATCTCTAATTTTCTTCTTTGTGTGATTAAAATCTTTTGGACTTCCATGGTGTTTATCTCATAGTTTTCTTCATGAATCTGTGCAGTAAGGTGGGTCGTCCTCCCAGTAGGAAACTATCTGATCGCAAGGCTTATAAACGTCAAAGAGCTACGGCAATAAATGCTCCAACACTAGATTTTCAAGGTAATACAAGTTCAGTTTAATAAGAATTACTCCTTTGGCTGGGTTCATTTTTGTTTTATTCCTTTATTTGTTGATTGGTTACATTTGTTTAGTCGGTTCAGAGGATGGCCAAGAGGAACTACGAGCGGCGGTCAAGGCAGCTGTAAATTCAGGTAAAGTAATTTTTCCTTTGTTCACTTTTATGGTATACTCAAGTTTTCTTTCTGGATTAATTGTCCTGTAATTGATGCAGCTCAGAATTTCCCCAACTCTTTCTGGAAGCAAATGCAGCGCTATTTTTGCTTTGTATCTGATGATAACATCAATTTCATAAAACAGCATGTGAGTCTTTTTACTTCGTTTTTAGATAACATAGTTCAGGGTTTGACAAATATATCTTTTTGGGTAATAACTATTCACACTCGACCTCCTGAAGTAATAGTTGGTTTTTCTTGTTGGCTCAACTCTAGTTGGGTAGGAATGTGCTACAATGACAATTAGGGTTTTATATTCTGATATTAGTAGCAATGGCTTCCTGGGTATCTATCTGCACCCCACATATGTAAAGGGAAATGAGAAAATCCCAAATAAGTAGAATAACTGTATAACTGCACATTATAATTGTTTTCGTAAGTGATTTAGCAATATTTGCAGCATTGCAGAAGCTACTTGGAGCTCCAATCATGTTAGCTTCAACACATTTTTAGATAGTCAATAATATACTACTTTTCCCCCTCTCTTTCAGGGAGACCTCTCTTCCATGGGTCCTGCTGCACCCTTTCTGGCATCCTCTGACTTCGATAGCTGTGATTTATTTCCTGAGGAACTTTCAACTGGCAGGGTAGATTCCAAGGCTTGTCCACTTTACCAAAGATTTCTATCAGCTTTGATTTCCGAGGACTCGATGTGTGTAAATGAAGATTTACAAGTTGATGGATTTGGGGCCATGCATGATCTTGACAATGACTCAGACTTCAGTGTTTTGAATTATATGGTGGAGTTCAATGGGTCTAGGAACAATGAAAGGATGCAACTTGATGAATCAGAAGATGATGGGTCTGCAATGCCGTTCGAGGGTGTTAATAAGTCAGCCTACCACTGCAATGGCAATTTTTCAGATCATTTACCCATTGACTTCTTAGACATTCAGTATGATAAATTGGGGATAGATGAAAAGATTTATCTAGAAGCCCAGTCTATTGGAATATCCTTAGAACCAATGGTATACAGTCTAGTGTTTTAGCTATTTAGAACCTAGTTACTGCTATGTACATTTGGCTCTTATTGCTGTAGTTTTTCGCTATTTGATATGTTGTTCTTGTGTTTTCTTACAGCCTAGTATTTCAAACTTCGAGGATGAAGGAATTGTTGACGAAATCAAAAAGTTGGAGGAGGCTATCTGCCAGGAGGTCTTTTGTCATCAAATACTATATTAATTTATTATGGTTTTCTTGTCTCCCTTGCGATTGATTAAGTATTTTTGGATGGGGGGAGGGTTCTGACGTATCTTAAGCAATCCTTGTAAAACGAAAAAGCAATATTTTTTTGTCCCATGTTTACTTTCTCCATATAAAAAAGAACACCGTTTGAGGGTCTCTGTTATTTTTTCAGGGTTCCAAAAAGAAAGAGATGGTGGATAGGCTACTAAAGCCTGCCATAGAGTTGAAAGAACTTCAAGAGAAGTATGGATTTTTCGCGTATTCTGCTTTTCATGCACACCATAGTGGATCTGAATTATGATCTGACGATTTTTCATCTGTAATTTTTTCTTTTACGTAGGGAGCTTGATCAGCTTGGTTATGAAAAGCTCATCGAAATGGCATATGAAAAGAGCAAGGTAAACTGTTTTTTTTTTTCTTAAAGTTGGCTTTTCAACATTTTTTTTTTGTTGCATTCCTGGCGTTACCAGTTCACTTATCTGGTTACTCGAAGGTTGTTTTTTATAACTCTGTTTCGTTTCTGTTTACAGGCAAGTCGGCGTCATCACACCGCAGGTGGAAAGAATTCCACTAACAAGATATCAAAGCAGGCTGCATCAGCGTTTGTTAAAAGGACACTTGAACGATGCCATCAATTTGAAGACACGGGCAAAAGCTGCTTCAGTGAGCCTGAACTTAAAAATATGTTCATCTCCGGGTTGGCAACAACCGAAAATACTCTCACGGACAAGGAGTATAATCCGTCGACATCAAGTACGATCTATTGACTTTATAAACAAAATCTGTTTAATATCCATATCCACTCTGCTAATTTGTATCTCTCTATTTCTCCTGACAGCACCCATGGGCTTACAGCCAAGCTCTTCATTGGCACGCATTGGGCCGAACTTGGAGAACTATGCCAGTTCTTCTGATGCTCTACCAACTGACAATGCTTTACTGGAACAAATAACGGGGAAAGAAGATACAGCATGGTCCAGTGGGGTCAGTAAGAGAGAGTTGCTGCTAGATGATGGTGGTATTGGAACACAACTCTCAAGTAGTACAAAGGGAAAGAGAAGTGACAGGGACAGAGATGGAAAAGGGCAGGCTTCATCTAGAAGTGGAACCAATAAGATCGGTCGGCCTTCCCTGTCCAATGCTAAGGGTGAAAGAAAGCCAAAAGCAAAACCGAAGCAGAAAGCAACCCATATATCTCCACCTGTTAGGATCCTGGAGCAATCCAAACCAACATTACCAAAATCGAGTGAATCAAACAGTGAGTATAATAACTTGGAGGCACTAGAGGAGACAGAACCGATTCTCGACTTATCTCAGCTGCAAATACCAGATGGCTTAGGAGGTCCAGATGATTTTGATACGCAACCAGGTGATATTAGTTCATGGTTTAACTTGGATGACGAAGAAGATTTCGATATCCTGGAGCTTGGAATACCGATGGATGATCTCTCAGGGTTGAACATAAAGTTATGAGGTTACCTCTCCCTCTCCCTCTATCTATATTTGTAGTCTTGTTAGTTATGCTAGTCGTTGACAACAAAAGAAGCATAAGATAAAAGAAAAGTTTTACTTTGTTGGACAACTAACCATTACCGGAAGTGGGGATGTTAGGTCTAGAAAATTAGATCCAGAAAATTAGGTCATATAGATTCTTTCTCTCTTCTTATAACTCCGGTTTCTGGGGTGAACTCTTTTTTTCCTTTCTTTTTTAATCCAGCGGGTACAGTAGGTTTTGGTAGATAACTTTTTTCTGTGAAAGGTTTATGTGAGGGTGATGTTGTAGTGATATATATATATGTATAGATATAAATGGTGGGTCTTCTTCTTCTTTGATCTTTGGTTTTTTGTAGTTTCTATCACCTCAGAACCATTGCCTCTCTGTGTACATACATTTTATGTTCCTTAATAAAATTCAGTTTCTCCCTCCATGAATAGTATTTACCATTCATGGTATTATGTATGTGTGTGTGTTTTCTTGACCTTTGTTGAATACTTGTAGTGTAAAGGTAAGAGATTAGATCAAGTATAGAGATGAAAAGTAAAGAGTTTGCTTTGATTTTTATGATCTATTAATAATATGGTATGCTCGAAAGAATATATATAGACAGGATAAAGAAATAAGTCTCCAGTTGTTTATATAATTAACAGTTAGGGTAATACTCCTGTGGTTTAACTTTCAAAAACTGAATTTTGGATCTTAACACATTTGTCCACAAAGTACAATAATTGGTACGAATCCAATTTTACTACAGAACAGCGATGGTAATGAATCATTGGACAAAACTGTGACGGGTAAATCCGATTTGAGTCAGACCATGCTTTGCTTGTCTCACGAACTAGGTTCAATCTTTAGCTATAAGTTTCACATACTTCCCGTCTACTATGAATCTGGAGCTCGTGTTCACCTGCAAGAATAAAAACAAACACAAAGACTTTAATGTGAAGATCTTTCTAAAGGGAGAACAGATTGTTCAGATGAGATGGCCTGACCTTCAGCTCTAGCTCTGCATCCATGTCGGATTTGTCTATAGTTACGCCTGAATTCACAAGAGATTCCAGAACGAGCTTCTTTAGTTTCTTCATCTTCAAACTCTTGTCTTCGTTCTGTATCAATACCAATTCATAGATATGTGTTACATTGCATTGCTTATATTGGATTATTGCAAGTTGCAAGAAAGAAAAGTTAAATGGAAACCAAAAGCCAGTGACTTAATAGATACGTACAGATTTCAAAGCCGATGTAATCAACTTCTTCCAATTGATTTTCTTCTCATGATCCTGCTTCTTCTTTGCTTTCTTTACTTCACCTCCTTTCGCTTCTTCGGTTTGAACTACTTTGTCATTTCCCGTTTCATCTGCAGTATCAAGTTTTCTCTTTTTCTCAGCGTGTGAGTGTCCATTTTCACCACCTGAGGTTACAGGTAAATCTGCTTTATTCTGCTCAGAATCACCATTAGTAGCATTCGCTGTAGTATCCACTGTGGATTGTTCTGACTCTTGTTGTTTAGCATGGAAGCCTTTTGCTTTTGCTCGGTGTTTCTTCCCATCGGCATGGGCAAGCAAAGTCTGTTGGCTAGTAGCATTTGTGTTACACAAACTGCAACCAAACAGAAATACTCATAAAATCTAACCACCTCACAACACACACACAAGCAGCCATACATTTCAAACAAAAGTATACATTGGCTGAATCAAAGAAAAATAGATACAATTCCTAAACAATGTAGACTCACCTCCATATACTAAACTGCACTAAAGCGTGAAGGTCAAAAGAAGTGAATACCTACAAAACCATGGATACCGATTTGATAAGCCGACATTTATATCAAAGTTCGGCAGTTGCTTTGAGTTATCCTTTGGCTTTGCAGGTGTCCCATTCGATGGCTTCGACTGCCCTTTTGGACCATATTTCTCCTATCCAAAAACACGAAATCGATTCTTCAATCTCTTAATCTCATAGCTAAAATTTCTTCAATTCAACAGATTGGTAAAAATGGTAAATACTTACAGCTTCGGTTATGCACTGGTTATGTCGTTGTACACTATCTTTCCCAAACATTTCTCCACAGTCAATGCACGATAACTATTGATATGCAACAAAAAGCAAAGAGATTTAACAGAAGAATCATTCACAGAGATTCAATTTTCAAAACAAAAGATCTAGAAATTCAAATCGAGACCTTTGTGGCACTGCACATCCTGAAGTGATTCGGAAGCTTTGGTTTCTTCAGATTCTCTCCACAGTCTTCGCATTGAAACCAAACCATCGTCTTCCCCTCTTCTCGATAATCGCCGTGAAATTCAAATTCTGGGGGAGATGGGTTTAACTACATCAGTACAAAGTAGGGTTTTTCAGATCCAATTGTCTAACAACGAGCTGTTTTAGAACACTGAAAACGGCGTGGTGATGTATTTTGGAATAATAGAACGTCACAGTGTTCTTCACACAATCCTTAATAGATTATTTGACGAATAAAATAACCTTATTATAACGTGTTATTAATATAATGCTAACGTATCAGCACAATAAGTTTAAAATAAATATATAAATTATTTAAGTTAATATAATAATTATAATATATATTATTGTTATTAATTTTATTAAAAATAATATATTTTATTAAACTAATCTAAAATATTATTAAATTTATAAAAAATATAATTACTTTTATTTTTTAGTTTAGAGAATTTATAAATAATTTTAAATAAATTTATCTATATGGATTAAAATTATTAGAATAATTATAATATACTATATTACTATTAATTTGGTTAGAAAATCAATATTTTTTACTATGAGATAAATCACATATATAATTTATTTAAATTATAAAAATATTTTGTGAATTCAATGAAATAATAATATATATACTTAATAATATATTATATATAAATATTTAAATACATAATAATAAATTAAATTATGTATTAATAGATAATTAACACATAAAAATTAAAATATTTATATATTATATATTTATATTCAAAATATTTTTAAAAAATTAGTTATGTAAATATCTAATTTATATTTATTAAATAATTAATTAATAATAATATACAAATATTTTTTCTGTGGGTAAGGCTCATGTTTAAATCTAGTACTCTTTTAATCCATGAAACTTTTTCTGTCCTCTCTCTCATATGATATGATTTCGGCTTTACACTATATAAGGTTGAAAAGATTGAAATTATCTTATTGACACCATCATATATATTTATATATATATATATAATAAATGATGGTGATAAATGATATAGAATTGATTCAAATACAAATAGGATTATGACCAGGACCACCATAAAAAAAGAAAAGCTCTTCTTGATGATAAATAAAGGACTTGACACTATAGCAATGTGGTTGTGTCATATGATGAAAAGTATTCTGAGGAGGTTTTGCAATATTATTTTCATCAATAATTTGAAGATTCTTGAAAAAACTAGCTTTCTTGAATCCTTCTTCTGCAAAATGTCCACTTCCCATGTTGGTGTTTGTATGCTTTGAACCTTGTTTTAAATTTAGTATTTCACCTCCCCATTGAATCTTCATTGCACCATTTTGTAAATGATTGAACAATGAAGAATGCCAATATCCCAATAGTGTATTTGTACCTAGTCCCAACCACCAATTCCCTGATCTTCCATCCTGTAATAATCCATAATATATTAATTTATAATCATTTTAACAAATTAATTTTATGTTGATATGTGATTTATAAATATGTCACGTTGATGTGTCTTATTATTAGAGTATTTTAAAATAAATATTATATAAAACATAATTTACTAAATATTTACTGTAATTAGACGGTATATTATATGTAAATTCATAATATTTTGACATAAAATTTATTTTGTCAAGGAATGCAAATATAATATATAACAAAATATAAATTTTGAAAAATTAGTCAAACAAAATATAAAACAAAAGTTTAGTTTAATTGAATATTTATCACATCTACAATTTTATCCAAGATAGATACAATTTAAATCTATTTGTATAATTCGATTTCATTATCTATTTTATTTTTGTAATCAATATTAAAAAATTTTAAAAAATATTTTAAATATAAGATAAATTATATATATATATCTTATTTACATTAACTAAATAAATAATTATTTTTTTCCACCAATTAATTCATCAATTTATTGTATGTATAATATTTTCTTTATTAAAGTATGATTAGTATTGATCATCATCACCTTCCATATAGTCATGAGAAATGATTCTTGTGGACCATTCATGATGGAAACTCGAGGAATGCTTCCTCCAATAGCAAAGTCTTGGTTTACAGGAACAAAACCTACGCAATTTAGGTTATAGCAACCTGTTCTTTTGTATCCATCAGCCTGTTTTCATGTTACCAAACACAACACAAATTCAAGTGCAACAAACAACAAAACCCCCCAAAAACAATAAAAAATGTTATAGAAATGTACTCACAGTCCAGTAAACAAAGAATCGAGGGTTATCATCTCCATAAAAACTTTGGTACACCTATTATATGACAAGTCGAAAATAACAACAATAAGAATATAACCCATACATATATCTTTACATTATTATTTGGAAAAAAATAACTGTAGAATATTATTTCAAATGTCATTATAAATAACTAATTTAAATAATAAATACCAAATATATAGAAAGATAAAATAGACATTAGTATTAATAAAATCTAATATATAAAAGAGTAATTATATGAAATAGTACTATTTCAAGTTTTTATTCTAAATATAACAGTAATCATTTAAGTTTTTAAAAATACCATAAATTTAATACTAAAATAATTAAAAATATCGTCCTAATAAAAAAATTTAAAACCTAAATTGAAAAAATTGAACCCAAACATTATTTTTTAATTTTATATAGTTTATTTGAGGTAAATAATTATTTTCACATAATAATTTGTGCAAATTTAAAATTTTTTATTTTTTTAATATATTAGATTTGGAAAATAAACTTAAAAAGGGCTATTTTATGGTATTACTCTATATAAAATTCAAATTTTTGTTAATCTACTGAATAATTTTTATCTAAAAATAAATAGATTAACTATAATAATACATCTATCAACTTAACAAATTATAAACATTTAATTTATATTTATTTTTTATAAATTATATTCATAAATATTATGAAATATATATATTTAAAATTCAAATATTTATTAATATACTTAAATAATTGTTTCACCTAAAAAAATAAACTAACTATAATATTACATCAAACAATTTAAAATTTTGCATTTGTATTTATATTATAAATATTTTATAAAAAATATCATTTAAAAACACATTTATAGTGATTTAAAATTCAACAAAAATTAAGAAACTACAAACTATTTAATTAAATCCACAAAAATAAAAATATAACAAAATATTAATTAAATAACTCCCTCTCGGATCAATTTTTAGTATATATACAAGTGAAAAAACAAAACTATATATATATATATATAAAGTGAAAGAACAAAACTATATATATATATAAGAAAAAAGTGAAAGAACAAAACTATATATATATATAATATAAAACGTACCTGCCATCCAGCTTCAATGGTGTTAAGTTGAGTACGATAAGTACCAGCCATAACCCATATTTGTGCTACACTATATTCTCTTGGATTTTGTACATGTGGCTTCCACACATTTATCTCTGTTTTAACTCCATGAAATTTTGCTCCACGAGAATTTACTTTAAATACTGCATGCTATATATATATATATATATACATAAACATACATATATAAGTATATTACATACATATGTATATAAGGAAATACTTATACCTCATGTGTAGAATTGCCATACTTGGATGTTGGGTTTGGTTGAGGAATGCTATTTGGATCTTTTCTTCCATATCTTTCTATCGATTCTGCTCGTAAAATATCTTCTCTTCTTGTTCTTCTTATCGGAATACTGTTTTTCGGACACTTTCCGTTCATTGTCCAAAGTTGAGTTATCATACTATGTTTTTCTTTGTCTGAAGATTCTTTGTTCCATCCTTCTGGGTAAGAACTTGGTTTCATCTATTTTACAAAATTATTAAAAACTGAAATAGTTTATTATTTTTAACAAATTATTAAACCCAAAATGTAGTTACTTCAATTTATTAGGTAGCTAGAAGTTATAATTTTTTTATCTTTACTTTCATGAGTCTATATATATCATAAAGATAAAGTATAAACAAAAAGTCTACAACTTTATATTAATAACTAGATTTAGAAAAAATATTCGTAAATAATATAATATTGTTTATTAATAAATAATAAACTATAGATTTATATAATTTTAACTCTTATTTAAAATTATTTTTAATATTAGTTTTTGTATATGTAAATTCAGAAAATAAAAATAAATTGTTTTTATAAATTTAATAGTATTTTGGTTAGTTTAATAAAATATATTATTTTTTTAATCAAATTAATAACAATAGCATATATTATAATTATTTTAGTAACTTAAACTCATTTATATACTTATTTGAAACTTATTTTATTGTTAACACGTTAAAATAATATTTCTGTTAATAAAACATTATGATGATGTTATTTTTTAAAAATATTTCTTAAATAATATATTAAAAATACGACTTTCAAAACCTGAATGGTATGGTTTTTGAATAAGGGATGATCATAAATTGGATGATTCTTCATATGAACACAATCTATGATATCTCCATCTGGACTCTACAAAATAATTACATAAGTGTACATAATTAATGAATTCGAAAATGAAAAACAAAGCAATGTAATTAGTTGTATAAATTAAAACCTTGATGGATTTAAGAGCAGGTTTGTTGAGTTTTTTCAAGAGTTTGTCTATTTCATCATCAGAAATCTCTCTTCCAGTGACAATCACAACAATGATTAGAATGATAATCACAACTAAACTTGCCATTATTCGATTAGAGTATCCAAAACGTTTCGATGTTTTTTTAAGTGCTTCTCGTTCGATCTTTTGGGTTTATAGATAATTAAGTTAGATGATTTCTTTATATACTAAAGAAATTTCATGCACAAGACAAAAATGAACATATCTATGCACCAAATTGAGGTAAAAAATAAGGAAACGAAATGATATATCATTTAAGTGTGTATATTTATTACAAAAGAAAAAAATTATTAATTTAAGAGTAATACTTTAAAATAGTATATTTTTAAATTTCTAAAACAACACAAATTATTATGTAAAAATAATTATTTATCTCAAATAAACTATATATAAAATTAAAATATAATGTTTGGATTCATTTTTCTCAATTTAGGATTTAATTTTTTTTATTAAGAAGAGATTTTTAATTAGAGTAATACCCTAAAATAGCATCATTTTAACTTTATCTTCTAAATTTAGTACACTAAAACTAAAATTCCCAAAACAGCATAAATTATTATGTAAAAATAATTATTTGCATTAAATAAACTATATATAAAATTAAAACATAATGTTTAGGTTCACTTTTTCTAATTTATGGTTTAAATTTTTTTCATTAGAAATAAGTTTTTAATTATTTTAGTATTAAATTTGTGGTATTTTTGGAAATTTAAATGACTAATGTTATATTTGAAACAAAAACTTGAAATAGTGATATTTTAGTCAATTGCCCTTTTAATTATTTTAATATTAAATTTGTGATAAATTTGAAAATTTAAATGATTAGTGTTATTTTTGAAATAAAAACTTTAAAAAGTGGTATAAATTACCCTTAATTTAAATCCAAATGATATCCAATTAAAGTGTGTATTGTTACTTTTTGATATTGATTGTTACATTACGGACACAAACAAATGCAGTTAATGTAGATTTTCCCAAATGTCGAAAAACGAAATGACAAAAGCTAATGTGTTTAATGAACTTTGTAAATAATGTTAGAAAGGAAAATGGTAAGAAATCTCACTTTATAAAAGGAAAAAAGAATTCATTCGATTTGTTTGCAATGCTTATTAAACAAATCTAACAAATTTTGAATAAATTTGTTTTATTATATATAGTTTAATGCATTTAACGTGAGCATTATAATTTTCGAAATTTTAACATGTATAATTATTATTTTAAATTTTAATATTTTTTATAATATAAATAAAAGATCAAAATAAAATAAATAAATTATATAAAAAAGATTTTAAAATTTTAAATTTTTAACTAAACTAATTACAAAATATGAATTTGTGAAATATTTGTTTAATACTGTATAAAATTGATAATTAATATAGAAGAATATTATAGAAAGAGGAACATTTTAGCGTGAATGTGAATATGAGATTTGTGATAAATCCACAAATTTGGCATATGTCATTATTTGGTTTAGATTGTATCATGTTTCAAGTATTAAATTTAATAAATAAGAAAAACTATAATATTAAAAAAATAAATAGATTCAAATCAAGGTAGTAGAGGAAAAAAGCTTTAGGAAATCTATATTTTTTGGGTCAATCTTTAAAATAATAACTTTTTAGATTTTTATTATAAATATACTATCACTAGTGTAAATTTCCAAAAATAATATAAATTTAATATTAAAATATGAAATCTAAACATTAAACTGAAAAAAAAATCAAACATAATATTTTATTTTTTCATAATTTTTTAAGATAAATGATTTTATTTATATAATATTTTGTGCTACTCATAATATTTTAATTTTAAAGTGCTAGTTGTGAAAAAGAAATTAAAAGATGATATTTTATAGTAATATTCTAATTTTTAATAAAATATACAAAATTTATTTGAAACTAAAACAGTAAATACGTTTTTCCCTCTTATGAATATACTAAAAATATGTTGTATCTATATTAGTTTTGTGATAGTAAACATAATAATACACATATATTATTGTTATGATATAATCATTATGAATGATTAAGTGGTAGAATCATATTTTTAATATAGAATGTGACAAAACAAATCATGTTATACGAGTTTTCAATTTTAATTAAATAATTACATCAAAATTTTTATATAGTTTTACTAATATATGACATGAATCATATTCTAATAGTGTAATTATCCTAACAAAATTTAATAGTGGTGATTTGCTTTATCTTTGTCGATGCAAATCTGGAAAATTAATGGATATTTGGTTATTTATTGATATTTGACTAGATCCATTTAATACAAAAATTTAAAAATTATGAGTTTTTATTGAAAATTATTTTTTTTGTCATGAAATAACAAATAAAAATAGATGAATAATCTAAAATATCATATTTTAAAGTTTTTATTCGAAATCTATCATATTAAAAAAATATAAATAATATAAATTATTATTTAAAAATAATTATTTAAATTTATCACAAATTGTTATTAACATTTTATTTAGTCTTGGTATTTCAGTCTAAAAATAACATATCTTCAAATTACATTAGTAATTTTGGTTAATTAGATTATATCAATTTTAAACATAATTAATATTTTTAGATGTACAATTGTATTTCAAATATTTTGAATATCCAATGTATTTTTGGTTTGGTTCGATTCAGTTTTGGTTCTAGTTAGAAATGTATAATACG
Source organism: Pugionium cornutum (assembly GCA_018901935.1). NCBI lineage: Eukaryota > Viridiplantae > Streptophyta > Magnoliopsida > Brassicales > Brassicaceae > Pugionium > Pugionium cornutum. The sequence goes on from CM032161.1 coordinate 19,543,248, forward strand.
TTGGAGTATTTTGTAGATTCTAGCTCCGTTCGGTTTGGTATTTTTTTCAAGTTGATACTGCTTTAGTTTTTCAGTGTCGTAAATTTTTTCTAGATCTGTTAAACCAAATTTAAAAGGTAAGTCTATGTTTTATAAATTAACAAAATATGTATAAATTTCAAGTTCCAAATTATAGATCCTAAAATTTAAATTTTCTTTTCGAAAGCTAAACTGCAAACCCTAAGTAAATTGGCATATATTGCTATTATTCCAAATTTGATAGAATTATATAAATACTTTTAATATTTAGAACAAAAACTTTGAACTTAGGTTAGTTTTTTTCTAGGATTTGTGTACACTGAAAACGTTCGAATTCCGGTTCAAAACTGCATATTGGTTTTTTTCCTGTAAACATATTATAAATTTCAAAATCTTTTTCTAAGTAGATTCTAATCAAACTCTTGAATCAATTATCGTGTCTGTATTTCTCAATATCAATAGCAATAGAAAACGTAGAAAAAAGTAGAAAACTTTGCAGTAAACAACTCTTTGATGTGAGACTAAGAGTTGGGGAATGAAACCAAACATCTCTGGCTATGTTTTTAAGTGTTTGATACTTTGGTATACAATTTTTTTTTTGTTATTGAATCCCAACGTACCAGTACAATAACTCAACATATACATACGAATATTTAACACTTCATATGAGAAAAAATATAGTTGAACTCCACACATATTAGATAGACGTAGAGATAGTGCAACCAATAGATCAATTATTTCTATCTGTATACAACTTTTGAAACAATGATTTGGATTCCTTTATACGAATATCATAGAATACAATTCTGAGAGTTAAATTCTTTTTAATGCCTCTTTTGTTTGACTTAAAATTCTAATCAAAATTTTGATTTTTTTTTAAAATCATGAACAAAATTTAGAAACAGAAACTTGGTGGTAGCATATATATAATGAGAAACAAGAATTCTAAAGACATAATAGATACTTTTATACATGTAATGAATGCTTTAGATTAAAATGATTAGACAACAAAAAAAATTTGGATTGGTTTGGCTTTGATGCTACAGTTGTGTTCATAAGCTTGTAGGAATGTGAAAGACCTCTGTAACCTTTTGTTTTTATCTGTTGAAATAGGTTTTTGGAGAAAAGAGACGACGAGGAGAGAACATACCAGAATATCTAGGTGAAGCAAGACTGTCAATGGAACGATACTCAGGCATGATGAACCCTTCTCTTTCCTCTCTATTCCAACTTCTTGATACACCATTGAACGTACCATACTTTACCAACTTACCAAAACCCCACGACTTCTTCTTGTTAGGACTCTTTGGTAAGGAACCATTCATCTTCTGTGTTAGATATTCTCTCACCACTTGCAAACTCTGCTCCATAACCTCGATTGGCGGGGACACCAGAGGGTTTCCTTCAACACTCAGCTTCCTTAGCCGTCTCATGCAGCCAATGGATTCAGGCAAGACAGTGATCTTGTTGTAGCTTACATCAAGTTCAATGAGGTTCATGAGGAGACCAATGGAAGGCGGGAGAGAGGAAAGATACTGAAAGTTTTGGCTGATATTGAGGATCTCAAGGTTGATGAGGTTCTCAAGATCATCAGGTAGAATCATAAGGCAGTTGAGACGAGCATCGAGGACACGGAGAGATGTGAGGTGAGTAATGGAGATTGGGAGGCTAATGAGCTTGTTTGAGTTGATAGAGAGTTTCCTTAGATTAGTGAGTTCAAATCCAATGGAATCTGGTAATCTGATGAGTTTGTTGAAGTTTGCATTTAGTTCTTCTAAACACCTGAGAACAAGAAAAGAAAATGGAGAATATTAGGGTTTGTTTGGAGGAGGGGTTGTAAGAGTGTTTGAAAGTTTTGGGGTGAAACCTGCAATGTTGGATAGATTTGGGGAGTGAGACAAGAAAATTGCCGGAGACATTGAGAGTCTTGAGCTTAGAGAGACAACCAATGGAGTTTGGAAGAGCTTTGATTTGATTCGAGTGAACATCTAATGCTATCAAGTTCAGAAGTCTTGCTGTAAGTGATTCTGGTATGGTCTGTATCATATCCAAATTATTCTCATACATTAAATTTCTTTTTTTTTGAATCATAATAAAAAAAATATAATTAGCAAATTTCCAGCATTCAATTATTAATGGACAATTATCTAAAATAACACTTAAAAAAATTGTTTCAAAAATAACATCATTAATTTAAATTTTCAATTATATCACAAATTTAACATTAAAACTTCATTTTAATATAAAAAATTAAATTCTAAATTAGAAAAAAGAGAACTCAAATATAATTTTTTAAGTTTATGTATAATTTATTTAGTGTAAATAAGTTTTTTCACATGATTACATCCAAAATATTTTGATACATTAATTTTTTTTTGAAAAGTAATACCTTAAAATAGCATTTTTTAAAAATTTTATTCCAAATTTGGCATTTTAAAATTAAAATTCCAGAAATATCACAAATAATTAGGTAAAAAATATTTATTTGCTCTAAATAAATTATACATAAACTTAAAATATTATATTTGAGTTTATTTTTTCTAATTTAAAATTTAATTTTTCTGTTAAAATAAAGTTTTAATGTATTTTAATATTAAATTTGTGCTATTGTTATAAATTTAAACTAATGATACTATTTTTGGAACAAAATTTTAAAATAGTATTATATTTGTCAATTGAATTTTTTGAATTATAATAAAAAAAGTAATTAGCAAATTTCCAGCATTCAATTATTAATTAAAACAGATTTTCTATATTAGAGAAAGAGAAATCATAGAAAATATCCATAAATGTTATTATAATATTATAATGAAATTTATCAGATGATTATATCGATGGAAATTATTATAGTTTATGAAAAAACAAACCCTAAAAAATTAATTGCATGATGCTTATTATCTGTGTTGATTAACCAAGAGAAATGAGACAAATTAACATTAGTATGTATATGCTTATGATATGGTATTAATTGAAATATGTAGATATGAACCTGGAGATGATTATTGGAGAGATCAAGCTTGCATATTTGAGCTAAATTGAGTGAAGGATTGGGCAGAGACTCTAATGCCATTCCACTCAAATTCACAACCTCTAACCTCTCTTCTTCTTCATTATTATTATTATTATTATAAGTGTTATTGAATGATGGTGACTTAGGTGATGATGATGGTGATGATGGAGATGATAATGGTGATTTCATTCGTTGATGTTTATGATGTTGATCCATCATCATCATTGTCATCATTTGTTCCTTTTGTATTTGAGGTTGTTGATGAAATGTCTCCTCGCATATCATCTTTCAATGTATATATATATGTATGTATGTGTTTATGTAAATGGTTGAAGAAGAAGAAGAGAATGATCAAATGATAGAAGAATGTAAGTTTAAAGCTTTTATGGTAACAAAATGTGAGATGTACGGAGGAGAAATTAAAAAGGAAGTAAATCAATTTCAATTAAACAAAATATTAAAACAATTTAATTAGGTAATGAAGGAAACGATTGGACTTTTTTTTTGTGGTCAAGATTTTCTCACCACATGATTTTTTTTAGGGTCAAATTCTCACCATCTAATTAAAAAAAAAGTTAATTATTCCGCAAATGACTCTTATTTTTTCTACTTCTAATATTTAAATTATTTATTATTTTTTGGCATCTTTTGACCAAATCAAAAGGTTATTAGTTGTGTAATCCGTATATTCCCACAAATTATGTACTTAAAGACATATAAATATCTGTTTGGCTAATGCATATGCCTTATGGATCAGAGGAGAAACTAAAAAAGTAATAATATTTGATACACACAAACATCAACAATTAGATAAAAATTATATGAAAATATCTCTAATATATTATTTGAAAAATATGTTAACAAAATAACTTTACCCTAACGCGTTATTAACAGAAATATCATGATGATGTATGATCAATATAATAAATTTTAAATAAATATATAAATAAGTTTAAATTACTAGAATAATTATAATATATTTCATTGTTATTAAATTGGTTAGACAATCAATATATTTTATTAAACTAACCAAAAACTACTATTAAATTAGTAAAAAATAATTCTTTTTTTTAATTTATATATATAAAAATTAATATTAAAATAAATTATAAATAAAAATAAATATTATATAAATATTTAATTTATATTTTCCAATAAATAATATTAGATATATTTTATGAATTTTTTTTTTCAAATAAGGCATGGGTATAAATTTTTTGATAGACACAAACATCAATAATTAGATAAAAATCATATAAAAATATTTAGTGATTGTTTGCAAACCACATGGATTTGTTGTGACAGTGGATCATATGGAACAACAAACCATATGATCTAAAGAAGAAGAGATATTGTTCCCAGATTTATAACCTTTCAAGTGGCAACATACACATTTATTGATGTTTTTTTTTGTTACAAGTTATGAACCATTTCTTAATTCTACTTAATTTAAATATTTCTCTTTGTTACTTTTGTAGCCAAACAAAATAAAAGAAGATTTTTTTAGTTATACAAGATTATCATAGAGTAATACTGTGAAATAACAATTTTTTAGATTTATCGCTAGGATTTCAAGATTTTTCTCAATCTAATTCACTGAAATTCCATCCAGTAGAACAGAAGAATTATAAATCTCCAAAATAATAGATAGGAATACTGCAAATAGAGCCATTGCAACACCCATCAAAGGGGTCGTTCCCCATCCAGGAGCTACTTTACCATATTCGGAATTCAATGGTTTCAATAACTTCTTTACAGTAGTGCTTCTTGGACTAGATCTAGACAACAGTTTGTGTAGCCATAAATTTTATTTTGTATTCATTATGATCTATTGATTTTGTATACCATTCCGTTGTAAATAAACGATCTTAGCATAGATCCATTGTAGTCTTTCAATTCTATAATAATGGAAACAGCAATCCTAGTCGCCATTTTTATAATTGGGTTACTTGTAAGTTTGACTGGGTATGTGTTATTTTTTAAAATTTAAATGATTAATATTATATTTTTAACAAAAATTTTAAAAAAGTATTATTTTATACAATTATCGATTATTGTATCATCTGTTATCAAATACGATTTTCTTGTAAAATATACTATAACATTATCATTATATCATCGTGTTCAAATTTTATATTCTATATATATTATTAACTGAACATACGATTATCATTGTATACTAAATTTATATTTAAAAAACATAAAAATATGATACATATAATAAATATAACTTACAAAATTTGAGATAAACAGTATTGTAATCTTTTTTATTTTTCCATTTTACTTTGAAACATCTACACACAAACTCACCATCAGATCTCGAATTTTATATAATATTTTTTTAATTAAAACTATTTTAAATCTTATCATTTAATTATTTTATTCTAATAAACATGACGTGACAATATTAAGGTTACTTGCTTACATTTTGACATATTGCAACAGTTGAAATGTTTAATATTTGCAAACATTTTGACATTTCTTGGAAATCGTCAATTTATCATATATGAATGAAAAGAAATGCTCATTTGCATTGTCATCATTACTCATTTCCTAACACAATTATATTTATTATCAACATGTTAATCCGGAATAAATGTTCCATCTTTCGTGACGATGATTCTACCAAAACTTCAGAAATGCTCCAACTTTGGCTATCAACTAACATTCGAGCAGGATCTCGATCTCATTAGATATAGTCGTGCAATGTGGTTCAAATTTTTCCTATATATTATGTTAAAATTTTCTCAACTTTCTAATGATGTTTATTAATTATGGATAATTCCATATTATCAACATTAGCATGGGTTGGACATGTAGCTGATTTGGTTTTTTTTTTTTTATGTTTTTATAATAAAAAAAAACCTATTATAAAATAAACAATATTAAGGTTAGGGCTACACTTTTTGTTTTTCAACTTCGTCCACTAAAATAATGCAATCTTAGTGTTACTATAAACGGACCCTAAAAGGCCTGTCTCTAATCTTATCTAATAACCTGAAATGGGCCAGTTCAAAGGCCCAAGTAGGAAAACCCTAATTGGCTTGTTACGGATATGAAGCTTCTTACTTTAACACAAACCCTAAATATATATATCGTTGCATCTCTCGTTTCTCTTTCCTTTGTACAGAAGAAAATGGTAAACCTCGTTCATTGGATTCATTGAGATCCCTTCGATTTTTTCGCCAGTTTTGTTCATTGGTTATGCTTTTCCGTGCAGGTATTCAAGCGATACGTCGAGATAGGACGAGTGGCCCTCGTCAACTTCGGAAAGGACTATGGAAAGCTCGTTGTGATCGTCGATGTTGTCGACCAAAACAGGGTAACAATACTCACTGGAGCACCTTTTTGATTTTTATTGGATCCATCATACATTAGCTATATTCGTTGCGAGAGTAAATACTCTTCAGTTGAAGTTTGTAGATCATAAAATTTTCTTTTGCGTTTGATGATGCAATTATAGCAGCTTTATTGATCTTAAATATTTTTGTTCGAAAGTTATATGTTTTCACTGTAACAAGATTTCTTGATTCTGTTTGCATTAATTCTAATGGTATTTGATTGCATTGTCATTCTTATACTTAGTTCAGGTTAGTGATTTTCAGTGTGGTTAGAGTGAATAAGTTTCATTTTTGTTGCCCTGAAAGAGATACTATTGCTGATTTGATTACTATCATGTAACCTATACGACTAGCCTCTTCCTTTTTTATAAATCGGTTTGTGCATAAGTATTTGTCCTCACTGTGTCGAGCTTTCTTGTATGCCTTTAATTGTCTTTCTCATTGTTATGCTTGTTTATCTGTAGGCTCTTGTGGATGCCCCTAACATGGAGAGAATTCAGATGAATCTGAAGAGGCTGTCTCTTACTGATATCGTGATTGATATCAACAGAGTGCCTAAGAAGAAGAATCTGATTGAGGCAATGGAGAAAGCTGGTAAGCTCACATGCGTAATCATGTATGATGACATAGTTAAGTGTCATCTTTAACCTGAAAAACTTTTGCAGATGTGCAAAACAAATGGGAGAAAAGTTCATGGGGTAGAAAGCTGATAGTGCAGAAGAGAAGAGCTGCCCTCAATGACTTTGACAGGTTCAAGATCATGTTGGCCAAAATCAAGGTCAGCATCAGATGTTCTGTTTTACTGCAATAATTACTCTTTCTTTTGAAATATCTCAAGATCAGTTTTATATTTCTAATGATAATACTGAACTCATGTCATTACTTTTTACTAGCTCCTCTGTTTAATGGCTTTTCTTGTATTGTTTGCAGAGGGCTGGTGTTGTGAGGCAGGAGCTTGCAAAGCTCAAGAAAGAGAGCAATGCATAATGTTTTCTTAAAGTTATTATTATCCTACGGCTTCTTCAATTTTGGGTCTCCCATTATAAATCTGATTAAGAATTTTGCAAAAAAGTGTTAGTTCAGAATTTAAAAACATTTTTGCTCGTCTAGGATTAAGACATTTATTGTCCTCTTGCTGTTTTGTTATCTCAATTGAAAATCCAAACTTAGCTAGATCAGAACCTAAAAATCCCAGAAACTTGGTTGAAGAACATTACTAAACTTAAGTCTTCTTAGTAGATCTTCAAACACTCAACTCCACAATAACTGATCAAACATTGGTCAGAAGATCTGGCAATTGAAACTAAACCAAAAAACGACTACGAGAGAAGCTATACTAAACTATCAACATTTTAAACTTGTGCATCTGAGGCTAATAAACCATTATCAAGGGTTCACACCAGCGAAACCACAATAGTCAAACCGACGGCTGGATCGTGCCTAAAAATGAATTTCATCGGTTAACAAGAGAGAACACAGAAGCGACTACAGTCACCTCATCGTCGCTTTGAAAATCCAGTGCTACAGTTTTGTCGCCAACTTTAGAAAACCGATTAAAATTTTCAATCATACTGCAGTTTTTCTACAGATCGACACTTTTTATAATTTGGTTATATTCTGGTTATATTCTTGTAATGTGATCGGTTTTGTTAACCATAATTATTGGTTTTCTTTTTTTGGTTTATTGTATAAATATTACAAAACTTTTTCTTTCACGACATTGGAAATGAAGAAGATCGTTATTTAGTTTGTGTTTTGTAAAATGGTATCAGAGCGATCACAAGTTACTCGATCTTCTTCGTCAAAATTCTGATGATCAAATTCTTCTCGAAACCTTGATCATCTTCTTCTTTTTTTCTTTCTGAGTTGATTCTCTTCTCAAATTCTGTATAATCTCTTCGCTCTTTCGTTTCATTCGGGAAAATTCCCAAAAGAGGGAAAACGCGAAATCAAACCAATACACCTTAGCTAGAAACTCCGATTGCTTCCAGTCAAGCTCAATCAGTGGATTTTCGTCTTGAATCTGTCAATCGAAAACTTCCTGGCATGTATATGGCTAAAGGTTCGAACGAAAAGGTATCTTATGTATCCGATTCTTTTGACAGTTTCCATAGCCCTTTTTTCTCCATGCTGCGGATCATCCTGGTCTTATGCTGGTAGCTAATCAGTTAGATGGCTTGAATTACAATAACTGGCGAGTTGCGATTAATATTGCATTACAATCGAAGAACAAATGGACTTTTATCGATGGATCTTTACCTAGGCCAGAGGAAACAGAATCCATTTATAAAATATGGAATCGATCAATAGTATGGTCAAATCCTGGTTATTGAATGCCGTAAATCAGGAGATATATGATAGCATCTTGTTTTATAATGATGCTACCGAGATATGGATTGATCTGCAAAAACGATTTCACATTAGCAATCTTCTAAAAAAGTATCAGCTGGAGCAAGATATTTTGAACCTGAAACAAGGAGATTTGGAGTTATCTACCTATTACACCAAGATGAAGACAATGTGGCAGAGATTAGCTAATGCAAAATCTCAGAAAATTTGTGTTTGCAAATGTGGAAAGGTAGAAGAGTTATTGGAGGATGCTGAAACCAGTAGGATCATACAATTTCTTATGGGATTGAATGATTCCTTTGCAAACATTCGTGGTCAGATCATCAATAAGAAACACAGACCAAGCATCACTAAAATATACAACATGTTGGATCAAGATCAGAAACAACGAACAGTTGGATCAAACACAAAGGGTTTTGTTCAACCTACTGCTTTTCAAGTCACGACAAAAGAATCAAATGATCATTCAAAAAGTAATGATGACAAGCTTATCAATGCTGTAGTGAATTTTCAAAAACCGAGACATGTCTGTAGTCATTGTGGTGCATTGGGTCATTTGAAAGAATGGTGTTACAAGATTCACGGATATCCTCCAGGCTGGACCGGGAAAAAGAAGACTTTTACCAACAACAGTTCCCAAAGTCAGCACAAAATGTGAAACCAAGTGCAAACATGACGTCTCTTTCTACGGTCAGTCATGATTCTGAGGATCTCAGCACATATCAGGTTCAAAGCATCATTTCCTACCTTAGCAGTAAGCTCCATCAGACTGGTACCACAACAACACAAATTGTTTCTCCAGCTTCGACTTCAACCTCAGTACCAAATACTTCATCTATATCTGGTACATTTCTGAATCTCTTTCACTCTATTTACTATGATATGTTCATTTCAAAAAACGATTGAAATTGACATCTCTCCACAATCTTGGGTAATAGATTCAGGTGCTACACATCATGTGTCTAATTATAAGACTGAGTTTAGTAGCTTTCAGAAATTAGATAACACCTTTGTCAATCTCCCAAATGGAACCACAGTGAGCATTATTGGAATAGGATCCATTCACTTGAATGATAAAATGTTTCTTCATGAAGTCTTATTCATTCCAGATTTTTGATTCAATCTCTTGAGTGTTAGTATGTTTACTAAACACATGAATTTGATCATTAGCTTCACTCCCATAACTTGTTTTATCTAGGATCATACTCAGAAATTGATGCTTGGTCAGGATAAACAAGTTAGGAATCTTTACATTCTGGTTTTAAAACAACATCAGATTTTTAAAAATACAGGTAGCATCTCTCCTTCGTGTTCTTCAATCTCAGTAAATCCACATATGTGGCATACAAGATTAAGACACCCATCTCAATCTAGGATTGAAGTTTTAAGTGATGTTCTTTCTTTACCAAAAACATCTAAAAACAGAATTCCTCATTGTCGCATTTGTCATTTGGCCAAACAGAAACACTTGCCTTTTCAATCTAATTCTCATATGTGTAGTAATCATTTTGAGTTGCTACATATATATACATGGGGTCCTTTCTCTATTCCTACTCACGATGGTTTTAAATATTTTCTGACCATTGTTAATGATAATACTCGAGCTACCTAGATTTATCTCCTAAAGTCTAAGTCTAATGTGTGTTCTTTTTTTCCTGGTTTTCTTAACATGATTGAAACTCAATATGTTGTTCAAGTGAAAGATGTTCGATCCGATAATGCTAATGAACTAAGATTTACAGATTTATACTTAGAAAAAGGGATAATAACTTATCATTCTTGTCTTGAAACACCTGAGCAAAACTCAGTCGTAGAACGTAAGCACCAACACATTCTTAATGTGGCTAGATCATTGATGTTTCAGTCTCAGATTCCTTTAGAGTATTGGGGAGATTGTGTCTTGACTGCAATATTTTTAATCAATAGACTACCCACACATGTTTAGGAAACCAATCCCCTTACCAACTGTTAACCAAGAAACCTTCTGAATATCACAACCTTAGAACCTTTGGATGCATCTGCTATGTCTATACTTCTCAAAAACAGAGACATAAATTTCAACCTAGAGCCAAAGCCTGTGCCTTTTTAGGTTATCCTTCCGGTTTTTTAAAGGGTACAAATTACTAGATTTGGAAAGTAATGTTATTTCACGCTCACGACATGTCTTTTTTCATGAGAATATTTTTCCTTTTGCATCTTCTACACTAACAGAAGATACTAGGAGTTTCTTTCTTCATTTTCATTCACCTGCTCCCAATAATGACAATTTGCATCCTGCAAAGTCATTTCCTGATGCACTCCCTCATAATGGAGTGTCATCTTCTGAGAATTCCATGCTTTCTGCATCAGATTCTCGCAGACGCACCAAACTCCCATCTCATTTGCAGGATTTCTATTGTTATAATAGTATACTACCTTCATCTACTCCCTATCCTATATCTTCTTATATCTCTTATAATAAACTGTCCAATTCTTTTAGCTCTTTTATTCACAACATCACCCATACAATTGAACCTCGAACATATTCAGAAGCTAAGAAACATTCTGTGTGGTGTGATGCCATGGATGAGGAACTGAAAGCTATGGAAAGAACTGATACTTGGACCATTTGTGTTTTGCCAGCAGGGAAGAGAGCCATCGGCTGCAAGTATGTATACAAAATTAAATACAAGGCTGATGGTTCCATTGAGAGATATAAAGTGAGACTAGTTGCGAAAGGGTACACTCAAGAAGAAGGGTATGATTTCAATGACACTTTTTCTCCTGTAGCCAAATTAGCCACTATTAAAATTCTGATCTACTTGGCTGCTAAGATGAATTGGAATTTAACTCAGTTGGATATCTCGAATGCTTTCTTGAATGTGGACTTATATGAAGAAATATACATGGAATTGCCTCCTGGTTATGATAAACCTATTGATGCCAATCTTAAAGATCGTTTGGTTTGTAAACTCCAAAGGTCCATTTATGGTTTAAAACAAGCTTCTCGGCAATGGTATATCAAGCTGTCCTATGTTCTTCAGTCACTTGGTTTTGCAAAATCACATGGACATCACACTCTTTTTACTAGATTCATTGACAACCAGTTCGTGGGCATTTTGGTTTATGTTGATGACATTATTATTGCTAACAATGATAATAGTGTTGTTGATCCTTTAATAAACCAGCTCAGTTTACATTTTAAGCTGTGAAATTTGGGTGATCTTCAATACTTTCTTGGCTTGGAGATTACTAGATCTTCTAAGGGAATTTCCATTTGCCAAAGAAAGTAATTCTTGAGTTACTCTTAGATACTGGTTTTCTTGGCAACAAACCATCAACAACCCCTATGGAAGTTAACAATGTCTTTCATAAAGACGAAACTCCTCTGTTACAGGATGCAAGTTTATATGTTGGTTAATTGGGAGACTGTTATACTTGTGCATCACTAGGCCGGACATCTCCTTTGCAGTCTCAAAACTGTGCTAGTTTTCCTCTGCAGCACGTGAGATTCATCTTCAAGGCATACACAGAATTCTGAGATACCTGAAAGGGAGCAGTGGGACAGGTCTGTTTTACTCCACTGCTACTCACATCTCTCTTAAAGGTTTCACAGATGCAGACTGGACTGTTTGCCCAGCCACTCGCCGATCTGTCACAGGTTTATGCATGTATATTGGTGATGCATTAGTATCTTGGAAAACAAAGAAGCAGCAAACTGTCTCATGTAGTTCAGCAGAATCTGAATATCGCGCAATGGCTTATGGGAGAAAAGAGCTTGTTTAGATCTCTCAGATTCTTCAAGATCTTCATCTTCCCCTCGCTTCACCTGCAACACTTTACTGTGATAGCACTGCAACTCTTCACATTGCCAAGAACCCGGTGTTTCATGAGCGAACAAAGCACGTTGACATCGATTACCACTTTGTTCGGGAGAAGATAACTTTTTGTTTTCTCAAGACTCTCCATGTCCGTTCAAAACATCAGTTAGATGATGCTCTAACAAAACCTCTGCATCCAACTCACTTTCAAAAACTAATCTCCAAGATGGGTGTTCTCAACCTCTATGAAGCTCTATCTTGATAGGGGGGATTTTAGGTTATATTCTTGTAATGTGACCGGTTTTGTTAAACATAATTATTGGTTTTCTTCTTTTGGTTTATTGTATAAATACTCCAAAACTTTGTCTTTCACGACATTGGAAATGAAGAAAATCGTTATTTAGTTTGTGTTTTGTAAGAACACTATGTTAGGTTTGAAGCTCTACATCCACCAGTGTTCTACCCTTATGCCAGGAGAAAAGGAAAGACTAAGCAAAGTGGTTAGAAGTGCAGAGAGGAACCAGGCGCCAAGACCATTGGCAAGAATGGGTTAAGGGATTTGGGCTTTTCTAATATATTTTATAAATAAACCACTGATAATTAGGATTTGAGTGCTAGTATAAATAAAAGTAATAGTAGAAAAAGAGGATTAAAATAGGAGAATCATTTGTAAGTGGAGGGGAGGGATCCGAAAATCGGTCAATTCCTATGCAAAGATTTTATCGATGTTCGATTTATACATAAATTATATACATGTGCAAAAACATATTTTATTTTTTGATAAATTCAAATTTTATATTCATTTTGTGGTAAATCATACTTAACTACGAGTGATAGACCTTCACGTGTCAACATTGGTCAAATTTAATGACACCTAATATGTAGTCATTTCACCCATGACATCCTTATCATTAACATTTGATGGATTGTATACATCGTTAACGAATATGTATGAATTAGCACAAAATTAAAGTTTATGTATGAAATTTGAATTTATCAAACAATGAATTATGTTTTTATACTCTCATATAATTCATGTATAAATCAAACATCGATAAAATCTTTGTATAGGAATTGACCGATTTTCCGAGACCCTTGAAACCTTCCTCTCATACTTGTGATTTTTCCAATTTTTAATAATAGTATTATTCAGCTCACTTAATCTATTAAACGATATTACAACACTATCATTTGATATCAAAGCAGTGTGAGATCCGACCCTATTAAAAATGCCTCCAAAGAAAGATGCCATGGAAAAGGAACCGTGGGAGAAAATCTTTGAACACATGAATCACAGTGACGAAAGGATCACCATGTTAGAAATATCGATGGAAGAAATAAAACGGCAGTTAGATAAACTCGACTTTGTGGAACGATTAGAAAAACGATTCAACGAAGATTATAGGCGTGCATCAGAGAAAGGAAAGGTGATTGTTCGGTGGCACTCCGACATCAGAGATGGTCCTCAGGCACATGAATGATGTCTCTATGAGCAGAGCAGCGATATCTCCGCTTAACTGTACAACCAACACTGTCGAAATCACAATAAAAAATCGCGTAGAGCCTTGTCTTGAAGGATCGAGATGCCATTTTTCTCAAGGAGTAATGGTGAGAATTGGGTCTTGAGAATGTATCAATATTTCTATCTAGCAAGATTCTCGGAGGAAGACAAATTGAAGACGGTACGAATGTGTTTTAATGATGACGCATTACTGTGGTATCAGTGGAAAAGGGATATGCATCCATTCTCGAGCTGGGAAGAAATGAAAACAATGGTGATCGACATCTTTACATTCAGTCAATCAAATCCGTGTGAGTACCTGTTGACCATACGACACGAAGGTTTGGTGAGAGAGTACAACCGCGAGTACATCGTTGTTATCTCCAACAACCGAAATCTGCCGAAACAGATTCTCGAATCGGCGTATATGATCGGATTGCGATTAGAAATCAGGATGCGAGTCAAACTTTATGAACCTCAAAATGTGGAAAAGATGATGGCGCTAACAACAAGAGTGAAAAATTGCCTTATGTTGGAAAATGATTCTCCTGCAAGATTGTTGGAGCGTATCAGAACACTGATATGTATGACATGTGTCCTTGGTCCAACAGAAATGACATGTGAGCGCATGGGAATTTTCGTCAAATAATAGGGGCACAAAGATACATGAGATGACAATGTTTGATGGAGTAGGAAAGAACACAACTCTAGCTTCGCGAAACGTAAATTGTCATTTTCCTTATTGCCAATTATCGCTAGAGGAGGTCGAAGAAAAGAAGAAATGGTATGTGATGGTGTGGAAGATGGAGTTGTTGTGAGAAGTGTAGTGGACAAGAAAGAATGGTCGATATGTGTTACCTGAGTTTTGGTTGACTTTTTCAATCTAGATTCCTCATCTTGTAGCATGGATTTTGCATCATCAAATGTAGAAAACGACTTTTAGTGTTTGATAACATTTACGATGTTATCAAATTTCTTGTTTATCCCATTCAATATGTACATCACCATCAAGTTCTTTTCACTCAATGGTACATCAAGATTTGAAAGTAGATCAACCAAGGATTAAGGCTTTGACAACATTCCCGAATTGACATGTTTCCAATTTTTATCGTGTCTAAATCATTATCTTCTCAATTCTTTTCAAGCATCGTGGTTGTGATCGTCCATATCTATAATGAGTGGAATATTAGATTTGATATTGATATCATATTAAAAATCATAAATTTACAACTCACAACTAATTGGTAATAAATAAATCAACCCATATCTCTTATATATTATATATAAATTTTTTGGTCCATATATCTTATATATTATTTTATAAATTTTTCAACTACCCATGTGGAACTTTGGAATTTGGATTAGGATCAAGTCTAAGATCAACCTTGAAAGAGAAACACCTGCAACTACTGACACGAACCAGAGTTATGAATCGTTTAGCCATAGTAACGAAACGGATCAAATTGCTGTCGTAGATAATTATTATGGTGGATACAAAACATACCCTAGTGGTAGTAGCTATGTAATGCTTTGAACGGTGGTGGATTGGAAGAAACAAAGGGATTGACCGAAGCCATTGTAGTCATGGACAGTGGTGCGAAGAGAGGAAGGAAAGGGAGGAACGAAATACCAACAGAGATAGTTGAGGTTAAGTAAGATGAGCTCATGAAGAATAGACCAAGAGTTGATCAAGTTAAATCTACTGGAATAGCTTCTGGCCTGCGTATCAGGTTTGTTTTGCTTCTAAGCTCTTTATCTTCCTTGGACTTTGAAAGGTTGTCTCTCTCACTCTAGGACATGTAATTGCTTTGGTTATGAGAATGTAAACCCTTTGTTTCTATTAGATTCCATTAGAGAGCGAATTGGGTTATCAAATAGGATTTGTTTGTGGCTGCCATTGTTAAAGTTTGTTCAGTTTTCCTGCAAATTTTCTGTGTAGATTTTTCTTATAGCAAATACCAAATTTATTGTATGTTCCTCGCAGGAAGAAAAACAAAACCTTGAATGCTTTGTATCGCCTTTTAAATCTTTGTCTTGTTCTGCACATTTGTCTTGCAGCCGGCGACATCTTCATCTAAGGGGAAAGTGTCAAAGCTACACAAGAGGAAGCATCAGATCACAGGGTTATTCATGGACATGAAGCACAAGGAGACCGAGTTAGCGGAGAGGCGTTCAAGAGGATTTCTCACTAAAGCCAACACGCAAGCTAAATCCGGATGGTGATTTACTCTTGTTTCTCCCAATCTGTTTTCCCCTCCTTTTACCATCTTCCAAGATTTGAAAATGATTCTCAGATTTTACCCAAAATCTGTCCCTAAATACAAATGATCTATTCTCACTAGTCCTGTTTTGGGAGCCAACAAAGACCTGAATCTAATTGATCTCTTATAAAAGAACTCAAGTTTTTGCAAGTGCTACAAAACTCAGCATTCATTTGTGCTTGACAAAAACAATTCTGATTTTACCTGTCTAGTTCCTACGGTCTCTGATTCAAAACCATATGCATTTGACTGTGTCCATCATGATTTTCCTTTGTTATGCGATCTGCTTCGACCTTTTGGTCCTAGCTTTTTCGTTTTGGCGTCTGAACGAGGTCTAAGCTGCACAGGAAAACGAGCATTCAGTTTTAGATCCTTGATTGGAACAGAAGGCTATGGTAATGAAAGAGCAAAAAGCACTGAGATAACTAACCATCTTGATGTACTTGAGTTGTTTAAGGATCTCACTTGTCTCCAGTTCCTGAAGAAACGAACACATGAAGTATTGTAGTAACCAAACTAAATTGGTGTATATTTCTAAATGAGATGTTCATGAGAAAGGTGAAGCAAGACTACGGGAATTTTCATCGTTTTTCCTGAATGGTAAGCTCTCACAGCTACGATATTTTCACCCTCGAAAGGATTCTTTTTGAGGAAGGAAACTATGCAAGTAGCTGTAGAGTGTTTCTGACCTGAGGTACAGCACAATCAGCACGCGATGGATCCCAAAAGACACAGCAGAAGCATTCCCAGTCTTTGGTTTGTACCTCTGAACGAGGGGCCCTATGTATATCCAGTCAAATTAACAATATTGAGTAATTCAATTTTATCACAAAAGCCAAGTTATGGAAACAAGGAAGAACATACTGATCAGAATATCGTTGAAAAGGTGATTCATAGAAAGACACATTCAATACGTGATGGGCCAAGAATGGAACCTACTAAATTGTTCATATTACCTGCGCCACTTTCCACATATATCTCCATTAACATCCTCCTCTCTGCATTGCAGCCAATTCACGGTAGAACTTGGTTTCTTACCATTCTTGGCCTTCCTGATATCCTGCAAAGAGAGAGGAATGGAAACTCTGAACTCCAGTTAACTCTATGGAAGTTTACAACGCATGCACTAAACTAGGAGCTTACATGCATGTATTCTGACTGATCAATTTCCAAGGGTTCACCAATAAAAGAAGTATCACTGCATTGAGAACAAAACGTGTTTTCTGTCAACCAAATCGAACAAAAGGCCATTTGTTTTGGTGAAAGAAACAACACTCATTAACCAGTAGACATCTTTGATATCAGAACAGGACTCAAAATTCAAAGCATTGTTGATTGTTGAAGTGCATACCTCATTGTTGGACCTGACCAGTCTGGAACATCTGCTTGAAACATTTTTCCTATTCGAATTCCTATTACAAATGGTTCTGTAACTCTCCATTTCCGTTCCCGTGAAATTCTCCCTTTAGTCTTGGTCTTTGATGACTTCTTTTTCAAACAGGATGGGCAGAGCCAATCATCAATCTCTTCAACTTCTTTCATTTGAAAACCGCAACAGCTTGTATGATATGCTTCTTCACATTTATCACAAATTAGCATCTTTTCAACAGTCCCTGGCTTATCACAATGTTTGCACGGTCTGAAAGGGCTGCTACTACCATCTGTATCTGTCCCAGACACCCCAGAATCAGAGGAATAGCAATCTGTAGCTTCATCTTCACCAGATTTACTCGCACTTGAAGCAAGTTCAGAACTGGATTTCAATGATGAACAGCTGTCATTTCCATCAGAAGAACAAGTCACTGTGGTTACAAGTTCTACAGCATTGCGCATTTGTTCACCATGTTTCTCAGGCACTGAAAGAGCATGGGAACTGACATTAGAAAGTTGATCACCATTTTTCCTGGATTCTCTTGTGTCATGTCCAGTAAAATCACATCTGGATTTCACTTTGGGATTTTTTCGGCTATAAACTAGAATGCCATTAACCCGAGCACCACCAGATTTTCGCTTCCTCCGGCTATACGTAAGGAAGATATCAGATGTATCACCATTTCTCTTCGTTTCCGCAATATGACTTTCAGTAAAACTGCTATTAGATTTCATTAACTGATTCCCTTGGTTGTAAACAGGTTGATGACAATTATTCTTGATCTCTCCAGCGTTAGGTATACTAAAGGAACCATCAGCTTTAACTACCTGCCCCTTTTGGCTATATGCAGAAGAGACATCTTGATAATGGCTTTTCTTGGTTCCTTGAGAGTCATCTTGATAACGGCTTTTCTTGGTTCCTTCAGAGTCATGTTGAGTAAAATTACAACTATTAGATTTTACTCCGCCTTTCTTTCTGATATACACAAGACAATTATCTAATCGATTGCCTCTTGTCTTGGTTTCTCCACAGTCATGCGCAGAGAAAAAAGCGTCAAGCCCATCACCCCCTACTGAAATTTCTTCAGAAATATTACAACTAGAATTCCCTCTTTTCTTTTTTCGGCAATAGACAAGACAATCGTTGAAACGATTTTTCCTTTTTGTTCTTTTTCCAGGGTTTTGTACTGGGAAAATAGAGTCATCAAGTGAATGATCCTGTTTCTTATTTTTTCCTAGGTTATCCTCTGTAGTTCCCCCAGGTTTCACGCCCCTTTTTCTTCGACTATACACTAGAGAAGTCAGGGCCTTTTCTGATATCTTCTGCATAACAGATTCCTCTGAACAACTTACTTGAAGTTTTGGATGTTTTGATTCATCAAGATTCATAGCATCAGGCACTGGAACAGCTTCAAAAAAGCTTACTTGAGACTCTTCGGGAAATTTGTGGATCATCTGATAAGTTTTAGCAAGGGAGGCCCAATCATATGCAGCAAACGGGTCTTGATACTCAGATACTTTTAGTAGACTAGTTTCAGTGGAAGAATCGAACGAACTTTTCACCAACATGTTTGCCTGAGAAACCCAAAATGTATCTGAAAGCACATCACTTCTCTAAGTACTGATGAATCTGTTGGTAACCTATGGTAGAGCTCATATCCTTCTGATCTCCTAAATGTCGAAAACAAAAATTGGATAGAGTCAATATGCAAGAAAAACAAGTTCATGATTGCCATAACAGAGAAAAAATAAGCTCTCTTATGATTTTGAACTTGGATCAATTTCATAGTGAATAATTTTAGTCCAACACATTTTTTATACTCATTCGAGTCACTTATCAGGAGTCCAAAGGGTTCCTTTCCCCATCCTTATTTGCATAATTTTGTAGTACAGCATTCTAAGCCCCCCACATTTTTTTCTGATTATCTCCAATATCCCATGAGAAAACCAGTTGGTTCCTAGAGATAAAATGCAAAATTTACACACAGAGAAACCTTTAATCTACACTAAGATAGTAGTCCAGGATGTTCTTGGATGCTATTCAAATCCAAACCCAGCATCCAAGTTCAGAAAACCACAAAAAAGATTCGGATCTAACTTAACACAAATCTGGGAACCCATGCACCTTTCAACCTCTACCACAGATTCTGTGCTCCTTATTCAAGATAAGCATATCTATTACATCCTAAACATAAAACGATTGTGCAGTAAGAGATCTATGCTATGCTAAAATTCCTAATTCTAGTTGCAATCTAAGCAACCTCTGAGAGTTCTAATGTCTTGAGTCATTTATTGCCTGGGAAATTCGCAACAAATTATACTTCGTTCTTATAAAAAACCCTAGAACACAATCAATGCACAAAACCATCGGAGACTAAACAGCAACAATTTCAATTCCAGTAACGCACCAAACGTTCATAGAACTCACATATCACAATCAATTCAGTACAAAACAACAACAGTCCAATGGGAGCGACACACAAACAAGATTCGTGCTAGAAGAACACAAGAACAATCGCTTTTACCAGAGAAATAAACGCATAAACAAGAGCAAACCCCTCGTTGGGCTTCTCCGAGTTGTGGCGTTCTTCTGCACTTTGCCACACTCCTTCACTGACGCAGGTCTTCTCTCTCCCTCGCTGTTTTTCTCTCTCTCTCTCTCTCTCTCTCTCTCTCTATATTTCTCTCTCTCTGGCAAAACAACTTTTCTTCGTTTTTCTGTGGACTTTCTGAATATATAGCTTCAAAATGTGATTATAATTTAGCCGCTCAGTTTTTTATTTCCTTGTGTAAAAAGGGTCTGTCTTTTTAATTTCAAGCTTTCTAATCCCTGAATGTGTGAACTTATAACAGTAAGACAAATTCACAGATTCAATATTATTCAACAAAATTAAAAGCAAATAACAATTAAGAAACATATATATATATATACACAGTTTAACACTGTGTAAGTTACAAAGCTACATGTGTCCTTGGACTTGCTAATTTTCCAAGATGATCAAACAATACAAAACTACATATGATTCTGTAACATTCCATGTATAAGACATCTCAATGAAGCTCAAAATTCTCTGCTATGGAAACATTCACTACTGAGTCTTCTTGGAGTAAAACAAGAAGACTTGCCTAAGTTTTTTCCTGGTTCCAAATCTCAGTACCATGTACATCAGATCCAAACAAAACTTCCTGTTACTACTTTGAAGTCGTCCCTCCTCTTGTCTCTTTGTCTTCTGGATGGTTACTTTAAGCTCATATAGCTCGTCAAGTGCCTGTAGTCAGACAATGAGAAGTTGCAAAAAGAATGTGCTTAATAAGAAAAGCAGAAGTCAGGAGCAGTACTCGAATCATGATTCTAACTCTGTCACCTAGAGTTAAATGAGTAAACTAAATGTTCCTAATAAGAAAAGCAGAAGTCAAGAGCAGTACTCAAATCATGATTCTAACTCTGTCACCTACGAGTTAAATGAGTAAAATAAGTGTACTATACATGAACTGGTACAATGTCTTTTTAATATGCAGGAGTAAGAAGATAGAAGACTTGCCTGCTGGGAAAGCAGTCTTCGTTAGCATAATCTTGAAAACTTAACTGCTACAGGCCATGAAAATTCCATTAAAACAAGAAGACTTTCCTTAGTTTTCACAGAATTTTCTGGGTTCACAATCCCAATAGCATGTGCTTGAGGTCCTACTTCAAAGTTTTCCTCCTCTTGTCTCTTTGTTTTCTAGAAGTGGCTTTAAGTTCTTCAAGGGCCTAAACTCGACAATGAGAAAGATTTGACAATTTAAAAGTTGCAAAAGAATGTCCCTACTAATGGCAATGGAGTCAGACAAAGCAGAAATGACAAGAATAGTACTGAATCATGATTTTCACTTCTGTTTTTAGCTTACACCTAAGAGTTAACCGAGAAAACTAGTTGTGCTACTACTGTGTCTTTTAATCTGCGAGTGAAGGAAGAAAAGAAAAGAGACACTTGCCTGCTGTGTGAAGCAGTCTCGTAAACGAAATCTTGAAGTTGATTAATGTCAGTCTTGCTCTCGTTGAATGCTATAGAGTATAGGCCTACAATTTTCAGGGAATGCCTTAGAATACTGAGGTTGATAAGAGAAACCTTGTTTAGATATCTAAGAGCCCACGTTCTTACTCCTTAACGTCAGATGTTGTTGAACCATTTGCTAAGCTGACAACAGATTCAAGCATATGATTATCAATAATAGAGATTACAAGGAACCAACAACAATCACCATTTTCAGAACCATACAAAGACTAATCCACATCGTCACTGAGTAAAGGGAATCTGGGCCATTAACCATCACTCACTCTATCAGATTAGGTGACTACCTGACGGTTAACAAGTAGAAAATTCGTTTCACAGCGCTGGGTGCTTCTTTCATGGTTCCAAAGAGCTGAGCTATAGATAACTCGTGTAAGCAGCTTTACTATTATATGTGTTTTTACCAATCAGGAAGTAGTCCTAAAATCTTGCTCTTGGACACCGGAGACCTGTTTCGCGAGTCCATACAGGACTACACGTGGTGAAGCCTATTTGGACAGCGTTTTCTCCATTTCTTTTTATATACGTATTATTCCAAGCCATTCCTTTTAGAGCCAGTAGGGAGATCACCGTTGAAGATATCCTATTAAAAAGAGAATAATTTTCAGACGTAGAAGAGTAAACGGAGTTCTAATAATCAGAAGGGACATGAGAAGAAAAGTAAACGGAGTTCAAATACTCAGAAGGGACATGAGAAGAAAAGTAAATCGTGGTTATTAGCTAGCTCAAACAATATGAAACACTTGGGTAATCGCTCATTTTAGTACTGGTACACAAATGCCACGCCAACTTATGATAAAAGCAGAACTGTGATTACAAATGCATCTACTGATAAAATTAAGATGACATATTTCCAACTTAAGCTGGCAATCTCACAAGAAATCTGGTTAAAATCTTGGATCTGCACCTATGATAGAGAGGGCCCTGAGTAATCGATTTTAGACCAATGTTGAGCTATAAATATAAGACAAGGAAGAAGATACTGGTAAGAAGATAGATGAGAAAGGGACATATAGAAAAATATATTGAAGACAAGAGCTTGAGCCATTAAACGGAATAATGTACTAAATCATTTACCTTCTTTACAATATCCTCCTCTCTGCATTGAAGCCAGTACAATGTCTCCTGCAATTAGGAGGTTACATTCATATTTTCTGACTGAACGATTTTCAAAGGTTCAGGTTCATCAACAAAAGAAGTATTACTGCGCTGAGATCAAAATATAGTTCTATGTCAACCAAATCAAAGGAAGGCTGCTCATTTTTGGTGAAAGAAACAAAACCCATTTACCAGTGGACATTTTGATTTCACCATTTGAAAGGACTGTTGAATGTTGAAGTAAATACCTCCTGTAAGATCTGGCCAGTCTGGATCTCCAGCTTGAAACTTCAAGCTATTCCTAAATCATCAAACAGTTCTTCAAATTCGTTTCGAAATGAGATATTTCGAACTAAATCCGGTAACTGATTGTAAACCTAGAAACTCTATTCACAAATTTTCAAGTTTCATAAATCCTTAATTTATAACCTGAGAAACCAAAGGCAGATTCCAGAATTTTACAGAAACAACGCGACCTGGAGAGTAGGACAAAATTGAACTGAATCGGAAAATTTGTTGCACAATTGGAAAGAAAAAGAAGGTTTACCAGCTGATTTTAGTTGGTCGATTCAATCACCGGCGGCGAGTTTCGTCCGAAGCTGATTTCGATCCAGAGCATACTTGCAATTCTTAACGTTTGTTTTACACTTTAGTCCCTTTGTTTATAAACCTGTTTCAAATTTGTCTTAATGTTTATCAAATACAATAATTTTTAAATTAACTTTTAGAATACATCAAGAATCTACTAACAATTACTTGTTCTTTGGTTAAAAGAATTACTTGTAAGAAAACTTCTCATGAGATCTTTACAGGTGGCTCTGCTGGTGCTAGAACTGGGCCATTGGACACAACAAAGCGATACTACAAATACTCAGAAGTTGTGAAAGTTACAAACAATTTTGAGAGAATTCTTGGACAAGGAGGTTTCGAAAAAGTATACCATGGTGTCTTAAATGAAGACCAAGTCGCTGTCAAGATTCTATCTGAATCATCGGCTCAAAGGTACAAAGAGTTAAAAGCAGCGGTCAATCTCTAATAAAGTGTTATGGAGTAATTGGGAATATGCATCCATTTGTTTATCATCAAGTTGAACTTCTACTAAGAGTTCATCACAAGAACCTAACCGCTCTTATCGGATACTGGCAACGAAGGGAAGAAGATGCAGTTCTTATGTCTTGAGTTGGGAAGAGAGGCTACAAATCTCATTAGATGCAGCACAAGGTTCGAGATAAAATGATTCAGAATAACAAATGAAACAAAAATGTAATATTCCATGTGCTTGTCTGAAAACTCAGGGCTTGAGTATCTTCACAATGGCTGCAAGCCTTCCATTGCACAAAGAGATGTAAAGCCTGCTAATATTCTAATCAACGAGAAGCTGCAAGCCAAGATTGCTGATTTTGGGTTACTAAAAGCGTCGCATTGGATGGTAATAACCAGGATTTAACTGCAGTTGCTGGAACTATCGGTTATCTCGACCCCGAGAAGTAAAGCTTCTTCTACTAATATGTATGTTATGTTGTGGTTTTAGCTTGTTTCTGATACATTAAGGTACCACTCGATGCAAAATTTAAGTGAGAAGAGTGATGTTTACAGCTTCGGTGTGGTTCTTCTTGAGGTTATCACAGGTTTACCGGTTATTGAACGTTGAAGAGACATATAAGTGATCGTGTCGAGTTGTTGTTCTCCACAGGAGATATCAGAGGCATTGTGGATATAAAGCTTCCAGATAAGTTTGATGTTGAATCTGCATGGAAGATCACTGAAGTAGCATTGTCTTGTGCATCTCCAAGCTCTAAAAATAGACCAACGGATGAGTCAGGTAGTAGCTGAGCTGAAGGAGAGTATAAGAAGAGCAAGAACAACCACCACTAGTGTTACAGAGCCAGCGATGATGAATTTTGACTTGGGAATGTTTCCTCAGGCAAGGTAGATGATTTTTTAATCCATCTGAATTATTAATTTTCAGAAACTGGTGTGGAGTGTGTTGAACAAGAAGAACAAAGTTGAGATGTGTTTGCTTTGCAGAGATCTCTGATCAGTCTTAGATAACTAGAGACACATAATTAGATAAAAGGCTTTTGATTCTCTAGCTGAGACTAGTGGAAACCATTGTTCAAGCACAGTAAGTTTTCTTTTCTTTTTCTTTGGTTCTTTCAGTCAAATGGTTAATGTTTGTATTCGTACGTCTTTTCGCTGTTGCATGAACACTCCAACATCAGTGAGAAATGTCCAATTCCATTGTAGTTTCTCTTAACTTATCCTGAATTCTAATCGTCAGATGCACTGCAAAAGCTATGAAATGAAATGATGAATAAAAAAGAAGTCTATTACAGGAATCTGGGATCTAAATATTCCCCCAGAGCTCATGCAGGAGATACTGTCCCGTTGGATTAAAGAAGCCAACATACAAGCTTCCACTGTCTGCAAGGCATAATGTCAAAGATGTTTCTGTAGAGAAGTTACCCAGACTACATTCTTGTTGACCCCCATTACGGTCTCAATCGCAAACATATAAGCTCGATTTCCTAGAGTTGAAGGGCCATGCAATCTCTTGTTCTAGCTAGGGATGGTTGGGTTCTTGTGAGATCACTTAATCAGTTTTGCACTCTTCTTAACCCCCTTACCAAGAAATGCTTCTACTTACCCTTAGGGTCATAATATTACATAGGCTATTGCTTAGCTTTCTTTGCCCCTCCTACATCAAGTAGCGGTTTGGTGATCTCCTACACCCAAATATGTACATGCGCATCTGTTGTGATCGATACTTGGCGGCCTGGTGTGAAGCCGCATAAACCCCATTGCAGATTGGAGAAATGAGACTTGCCGAATGGTGTTTTCCACTGTCTCAGTACCTGCAGCTACCTTTGCAAGCATATGCCTGTGTACTAACTGCAAAGAACCATACTCGATAGGCAAAATTTAAGACATGAGAATGCAATCTATATTTTCTATTAACATCCATGAAAGCAATAAACAAGATTGGAAGACATAAAGATAGCAGGAAATGCTCGTACTGAGTTTAGAAAGATTGTTGTAACCATAAAACTACTCAAGCATTACCATGAACTCTGGCTACAAAGTGGTAGAATCCCTGGACTTTAATATCAAGTCAATTATAAAATACAGTCAACAAGGAATTAAATCAGCCAAATATCATATAACTCCATGGATTGCAACCATATGTACAACTGCTTGAGTTTCATTCATCATATGTTTTTCCAAGCCCTGTATATGCAAAGCACGCATCAGGAATGAGCTTCATCAATATTTCAGCTCTATAATCATATTGGAAATCATGATTTCTTTATAAAAGACGCAATGTGTTTTTTACCTGCTTGAGAGGTGGTAAGGGCATTACTCTTCATCGTCTTCACGTTTAAATGAGTAGATTGGATCAGGAAAATGGGCTAGTTTGACTTCCAGTATCTCGTTCCCCGGGATATTCAACTCCATGCTAACTTCTACCTCTTGTGTAGATGAGGAATTATCTATCGTTTCAATACAAAGGCAACGAATGTGTGTCACCATAGATATCAGGAAATAGCCATATATACAGTGAACAAGACGAGATACATATCTTTCAAATACATAGACGGAGAACAGAACACAATAAATCAGCTACAGTATATTAAATGTTCATCGTGAAGATAAGAATTTTGGAAGATCAAATATACGATCACAATCTCTTTTTCCTAATCTCATTTTTCAGCTTGGGAGAGTTCAAGTTTTCGCTTTCTCAGAGTGATGAAACAAAAAATCCCAACTTTTTCTCAGATATAGGTTTATAGAGACATGGAGGAAGCACAAGCATCAATTACCTCCCATGGAAAGGAACATTTTTAATACGCAGAACGAAACAAGTGAGACCCATCATCTTTTGACGAATCAGGGAAGAGAAAATTGAAGAATCTTAGGAATTACCTGGAGAAATGAAGAAAGAGGAACAGGGCCAGCCGTAAGGAGAGGAAAGAGAAAGGGACTCCTCCTCCGTCAATTGATTGGTGACCTTGTCGACCAAATTCGCGAGCTTCGCGGCCGTGTTCTGATGAGGCGGGACCCAGAAGGAGGCACCAGGGGAGAAAGGGAGCCAATCAGGGGTAGAATTATGAACGATGATCCTCCGAACAAATTCATTCAGCTTTTTGAGAACCGCGGCTTCGGCTTCCGTCTTAGAAGACGCTGATGAGGAAGAATCGAGGTCAATCTCGATGAGTTGCGGCTTTGAAGAAAAGCCACGGCTGAAACAGACGACGACGTTTGGTGGCGCCGGCTTGTTGAGACGACGGAGAAAGAATCTCCCGTGGGGAATTAGGGTTTTTGACAGCAAACGGGACATTTTTAGAGAGAGAAGGAGAAAGAGCTTTATAATTGAAATTATATAGTAAATGAAAGTTAGATGGAATTGAGAATCGAAAATGAATAATAACTATTAAAATATGGACAGTTTGACTAACTAAAAATTCTTTTAGAAAATGGAGTCTATGAGATTTACATATAAGTCCTGTTTGTTTGCCACTTGCAGCTCCATACATTGTTCGTTGAACTATCGCAGTTATCTCCAACATACATAGTGTCTGACGTTATATTCTACATCGTAATTTTTTTATCACTGACTGAAACATCAGTGCGATTAAAAATTTGCAATCAACCGCAACTATAACCGCCGGCATCAAACAAATGAATAATATATGTCATAGCCGCAGCTACGGACCAAACAAACAAGACTATAGTTATGACCTATGACACTACAGTGATTTTTGTAAAGACGAATGATGAGTATACTTACGGCTCGACATTTGGATATTCCGTTCGGTTTCGGTTAGTTATTTTCACTTTCGAATTTTTTGGTTAGTTAGATTAAAAATCTATTCGGTTATTTCTATATTTTGGTTCGGTTTCAGTTTGGTTATATTTTGGTTTTGGTCGGTTCGAGTATTAAATTTTAAAACCAAAAATAATTCGGTTAACTGAGAATAACAAAAAATAACTGAAAATAAAAAAAATAACCAAAAAAACCAAAAAAATAACCAAAATAATTTAGTTTTTTAAATATTATTTTGGTTTTTGGTTCCGTTTTGGTTAGTAACTAATAATTATAGTTCTCTAAAATAATAACCATTCAGTTAATTCTTTATAATTGAATACTAACCAAAATCTATTTTTCAATTTAATTTTTGTTCGGTACATTCGATTCGCATTATTTGTTCAGACCTAAGTATACTATTTGTATTGTAAATTTTGGTTTGGATTAAATTTGTTGGGGATTAGAGCAAACCAAATTATAAAATTTGAAAGAAAAGCCAAAGGGAAAACTAGCCAGGATGGGTGATATTGGGCTTGAAATGGGCCAATTGATTAGGGCCGGTGGCTCTAAGAGCAGAAGTCGAGATAGTCTTTATTTGGAAAGATAAAATTTGCATGCAAGATTCACTGTCCAAATCCCTAAAAAAATTAGACAAGTTGTGGACTTGTTAGGTATATATATTCGTTTGGTTCAGGTTCGATCTAAAGTATTTGTGGACTTAAAGCAAACTAGATGTTTTTCATCAGTAATTTGGTTTAAAGAGTACTCTCACCAAAACATACATTCAACATGTGGGTGGCACAATTAGACAAAGTTGCCCACGAGAATTAGATTTTAGCAATTAAGATGGGCATTGTACACTTCTAAAGATTGTGTTCTTTGTCTCAAGTGTGAGATGAATCAAAGAGATATTCATATGTTTTTTGAACCGTGCATGTAGACGTCTAATTGTAATATAAGATGATTTATAGCAAAAGTAATATTATTAATTTAATTTTTTGTAATAGCACAATTTAATATTAAAATATAAAACTTTTTTAATAAGAAAATTCTCAAACTTTAAATTAGAAAAATAAATTCAAATATAATATTTTAAATTTACTTGTAATTTATTTAAAACAAAAAAGTATTTTTGTATTTAGACATCCAATTGTAATATAGGAGGATTTATTGCAAAAATAACATTATTAGTTTAATTTTTAATAATATCACAAATTTAATATTAAAATACAAACTTCTTTTTAATAAGAAAATTTAAATTTTAAATTAGAAAAATAAACTCAAATATAATGTTTTTTGAACCGTGCATGTAGACGTCTAATTGTAATATAAGATGATTTATCTCAAAAGTAATATTATTAATTTAATTTTTTGTAATAACACAATTTAATATTAAAATATGGTAAAAAAATTTTAATAAGAAAATTTAAACTTTAAATTAGAAAAATAAATTTAAATATAATATTTTAAATTTATGTGTAATTTATTTAAAGTTAAGTATTTTGAATTTAGATGTCTAATTGTAATATACGAGGACTTATTGCAAAAATAACATTATTAGTTTAATTTTTAATAATAGCACAATTTTAATATTAAAATACGATAAAACTTCTTTTTAGTAAAAAATTCAAAATTTAAATTAGAAAAATAAACTCAAATATAATGTTTTAAGTTTATTTGTAAATTATTTAAAGTAAATAAGTATTTTTGTATAATAATTTGTGTTATTTTAAAATTTTAATTTTAGTATGATATAATTGGAATAAAAACTTTAAAATATATTATTTAAAAGTATTACTCTCTTTAAGTATATGTGTATATATTAAAATATATAAAACATCTAAAAACATAATCTTACAAAAAATATAATATACTAATTTCCAAATGTAAATGGCTTTTAATTTTAGAAACTAAAAATAAGCAATACTTAGAAAATAACTTATAATAGTGGAATGAGAGTAAAAACTAATCATAAATCGATTGATTTAAAACTCACAACAAATCAATAAAATAACACAAAATTGTATTAATATTAAGACATTTAATTTACACGTCGTGAATGAATATTTGCGATTGAAGAAAGGCAAGCTTTTCATATTGAACGTGAAACACGTTGCTTCTAAGTTTACATTAGGGGAGAATTTGCATTCTCTTTTACATATATATATCTTTCATGCTTAAGGGAGTTTTGTTTCATCTAGCTAATTAATACTTTTTCGAATAGGCAAGCTGAGACTTTTATATAACTATGACAAACATAATAGATCTTTAATATATTATTTGAAAATTTTTTTAACAAAATAATTTTACACTAACGTGTTATTAATATAAATGATATGTTGACGTGTCATAATACAATGAATTTCAAACAAATATATAAATAGGATTTATTTATTAGAATAATTATAATATATGGCAAATGTCTAAAATAACACCTTTCTAAGTTTTTGTTCCAAAAATAGCATCATTAATTTAAATTTCCAATAATAGCACAAATTTAAGATTAAAATACATTAAAACTATATTTTAATAGAAAAAATTAAACCTTAAATTGGAAATAATGAACCCAAATACAATACTTTAAATTTATGTATAATTTATTTAGAATAAATAAGTATTTTCACATAAGTATTTATGCTATTTTTGGGAATTTAATTTTATGATGCTAGATTTGGAAGAAAAATTTTAAAAGGTGCTATTTTAGGTTATTACTCTATAATATATACCTACTCTTCCTATAGAGTAATACACTAAAATAGCACCATTTTAAGTTTATCTTCCAAATTTAGCAAACTAAAACTAAAATTCCTAAAATAGCACAAATTATTATGTAAAAATAATTATTTACCTTAAATAAAATATATATAAAATTAAGACATAATGTTTGGGTTCACTTTTTCCAATTTAGAGTTTAAATTTTTTTCATTAGTAATAAGTTTTCAATTATTTTAGTATTAAATTTGTGCTATTTTTGGAAATTTAAATGACTAGTGCTATATTTGGAACAAAAACTTGAAATGGTGCTATTTTAGTCAATTGCCATATACCTATTAGTATTAATTTGGTTAAAAAATCAATATATTTTATTAAACTAACCAATAAATAGTACTAAATTTATATAAAAGAAATATATTTATTTCCTTAATTTACAATATAATTAATTTTAAAAATTATTATAAATAAAATTTTAAATTATATAAATATCTATTTTATATTTACTAATAAAAATATTATATAATCTGCGAATATTTTTCCCAAGTATAGCATGAATATAAATCTAGTTTTGATTATTATAAATATCCTAAATTTAATTTTCGAACACACATATTGCAAAAATATTGAAAATGATTTTTTGGTTATAGAAAAAGTGTTGTTATAATATCAGCAAAATTATCCTGAATATTTCCATAGTCAAGCTTTTACATACACTATATAATTATTCCTTCAGTAAAACTTATTAATGTATATATTGCACATATGTACAAGAAAAATGGTGGAAAAAAAAAACAAATAATTGATAATGTGAAATAGATGTTGACATGTTGTTAAGAGTCACGAAAAGTAAATTGAGACAATCTGATTCTGGCACATACCAAATTTGTCATTTTCTAACGGAAAAGGTAATTCAAAGTCCCTTTCACAAAGATCAACCAGAATTTCCATATTCTAAGGGGTAACCAAAACAATAATATATTTCTTCTCCAAAGAAAAAGGATAATAAATAAGAAACAAGTACATTATATAATTAAAAAAACACTAAAGTATAAACCTAGTCTCTAATTGAATTATATAGAGCAATTTTCCAAAATAACATTTTTTAATTTTTATTCCAAATATATATTTAAAGTTTCAATAATATCACTAATTTAATATTAAAATATTTTTGTATTTTTAAAAAATCAACAAATTCTAAACCCTAAATTAGAATAAAGCAATCCAGATATAATGTTTTTGTTTACTTAAATTAAATCATTTCACATGATAATTTGTGATAGTTTTAAAATTTTAATTTTATTATCTTCTAATATTAATATAATAGTTGTGTTTGAACTATTTCCATAGAAAATGGTTAGTTGGACTTGGTTTTTTTTTTCAATTTCTAGCTTAAAGTATTAATATTAGAGCAATTTTATAAAATAACATATTTTTAAGTTTTTATTCTAAAAATAGCATCATTATTTTAAATTTCTAACAATAACACAAATTTTAAATTAGAATACATTAAAATTTTATGTTAATAGAGAAAAATTAAACTCTAAATTGGAAAAAAATCTAAATATAATATTTTAAATTTATGTATAATTTGTTTAAAATAAATAAGTATTTTTAGATAGTTATTTATGCTATTTTTGAAATTTTAATTTTAAAATATTAGATTCAAAACAAAAAAATTTAAAATATGTTATTTTAATATATTAGTTTTTTTTCGTCTTTGTACCATAACATACCGGTACAATCGTCCAACATGTTCATACAAATATTTAACATTCTGAGAAATTAGAGTCGAATTTCACATATTTAAAATATACGTGAAGGTGATACAATCATTAAAACAATTATTTCTTCATTAACTAATAGAGACATTTGAATAATTTCTTATACATTAATTAGTTCTAATTGGAAGAAAAAACATGTAATTCATTATACGGTGACTCTCATGTCTAATTGCAAGAAAGATAGAGAGATTGTGGAATCGTTAATATATATCGTTAATATATATATACTGCAACTGTTGTTACATGCATAGTGTGTCCACGTCGACGATAAAGAAGTAAATATACTTATCCAATGAAAAAATGAAGTTGATAATTGAAATAAATATATGGATTTTATTTAACTTTTAGACAAACAAAAAAACATGACAGGACACATGATGTGTTTGGACTAAACGACATTTTTGTGGGAACAATTCTTGACATGTGAATATGTGATCACAGATGTTAACTTCAAACTTCCATATACCTCCAATTTTTAATTTACTCTTTCTCATTATTGTTCCATCCATATGCACATTCAATACAATCTATTTTAAGATTTTAAACAATTACAATACTATAAGATTGATCTGATTATAATTAACTATATATAAGTTTGATGGTGATTAGGGCTTTCCATATTTTGTTCCTTCACTTTCATTATATTGATAAAGATATAGCAAAAGTTCTATAAAAGATTTTGATAGGCATAATTTTTAAAATATTTGATATAAAATAATTTATTTGCGTTAGTATATAAATATAGTATTGTTTATGTTAAAAAAATATTATATTAGTGAAATTATTATATGATGTCCAATAATTTTTTGTTTATCAAAATTTTATTTTTGTCAATATAATAATTGTTTTTATTCTATTTGAATGTCTAATAATTATATA
Organism: Pugionium cornutum; assembly: GCA_018901935.1. Taxonomy (NCBI): domain Eukaryota; kingdom Viridiplantae; phylum Streptophyta; class Magnoliopsida; order Brassicales; family Brassicaceae; genus Pugionium; species Pugionium cornutum. The sequence continues at coordinate 19,576,231 of CM032161.1, forward strand.
TAAATTTGATGGTGATTAGGGCTTTCCATATTTTGTTCCTTCACTTTCATTATATTGATAAAGATATAGCAAAAGTTCTATAAAAGATTTTGATAGGCATAATTTTTAAAATATTTGATATAAAATAATTTATTTGCGTTAGTATATAAATATAGTATTGTTTATGTTAAAAAAATATTATATTAGTGAAATTATTATATGATGTCCAATAATTTTTTGTTTATCAAAATTTTATTTTTGTCAATATAATAATTGTTTTTATTCTATTTGAATGTCTAATAATTATATATAAATTTTTTTTAAAAGTTTTTAAAACAGTCATAATTCATAAGTTTACTGTTTCTTATAATATGTGTTTTTATAATAGATTCTAGACTATCTTTCATATAATAGTCGATATGAGATTTTTTAGAATTTTAGTGTTTTATGTTCATTTTAATATTCAGATTATAATATATACTAAAATATATTTTTATATGAATGATATCATAATTCATTTTTATTATTAAAAATGGAGAAAACATGATATTATATGAAATAACTGTATATCGGATTTTTGTTATTTGATATAACTGAGTATTAAATATTTTTCTATCATCAGCTTATAAATATTTATCGATATAAATTAAAAAAAAATTAATTATTGATAATTAATAAATTAATATTTTGGTTAGTTTAATAAAAAATACTTAATTATGTAACTAAACTAATAAGTGTAGAAAATTAGATATGTATTTTATAATTTTTAAAATTTTTAAAAATCGACTCTAGTAATGACACACATCGTTATGATAATCTTATCAATAACATGAGAGTTAATTTTTTTTTTTAAATATGCCTCAATTATTAAAGTTTGGTCATTTTTCAAGTTAAATAAAACTTTTTGAGAAGTTAATGAATATTTTTTGGTAAAGTTAATGAAAGTTAGATGTGAAAAAAGACCTCAATCTAATTTTAAACAAGATGAAAACAAGAAACCAATATGAACATGTTTAAGTAACTTTTGGATTTTTAGTAGTGGTTGAGAATAATTTTTTTATACAAACATTGACAATTTTGAATAAAATCTGACTTATACATTAATTTAATTATAACTAAATTTTGTTTTGTGCAAATCACATTATATTAATAGATTAGGGACCACTTTTTGATAGAGTAATACCCTAAAATAAAACTATTTTAAATTTATTTTTTAAATTTAGTGCAATAAAAATAAAATTTTAAAATATCACAAATTATTATATGAAAATAATTATTTATCTTGAATAAATTGTATATGAAATTAAAACATAATGTTTGAGTTCAATTTTTCCAATTTAAAATTTAAATTTTTTCGAAGAATTTTTTAATTATTTTAATATTAAATTTATGGTATTTTTGAAAATTTAAATGATTACTGATATATTTGTAACCAAAACTTTAAATATTGTTATTTTAGTCCATTGTTGTTTTTTGATAATACTTAAAAATAAATAAATAATTTCTCTCTAGAAAAGAAACTGAAACATTTTAGACCACATTTTATACATTATTTGCTCAAAATGTTTTCAATATTAATTAACCAAACTGTTAAGCAGAAAGATCGAAATCAATTCCAATCCGAATCAAAAGTCAATCACATGAATCACTCAAAACAAGTCTCTCTTTCAAGCACTAAAGAAACAACACAAAAATAATTAATAAACTGAATAAAGTTCTTTTGTTTTTTATGTAAAAAATTAAAATATTTAAAATGATTTTGGTGCAAATTGACAAGTTTTTTTTATTGCTGTTATTACTTAGTAGCAATTTTAACTATTTTTAAACTTTTAAACTTTAAGATAATTTTAAAATAGCACATTTTAATCTTTTATTACAAACTAACATCATTAGTTTAAATTTTCAATAGCACAAATCTAAATTTAAAATATATTTAAATTTCTTTTTAATATAAAAAATTAAATCCTAAATTAGAAAGATGAATCTAAATATAATGTTTTAAGTTTATGTATAATTTACTTAAAGTAAATGAGTTTTTTACATAATTATTTGTGCTATTTTTGAAATTTTAATTTTATGATAGAGTAATACCCTAAAATAACATATTTATAAGTTTTGTAATAAATTTAACATTTTAAACTTAAAATTCCAAAAATAACACAAATTAGTTTTTGAAAATACATATTTAATATAAATAAATTAAAAATATAATTAAAATATTAAAATATTAAAATATAATTTAGAATTTAATTTTTCCATATTAAAAAAAGTTTTAAAGTATTTTAACATTAAATTTGTGTTATTTTTAAAAAATTTAAACTAAAAGTGATATATTTTGAATAAAACTTTCAAAAACTCTATTTTGTCAATTGTTTTTTATGATATTAGATTTAAGACAAAAACTTAAAAGAAACTATTTTAAAATATATTTTTTTACAGATTATTAGTTTTGGATATCTATGATTGGTTTGTGAAAATAAAAATAATAATAATTTTAATAACACTTTATATGAAACATGAAAAATAACAACTTTCATAAGTTTTGCTAAAAACATTAATTTATTTCTATTAAAAATATAAAATCTTAAACTATCAATAACGTTAGATTGAATAAAATTAAACTCTCTTTAGTTGCATTATTGTATTGAAATATTTTCATAATGCATTTGGAATGATGATTGAAAAGGAATTCTTTTCTTTGGAGATCAAACATCATAATTAAGTTATATAACAATGGCCCTCATAAGATCAACATTTAACAAAAAGAAAACTTTGTCTCTTTAATTATGAATTTAGTATTTAACTTTTCATCTGTAAGGCTGTAACCAATTTAAACGAGCTATATATTTTTCTTTTTCTATGAACTCTTCTTCAAGGTTCCTCTCTCAATCTTTTTCTTTAGTATTCTGTCAACTGTTTTTTTTTAATTTAAGTTTATTTAAGCCATCATATTTCAATATAAATTACCAAAATTTTTTTTTTGGTTATAGGAAGCAAATAAGGTTTGAAAAAAATACTATTTTAGTAAATATTCTTTTTATTAGAGATTATAAAAGGATAATTTTAAATCGATAAAAAACAAAAGACGGTAGTTATATTCGTTTGTTTGCCGCAATTTCCTACGAGTGCGGCAGATTGTTGTTCGTTTAACTGATGCAACTACTTGCGTTCAATTACAACGGTTAGACGGGGCGTCATACATCATAATTTTTTTGATCACTGATTAAAGCGATCAATCGCAATCGCAACTGATGGCGATAAATAAACGAACAACATATATCGTAGTTGCAGTCGTAATATTGACCACATCCATAACCACAACCGGTGACGGCAAGCAAACGAACCAAACTAATATATGCCAGAGATTTTCTAGATTTTTTAGATGATATGTGAGGGTCTCACTGGCATATACATGAAGGATTAGATGTTTTCCAAATTTAATGTATTTGTTGGGCAAGTTTTAACAAATAGTATATTAACTAGATTTATATCTACGTAATACGTAGATAAAAGTATTTATAAATTATATAATATTATTTATTATTAAATATAACTTAAATATTTATATAATTTGTATTTTTATTTAAATTTAATTTTAATATTAATTTTTATATACAAATTAAAAAAAGAAAAATAATTGATTTTTACGAATTTAATAGATTTTTTTGGTTAGTTTAATAAAATATATTGATTCTTTAACTAAATTAATAACAATGATATATATTGTAATTATTCTAATAATTTAAGTTCATTTATATATTTACCTGAAATTTACTGTGATGATAATACGTTATCATAACATTTTTGTTAATAACACGTCACAATAATATTATTTTTGGAAAAAAGTATAGATTTTCTTGTCCACATCACAAAGCTTATATTTTTTTAAAGGCATAATCAATTGAGAAATCAATAATTATTTTGTGTAGAACACGATATTGTACGTAAAATAATTAAAATTAAAATTTTTTAATAAGGAAAACTAAAATCTAAACTGAAAAAAATATAAATATAATATTTTAATTATATTTATAATTTATCTAGAGTAATATATTAAAATAATATCTTTTAAAGTTTTTTTCCAAATTTAACATTCTAAACTTAAAATTCCAAAAATAGCACAAATTATTTTATAAAAATATATATATTTACTATAAATAAATTATAAATAATACCCTAAAATAGCACATTTTAAAGTTTTTCTTCTAAATTTAGCATCCCAAAAATAAACTCTCAAAAATAGCATAAATATTTATGTAAAAATATTTATTTATTTTAAATAAATTATACATAAACTTAAAGTATTATATTTAGGTTTATTTTTTTCCAATTTAGGGTTTAATTTTTTATATTAAAATATAGTTTTAATACATTTTAATTTTAAATTTTTACTATTATTGGAAATTTAAACTAATGATGCTATTTTTAGAATAAAAACTTAGAAAAATGCTATTTTAGATATTTTATATTTAGGTTTTTCTTCCAATTTAGGATTTAAGTTTTTCTTACTAGAAATTTTTTTAAGGTATTTTAATATTAAATTTGTGATATTTTTGAAAATTTAAACTAATATTTTTATATTTGGAATAAAAATTTAAAACAGTGCTATTTTTGTCAATTTTCCATTTATTTATGGTAGTTATGTATTTTCAAAAAATAATTTGTGTTATTTTTGGAGTTTTTAGTTTATAATACTAAATTTGAAACAAAGATGTGTTATTTTAAAATATTATTTAATAATATATATAATTATTTTTTTATTTTATAGAAATCAAAAAAGGAAAAAGAAAATAATAGTAATTGACATTTATTCTCATATATATACTTTTGAGGGGTAATATCATTATTTCAGTCTAAAACTGAAAGCAAAAGCAAACCTCCCGCGCGAAAAAAGTTAGGGAACCTTTTCTTTGAGCTGAATCCTTTATTCCCTTATTGTGTTTTCTATAACATTTTAATTAATAAACAAACAACATGTAAATTTAATTAAAGTACCATTTTTTAAATATAAAAGAAACCAATATCAAAAAATTAACGACCTTTTTTCTTCTCGGTTTCTACAGACTCACTCTCTCTCCATTAATCAACTAAATCACAGTCATTTTTCTTAGTACTTACCTTTCTCTCTTTGATCCTTTGCGAGATCTCTCTTCTACGAAGAAACCCAGATTCGAATTTTCTTTTAATCATTCGATTAGAGATCTGATTGTTTTTCTTTTGCTTCCTGCAAATGTGTTCTATGTAGTGACTAATTTCCAATATTGGGTTCGATTTTGATTCAATCGTTACTTCACTGTCCCGTCTCAGAAAGCTACTTTTTCTTTCGTGTCTCGATTCATCTCGTGAAGCAAATGTATGTTCGTACACATTATTGGCTTTTTTGGCTTTACTCTATTGAAGCTACAGTTTTTCGACAGGATCTTTCTTTCTTTCTTTATGCGTGAGGATAAATGTAGACACACTTTTGTTTCGTCTGGGTTTATTGATGTTTTATTCCTTGCTTGAACGATTTTGTGAAAGTGGGTTTATTCTTACTAAAGTGTTGATTTTTTTTTAATTTGCTCAATTTATTTTGGCAAAATGTAGGGTTTAGAGACGAAAGATTCTGACTCTTTTTCTCTTCTTTGTTTGTCTCATTAATTGAAGAGCAAATAGTTGTTACTGTACTTACTGTTTTTCGTTTCGATTCCCAGTATGTTTTTTTTTGGTATAAATGGCATAAGATGGAGCTGAGCTTTCTTTACTTGATTAATGTGTTTAGGCAAGTTTCTCTGGAGCCAAGTACCAGAACTATAGAGTTTTTTTGGCCTTAGATTTCTTGTTCTTTTCTTGGTGTTGATCAGATATGGTTATGCTATTATGTGTTTTGTTCCTGAGAAATTCTAGTGAAACAGCCAGAAAGATGAATGTCTTCCTCGTTTTTTTGACTTCTTTTGTCTCCATACCGTAGCTTGATTATATGTGTTTCTGTATGTTGTGAGGAAGCTTAGTGTTCTTAGGCCGAAACCATGTCCTTAGCTCTTATGAGATTAGATGATAATGGTATTGGTCCTCAGGATGCTAATTCATTCATTCGATTTTGATGCTGCAGTTTGAATCTATACCAAATTTAAGTTGGAGCTTCACTGGTCCGAACCAATATGGATCTCAGCTTGAGAATTTGTTTCGTTTCCATGCTTCTTATTACCGTGACAGCAGAGGTTTACATCGTGACTATGGAAGGAGAGCCAATCATAAGTTACAAAGGTGGAGAAAATGGTTTTGAAGCAACTGCTGTTGAATCTGATGAGAAGATTGATACAACGAGGTACCTCCATAGTTTCTCTTCTTCAATTGCAATAGTACTAACAACTGGTATACCAATTGTTGGTTACATTTGATTTTTTGTTTTAATTCACTTGTTGGCAACTTAGTCTTACAAATCATGAACTGTCCATACCTTGCTTGCTTAGGTTAACTCTCTGTTACTTTTTCAGTGAATTGGTGACATCGTATGCTCGTCACCTAGAGAAGAAGCACGATATGATTCTTGGAATGCTCTTTGAGGAAGGTTCATACAAAAAGCTTTACAGCTATAAACACCTTATAAATGGATTTGCAGCTCATGTTTCTCCTGAGCAGGTGAAAAATCTATTTGAGATCATTTTTACAAAGTTCTTTATTCATTCCCTTACACTATTCCACTTTATTTGGTAGGCAGAAACACTTCGTCGCGCCCCCGGTGTGAAATCTGTGAACAGAGATTGGAAAGTGAGGAGACTCACCACACATACACCTGAGTTTCTGGGACTTCCAACCGATGTTTGGCCAACAGGTGGCGGTTTTGATAAAGCAGGAGAAGATATTGTTATCGGGTTTGTTGACTCAGGGATTTATCCGCACCACCCAAGTTTTGCTTCTCACCATAGATTACCTTATGGCCCTCTTCCTCGTTACAAAGGGAAATGTGAAGAAGATCCTCATACCAAGAAGAGCTTCTGCAATAGGAAGATTGTTGGAGCCCAACATTTTGCTGAAGCTGCTAAAGCGGCTGGGGCATTTAACCCAGATATTGACTACGCATCACCGATGGATGGCGATGGGCATGGAAGGTTTGCCTTTTTAGGACCCTTTCTTTGTGCCTGAATTTCACTGTACTAAATTCTTCGTCTTACTGGAATTGCTGGATTTTCAGTCACACAGCAGCTATAGCAGCTGGGAATAACGGTATTCCGTTGAGAATGCATGGCTATGAATTCGGAAAGGCAAGTGGGATGGCTCCTCGTGCAAGGTAGGTAGATCGTGCAAAACGGCAGTTTTAAGGACAGACTGTTTTCTTCTCTTTCATAAACTTAAAGTCTAATTTCTTTCATTTCTTTCAGGATTGCTGTTTACAAGGCTCTTTACCGGCTTTTTGGTGGCTTTGTTGCTGACGTGGTTGCTGCGATTGATCAGGTAAGAGTAAGAACTTGGCACGGAAAAATATCTCAGCTTAGATGAAATGATTTCTCCTGCCAATGTCTGTCTTATATCCGCTACATACCCAGATTCTTTGATCAGCTTCTTGATGTCTTCTAGCTTTGAGAAATATCTTCAATGTGCCCAGATGAGTTCTGTCTCCAATGCCAGACGTACTCACTTTGTATTTTAGTTTCCCACAACTGCAAGCTTTTTTCTTCTTGATGTTCTTGAACACCCATTTTCTTTCTGACACTCTCTACATCTTCCCATCTACCTGTTGTTGCAAACATATTTGAAAACAAGACATAAACAGAATCCTCTTTGAGAGATGTTTGCCTTTCTCCCATTGTCCAAATCCCCATGGATTTTGCAGGAAGCTAACAAACTACGGGTTGTTTGGTTTCATTGGCATTTTAGATATAAAGGTTTCAGCTAACCTCCCTGAGCTTCCAAAAAGATCAATGTTTTATTTGTTCAGCAACACGGACATGCTACCTTTATCTGTTTTGGATTTTCAATATGTCAAGTAACCTTTTAGCCGCTAATTTCTGTGGACATTACCTTCAATGATGCTAATAAAAGAATTTCATGAGCAGGCTGTTCATGATGGAGTTGATATCCTGAGCCTCTCGGTTGGTCCAAACAGTCCTCCAACAACTACAAAGATAACGTTTTTGAATCCATTCGATGTTACACTTCTTGGGGCTGTAAAAGCTGGTGTTTTCGTTGCCCAAGCTGCTGGAAACGGAGGGCCTTTTCCTAAAACTTTGGTATCATATAGCCCCTGGATTACTACAGTCGCGGCTGCAATTGATGATCGCAGATACAAAAATCATTTGAGCCTTGGGAATGGAAAAAGGCTTGCTGGAATTGGATTATCCCGTAAGAAATAAGAAGAATGTTATTTTGCATTTTTGCGTGGCCTATACCGGGATTTTTTTTGATGAATTGTGATGTATTTTCTGCAGCATCAACTCGCCCTCATCGGTTGTACACTTTGGTTTCTGCAAATGATGTTCTGTTGGATTCATCTGTTTCGAAGTATAATCCATCTGATTGCCAGAGACCAGAAGTCTTGAACAAGAAATTGGTTGAGGGAAACATTCTTCTCTGTGGATATTCGTTCAATTTTGTTGTTGGTACAGCTTCCATCAAGAAAGTTGTTGAAACCGCAAAGCATCTCGGTGCTGCTGGTTTTGTTCTTGTAGTTGAAAATGTTTCTCCAGGAACAAAATTCGATCCTGTTCCTTCTGCCATTCCAGGAATCCTGATTACAGATGTGTCCAAGTCAATGGTAATGGGAGTTTCATGCTTTTACTTAGTCCTCAGCCTAATTTCGAAATCTGAAATACCGTGTTTCTGTGTATCTTTAGGATTTGATCGATTACTACAACGTCAGTACACTAAGGGATTGGACAGGGCGAGTAAAAAGCTTTAAAGCTGAGGGAAGCATCGGAGATGGGTTAGCACCCGTTCTTCACAAATCATCACCTCAAGTGGCATTGTTCTCAGCTAGAGGACCTAATACCAAAGATTTCAGCTTTCAAGATGCTGATCTTCTTAAACCGGATATTCTTGCACCCGGTTATCTAATATGGGCTGCTTGGTGTCCAAATGGAACAGATGAGCCAAATTATGTTGGTAAGCATTCCAAGTACTGAAGCTAACATGTGGAAATTCTTAATGAACAGAACTAAGTTGGGATCTGTAAACAGGTGAAGGATTTGCGCTAATATCCGGAACCAGCATGGCTGCACCACACATAGCTGGGTTAGCTGCACTTGTTAAACAGAAGCATCCTCAATGGAGTCCAGCTGCTATCAAATCAGCTTTGATGACAACCTCAACAGTGATAGATAGAGCAGGGCGGCCTCTTCAGGCACAGCAATATTCAGATACAGAGGCTGTAACGTTTATGAAAGCCACTCCTTTTGATTACGGAAGTGGTCATGTCAATCCAAGTGCTGCTTTAGATCCTGGTCTCATCTTTGATGCAGGTTATTATTGTTCTGTCTCATCAATGATATTTGATCTCTGGTCAATGAGACAAATTGATTTTGTCTTGTAGGTTATGAAGACTATCTAGGATTCTTATGTACAACCCCGGGGATCGATTCCCACGAGATAAGAAACTACACAAACACGCCCTGCAACTTCGACATGAAACATCCTTCAAACTTCAATGCACCATCTATTGCTGTTTCTCACCTCGTAGGGACTCAAACCGTGACAAGGAGAGTGACGAATGTGGCAGAGGGAGAAGAAACATACACAATAACAGCTAGGATGCAGCCTTCTATCGCCATTGAAGTGAACCCACCAGCAATGACTCTCAGACCCGGTGCTTCTAGAAGTTTCTCGGTCACTCTGACTGTCAGATCAGTTTCTGGAGTATACAGCTTTGGAGAGGTGAAGTTGAAAGGTAGCAGAGGGCATAAGGTGAGGATTCCGGTGGTGGCCCTGGGACATCGGCGATGAACAAATGGTGTGGGTTTTGTAATATTATTATTTTTGTAATAAGAAGGTTAGTTCTAGAAATTCTGTCTGAGAATAAAAAAGGGAAAATGCTTAATAGCAGTTTGTATAATTAGTTTTTTTATTTTATTTTATAAAACTCCACTTTTGGAGTTTCAGTAAGATACGATCAAAATGTTCAACTTAAAACTGTATAAATCTGTCTTTTTTTAGTTTTCATCTCATTTTTCGACAAAGGAATTCCATCAAAAAGAGAGGAAAACAAAACATTCTGAAAATTGTAGATAGAACAATGAGATGTAGTGAAAAGAGATGAGTTATAAAAATGTCCCAACGTCCCCTAACCAAATGAAAAACCCCAAACACTTCCTAAGATTCTCAAGATCAGACGATCTTCTATGCTCTTTGTAGCGAGTCAAAGCTTCTAGGGATTCCATGATAATATCCTCAAGTTTTAATTTGATTCATTAGAATGTAATGGGACGATGGTCAAAGAATCCGAGTCAAAAGAATAATACCTCTGCATTGTATTTCATCAATCAATCAAAATCGCTCGTGAGCCCTATGCGATGCTTGTGTAATTTGAGAAGAGATGGATCAGCTTATCAAGAGATTTTGGATGGAACTTTCTTCCAAAGAGAAAGCAAGGTCTTTTAATTCCGTTCCACATGCAATGCGTCCATGTTTCTTTTCCCTGTGTTTTGCAGTCATAATCAAAGGGAGTCTATCATCTCGTAAAAGAAAAAACTAAGGAAATTTGCAAGTGTAGATGATTTGGTTTCAAAGTGTGTACCGTTCCATCACTTGTTACGCGTGCAATTGCATCAATGGACTGTGAATGGATCAAAAAGGTATACTGATTATTAATTATCTCGATGGAAGCAAAGGGAATAGTAAAGGAAGTTTTTAAGAGATCATAGCAGATTGGTAATGATACCGTGATGTTCTTCAGTAACTCGTGCGTGATGTCTTCAGGCATGTATGTTCTTGGATGCCACTTTCTCTCAGACCAATCAACATATGTTACAGACCAGTTAGCAATGCCATGAGGATCAAGCATCTGCGAAGTTAATCACACCAAAGTATATTATGGAAAAAGAAAGTAGAAAAAAAGGAAACAATTCTTTTTAGTTGAAGAGTTCAAAAGAATTCTCACATGGAAGAATGTTGGCAAGTAGTGTTCATCTGAGATGCAGTTCTTGTTGCCCTCTAGACCTACCTGAAAGAAAAGAAAAAAGGCCTTCCTATTAATGTGCGGTTATCTTATCTCCACAGATATAATAGCACCTCCACAAAATCGAGAAAAAGAAAGTAAGAACATCTGTTTGGACTTTGGAGGGTTTAGGTCATACTCACCCCGCAGTAGTCCCGGAATTTAGAGTAGTAAAGACTGTCAGCCATAGTCATTACAGCGTGCTGACGCTTCATGGAGAACCACTGCACAGATAGGGATAATTGACTAAGCAATGAAAACTTGTTGTTATGCCAATCCTTATACACTCTCACTTGATCAAAATTATTCTCATGATGAATAGAACCAAATACGCAGATAAAATGAGTTTAGTTGATGATATTAATAACGGATGGTGTCAGTCCATCACTAGAAATAACAAAAATTGGGTTGCGAAAGAAGAATCCAGTTTCTAAAACAGATAAAAGATGACGTTGCCATAATGAGTTCTACATAAAATGCCTTATATTGTCAAGCGGTCCTACAATGACACAGAACTGATTCCTTGTGTCTGAATCATTGTAATATTAGTCATTGTAATATTGGGGAAGCAATCAGTGAAATATTTTTTTTACCTGTGCCCCCTTTCGAAATTCTTCCTTTGGAATTTCTGGCAACATGTGATCCACATACCTGCCGACTCCATGTGGACCAGGATCGTCAAAGCTGAAGAGAAAGAAAATCATATATTAGTATAGGGAAATCGAGGAGAAATCTGGCAACATGCGTAATTATAATTCTTAGGTCTTATCAACTTGAACAAATGACATTACCAGTCAATATAGCTGACATTGGTGTACATCATATAGTTGTATGTGTATTTAAAACTTCGAAGTGGCACACAACTGCAAAACCAGAAACACACAAAAATTGATTAGGGCAACGTTTGAATAATCAGTGAGAAGAGATATAAATTTTCTGAGATACTTACCTATCAGAGAGTAAAACAAATTGCTGATTTTCAGGATCTCTAAGAGCATTAGTCAGCAAACGTCTCTCAGCGTCAATCATTGATATTCTACCCCAGACCACCTTCAGTAAACATATATAATTCTCTTACCACAATCACGAAAAATTATTACAGAAGCAAGATAAAATTCGTGATACTTCCACCAACTAAATGTTTCAGACCTATACTATTTCTTTTCATGACTACAGAAAAAATGACATGATATCTACAAATATAGACACTAGACACAGAAAAGGAGACAGACCTCGTCACTTCGAATTTCACGGTTAACAAAGTAACGACTGCTGTGAACCGGCGTATCCTTTGATGCATGGATATAAACAGAGAATTTCCCCTCATGACCCTGTGAGAAGGAGAAAAATACAAAAACGTGAGTGAAAGAAATATGTTGAAGAAAGAATCCAATACCCGCAGAGATACTAAACATATTGCAAGTGTTCGTAAGGCACATCAGTAATATTTCCGCCTGATGCTGCATCTAAGTTGCTAAAGGATTTTCCAGATAACGTCTACAGTTTCAAACAATTGTCAAACAGCATAAAAAGCCAACCTAGTCTTTAAAACGAGTTCATTGTACTTCCTATCATCAGTATCTTCTTAGCCAGAAGGAAACCTTTGACACAATTGATGCGGGAAAAGAAATTGGTAAGGGATGAAATGCACCTGGAAAAAGAGGTCCCATAGCTTTTCAAAAGGCAATGTACCAGGCGTTAAGAACATAAATGCAATTTTAGAACTCTTTTGTATAACACGAGGGGAACTCAATATTTCCCTAATCACTGCACGAGCTGCACTCTCGTCATCAGAATATTCCCTCGGTGACGGTGGAAGCCAATGACCTAATCCCTTGCATCCTTTAGATGAAAACATATAACAAGCAGCTTTGCTGTGATGAGGGAACATGTAAGCGGCAATTACAAACATTGTTATCAGTGCAAGCACTGCGATGATCCAAACTGGCTTCCTTGTAGGAGCACGGTGGCGAGCACCAGACAAAGACTGCATAAAATTTATTTTGCCTAGACGCCATCCCTTAATTGCCTTCATCTCAGAAAAACCTTTTTTGCATAATGCAACACCTCAACCTCAAATATTCTTTAGCCCACTGCCAAATCTTGAGGATTAGTTTTCTTCAGCTAAATCTGACAGCTACACTTGGCAGCTAGACCAGTCAAAACCTAAAAAAGTTACATGCAGAAGCTCGTATTTGAATATCTGAATTACATAGGGCAGAACATAAGGAAACCACAGAGAAATGAAGAAGAGCATAAGATACAACTCTACATAGTAAACCAGATCAAGATTAAAAATTATTTCAAATTCAATTCGTCTCTCCAGATTATCCACGCTGGCTAATATACAAAACTGAAAAAGGCCATACAAATGAATCACATCATAAGCGTGAAACTCAAATTGACAACCTAGATTCTTGAAGAAGATAGTTTCTCCAAGTTATGTTCCTTTCCTGAACAGAACAACACAATCTCACTTTTTCTCTCAGTTTGCTTTTTACAGATACCAGAACCAAATTTAAAGCAGTAAACGTCTAAGCATAACAGGCAATCCAACAAAAAGATGGAAGAATCAAATATCCACAGGAAAATAAACTGAGAATTTCAAAGAGCCATTTCAAGTCCTAGCTATGTCCAAAACAAACAAGTAAAAGCATATCCAATTCAAAATAAACCTACACACAACCACGCGCATTGCTTCAAAGCAAACAACCTCAGTCAACAATTTACATGAATGCTTCAAATCCCAGAATTTATCAGAACGGGAACGAGATCAAACGAAACCGAAATATCAAATTCCGTTCGTCATCAATTTAAGTTTCCACATCCGAAACCAAATCGGATCCCAAAAATCCAAAATCGAAGAAATTAATTACTAAACAGCCAACTCATTCGCGCATAAACGAAAACAAAGAATAAAAAGTCGAGAAAATGGAACCTGAACGGAACCGGATCCCACAGACCGTGAGAGTTTTCGTCTTCGCGAGCTTTTTTGTTTCCACCCAAAGATCTAAAGGAAAAAAAGCTCTGAGAAAAAATGCCAACTCTCAGCGCAATAACAACTGAGAGCTACGCATTCACAGAAACTAATATCTATATCTGTATCAATATCTATGCGCCATTGAAACGTTTCCTTTAAGGTAATTTCAAAATTTTCTATTATATTTCCTCTTCTCTCCCTGATTTTTTTTCTCGCTTTCTATAAAATTTAAGGTATGTCTATACAGAGAAGACGAAGAAGAACGAAGAAGAAGAAAGAGTGTTCAAAAGAGGTAGTTACTAATATCTATATAGAAAATTTATAAAGTGTTATTAAATTTCTTGATTTTAAATTTTTTTAAAATAGTATCCTTTTTAATTTTTATTCTAAATTTAGTACAATCAAATTAAAATTCTAAATATCACTAATGTATATGTAAAAACAATATTTATCATAAATAAATAATAAATAAATTAAAGTATTATATTTTGGTTTTTTGTCAATTTATGATTTAAATTTTTAATATAAAAAAAGTTTTAACATATATTAATATTAAGTTAACACTATTAATATAAAATTATATATTTAGAATACAAATTTAAAATATTGCTACTTTGGAAAATTACTCTTTAAATTTAAAATGTAACTTTTAATTAGTATTTATAAAATGTATCTATTTCTTAGAGTTTAGTATGTTTATTTTTAATATGAAAATTATTTTAAAAGTAGATAATTAATATACAAGCATTAGGCCAACATCATCTTCCGATTCATTTATTTTAAAAAAATAATCTTTTCAAAAAACATATTTTAAGATTAATATCTAAAATAGCATTTTCAGTTTTTATTCCAAATTTTTTATTCTAAATTTAAAATTTTAAAAATAACAAAAATTATTTCTGAAAATACATATTTATCATAAATAATTTATAAATATAATTAAAATATTATATTTGGATTTTTTTCTATTTTAAAATTTAATTTTTTATATTAAAATTTTTTAAAAAATTTTAATATTAAATTTGTGTCATTTTTAGAAAATTTAAACTAATGGTATTATATTTGGAATAAAATTTTTCTAAAAATGCTATTTTGGAAGTGAATTACATACCATTACAATAATCCAGGTTAAATAAAAATCAATTTATTTTGAGTAATATCATAAAATATCATTTTTTAAATTTATTTTTCAAATTTAGTATATTAAAAATAAAATTCTTAAAATAGTATAAATTATTATATAAAAATAATTATTTACATAAAATAAGCTATATATAAATTAAAATATAATATTTACGTTCACTTTTTCTAATTTAAAGTTTAAATCTTTCTTACTAAAAAGAAAATTTTTAACTATTTTAATATTAAATTTGTGCTATTTTAAAAAATTTAAATAATTGATGTTATATTTGGAATAAAAATTTAAAAATGGTATTTTAGTCAATTGCCCATTTATTTTTGGGTTTGACATAATAAAAAATAAAAATTTCTAGAAAAGGACACAAATTTAATAGTAAAATAATTAAAAACTTTTTTAGTGTGTGCCCTCATGTTTTCAGATTCTATCGTATATTCGATGTTTTATTTAAAGAATATTCTAAATATTTTTACTATTTAGCTTTAAAAATTTTATCCAGTGATTTGTTAGAGATATAGCTAAACAAAAGTGCCAAAATAAAAAGTGTTGCTTTATTACTTTTTTATAATAAAGCAATACCTTTAACTAAATAGAAAAAGAATTGGTCAATAACATAAACGAAACTGGAGGCTTTGGTATGTGTTGTCGTAGTTATGTTAATAATTACGAATTTTCATTATCGATGTTTATTGATGGATGATATATTATAAAAGTAATACTATCAAATAATATATCTTATTTTTATTTTATTTTAAATGTAATATAATAAAATAAAAATTTAAAAATATTAGAAATTATTATGCATAATTATTTATTTTAAATAAATTATAAATAAAATTAAAATATTATATTAAAATTTATATTTTTAATATACAGTTTAGATTTTTCTTACTAAAAATCAGTTTTAATGTATTTTAATTTTAAATTTTACTATTATTAAAATTTTAAATTAATGATATTAAATTTATAACAATTTTTAAAAAAATGCTATACTATACTCTTATTATATATACCTTCACTACTAAGAAATAAATTCTTACTATGTATCCAAACATCCACCAATCAAAATATGTAATAAAAGATTTTATTACTAAACATAGATTATATAGTTTGAATAAAATAAAGAAAACCATGTTAATAATTTTTATTTATTTTGTTAACATAACTTTGGTTAGGTGTTATATGTCTAGAGTATATATTTGATCAGATACTATTCAATCAAAATATTTTATTTCAATTTAATAGCAAAAAAAAATTCAAATATAATGCAATTATGTATTATATAATGAATATAATGATGTTAATTAAAATATGGAGTGATTTATTGAAATATGCGGAAAAAACCTAAATCAATTTGAACAACTGCCATTATACCTATTTAAATCCGAATTTAGTAATAGTGTGTAATCCATATGAACAAATACAAAATTTGAATTTTCTACATAGAACTTTATTATATGTGTTTTTTTCAACAAATCCATTAACAATATTAAAAAACTCTAAAAAATGTTAAAATCAAAATTTATTTGGTATTATGATAATGGTGATCTTTTAATTTGGCAGACCAAACTTTATCTCCACAAAACTTAATTACGTCGCATATAACTTTCACAAAAGTAGAATTATGTCTTGATTATTTTTTATTGCCATGGACTCTACAATAAAAAGAAAATATTTAGTATTTCCTTCTTTTCTCATATTTTTAGCTACAATCATTATCTATAATGAAAATTATCATTTTTAATAATTTTAAAAATAAAATTATGATTCATATATTTTTTGTAAAATATATATAATGTGATTTTGACATTAAAAATGTGATTTTGCCATAGTTGATAGTTATTTCATAATAAAATATTACTAAATAAAACGTTAAAAGATTAGTTAAAAATATGGAAAACATACACAATGCTTTTTCTATAATAATATCTTAAAATAATTAATAATATAAAAAATAAAACAGAATTTGAATAATAAAAATATGATTATATGATAAAAAATCAAAAATATCTAATTAATCGAAAATTTCAATTAGAATAGGTCCAAAAAGAAAAAATAAAGAAGAGAAAAAAGTTTTTTGTATGTGGCTATAATTCTAATATTATGATAAATAAATTAGAATAAGCATAAAGTTTTATAATAAAAATTATTATTATACTCTTATCAAATTATGGTACAACATAGTTCATTCTTTTAAATATGCAAAACATTTATATAAATTTCATATATTTTAATAAACATAATATAAATAATATCTTTTTAAATAAAGAAAAAAATTCTAAATTAAGATATTGATAAATATCTACAATATTTCTGTAATAGATTTAATTTAATTATATATCAATCTATCTCGATTCGGTTTTTGATAGATCTCATAAATTTTCTAACATTATTGATCAGAGATTTTTGTTGAGGATTTGGTCTCATATATGTTCAAATCTTTGAGGTTGATGTAGATATAACTTTGAAACAACACTTTGAGATTTGAGTTAGTCCATATATATCAAACTTTTTTTGTGGAGTGATTAATGCACAAGTGAAATCGTTTGGATACTTTTTCTCTTAAGAATTTACGATGGTTTACACTATACTGAATGATGTTTCTGCTAAATTTTTTTTTTCGAAATCAAGAACCAAAGTGAACGGCATCGCATAAAAATCCTCAAATATAATCTTCGTGCGACAAACATAGAACCAATTAGAAGAAGAAATATTTTTCTTGGTTCATTAATCAACATAGAATCCTAAATTAATAAAAAGCGCATTCGATGTTGTTCATGCGAATTCATTCACTTTGATTCTTGGTTCTAAAAAAGCTTTTTATCATGAAACACCATTATTCATAGCATATAACATAATAAAATCTCAAAAAAGAATATCCAAAATATTTAACTTGTGAATTATTCACTCTAAACTCAAAATATATGTTGTATCTGAAAATAATTTAACCGGTGAACTAGTTTCAACTACAAAGTATTTCTTCAAAATTGTTTTTTTTAATAGTACCAAAGTATTGAGCATATATAAATTTAAACTCGTTACATAAAGTCAAAAAAAGCAAATTAATTGTAGCTACAATTTTTTATTTCCTCATATTAATTCAGTGTTTCATGTCTAATTTAGATAAAAATTTCAGCAAGATATAATTAAGATTTTTTAAAAATTTATGAAAACATTTTAAGTGGTTTTTCATAACTATTTGAAAGTAACATTTAAAAAATGTTTAAGCTTCCAAATATTTAAGATGTCCGACGAACATTCAAGATATTTTTGATTGTGATTTTCTTGATTAGGAACAAGGCAACATGTACTTTAGAGTTTGAAATCATTATTAATTTTATAAACCTATTTTTTGGAAGAAATTATTTGATCTAGTGTTAAAATTTTGTGATTTTTTTTCAGTTTGATATTAATTGACCTACATTTTTTTGTTTGAAGATAGATTTTTAATAAATCTGGCTATGTTGTTATTGTTTTGGATGTATGCACAAAATTATGTATTTTATAAATGATTTTCTACAATATGGTTATGTATGTAACTCATGTTTTCATATACAGTAAACACAATTATATGTGTGAATGAAAATAAACAAAAACAGAAAAACTAGATTTATGTTACAGAACACACCTTGATAATCAATGATTTGAAGATAAATGTTAACAGTAAAATACAATACTATATGTGTTTATATATTTCTTTGAAAATTTATTAAAGGTGATTTTTATGGTAAAAGATTTGGTTTTATATAACTTTGGAATTAATAACTTTGATGCATGAATGATTGATTTTTATTCTTATTTATTTACATATATGTTTTGCTTAATGAATCTTGACAAAATAATTGACCAATTGTTTTCTTATTACTTTATAACATAGAAGGAATAACTAATCTAATTAATATAGAATATTTTCAAAATTTTTTAATTTTTAAGATATAAATTTTAAAAAATTTGGTATTACATTAAGAATATTTTCGGGTCGGAGAAGCCAATAACTTAGCCAAAATGACAAATGTAACTTATATAACTGTTTTTAGTTATTATTTTATGAAGATTGATGATAAATTAAATGAGGTAATTATTAATATCTATCATATAAAAGTAGAATAGCTTTTGTCACCTCCTCTTGTAGTAGTTAATTACTTGTATTTTCGAAATATTAAAAAATTAGTTAAAAATAAATAAACAAAAAAACGTAAATATTAACATAATTATAAGTTTTCTTTTTTCTTTTCTTTTTTAGACCCACTGTTTTTATTAGTACAATTTTGATTTTGATACTTATAAATAAAAATAGACCGTGATCATCCTTAACTAAAAAAATATAATAATTAAGTGTTTTATCGTGTAACACAATTATGTGTATTCAATTATATAAAAAATATGATTCTTCTATAATTTGATAAGATCATCGCTGAAAAAATATTCTTTTATATTTATCAAATTATCCAAAACATAGAGAAAAATAGAAAATACTGAGAAAATGATATAAATAAAAAATATACAAAAAATTAAAAATGTGGAATAAAAACAAAACGAATGAAATGGTAAAAAAAATTCAAAATGGTATGAAAGTTAGAAATGAAACCAATATTGAAATTTTGATGAACAAGAGAAATATGAATAACAAGTTTATGTTTTAAAAATTTGGATGGAAAGATATTAAAACAATTAAAAATCAAACAAAATATAAAAATTTAGAAAATGATCAATTGAAAATTTTAAGTTAACTGTTTATTAAATAAAATAATAAAATCTCCTAATATCTATAAAACCAAAATAAAAAGTCTCTATAGATAATCCACTTCATAATTTAAAAACTGTTTATAATTTTAAATACAACATATTATATTAGATTAATGAAATTTTGTCAACTAGATTAATGCACTTTTTTTAATATGGTTTTAAAATATAAAACTACTTTTAGAAAAAAAATCTAAATTGTCAAACCAAATCTACAAAATATTTTTTCAACCTAAATAGGACATTAAGTAATTCAATTTGAAAACACATTAGAATATTTTTTGACGAACCTTAAAAAATATTTATTACAAAGTTTGAATTATGAAGCACCAACTAAAAATACATGTTTGACTCAGCTGAAACTATTAAATGTCAATTAAAATTAAGTCAATATTTTTAAGCTATTTATTATATAATAAACGAAGATATTAATAGGATTTATATAGATATTTTAGGCTTTTTCAAAACCATGTTCTTAATATAATACCGTGTTTTGAAAAAAAGTTAACCTCAAATCACCGTAAAGTTCTTTAAGATTCTATACTAAAAATAAACTAGTTCTTACACTTTGATCGTAAACTAAAAAAGAAAAAGAATTAATTCATTTAACAAACCATTTGAAAACAAAACATTAAAAATTTTGTTGAATAAGAAAAATATGAATAGTAAAATCTGTTTACATATTTAATAAAAAATAAGTCATATATACTAAAATATATACGAGAAATTATAACAAAACATAGGAAAAACATAAAAGGAAAAACTATGTATTCATAATTTATTGTTATCAACTGAAATTTGACATGTGACAAAAGACTTTTATATATTATTAAAAACCTTAAATTATTGTATTTTAAGCACATGAAATTTTATTTACCAATTAGATTTTGAGATGCATCAAAACACTCTTCTCTATTTTAAAAAGTTTAAAACCATTAAAACTATATTATAAAATGAATTAGTTTTTTTTTAAATTTTCTCTTTTGATAATAATTTAGATAATAAAAAGATAAATAATAACAAAATTGTACAGATATAAGTTGATAACGAATAAAAAGCAAATATATTTCAAATTTATATTTTTTTTGATATACTAGGTCTCTTTTATATGAGATCCTACCAAAAAAATTGAACTCTTAATTAACAGATGATCAAGTAAAAATGTTTATTCCGGTTTTATTTAAGATGAGGAAGGTACTATCCTTTTTGCATTTGTGTTTCCATTAGCTTAAATTCTATTCTTTTATTTTGAAGATTACATATAGGGATATTGGAAATTATAGATTACAATCATTATCTATAATGAAAATTATTTTTTTAATATTCTTAAAAATATAATTATGATTCATTTATTTTTGTAAATATATATATATATATATACATATAATGCGATTTTGACATTAAACAATGTGATTTTGACATAGTTGGTAGTTATTTCATAACAAAATGTTACTAATAAAATGTTGCAAGATTAGTTAAAAATATAGAAAATATACATAACGCTTTTTAAATAATAATATCTTAAAATAATTAATAAGATAAAAAATAAACAGATTTTGAATAATAAAAATATGATTTTATGATAAAAAAATCAAAAGTATCTTATTGATTGAAATGTTCAATTAGAATACGCCAAAAATGAAAAAATAAAGATGAGAACAAAGTTTTGCGTATGTGACCATAATTCTAATATTATGATAAACAAATCAGAACAAAACATAAATTTTTATAGTAAAAATTATTATTATATGCTTATCAAATTACAGTACAACATAATTCATTCCTTTATATATGCAAAACACTTATATAAAGTTCATATATTTTAATAAACACAATATAAATAATATCTTTACAAATCAATAAAAAGTTGCTAAATTAAAATATTGATAAATATCTATGGTATTTCTGTAAAAGATTTAATCTTAATTATATATCAATTGATCTCGTTTCAGTTTTGATAGATCTCACAGATTTTCTAAAATTATTCATAAGAGATTTTTGTTGAGGATTTGGTCTCATATATGGTCAAATCTTTGAGGTTGATGTAAATATAACTTTGAAAAAATACTTTGTGATTTGAGTTAGTCCATATACATCAAATTTTTTTGTACAGTGATTAATACACAAATGAAATCGTTTGAATACTTTTTCTTGTAACACTTTACGATAATTTACACTAGTGAATGTTGTTTGTGATAAAAAAAAATTCTTCAAAATCAAGAACCAAAGTGAACGGCATCGCATGAACATCTTCAAATCGAATCAAGAAGAGGTCTGGCTCGTTGCCGTAGGAGAGTTTTTTAAGTTTTGGGAATGACTCTGGTTTGGGTAATACGAAGAAGGAATCGAATCTTGATCACATTTCTACTTATATTGGACCGCTAAGAAGCAACATCCCTGGTATGCTCAAAGTTCTCATAATCATGTTGTTGAATGATATAATGTGTAACTTATGCCCATCTCATCCTCAAATGTTTGCCTGTTATCGTAAAATGTTGTTTTAGGCCACCTGCTGATGGTTTCATCTATTGATTCTCAAGTTTTATTTTGATATTAACTAAGTAGGTCAATATAGTTACATATGTAACTGATGTTTTCATATATAGTAAACACAATTATATGTCTGAATGAAAGTAAATGACAATGTAAAAAGAATAAAAAATTAGATTTATGTTACAGAACATAACTTGATCGATGATTTCAAGATGAATATTAACAGTAAAACAAAATACTATATGTGTTTATATATTTGTTTGAAAATTCATTAAAAGTAATGTATATGGTAAAATATTTGGTTTTATACAACTTTGGAATTGATTACTTTGATACATTTCTAATGCATGAATGATTGAATTTTATTTTTATTTATTTACATATATGTTTTGCTTATGAATCTTGACAAAATAATTTATCTATTGTTTCCTTATTACTTTATGACTTAGAAGGAAACACTAATCTAATTAATATAGAATGTTTTCAAAACAATTTATTTTTTAAGATATAAATTTTAAATATTTTAGTATTACATTAAAACTATTATCGTGTCGGGAAAGCCAATAACTTAGCCAAATGACAAATGTAACTTATATAACTGTTTTTAGTTATTATTTTATGAAGATTGATGATAAATTAAATGAAGTAATTATTAATATCTATCATATAAAAGTAGAATAACTTTTGTCACCTCCTCTTGTAGTAGTTAATTACGTGTATTTTCGAAATATTAAAAAATTAGTTAAAAATAAATAAACAAAAAAACGTAAATATTAACATAATTATAAGTTTTCTTTTTTCTTTTCTTTTCTTTTTAGACCCACTATTTTTATTAGTACAATTTTGATTTTGATAATTATAAATAAAAATAGACCGTGATCATCCTTAACTAAAAAAATATAATAATTAAGTGTTTTATCGTGTAACACAATTATGTGTATTCAATTATATAAAAAATATGATTCTTCTATAATTTGATAAGATCATCGCTGAAAAAATATTCTTTTATATTTATCAAATTATCCAAAACATAGAGAAAAATAGAAAATACTGAGAAAATGATATAAATAAAAAATATACAAAAAATTAAAAATGTGGAATAAAAACAAAACGAATGAAATGGTAAAAAAAATTCAAAATGGTATGAAAGTTAGAAATGAAACAAATATTGAAATTTTGATGAACAAGAGAAATATGAATAACAAGTTTGTGTTTTAAAAATGTGGATGGAAAGATATTAAAACAATTAAAAATCAAACAAAATATAAAAATTTAGAAAATGATCAATTGAAAATTTAAGTTAACTGTTTATTAAATAAAATAATAAAATCTCCTAATATCTATAAAACCAAAATAAAAAGTCTCTATAGATAATCCACTTCATAATTTAAAAACTGTTTATAATTTTAAATACAACATATTATATTAGATTAATGAAATTTTGTCAACTAGATTAATGCACTTTTTATAAAATGGTTTTAAAATATAAAACTACTTTTAGAAAAAATCTAAATTGTCAAACCAAATCTACAAAATATTTTTTCAACCTAAATAGGACATTAAGTAATTCAATTTGAAAACACATTAGAATTTTTTTTGACGAACCTTAAAAAATATTTATTACAAAGTTTGAATTATGAAGCACCAACTAAAAATACATGTTTGACTCAGCCGAAACTATTAAATGTCAATTAAAATTAAGTCAATATTTTTCAGCTATTTATTATATAATAAACGAAGATATTAATAGGATTTATATAGATATTTTAGGCTTTTTCAACATGTTCTTAATATAATACCGTGTTTTAAAAAAAAATTAACCTCAAATCACCGTAAAGTTCTTTAAGATTCTATACTAAAAATAAACTAGTTCTTACACTTTGGCCGTAAACTAAAAAAGAAAAAGAATTAATTCATTTAACAAACCATTTGAAAACAAAACATTAAAAATTTTGTTGAATAAGAAAAATATGAATAGTAAAATCTGTTTACATATTTAATAAAAAATAAGTCATATATACTAAAATATATAGGAGAAATTATAACAAAACATAGGAAAAACATAAAAGGAAAAACTATGTATTCACAATTTATTGTTATCAACTGAAATTTGACATGTGACAAAAGAGTTTTATATATTATTAAAAACCTTAAATTATTGTATTTTAAGCACATGAAATTTTATTTACCAATTAGATTTTGAGATGCATCAAAACACTCTTCTCTATTTTAAAAAGTTTAAAACCATTAAAACTATATTATAAAACTATATTATAAAACCATTAAAATTTTATTTACCAATTAGATTTTGCGATCACATTCTAAAAATTTGATGTGCAGTCGCAAATCAGTCACAATTTTGCGACTGATTTGCGACCACATATGGTAAATTCACATTTCCCCTAAGTATTTTCCACATTTAAAACTTGTATTTCTATTCTATAAGATTACTAACCATTAGAAGTGATAACATATATTGAAAACCATATTTGTAATGATTTCATATTTAGATAACATTTGGAATGTATATAAGAAGTATAAAGTTAAGTATTTTAGGTAAGTTATTTGAAAATTTGGGAAATGTTATTGTTTTCATAGTAATTGAAATTTTTATAACTTATAATCAATTAATCAATCTTATATAATTATATGCATTCCTCAAAATCTCAAAATTTAGGGTTTAGGGTATTATTTGTGACTCATTTGCCACCACTTTGCAACTGCATTGGCAATGTGGTCGCATTTAAGTCACAAAAATTTGCTGTGGTCGCAAATCAGTCGCAAATTTGCAACTGATTTGCGACCACATTCTAAAAATTTGATGTGAAGTCGTAAATCAGTCGCAAATTTGCGACTGATTTGCGACCACATATGGTAAATTCATATTTCCCCTAAGTATTTTCTACATTTAAAACTTATATTTCTATTCTATAAGACTACTAACCATTAGAAGTGATAACATATATTGAAAACCATATTTGTAATGATTTCATATTTAGATAACATTTGGAATGTATATAAGAAATATAAGGTTAAGTAAATTTGTTAAGTATTTTAGGTAAGTTATTTGAAAATTTGGGAAATGTTATTGTTTTCATAGTAATTGAAATTTTTATAACTTATAATCAATTAATCAATCTTATATAATTATATGCATTCCTCAAAATCTCAAAATTTAGGGTTTAGGGTATTATTTGTGACTGATTTGCCACCACTTTGCAACTGCATTGAAAATGCGGTCGCATTTCAGTCACAAAAATTTGCTGTGGTCGCAAATCAGTCGCAAATTTGCAACTGATTTGCGACCACATTCTAAAAATTTGATGTGAAGTCGCAAATCAGTCGCAAATTTGCGACTGATTTGCGACCACATATGGTAAATTCACATTTCCCCTAAGTATTTTCCACATTTAAAACTTGTATTTCTATTCTATAAGACTACTAACCATTAGAAGTGATAACATATATTGAAAACCATATTTGTAATGATTTCATATTTAGATAACATTTGGAATGTATATAAGAAGTATAAGGTTAAGTAAATTTGTTAAGTATTTTAGGTAAGTTATTTGAAAATTTGGGAAATGTTATTGTTTTCATAGTAATTGAAATTTTTATAACTTATAATCAATTAATCAATCTTATATAATTATATGCATTCCTCAAAATCTCAAAATTTAGGGTTTAGGGTATTATTTGTGACTGATTTGCCACCACTTTGCAACTGCATTGGCAATGTGGTCGCATTTCACTCAAAAAAATTTGATGTGGTCGCAAATCAGTCGCAAATTTGCAACTGATTTGCGACCACATAATTGATGTGAAATTCTAATCAAAAAATTTGTGCCTGATTTGCGAGCACGAGTAATAAATATAATATATGTACATGAAGGTTTTCCCTCATTTTTCACAAATCTCTCAAAATTTCACAATCAAAATCTCTCTAAACACTTTCTAAACACTTTCTAAAAACATTCTCTAAAAATGGCAAGTAGTGGTAGGTCGTTAAGAGGTCGTGGAAGACGATCTTTTGGATCGTCTTCCGGCCGAGGAACCTCTTCGGCCTCCTCAAACCCTTTACCATCCGCTAATAGAGCGGCATTCCGCCTCCCTCCCCAATACACTTTTATCCCTCACTCCGTTCCTGAAATCCAAACACCTCCACGGTTTCAGGAATCAGATGAACATGAGGAGGAACAAATTCCCGATTACGAAACGGGAACGGATGAACAAACTATCACTCTTGATAGTTTGTTACAAACTCCGGGCCGCGAGCAGTATTTGACTGTGCTTTCTCCAGAAGCGGCTCCTAATACAATGTGGTAAGCATTTTTTATAAATAATAAATTTTTTTAATAAATATTTATTAAAATTGTAATTATATTAATATAAATTTAATTTTTTTAATAAATATTAGGTTTGACCGCGATAACGGGGCTATTACTCGTCAAATCGCAAAAATTTTGAAAAATAAATTTGACGGTCCGTACTACAGTTGGACCGTTGTACCTCCTGAGAGGCAGGAGAAATATTTCATAGAATTTGCGGTAAGTTTTGTTTTTTAAATTGTGTAAATATTTTATAAAATATAAATAATATATATTAATATTTTTTAATTTAATTTCAAGCAATCGTACACCTGGGATCCTCTGATCACCCCGGTGGTACGAAAAGAGTTCGAGGCCGTCTGCGTAAGGCGGATGAAAGGGATGGTGAGCACGGTTCATACAACCAGAAAACGTCCCAGATAGATTTCCCCAAGTTTGTACAAAATTATGACAGACTATTGGGCAACAGAAACATCTACCGAGAGGAGTACGAAATCCTCTCATAACCGCAACTCCACTCGGGACGGTCTTGGTCCGTATAAACATTTATCGGGCCAAAAATCCTACATTCAGGTCCAGCAGGAAATGGTAAGTAAATTTTTTTTTTTAATTAATATTTTTTCTCGCAATTAAATAATATTTTAATATCTGTGAAGGAACATAATTTGGGACGACGAGTCTCAATAGGTGAGGTCTTTATAAAGACTCACACAAGACCGGATGGTTCGTATGTAGATTTGAAAGCAAAACAAATCTGTGAAGCATACGAACGAAACATCCAAGAGAAGATGGCGATCGTGGAGGTCGATCCAACAGAAACATCCGATGGAACCTCCCGTCCAATTGAGCTGACTCAAGCATAGAAGAATGAGATCTTCTTACAGGTAAAAAAAAATTTTCAAACTTTTTTCTTTTAACATATTTTTCTAATTATTTAAATAATTAAATTTATTATTTAATTTACATTTTTGTAATTTTCTAGTCATCTGTTCCTGATGAACGAGACCGTCTTTATGGACTCGGTAGCCTCAGCCGCGTACACTCTACCGGTAGAAGTAGTGGGGTACAAACCCATTCACCCGAGTACGTTATGCTTCAAGAACAAAACGCGTTGATTAAAGCACAAAACGCGCAGATTATGGAAAAATATGAGAAGATTGAAGAGCTGAACAGAGAAAACCAGAAGAAGATCTCGAGTTTGGAGATGCTCCTCGGATATATCCAACGGACGGATCCCGCATTCGCCTCCTTTATGCGGGATAACGATTGCACAGGGGAACCATCGACGGCTCCGCCCACCACCCCATTTTCGCCATCAGATTTCCAATTTCCGCCACCGGACAATTAGATTTTTTTTCATGTATTAAATAATTTTCAATAATAAATGTTATAATTTTAAATTTGTATATCTTTTTATTCAATATTTAGTTTACATATTTTTCATTTAATATTATAATATTTTTAATTCATTAATAAAAATTAATAAATATTATAATAAATATTATAATAATATTTTAAACCAATTATATTAATAATTAATATAAATTATTTTATTAATATTTCGAATTTCAAATAATTAATTTTATTATTGAAATTAATTTCCAAAATTATTATTGAAATTTAAATTTATAAATATTATTTTACATTTTTTAAAATAATTTAAATATTTCTAAATTAAAAATTTAAATAATTAATATTTTTTTTTTCAAATATACGAAATTATTTCAATTATAATAAAAAATATAATATTTTTAAAAAAATCTAATTATGGTGTAGTCGCAAATTAGTCCTAAATCAGTCACAATTTTTACCACCGATTTGTGACTCCTTCATACATGTGGTCGCAAATCAGTCACAAAATTTGCGACTGATTTGCGACTGCTATTCTCCTGTAGTCGCAAATCAGTCGTAATTTTTTGTGACTGTTTTACGACTGCGAGATATGTGCAGTCGCAAAACAGTCACAAAAAAAATTGCGACTGCGGTTCTCCTGTAGTCGCAAAATAGTCACAAATTTTTGTGACTGAATTGCGACTACGGTTCTCCTGCAGTCGCAAAACAGTAAAAAAAAACTGTGAGTGATTTGCAACTGCGGTTCTACCGCTGTCGCAAATCATTCACAAAATTTTGTGACTGTTTTGCGACTACATATTTAGCAACCACAAACGTAGTCGTAAAACAGTAGCAAAATTTGTTACGGAAATTTGGTGGCAAATTAGTCGCAAAAATAGTCACCATCTTGTGGTCGAAAATTAGTCGCAAAATAACCACTATTCCCGTGGTCGCAAATCAGTCACAAATGTGCGACTGATTTGCGACTAGTATTTTGCGACCACATCACGTGATCGCAAAGTGGTCGCAAAGTAGTCGCAAATCGTATGTTTTCTTGTAGTGTCTAATAAATTAGAGAAAATGACAAATGTAACTTATATAACTATTTTTAGTTATTGTTTTTTACGAAGATTGATGATAAATTAAATTAATTAATTATTAATATCTACCATATGAAAATAAAATAACTTTCTCTTGAACATATCACTTCCTCACGAACTAATTAATTACGTATATTTTCAAAGTATTACAACATCAGTTAAAATAAATGAACAAAAAATATAAATATTAACATAACTGTAACTTTTCCTTTATCTTCTCTTTAAATCTACTGCTTTTAGTACAATTTTGATTTTTAAACGGATAAATAAAAATAGACGAAGATATTAATAGGAGTTATGTTGATATTTTAGGTTTTCTCAAAACCATGTTCTTAATGTAGTATCGTGTTTTTCAAAAAAATTAACTTCAAATCATCTTAAATTTCTTTAAAATTCTATGTTAAAAGTAAACTAATTCTTACTCCTTGGTCGTAAACTAAAAAAGAAAAAAAAATTAATTCATTTAACAAATCATTTGAAAAAAAAGATTAAAAATATCATATATGTGAATAACTAAGAACGCAATCAACTCTTTTCATGCATAGTTTTAATCAGTTTTATCAAAATAATGTAAAACCAACATTTTTTACAACATTATATTTTAGTGAAATTTTAAAACATATAAATATATAATACTCAACATCCACTTTCAAATCATCTATTAAGACTTTCTCCCCAAGATATATATTTTCATAATCCATGTTATGTTTTTTAGTTGTTGGTCACGGATCCCATATTTAGTCTGACTAAAAAAACTTAACTTAAACTAGAAGATGCTAAAAAATTTCCAATAACTTAGTAATTTTTTTTTATAATTTGACTTTTAAATCTGATTACATATTTAGTAAAAAAATAAGTCATATTACTAAACTATATACGAGAAAGTATAAGAAAACATAGGAGAAAAATAAAAAAAAACTATATACTCTTAATTTATTGTTACCAACTGAAATTTGACATGTGTCAAAAAAGTTTTATGTATTATGAAAAGCTTTAAATTATCATATTTTAAGCACAAGGATTTTTATTTACCAATTAGATTTTGAGATGAATCAAAAAACTGTTATCTATTTTTAAAAACTTAAAATCGTTAAAACTATATTATAAAATGAATTAATTTTTAAAAACTTTCCTTTTTGATAATAATTTAGATAATCAAAAATAAATAATAATAATAAAAATATAGATATATAAGTAGCTAACGAATAAAAAGTAAATATATTTCAAAACTTATATTTTTTATATATACTAGTTTTACGTCTCTTTTATATGAGATCCTACCGAAAAACATTGAACTTTTAGTTAATACATGAACAAGTCAAAATCTTTATTCCAGTTTTATTCAATATGTGGAAGTGCTATCTTTTTTTGCGTTTGTGTTTCCATCGGCTTAAATTCTAATCTTTTATTTTGAGGATTAAATATTAGAAAATTGGAAATAATTGATTATAATCATTATCTATAATTGTTTTTAATATTCTTAAAAATATAATTATGATTCATTTAGTTTTTGTAAATAGATATATAAACCATTTTGACACTAAAACAATGGCAAGCATTTGTAGTTATTCCATAACAAAATGTTACTAAATAAAACATTTAGAGATTAGTTAAAAATGTGGAAAGCATGCATAGCGGTTTTATAAATAATAATATCTTAAAATAATTAATAACATCAAAAAATAAAACAGAATTCAAATAATAAAAAAATATGATTTTATGATAAAAAATCAAAAGTATTTGATTGATAAAAAAATCCAATTAGAATAGTCAAAAACAAGAAAAAAAATAACATAACAAAGTCTTGCGTACGTGGTCGTAATTCTAATATTATGATAAACGAATCAGAATAAACATAAAATTTTATAGTTTAAATTATTATTATACTCTTATCAAATTATGGTACAACTTCATTAATTCATATATGCAAAAAAATTATATAAATTTCATATATTTTAGTTAAAAATATAAACAATATCTTTGCAAATACAGAAAAAGTTTCTAAATTAAAATATTTATAAATAAATATCAATGATATTTTTGTAATAGATTTAATCTTAATAATATTTCAATCGATCTCGATTCATTTTTGATAGATCTCACAAATTTCCCAACATTATTCATCAAAGATTTTTATTGAGGATTTGGTCTGATATATGCTCAATTCTTTGAGGCTAATGTAGAAATAACTTTGAAACAACACTCTGCGATTTGAGTTAGCTCATACACATCAAATTTTTTATGGAGTGATTAATGCACAAGTGAAATCGTTTGGATACTTTTTCTCTTGAGACTTTACAATGCTTTACACTATAGTGAATGATGTTTGTGCTAAAAAAGAATTTCTTCGAAATCAAGAACCAATGTGAACGGTATCGCATGAACATCATCAAATATAATCTTTGTCATTTGACAAAATAGAATCAATTTGAAACAAGAATTATTTTTCTTGGTTCATTTATTAACATAGAATCCTAAATTAACAAAAATCGCATTCGATGTTGTTCATGCGAATTCATTCACTTTGATTCTTGGTTCTTAAAATCCTTCTTTATCATGAAATATCATTATTCATAGCATATAACATAATAAAATCTCAGAGAAAGAATATCCAAAAGATTTAAATTGTGAATTATTCACTCTAAACTCAAAAAATATGTTGTATATGAAGTAGATTTAATAGGTGAACTAATTTCAACTACAAAATATTGTTTCAAAGTTGTTTTATCTAATAGCACCAAAGAATTGAGCATATATAAATTTAAACTCGTTACATAAACTCACAAAAAGCAAATTAATTGTATTCACAAAAGCTTGAAATCTTATTTGTATGACTACCTTACACATCTAATTTAAATGTTTGTATTTAATCTAAAATTTTAAAATATTTTTAATAAATTGTAATAGTAATTATTTGTGTATAATTTTATGTACCAGTGTTATAATTTCATTAACTAAAATCTCTTTAAAATTTCACATATTCAATATATTACAGTTCTTATATTATCTATATAAAATTTTATTCTTAAATAATAACTAATAATATTTCTATATAGGTCACAACAAACCCAATATATCAATACACTCATATGAGAGAATTAGAAGATGAATTGAGATGACAGCATAAATGATATGACTATCTATCAATAATAAGATATAACAATGGTATTTTATTATTTTCTGATTTTATAATTATGGTATTTTAACTTTTAAAATTGAAAAGATTATTGACAGATCATATTTTTCAGCGAAAGATAATATACGGTTGAATTTTTTTCTACCTAATCATTTTATGCATCTTTAATTTTTGTTATGACAAGTTTCAATTTTTCAATTCACAAAGTTCTCCTTCTCATAATATATTCAAAAATTTTCTAGAAATGGTAACCAATTATGATACCATTTTTTTTTTTATGAATTTGGTTAGCAAAACTGAAAATTCAAATATATCTTATTGTACTTATACTAAATACAGAAAATAATACATTTTTCTAGTAGAAACTTTGCATCTTCAGATTAATGACATTTCATTTTTGTTAACACGATATGGATTATTTGTTTGTAAATTGGTTTATTTTTGTTGGTTATATTTATACAAAAAAAATTATTTAAATAACATTAATTATATCTAATTGTCTAGAAAATATAAGATGTATTTTATAAATAATTTTTTACAA
Source organism: Pugionium cornutum (assembly GCA_018901935.1). NCBI lineage: Eukaryota > Viridiplantae > Streptophyta > Magnoliopsida > Brassicales > Brassicaceae > Pugionium > Pugionium cornutum. Next base: position 19,609,129 of record CM032161.1, read on the forward strand.
CATAGTTGTATATGGAACTGATGTTTTCATAGAGAGTAAACACAATTATATGTGTGAATGAAAGTAAATGGCAATGTAAAAAGAACAAAAAAAACTAGATTTATGGTACAAAACATACCTTGATGATCGATGATTGGAAGATGCATGTTAAGTAAAACACAATACTATGTGTGTTTATATATTTGTTTGAAAATCCAATAAAGGTAATGTTTATGGTAAAAGATTTGGTTTTATAAAATTTTGGAAAGGATAACTTTGATGCATGAATAATTGATTTTTATTATTATTTATTTACATATATCTTTTGCTTTATGAATCTTGACAAAATAATTGTCCTATTGCTTCTTTATTACTTTATGACCTAGAAAGAATAACTAATCTAATTAATATAGAATGTTTAAAAAATAATTAATTTTTAAGATACAAATTTTCGAAAATTTGGTATTACATTAAGAATATTATTGTGTCGGGGAAGCTAATAACTTAGGCAAAATGACAAATGTAACTTATATAACTATTTTTAGTTATTGTTTTTACGAAGATTGATGATAAATTAAATTAATTAATTATTAATATCTACCATATGAAAATAAAATAACTTTCTCTTGAACATGTCAGTTCCTCTCGTACTAATTAATTACGTATATTTTCAAAGTATTACAACATTAGTTAAAATAAATGAACAAAAATTATAAATATTAACATAATTGTAACTTTTCCTTTCTCTTCTCTTTAAACCTACTGTTTTTAGTATAATTTTGATTTTTAAACTGATAAATAAAAATAGACGAAGATATTAATAGGAGTTATGTTGATATTTTAGGTTTTCTCAAAACCATGTTCTTAATTTAGTATCGTGTTTTTGAAAAAAATTAACTTCAAATCATCTTAAATTTCTTTAAAATTCTATGTTAAAAGTAAACTAATTCTTACGCCTTGGTCGTAAACTAAAAAGAAAAAAAAAATTAATTCATTTAACAAATCATTTGGAAAAAAAGATAAAAAATATCATATATGTGAATAACTAAGAACGCAATCAACTCTTTTCATGCATATTTTTAATCAGTTTTATCAAAATAATGTAAAACCAACATTTTTTACAACATTATCTTTTAGTGAAATTTTAAAACATATAAATATATAATACTCAACATCCATTTTCAAATCATCTATTAAGACTTTCTCCCCAAGATATATATTTTCATAATCCATGTTATGTTTTTTAGTTGTTGGTCACGGATCGTATATTTAGTCTGACTAAAAAAACCTAACTTAAACTAGAAAATGCTAAACAATTTCCAATAACTTAGTAAATTTTTTTTTATAATTTGACTTTTAAATCTGTTTACATATTTAGTAAAAAAATAAGTCATATTACTAAACTATATACGAGAAAGAATAAAAAAACATAGGAGAAAAATAAAAGAAAAAACTATATACTCTTAATTTATTGTTACCAACTGAAATTTGACATATGTCAAAAGAGTTTTATGTATTATGAGAAGCTTTAAATTATTATATTTTAAACACAAGAATTTTTATTTACCAATTAGATTTTGAGATGAATCAAAAAATTGTTATCTATTTTAAAAAACTTAAAACCGTTAAAACTATATTATAAAATGAATTAATTTTTAAAAAATTTCTTTTTTGACAATAGTTTAGATAAAAAAAATATAGATATATAAGTAGATAACGAATAAAAAGCAAATATATTTCAAAATTTATATTTTTTATATATACTAGTTTTATGTTTCTTTTATATGAGATCCTACCGAAAAACATTGAACTTTTAATTAATACATGAACAAGACAAAATCTTTATTCCAGTTTTATTGAATATGCGGAAAGTGCTATCTTTTTTTGCGTTTGTGTTTCCATCGGCTTAAATTCTAATCTTTTATTTTGAGGATTACATATTGGAAGATTGGAAATAATAGATTATAATCATTATCTATAATTGTTTTTAATATTCTTAAAAATATAATTATGAGTCATCTAGTTTTTGTAAATAGATATATAAACCATTTTGACACTAAAACAATGACATAGTTGGTAGTTATTCCATAACAAAATGTTACTAAATAAAACGTTTAGAGATTAGTTAAAAATGTGGAAAGCATACATAGCGGTTTTATAAATAATAATATCTTAAAATAATTAATAACATCAAAAAAATAAAACAGAATTCAAATAATAAAAAAATATGATTCTATGATAAAAAATCAAAAGTATGTGATTGATAAAAAAATTCAATTAGAATAGGTCAAAAACAAGAAAAAAATAACATAACAAAGTCTTGCATACGTGGTCATAACTCTAATATTATGATAAAAGAATCAGAATAAACATAAAATTTTATAGTTTAAATTATTATTATACTCTTATCAAATTATGGCACAACTTCATTAATTCATATATGCAAAAAATTATATAAATTTCATATATTTTAATAAAAAAATATAAATAATATCTTTGCAAATACAGAAAAAGTTTTTAAATTAAAATATTTATAAATAAATATCTATGATAGTTTTGTAATAGATTTAATCTTAATAATATATCAATCGATCTCGATTCATTTTTGATAGATCTCACAGATTGTCCAACATTATTCATCAAAGATTTTTGTTGAGGATTTGGTCTGATGTATGCTCAAATCTTTGAGGCTAATGTAGAAATAACTTTGAAACAACACTCTGCGATTTGAGTTAGCTCATATACATCAAATTTTTTTATGGAGTGATTAATGCACAAGTGAAATCGTTTGGATACTTTTTCTCTTGAGACTTTACGATGCTTTACACTATAGTGAATGATGTTTGTGCTAAAAAGGAATTTCTTCGAAATCAAGAACCAAAGTGAACGGTATCGCATGAACATCATCAAATATAATCCTTGTCATTTGACAAAAATAGAATCAATTTGAAACAAGAATTATTTTTCTTGGTTCATTTATTAACATAGAATCCTAAATTAACAAAAATCGCATTCGATGTTGTTCATGCGAATTCATTCACTTTGATTCTTGGTTCTAAAAATCCTTCTTTATCATGAGATATCATTATTCATAGCATATAACATAATAAAATCTCAGAGAAAGAATATCCAAAAGATTTAAATTGTGAATTATTCACTCTAAACTCAAAAAATATGTTGTATATGAAGTAGATTTAAATGGTGAACTAATTTCAACTACAGAATATTTTTTCAAAGTTGTTTTCTCTAATAGCACCAAAGAATTGAGCATATATAAATTTAAACTCGTTACATAAACTCACAAAAAGCAAATTAATTGTATTCACAAAAGCTTGAAATCTTATTTGTATGACTACCTTACACATCTAATTTAAATGTTTGTAGTTAATCTAAAATTTTAAAATATTTTTAATAAATTGTAATAGTAATTATTTGTGTATAATTTTATGTACCAGTGTTATAATTTTATTAACTAAAATCTCTTTAAAATTTCACATATTCAATATATTACAGTTATTATATTATCTATACATAATTTTATTCTTAAATAATAACTATAATATTTTTATATAGGTCACAACAAACCCAATATATCAATACACTGATTTGAGAGAATTAGAAGATGAATTGAGATGACAGCATAAATGATATGACCATCTATCAATAATAAGATATAACAATGGTATTTTATTCTTTTCTGATTTTATAATTGTGGTATTTTAACTTTTAAAATTGAAAAGAGTATTGACAGATCATATTTTTCAGCAAAAGATAATATACAGTTGAATTTGTTTTCTACCTAATCATTTTATGCATCTTTAATTTTTGTTATGGCAAGTTTCAATTTTTCAATTCACAAAGTTCTTCTTCTCAGAATATATTCGAAAATTTTCTAGAAATTATGGTAACCAATTATGATACCATTTTTTTTATGAATTTGGTTAGCAAAACTGAAAATTCAAATATATCTTACTGTACGTATAGTAAATACAGAAAATAATACATTTTTCTAGTAGAAACGTTGCATCTTCAGATTAATGACATTTTATTTTTGTTAACACGATATGGATTATTTGTTTGTAAATTGGTTTATTTTTGTTGGTTATATTTATACAAAAAAATTATTTAAATAACATTAATTGTATCTAATTCTCTAGAAAATATAAGATGTATTTTATAAATAATTTTTTACAACATAGTTGTATATGGAACTGATGTTTTCATAGAGAGTAAACACAATTATATGTGTGAATGAAAGTAAATGGCAATGTAAAAAGAACAAAAAAAACTAGATTTATGTTACAAAACATACCTTGATGATCGATGATTGGAAGATGCATGTTAAGTAAAACACAATACTATGTGTGTTTATATATTTGTTTGAAAATCCAATAAAAGTAATGTTTATGGTAAAAGATTTGGTTTTATAAAATTTTGGAAATGATAACTTTGATGCATTTCTAATGCATGAATGATTGATTTTTATTATTATTTATTTCCATATATCTTTTGCTTCATGAATCTTGACAAAATAATTGACCTATTGCTTGTTTATTACTTTATGACCTAGAAAGAATAACTAATCTAATTAATATAGAATGTTTAAAAAAAAAATAATTTTTAAGATATAAATTTTCAAAAATTTGGTATTACATTAAGAATATTATTGTGTCGGAGAAGCTAATAACTTAGGCAAAATGACAAATGTAAGTTATATAACTATTTTTAGTTATTGTTTTTACGAAGATTGATGATAAATTAAATTAATTAATTATTAATATCTACCATATGAAAATAAAATAACTTTCTCTTGAACATGTCAATTCCTCTCGCACTGATTAATTACGTATACTCTTAAAGTATTATAACATCAGTTAAAATAAATGAACAAAAAATATAAATATTAATATAATTGTAACTTTTCCTTTCTCTTCTCTTTAAATCTACTGTTTTAGTATAATTTTGATTTTTAAACTGATAAATAAAAATAGAAGATATTAATAGGAGTTATATTGATATTTTAGGTTTTCTCAAAACCATGTTCTTAATTTAGTATCGTGTTTTTGAAAAAAATTAACTTCAAATCATCTTAAATTTCTTCAAAATTCTATGCTAAAAGTAAACTAATTCTTACGCCTTGGTCGTAAACTAAAAAAGAAAAAAAATTTAATTCATTTAACAAATAATTTGGAAAAAAAGATTAAAAATATCATATATGTGAATAACTAAGAACGCAATCAACTCTTTTCATGCATATTTTTAATCAGTTTTATCAAAATAATGTAAAACCAACATTTTTTACAACATTATCTTTTAGTGAAATTTTAAAACATATAAATATATAATACTAAACATCCATTTTCAAATCATCTATTAAGACTTTCTCCCCAAGATATATATTTTCATAATCCATGTTATGTTTTTTAGTTGTTGGTCACGGATCGTATATTTAGTCTGACTAAAAAAATTTAACTTAAACTAGAAAATGCTAAACAATTTCCAATAACTTAGTAAATTTTTTTTTATAATTTGACTTTTAAATCTGTTTACATATTTAGTAAAAAAATAAGTCATATTACTAAACTATATACGAGAAAGAATAAGAAAACATAGGAGAAAAATAAAAGAAAAAACTATATACTCTTAATTTATTCTTACCAACTGAAATTTGACATATGTCAAAAGAGTTTTATGTATTATGAGAAGCTTTAAATTATTATATTTTAAGCGCAAGAATTTTTATTTACCAATTAGATTTTGAGATGAATCAAAAAACTGTTATGTATTTAAAAAAATTTAAAACCTTTAAAACTATATTATAAAATGAATTAATTTTTAAAAACTTTCTTTTTTGATAATAATTTAGATAATAAAAAAATAAATAATAATAAAAATATAGATATATAAGTAGATAACGAATAAAAAGCAAATATATTTCAAAATTTATATTTTTTATATATACTAGTTTTATATCTCTTTTATATGAGATCCTACCGAAAAACATTGAACTTTTAATTAATACATGAACAAGTCAAAATCTTTATTCTAGTTTTATTTAATATGCGGAAAGTGCTATCTTTTTATTGCGTTTGTGTTTCCATCGGCTTAAATTCTAATCTTTTATTTTGAGGATTACATATTGGAAGATTGGAAATAATAGATTATACTCATTATCTATAATTGTTTTTAATATTCTTAAAAATATAATTATGATTCATCTAGTTTTTGTAAATAGATATATAAACCATTTTGACACTAAAACAATGACATAGTTGGTAGTTATTCTATAACAAAATGTTACTAAATAAAACGTTTAGAGATTAGTTAAAAATGTGGAAAGCATACATAGCGGTTTTATAAATAATAATATCTTAAAATAATTAATAACATCAAAAAAATAAAACAGAATTCAAATAATAAAAAAATATGATTCTATGATAAAAAAAATCAAAAGTATCTGATTGATAAAAAAATTCAATTAGAATAGGTCAAAAACAAGAAAAAAAAATAACATAACAAAGTCTTGCATACGTGGTCATAATTCTAATATTATGATAAACGAATCAGAATAAACATAAAATTTTATAGTTTAAATTATTATTATACTCTTATCAAATTATGGTACAACTTCATTAATTCATATATGCAAAAAAATTATATAAATTTCATATATTTTAATAAAAAATATAAATAATATCTTTGCAAATACAGAAAAAGTTTCTAAATTAAAATATTTATAAATAAATATCTATGATATTTTTGTAATAGATTTAATCTTAATAATATATCAATCGATCTCGATTCATTTTTGATAGATCTCACAGATTTCCCAACATTATTCATCAAAGATTTTTGTTGAGGATTTGGTCTGATATATGCTCAAATCTTTGAGGCTAATGTAGAAATAACTTTGAAACAACACTCTGCGATTTGAGTTAGCTCATATACATCAAATTTTTTATGGAGTGATTAATGCACAAGTGAAATCGTTTGGATACTTTTTCTCTTGAGACTTTACGATGCTTTACACTATAGTGAATGATGTTTATGCTAAAAAAGAATTTCTTTGAAATCAAGAACCAATGTGAACGGTATCGCATGAACATCATCAAATATAATCTTTGTCATTTGACAAAAATAGAATCAATTTGAAACAAGAATTATTTTTCTTGGTTCATTTATTAACATAGAATCCTAAATTAACAAAAATCGCATTCGATGTTGTTCATGCGAATTCATTCACTTTGATTCTTGGTTCTAAAAATCCTTCTTTATCGTGAAATATCATTATTCATAGCATATACCATAATAAAATCTCAGAGAAAGAATATCCAAAAGATTTAAATTGTGAATTATTCACTCTAAACTCAAAAAATATGTTGTATATGAAGTAGATTTAACTGGTGAACTAATTTCAACTACAAAATATTTTTTCAAAGTTGTTTTCTCTAATAGCACCAAAGAATTGAGCATATATAAATTTAAACTCGTTACATAAACTCACAAAAAGCAAATTAATTGTATTCACAAAAGCTTGAAATCTTATTTGTATGACTACCTTACACATCTAATTTAAATGTTTGTATTTAATCTAAAATTTTAAAATATTTTTAATAAATTGTAATAGTAATTATTTGTGTATAATTTTATGTACCGGTGTTATAATTTCATTAACTAAAATCTCTTTAAAATTTCACATATTCAATATATTACAGTTACTATATTATCTATACATAATTTTATTCTTAAATAATAACTATAATATTTTTATATAGGTCACAACAAACCCAATATATCAATACACTCGTATGAGAGAATTAGAAGATGAATTGAGATGAGAGCATAAATGATATGACCATCTATCAATAATAAGATATAACAATGGTATTTTATTCTTTTTTGATTTTATAATTGTGGTATTTTAAATTTTAAAATTGAAAAGAGTATTGACAGATCATATTTTTCAGCGAAAGATAATATACGGTTGAATTTTTTTCTACCTAATCATTTTATGCATCTTTAATTTTTGTTATGACAAGTTTCAATTTTTCAATTCACAAAGTTCTCCTTCTCATAATATATTCGAAAATTTTCTAGAAATTATGGTAACCAATTATGATACCATTTTTTTATGAATTTGGTTAGCAAAACTGAAAATTCAAATATATCTTACTGTACTTATAGTAAATACAGAAAATAATACATTTTTCTAGTAGAAACGTTGCATCTTCAGATTAATGACATTTCATTTTTGTTAACACGATATGGATTATTTGTTTGTAAATTGGTTTATTTTTGTTGGTTATATTTATACAAAAAAATTATTTAAATAACATTAATTGTATCTAATTCTCTAGAAAATATAAGATGTATTTTATAAATAATTTTTTACAACATAGTTGTATATGGAACTGATGTTTTCATAGAGAGTAAACACAATTATACGTGTGAATGAAAGTAAATGGCAATGTAAAAAGAACAAAAAAACACAAGATTTATGTTACAAAACATACCTTGATGATCGATGATTGGAAGATGCATGTTAAGTAAAACACAATACTATGTGTGTTTATATATTTGTTTGAAAATCCAATAAAGGTAATGTTTATGGTAAAAGATTTGGTTTTATAAAAGTTTGGAAATGATAACTTTGATGCATTTCTAATGCATGAATGATTGATTTTTATTATTATTTATTTTCATATATCTTTTGCTTCATGAATCTTGACAAAATAATTGACCTATTGCTTCTTTATTACTTTATGACCTAGAAAGAATAACAAATCTAATTAATATAGAATGTTTAAAAAAAATTAATTTTTAAGATATAAATTTTCGAAAATTTGGTATTACATTAAGAATATTATTGTGTCGGGGAAGCTAATAACTTAGGCAAAATGACAAATGTAACTTATATAACTATTTTTAGTTATTGTTTTTATGAAGATTGATGATAAATTAAATTAATTAATTATTAATATCTACCATATGAAAATAAAATAACTTTCTCTTGAACATGTCAATTCCTCTCGTACTGATTAATTACGTATATTCTTAAAGTATTATAACATCAGTTAAAATAAATGAACAAAAAATATAAATATTAACATAATTGTAAATTTTCCTTTCTCTTCTCTTTAAATCTACTATTTTAGTATAATTTTGATTTATAAACTGATAAATAAAAATAGACGAAGATATTAATAGGAGTTATGTTGATATTTTAGGTTTTCTCAAAACCATGTTCTTAATTTAGTATCGTGTTTTTGAAAAAAATTAACTTCAAATCATCTTAAATTTCTTTCAAATTCTATGCTAAAAGTAAACTAATTCTTACGCCTTGGTCGTAAACTAAAAAGGAAAAAAAATTAATTCATTTAACAAATCATTTGGAAAAAAAGATTAAAAATATCATATATGTGAATAACTAAGAACACAATCAACTCTTTTCATGCATATTTTTAATCAGTTTTATCAAAATAATGTAAAACCAACATTTTTTACAACATTATCTTTTAGTGAAATTTTAAAACATATAAATATATAATACTCAACATCCATTTTGAAATCATCTATTAAGACTTTCTCCCCAAGATATATATTTTCATAATCCATGTTATGTTTTTTAGTTGTTGGTCACGGATCGTATATTTAGTCTGACTAAAAAAACCTAAATTAAACTAGAAAATGCTAAACAATTTCCAATAACTTAGTAATTTTTTTTTATAATTTGACTTTTAAATCTGTTTACATATTTAGTAAAAAAATAAGTCATATTACTAAACTATATACGAGAAAGAATAAGAAAACATAGGAGAAAAATAAAAGAAAAAACTATATACTCTTAATTTATTCTTACCAACTGAAATTTGACATATGTCAAAAGAGTTTTATGTATTATGAGAAGCTTTAAATTATTATATTTTAAGCACAAGAATTTTTATTTACCAATTAGATTTTGAGATGAATCAAAAAACTGTTATCTATTTTAAAAAACTTAAAACCGTTAAAACTATATTATAAAATGAATTAATTTTTAAAAAATTTCTTTTTTGATAATAATTTAGATAATAAAAAAATAAATAATACTAAAAATATAGATATATAAGTAGCTAAAGAATAAAAAGCAAATATATTTCAAAATTTATATTTTTTATATATACTAGTTTTATGTCTCTTTTATATGAGATCCTACCGAAAAACATTGAACTTTTAATTAATACATGAACAAGTCAAAATCTTTATTCCAGTTTTATTTAATATGCGGAAAGTGCTATCTTTTTTTTGCGTTTGTGTTTCCATCGGCTTAAATTCTAATCTTTTATTTTGAGGATTACATATTGGAAGATTGGAAATAATAGATTATACTCATTATCTATAATTGTTTTTAATATTCTTAAAAATATAATTATGATTCATCTAGTTTTTGTAAATAGATATATAAACCATTTTGACACTAAAACAATGACAAAGTTGGTAGTTATTCTATAACAAAATGTTACTAAATAAAACGTTTAGAGATTAGTTAAAAATGTGGAAAGCATACATAGCGGTTTTATAAATAATAATATCTTAAAATAATTAATAACATCAAAAAATAAAAAAGAATTCAAATAATAAAAAATATGATTCTATGATAAAAAATCAAAAGTATCTGATTGATGAAAAAATTCAATTAGAATAGGTCAAAAACAAGAAAAAAAAAAATAACATAACAAAGTCTTGCGTACGTGGTCATAATTCTAATATTATGATAAACGAATCAGAATAAACATAAAATTTTATAGTTTAAATTATTACTATACTCTTATCAAATGATGGTACAACTTCATTAATTCATATATGCAAAAAATTATATAAATTTCATATATTTTAATAAAAAATATAAATAATATCTTTGCAAATACAGAAAAAGTTTCTAAATTAAAATAGTTATAAATAAATATCTATGATATTTTTGTAATAGATTTAATCTTAATAATATATCAATCGATCTCGATTCATTTTTGATAGATCTCACAGATTTCCCAACATTATTCATCAAAGATTTTTGTTGAGGATTTGGTCTGATATATGCTCAAATCTTTGAGGCTAATGTAGAAATAACTTTGAAACAACACTCTGCGATTTGAGTTAGCTCATATACATCAAATTTTTTATGGAGTGATTAATGCACAAGTGAAATCGTTTGGATACTTTTTCTCTTGAGACTTTACGATGCTTTACACTATAGTGAATGATGTTTGTGCTAAAAAAGAATTTCTTCGAAATCAAGAACCAATGTGAACGGTATCGCATGAACATCATCAAATATAATCTTTGTCATTTGACAAAAATAGAATCAATTTGAAACAAGAATTATTTTTCTTGGTTCATTTATTAACATAGAATCCTAAATTAACAAAAATCGCATTCGATGTTGTTCATGCGAATTCATTCACTTTGATTCTTGGTTCTAAAAATCCTTCTTTATCATGAAATATCATTATTCATAGCATATAACATAATAAAATCTCAGAGAAAGAATATCCAAAAGATTTAAATTGTGAATTATTCACTCTAAACTCAAAAAATATGTTGTATATGAAGTAGATTTAACTGGTGAACTAATTTCAACTACAAAATATTTTTTCAAAGTTGTTTTCTCTAATAGCACCAAAGAATTGAGCATATATAAATTTAAACTCGTTACATAAACTCACAAAAAGCAAATTAATTGTATTCACAAAAGCTTGAAATCTTATTTGTATGACTACCTTACACATCTAATTTAAATGTTTGTATTTAATCTAAAATTTTAAAATATTTTTAATAAATTGTAATAGTAATTATTTGTGTATAATTTTATGTACCAGTGTTATAATTTCATTAACTAAAATCTCTTTAAAATTTCACATATTCAATATATTACAGTTATTATATTATCTATACATAATTTTATTCTTAAATAATAACTATAATATTTTTATATAGGTCACAACAAACCCAATATATCAATACACTCATATGAGAGAATTAGAAGATGAATTGAGATGACAGCATAAATGATATGACCATCTATCAATAATAAGATATAACAATGGTATTTTATTCTTTTCTGATTTTATAATTGTGGTATTTTAACTTTTAAAATTGAAAAGAGTATTGACAGATCATATTTTTCAGCGAAAGATAATATACGGTTGAATTTTTTTCTACCTAATCATTTTATGCATCTTTAATTTTTGTTATGACAAGTTTCAATTTTTCAATTCACAAAGTTCTCCTTCTCATAATATATTCGAAAATTTTCTAGAAATTATGGTAACCAATTATGATACCATTTTTTTTATGAATTTGGTTAGCAAAACTGAAAATTCAAATATATCTTACTGTACTTATAGTAAATACAGAAAATAATACATTTTTCTAGTAGAAACGTTGCATCTTCAGATTAATGACATTTCATTTTTGTTAACACGATATGGATTATTTGTTTGTAAATTGGTTTATTTTTGTTGGTTATATTTATACAAAAAAAATTATTTAAATAACATTAATTGTATCTAATTCTCTAGAAAATATAAGATGTATTTTATAAATAATTTTTTACAACATAGTTGTATATGGAACTGATGTTTTCATAGAGAGTAAACACAATTATATGTGTGAATGAAAGTAAATGGCAATGTAAAAAGAACAAAAAAACTAGATTTATGTTACAAAACATACCTTGATGATCGATGATTGGAAGATGCATGTTAAGTAAAACACAATACTATGTGTGTTTATATATTTGTTTGAAAATCCAATAAAGGTAATATTTATGGTAAAAGATTTGGTTTTATAAAATTTTGGAAATGATAACTTTGATGCATTTCTAATGCATGAATGATTGTATTATTTATTTATTTACATATATCTTTTGCTTCATGAATCTTGACAAAATAATTGACCTATTGCTTCTTTATTACTTTATGACCTAGAAAGAATAACTAATCTAATTAATATAGAATGTTTAAAAAAAAAATTAATTTTTAAGATAAAATTTTTTGAAAATTTGGTATTACATTAAGAATATTATTGTGTCGGGGAAGCTAATAACTTAGGCAAAATGACATATGTAACTTATATAACTATTTTTAGTTATTGTTTTTACGAAGATTGATGATAAATTAAATTAATTAATTATTAATATCTACCATATGAAAATAAAATAACTTTCTCTTGAACATGTCAATTCCTCTCGTACTGATTAATTATATATATTTTTAAAGTATTATAACATCAGTTAAAATAAATGAACAAAAAATATAAATATTAACATAATTGTAACTTTTCCTTTCTCTTCTCTTTAAGTCTACTGTTTTAGTATAATTTTGATTTTTAAATTGATAAATAAAAATAGACGAAGATATTAATAGGAGTTATGTTGATATTTTAGGTTTTCTCAAAACCATGTTCTTAATTTAGTATCGTGTTTTTGAAAAAAATTAACTTCAAATCATCTTAAATTTCTTTAAAATTCTATGCCAAAAGTAAACTAATTCTTACGCCTTGGTCGTAAACTAAAAAGGAAAAAAACTTAATTCATTTAACAAATCATTTGGAAAAAAAGATTAAAACTATCATATATGTGAATAACTAAGAACGCAATCAACTCTTTTCATGCATATTTTTAATCAGTTTTATCAAAATAATGTAAAACCAACATTTTTTACAACATTAGCTTTTAGTGAAATTTTAAAACATTTAAATATATAATACTCAACATCCATTTTCAAATCATCTATTAAGACTTTCTCCCCAAGATATATATTTTCATAATCCATATTATGTTTTTTAGTTGTTGGTCACGGATCGTATATTTAGTCTGACTAAAAAAACCTAACTTAAACTAGAAAATGCTAAACAATTTCCAATAACGTAGTAAATTTTTTTTATAATTTGACTTTTAAATCTGTTTACATATTTAGTAAAAAAAATAAGTCATATTACTAAACTATATACGAGAAAGAATAAGAAAACATAGGAGAAAAATAAAAGAAAAAACTATATACTCTTAATTTATTCTTACCAACTGAAATTTGACATATGTCAAAAGAGTTTTATGTATTATGAGAAGCTTTAAATTATTATATTTTAAGCACAGAAATTTTTATTTACTAATTAGATTTTGAGATGAATCAAAAACTGTTATCTATTTTAAAAAACTTAAAACCGTTAAAACTATATTATAAAATAAATTAATTTTTAAAAACTTTCTTTTTTGATAATAATTTAGATAATAAAAAAATAAATAATAATAAAAATATAGATATATAAGTAGATAACGAATAAAAAGCAAATATATTTCAAAATTTATATTTTTTATATATACTAGTTTTATGTCTCTTTTATATGAGATCCTACCGAAAAACATTGAACTTTTAATTAATACATGAACAAGTCAAAATCTTTATTCCAGTTTTATTTAATATGCGGAAAGTGCTATCTTTTTTTTGCGTTTGTGTTTCCATCGGCTTAAATTCTAATCTTTTATTTTGAGGATTACATATTGGAAGATTGGAAATAATAGATTATAATCATTATCTATAATTGTTTTTAATATTCTTAAAAATATAATTATGATTCATCTAGTTTTTGTAAATAGATATATAAACCATTTTGACACTAAAACAATGACATAGTTGGTAGTTATTCCATAACAAAATGTTACTAAATAAAACGTTTAGAGATTAGTTAAAAATGTGGAAAGCATACATAGCGGTTTTATAAATAATAATATCTTAAAATAATTAATAACATCAAAAAAATAAAACAGAATTCAAATAATAAAAAAATATGATTCTATGAAAAAAAAAATCAAAAGTATCTGATTGATAAAAAAATTCAATTAGAATAGGTCAAAAACAAGAAAAAAAAATAACATAACAAAGTCTTGCGTACGTGGTCATAATTCTAATATTATGATAAACGAATCAGAATAAACATAAAATTTTATAGTTTAAATTATTATTATACTCTTATCAAATTATGGTACAACTTCATTAATTCATATATGCAAAAAATTATATAAATTTCATATATTTTAATAAAAAAATATAAATAATATCTTTGCAAATACAGAAAAAGTTTCTAAATTAAAATATTTATAAATAAATATCTATGATATTTTTGTAATAGATTTAATCTTAATAATATATCAATCGATCTCGATTCATTTTTGATAGATCTCACAGATTTCCCAACATTATTCATCAAAGATTTTTGTTGAGGATTTGGTCTGATATATGCTCAAATCTTTGAGGCTAATGTAGAAATAACTTTGAAACAACACTCTGCGATTTGAGTTAGCTCATATACATCAAATTTTTTATGGAGTGATTAATGCACAAGTGAAATCGTTTGGATACTTTTTCTCTTGAGACTTTACGATGCTTTACACTATAGTGAATGATGTTTGTGCTAAAAAAGAATTTCTTCGAAATCAAGAACCAATGTGAACGGTATCGCATGAACATCATCAAATATAATCTTTGTCATTTGACAAAAATAGAATCAATTTGAAACAAGAATTATTTTTCTTGGTTCATTTATTAACATAGAATCCTAAATTAACAAAAATCGCATTCGATGTTGTTCATGCGAATTCATTCACTTTGATTCTTGGTTCTAAAAATCCTTCTTTATCATGAAATATCATTATTCATAGCATATAACATAATAAAATCTCAGAGAAAGAATATCCAAAAGATTTAAATTGTGAATTATTCACTCTAAACTCAAAAAATATGTTGTATATGAAGTAGATTTAACTGGTGAACTAATTTCAACTACAAAATATTTTTTCAAAGTTGTTTTCTCTAATAGCACCAAAGAATTGAGCATATATAAATTTAAACTCGTTACATAAACTCACAAAAAGCAAATTAATTGTATTCACAAAAGCTTGAAATCTTATTTGTATGACTACCTTACACATCTAATTTAAATGTTTGTATTTAATCTAAAATTTTAAAATATTTTTAATAAATTGTAATAGTAATTATTTGTGTATAATTTTATGTACCAGTGTTATAATTTCATTAACTAAAATCTCTTTAAAATTTCACATATTCAATATATTACAGTTATTATATTATCTATACATAATTTTATTCTTAAATAATAACTATAATATTTTTATATAGGTCACAACAAACCCAATATATCAATACACTCATATGAGAGAATTAGAAGATGAATTGAGATGACAACATAAATGATATGACCATCTATCAATAATAAGATATAACAATGGTATTTTATTCTTTTCTGATTTTATAATTGTGGTATTTTAACTTTTAAAATTGAAAAGAGTATTGACAGATCATATTTTTCAGCGAAAGATAATATACGGTTGAATTTTTTTCTACCTAATCATTTTATGCATCTTTAATTTTTGTTATGACAAGTTTCAATTTTTCAATTCACAAAGTTCTCCTTCTCATAATATATTCGAAAATTTTCTAGAAATTATGGTAACCAATTATGATACCATTTTTTTTATGAATTTGGTTAGCAAAACTGAAAATTCAAATATATCTTACTGTACTTATAGTAAATACAGAAAATAATACATTTTTCTAGTAGAAACGTTGCATCTTCAGATTAATGACATTTCATTTTTGTTAACACGATATGGATTATTTGTTTGTAAATTGGTTTATTTTTGTTGGTTATATTTATACAAAAAAATTATTTAAATAACATTAATTGTATCTAATTCTCTAGAAAATATAAGATGTATTTTATAAATAATTTTTTACAACATAGTTGTATATGGAACTGATGTTTTCATAGAGAGTAAACACAATTATATGTGTGAATGAAAGTAAATGGCAATGTAAAAAGAACAAAAAAACTAGATTTATGTTACAAAACATACCTTGATGATCGATGATTGGAAGATGCATGTTAAGTAAAACACAATACTATGTGTGTTTATATATTTGTTTGAAAATCCAATAAAGGTAATGTTTATGGTAAAAGATTTGGTTTTATAAAATTTTGGAAATGATAACTTTGATGCATTTCTAATGCATGAATGATTGATTTTTATTATTATTTATTTACATATATCTTTTGCTTCATGAATCTTGACAAAATAATTGACCTATTGCTTCTTTATTACTTTATGACCTAGAAAGAATAACTAATCTAATTAATATAGAATGTTTAAAAAAAATTAATTTTTAAGATATAAATTTTCGAAAATTTGGTATTACATTAAGAATATTATTGTGTCGGGGAAGCTAATAACTTAGGCAAAATGACAAATGTAACTTATATAACTATTTTTAGTTATTGTTTTTACGAAGATTGATGATAAATTAAATTAATTAATTATTAATATCTACCATATGAAAATAAAATAACTTTCTCTTGAACATGTCAATTCCTCTCGTACTGATTAATTACGTATATTCTTAAAGTATTATAACATCAGTTAAAATAAATGAACAAAAAATATAAATATTAATATAATTGTAACTTTTCCTTTCTCTTCTCTTTAAATCTACTGTTTTAGTATAATTTTGATTTTTAAACTGATAAATAAAAATAGACGAAGATATTAATAGGAGTTATGTTGATATTTTAGGTTTTCTCAAAACCATGTTCTTAATTTAGTATCGTGTTTTTGAAAAAAATTAACTTCAAATCATCTTAAATTTCTTTAAAATTCTATGCTAAAAGTAAACTAATTCTTACGCCTTGGTCGTAAACTAAAAAGGAAAAAAAATTAATTCATTTAACAAATCATTTGAAAAAAAAGATTAAAAATATCATATATGTGAATAACTAAGAACGCAATCAACTCTTTTCATGCATATTTTTAATCAGTTTTATCAAAATAATGTAAAACCAACATTTTTTACAACATTATCTTTTAGTGAAATTTTAAAACATATAAATATATAATACTCAACATCCATTTTCAAATCATCTATTAAGACTTTCTCCCCAAGATATATATTTTCATAATCCATGTTATGTTTTTTAGTTGTTGGTCACGGATCGTATATTTAGTCTGACTAAAAAAACCTAACTTAAACTAGAAAATGCTAAACAATTTCCAATAACTTAGTAAATTTTTTTTTATAATTTGAATTTTAAATCTGTTTACATATTTAGTAAAAAAATAAGTCATATTACTAAACTATATACGAGAAAGAATAAGAAAACATAGGAGAAAAATAAAAGAAAAAACTATATACTCTTAATTTATTCTTACCAACTGAAATTTGACATATGTCAAAAGAGTTTTATGTATTATGAGAAGCTTTAAATTATTATATTTTAAGCACAAGAATTTTTATTTACCAATAAGATTTTGTGATGAATCAAAAAACTGTTATCTATTTTAAAAAACTTAAAACCGTTAAAACTATATTATAAAATGAATTAATTTTTAAAAACTTTCTTTTTTGATAATAATTTAGATAATAAAAAAATAAATAATAATAAAAATATAGATATATAAGTAGATAACGAATAAAAAGCAAATATATTTCAAAATTTATATTTTTTATATATACTAGTTTTATGTCTCTTTTATATGAGATCCTACCGAAAAACATTGAACTTTTAATTAATACATGAACAAGTCAAAATCTTTATTCTAGTTTTATTTAATATGCGGAAAGTGCTATCTTTTTTTTGCGTTTGTGTTTCCATCGGCTTAAATTCTAATCTTTTATTTTGAGGATTACATATTGGAAGATTGGAAATAATAGATTATACTCATTATCTATAATTGTTTTTAATATTCTTAAAAATATAATTATGATTCATCTAGTTTTTGTAAATAGATATATAAACCATTTTGACACTAAAACAATGACATAGTTGGTAGTTATTCTATAACAAAATGTTACTAAATAAAACATACATAGCGGTTTTATAAATAATAATATCTTAAAATAATTAATAACATCAAAAAAATAAAACAGAATTCAAATAATAAAAAAATATGATTCTATGATAAAAAAAATCAAAAGTATCTGATTGATAAAAAAATTCAATTAGAATAGGTCAAAAACAAGAAAAAAAAATAACATAACAAAGTCTTGCGTACGTGGTCATAATTCTAATATTATGATAAACGAATCAGAATAAACATAAAATTTTATAGTTTAAATTATTATTATACTCTTATCAAATTATGGTACAACTTCATTAATTCATATATGCAAAAAAATTATATAAATTTCATATATTTTAATAAAAAATATAAATAATATCTTTGCAAATACAGAAAAAGTTTCTAAATTAAAATATTTATAAATAAATATCTATGATATTTTTGTAATAGATTTAATCTTAATAATATATCAATCGATCTCGATTCATTTTTGATAGATCTCACAGATTTCCCAACATTATTCATCAAAGATTTTTGTTGAGGATTTGGTCTGATATATGCTCAAATCTTTGAGGCTAATGTAGAAATAACTTTGAAACAACACTCTGCGATTTGAGTTAGCTCATATACATCAAATTTTTTATGGAGTGATTAATGCACAAGTGAAATCGTTTGGATACTTTTTCTCTTGAGACTTTACGATGCTTTACACTATAGTGAATGATGTTTGTGCTAAAAAAGAATTTCTTCGAAATCAAGAACCAATGTGAACGGTATCGCATGAACATCATCAAATATAATCTTTGTCATTTGACAAAAATAGAATCAATTTGAAACAAGAATTATTTTTCTTGGTTCATTTATTAACATAGAATCCTAAATTAACAAAAATCGCATTCGATGTTGTTCATGCGAATTCATTCACTTTGATTCTTGGTTCTAAAAATCCTTCTTTATCATGAAATATCATTATTCATAGCATATAACATAATAAAATCTCAGAGAAAGAATATCCAAAAGATTTAAATTGTGAATTATTCACTCTAAACTCAAAAAATATGTTGTATATGAAGTAGATTTAACTGGTGAACTAATTTCAACTACAAAATATTTTTTCAAAGTTGTTTTCTCTAATAGCACCAAAGAATTGAGCATATATAAATTTAAACTCGTTACATAAACTCACAAAAAGCAAATTAATTGTATTCACAAAAGCTTGAAATCTTATTTGTATGACTACCTTACACATCTAATTTAAATGTTTGTATTTAATCTAAAATTTTAAAATATTTTTAATAAATTGTAATAGTAATTATTTGTGTATAATTTTATGTACCAGTGTTATAATTTCATTAACTAAAATCTCTTTAAAATTTCACATATTCAATATATTACAGTTATTATATTATCTATACATAATTTTATTCTTAAATAATAACTATAATATTTTTATATAGGTCACAACAAACCCAATATATCAATACACTCATATGAGAGAATTAGAAGATGAATTGAGATGACAACATAAATGATATGACCATCTATCAATAATAAGATATAACAATGGTATTTTATTCTTTTCTGATTTTATAATTGTGGTATTTTAACTTTTAAAATTGAAAAGAGTATTGACAGATCATATTTTTCAGCGAAAGATAATATACGGTTGAATTTTTTTCTACCTAATCATTTTATGCATCTTTAATTTTTGTTATGACAAGTTTCAATTTTTCAATTCACAAAGTTCTCCTTCTCATAATATATTCGAAAATTTTCTAGAAATTATGGTAACCAATTATGATACCATTTTTTTTATGAATTTGGTTAGCAAAACTGAAAATTCAAATATATCTTACTGTACTTATAGTAAATACAGAAAATAATACATTTTTCTAGTAGAAACGTTGCATCTTCAGATTAATGACATTTCATTTTTGTTAACACGATATGGATTATTTGTTTGTAAATTGGTTTATTTTTGTTGGTTATATTTATACAAAAAAAATTATTTAAATAACATTAATTGTATCTAATTCTCTAGAAAATATAAGATGTATTTTATAAATAATTTTTTACAACATAGTTGTATATGGAACTGATGTTTTCATAGAGAGTAAACACAATTATATGTGTGAATGAAAGTAAATGGCAATGTAAAAAGAACAAAAAAACTAGATTTATGTTACAAAACATACCTTGATGATCGATGATTGGAAGATGCATGTTAAGTAAAACACAATACTATGTGTGTTTATATATTTGTTTGAAAATCCAATAAAGGTAATGTTTATGGTAAAAGATTTGGTTTTATAAAATTTTGGAAAGGATAACTTTGATGCATTTCTAATGCATGAATGATTGATTTTTATTATTATTTATTTACATATATCTTTTGCTTCATGAATCTTGACAAAATAATTGACCTATTGCTTCTTTATTACTTTATGACCTAGAAAGAATAACTAATCTAATTAATATAGAATGTTTAAAAAAAATTAATTTTTAAGATATAAATTTTTGAAAATTTGGTATTACATTAAGAATATTATTGTGTCGGGGAAGCTAATAACTTAGGCAAAATGACAAATGTAACTTATATAACTATTTTTAGTTATTGTTTTTACGAAGATTGATGATAAATTAAATTAATTAATTATTAATATCTACCATATGAAAATAAAATAACTTTCTCTTGAACATGTCAATTCCTCTCGTACTGATTAATTACGTATATTCTTAAAGTATTATAACATCAGTTAAAATAAATGAACAAAAAATATAAATATTAATATAATTGTAACTTTTCCTTTTTCTTCTCTTTAAATCTACTGTTTTAGTATAATTTTGATTTTTAAACTGATAAATAAAAATAGAGGAAGATATTAATAGGAGTTATGTTGATATTTTAGGTTTTCTCAAAACCATGTTCTTAATTTAGTATCGTGTTTTTGAAAAAAATTAACTTCAAATCATCTTAAATTTCTTTAAAATTCTATGCTAAAGTAAACTAATTCTTACGCCTTGGTCGTAAACTAAAAAGGAAAAAAATTAATTTATTTAACAAATCATTTGAAAAAAAGATTAAAAATATCATATATGTGAATAACTAAGAACGCAATCAACTCTTTTCATGCATATTTTTAATCAGTTTTATCAAAATAATGTAAAACCAACATTTTTTACAACATTATCTTTTAGTGAAATTTTAAAACATATAAATATATAATACTCAACATCCATTTTCAAATCATCTATTAAGACTTTCTCCCCAAGATATATATTTTCATAATCCATGTTATGTTTTTTAGTTGTTGGTCACGGATCGTATATTTAGTCTGACTAAAAAACCTAACTTAAACTAGAAAATGCTAAATAATTTCCAATAACTTAGTAAATTTTTTTTTATAATTTGACTTTTAAATCTGTTTACATATTTAGTAAAAAAATAAGTCATATTACTAAACTATATACGAGAAAGAATAAGAAAACATAGGAGAAAAATAAAAGAAAAAACTATATACTCTTAATTTATTGTTACCAACTGAAATTTGACATATGTCAAAAGAGTTTTATGTATTATGAAAAGCTTTAAATTATTATATTTTAAGCACAAGAATTTTTATTTACCAATTAGATTTTGAGATGAATCAAAAAACTGTTATCTATTTTAAAAAACTTAAAACCGTTAAAACTATATTATAAAATGAATTAATTTTTAAAAACTTTCTTTTTTGATAATAATTTAGATAATAAAAAAATAAATAATAATAAAAATATAGATATATAAGTAGATAACGAATAAAAAGCAAATATATTTCAAAATTTATATTTTTTATATATACTAGTTTTATGTCTCTTTTATATGAGATCCTACCGAAAAACATTGAACTTTTAATTAATACATGAACAAGTCAAAATCTTTATTCCAGTTTTATTCAATATGCGGAAAGTGCTATCTTTTTTTGCGTTTGTGTTTCCATCGGCTTAAATTCTAATCTTTTATTTTGAGGATTACATATTGGAAGATTGGAAATAATAGATTATAATCATTATCTATAATTGTTTTTAATATTCTTAAAAATATAATTATGATTCATCTAGTTTTTGTAAATAGATATATAAACCATTTTGACACTAAAACAATGACATAGTTGGTAGTTATTCCATAACAAAATGTTACTAAATAAAACGTTTAGAGATTAGTTAAAAATGTGGAAAGCATACATAGCGGTTTTATAAATAATAATATCTTAAAATAATTAATAACATCAAAAAAATAAAACAGAATTCAAATAATAAAAAAATATGATTCTATGATAAAAAAAATCAAAAGTATCTGATTGATAAAAAAATTCAATTAGAATAGGTCAAAAACAAGAAAAAAAATAACATAACAAAGTCTTGCGTACGTGGTCATAATTCTAATATTATGATAAACGAATCAGAATAAACATAAAATTTTATAGTTTAAATTATTATTATACTCTTATCAAATTATGGTACAACTTCATTAATTCATATATGCAAAAAAATTATATAAATTTCATATATTTTAATAAAAAATATAAATAATATCTTTGCAAATACAGAAAAAGTTTCTAAATTAAAATATTTATAAATAAATATCTATGATATTTTTGTAATAGATTTAATCTTAATAATATATCAATCGATCTCGATTCATTTTTGATAGATCTCACAGATTTCCCAACATTATTCATCAAAGATTTTTGTTGAGGATTTTGTCTGATATATGCTCAAATCTTTGAGGCTAATGTAGAAATAACTTTGAAACAACACTCTGCGATTTGAGTTAGCTCATATACATCAAATTTTTTATGGAGTGATTAATGCACAAGTGAAATCGTTTGGATACTTTTTCTCTTGAGACTTTACGATGCTTTACACTATAGTGAATGATGTTTGTGCTAAAAAAGAATTTCTTCGAAATCAAGAACCAATGTGAACGGTATCGCATGAACATCATCAAATATAATCTTTGTCATTTGACAAAAATAGAATCAATTTGAAACAAGAATTATTTTTCTTGGTTCATTTATTAACATAGAATCCTAAATTAACAAAAATCGCATTCGATGTTGTTCATGCGAATTCATTCACTTTGATTCTTGGTTCTAAAAATCCTTCTTTATCATGAAATATCATTATTCATAGCATATAACATAATAAAATCTCAGAGAAAGAATATCCAAAAGATTTAAATTGTGAATTATTCACTCTAAACTCAAAAAATATGTTGTATATGAAGTAGATTTAACTGGTGAACTAATTTCAACTACAAAATATTTTTTCAAAGTTGTTTTCTCTAATAGCACCAAAGAATTGAGCATATATAAATTTAAACTCGTTACATAAACTCACAAAAAGCAAATTAATTGTATTCACAAAAGCTTGAAATCTTATTTGTATGACTACCTTACACATCTAATTTAAATGTTTGTATTTAATCTAAAATTTTAAAATATTTTTAATAAATTGTAATAGTAATTATTTGTGTATAATTTTATGTACCAGTGTTATAATTTCATTAACTAAAATCTCTTTAAAATTTCACATATTCAATATATTACAGTTATTATATTATCTATACATAATTTTATTCTTAAATAATAACTATAATATTTTTATATAGGTCACAACAAACCCAATATATCAATACACTCATATGAGAGAATTAGAAGATGAATTGAGATGACAGCATAAATGATATGACCATCTATCAATAATAAGATATAACAATGGTATTTTATTCTTTTCTGATTTTATAATTGTGGTATTTTAACTTTTAAAATTGAAAAGAGTATTGACAGATCATATTTTTCAGCGAAAGATAATATACGGTTGAATTTTTTTCTACCTAATCATTTTATGCATCTTTAATTTTTGTTATGACAAGTTTCAATTTTTCAATTCACAAAGTTCTCCTTCTCATAATATATTCGAAAATTTTCTAGAAATTATGGTAACCAATTATGATACCATTTTTTTATGAATTTGGTTAGCAAAACTGAAAATTCAAATATATCTTACTGTACTTATAGTAAATACAGAAAATAATACATTTTTCTAGTAGAAACGTTGCATCTTCAGATTAATGACATTTCATTTTTGTTAACACGATATGGATTATTTGTTTGTACATTGGTTTATTTTCGTTGGTTATATTTATACAAAAAAAAAATTATTTAAATAACATTAATTGTATCTAATTCTCTCGAAAATATAAGATGTATTTTATAAATAATTTTTTACAACATAGTTGTATATGGAACTGATGTTTTCATAGAGAATAAACACAATTATATGTGTGAATGAAAGTAAATTGTAATGTAAAAAGAACAAAAAAACTAGATTTATGTTACAAAACATACCTTGATGATCGATGATTGGAAGATGCATGTTAAGTAAAACACAATATTATGTGTGTTTATATATTTGTTTGAAAATCCAATAAAGGTAATGTTTATGGTAAAAGATTTGGTTTTATAAAATTTTGGAAATGATAACTTTGATGCATTTCTAATGCATGAATGATTGATTTTTATTATTATTTATTTACATATATCTTTTGCTTCATGAATCTTGACAAAATAATTGACCTATTGCTTCTTTATTACTTTATGACCTAGAAAGAATAACTAATCTAATTAATATAGAATGTTTAAAAAAAAATAATTTTTAAGATATAAATTTTCAAAAATTTGGTATTACATTAAGAATATTATTGTGTCGGGGACGCTTATAACTTCGGCAAAATGATAAATGTAACTTATATTACTATTTTTAGTTATTGTTTTTACGAAGATTGATGATAAATTAAATTAATTAATTATTAATATCTACCATATGAAAATAAAATAACTTTCTCTTGAACATGTCAGTTCCTCTCTTACTAATTAATTACGTATATTTTTAAAGTATTACAACATCAGTTAAAATAAATGAACAAAAATATACATATTAACATAATTGTAACTTTTCCTTTCTCTTCTCTTTAAATCTACTGTTTTTAGTATAATTTTGATTTTTAAACTGATAAATAAAAATAGAGGAAGATATTAATAGGAGTTATGTTGATATTTTAGGTTTTCTCAAAACCATGTTCTTAATTTAGTATCGTGTTTTTGAAAAAAATTAACTTCAAATCATCTTAAATTTCTTTAAAATTCTATGCTAAAAGTAAACTAATTCTTACGCCTTGGTCGTAAACTAAAAAGGAAAAAAAATTAATTCATTTAACAAATCATTTGAAAAAAAGGATTAAAAATATCATATATGTGAATAACTAAGAACGCAATCAACTCTTTTCATGCATATTTTTAATCAGTTTTATCAAAATAATGTAAAACCAACATTTTTTACAACATTATCTTTTAGTGAAATTTTAAAACATATAAATATATAATACTCAACATCCATTTTCAAATCATCTATTGAGACTTTCTCCCCAAGATATATATTTTCATAATCCGTGTTATGTTTTTTAGTTGTTGGTCACGGATCGTATATTTAGTCTGACTAAAAAAAACCTAACTTAAACTAGAAAATGCTAAAAATTTCCAATAACTTAGTAATTTTTTTTTATAATTTGACTTTTAAATCTGTTTACATATTTAGTAAAAAAATAAGTCATATTACTAAACTATATACGAGAAAGAATAAGAAAACATAGGAGAAAAATAAAAGAAAAAACTATATACTCTTAATTTATTGTTACCAACTGAAATTTGACATATGTCAAAAGAGTTTTATGTATTATGAGAAGCTTAAATTATTATATTTTAAGCACAAGAATTTTTATTTACCAATTAGATTTTGAGATGAATCAAAAAACTGTTATCTATTTTAAAAAAACTTTAAACCGTTAAAACTATATTATAAAATGAATTAATTTTTAAGAACTTTCTTTTTTGATAATAATTTAGATAATAAAAAAATAATAATAAAAATATAGATATATAAGTAGATAACGAATAAAAAGCAAATATATTTCAAAATTTATATTTTTTATATATACTAATTTTATGTCTCTTTTATATGAGATCCTACCGAAAAACATTGAACTTTTAATTAATACATGAACAAGTCAAAATCTTTATTCTAGTTTTATTCAATATGCGGAAAGTGCTATCTTTTTTTTGCGTTTGTGTTTCCATCGGCTTAAATTCTAATCTTTTATTTTGAGGATTACATATTGGAAGATTGGAAATAATAGATTATAATCATTATCTATAATTGTTTTTAATATTCTTAAAAATATAATTATGATTCATCTAGTTTTTGTAAATAGATATATAAACCATTTTGACACTAAAACAATGACATAGTTGGTAGTTATTCCATAACAAAATGTTACTAAATAAAACGTTTAGAGATTAGTTAAAAATGTGGAAAGCATACATAGCGGTTTTATAAATAATAATATCTTAAAATAATTAATAACATCAAAACTAAAACAGAATTCAAATAATAAAAAAATATGATTCAATGATAAAAAAAAATCAAAAGTATCTCATTGATAAAAGAATTCAATTAGAATAGGTCAAAAACAAGAAAAAAAAATGACATAACAAAGTCTTGCGTATGTGGTCATAATTCTAATATTATGATAAACGAATCAGAATAAACATAAAACTTTATAGTTTAAATTATTATTATACTCTTATCAAATTATGGTACAACTTCATTAATTCATATATGCAAAAAAAATTATATAAATTTCATATATTTTAATAAAAAATATAAATAATATCTTTGCAAATACAGAAAAAGTTTCTAAATTAAAATATTTATAAATAAATATCTATGATATTTTTGAAATAGATTTAATCTTAATAATATATCAATCGATCTCGATTCATTTTTGATAGATCTCACAGATTTCCCAACATTATTCATCAAAGATTTTTGTTAAGGATTTGGTCTGATATATGCTCAAATCTTTGAGGCTAATGTAGAAATAACTTTGAAACAACACTTTGCGATTTGAGTTAGCTTATATACATCAAATTTTTTATGGAGTGATTAATGCACAAGTGAAATCGTTTGGATACTTTTTCTCTTGAGACTTTACGATGCTTTACACTATAGTGAATGATGTTTGTGCTAAAAAAGAATTTCTTCGAAATCAAGAACCAAAGTGAACGGTATCGCATGAACATCATCAAATATAATCCTTGTCATTTGACAAAAATAGAATCAATTTGAAACAAGAATTATTTTTCTTGGTTCATTTATTAACATAGAATCCTAAATTAACAAAAATCGCATTCGATGTTGTTCATGCGAATTCATTCACTTTGATTCTTGGTTCTAAAAATCCTTCTTTATCATGAGATATCATTATTCATAGCATATAACATAATAAAATCTCAGAGAAAGAATATCCAAAAGATTTAAATTGTGAATTATTCACTCTAAACTCAAAAAATATGTTGTATATGAAGTAGATTTAACTGGTGAACTAATTTCAACTACAAAATATTTTTTCAAAGTTGTTTTCTCTAATAGCACCAAAGAATTGAGCATATATAAATTTAAACTCGTTACATAATCTCACAAAAAGCAAATTAATTGTATTCACAAAAGCTTGAAATCTTATTTGTATGACTACCTTACACATCTAATTTAAATGTTTATATTTAATCTAAAATTTTAAAATATTTTTAATAAATTGTAATAGTAATTATTTGTGTATAATTTTATGTACCAGTGTTATAATTTCATTAACTAAAATCTCTTTAAATTTTCACATATTCAATATATTACACTTATTATATTATCTATACATAATTTTATTCTTAAATAATAACTATAATATTTTTATATAGGTCACAACAAACCCAATATATCAATACACTCATATGAGAGAATTAGAAGATGAATTGAGATGACAGCATAAATGATATAACCATCTATCAATAATAAGATATAACAATGGTATTTTATTCTTTTCTGATTTTATAATTGTGGTATTATAGTTTTTAAAATTGAAAAGAGTATTGACAGATCATATTTTTCAGCGAAAGATAATATACGGTTGAACTTTTTTCTACCTAATCATTTTATGCATCTTTAATTTTTGTTATGACAAGTTTCAATTTTTCAATTCACAAAGTTCTCCTTCTCATAATATATTCGAAAATTTTCAAGAAATTATGGTAACCAATTATGATACCATTTTTTTTATGAATTTGGTTAGCAAAACTGAAAATTCAAATATATCTTACTGTACTTATAGTAAATACAGAAAATAATACATTTTTCTAGTAGAAACGTTGCATCTTCAGATTAATGACATTTCATTTTTGTTAACACGATATGGATTATGTTTTTGTAAATTGGTTTATTTTTGTTGGTTATATTTATACAAAAAAATTATTTAAATAACATTAATTGTATCTAATTCTCTAGAAAATATAAGATGTATTTTATAAATAATTTTTTACAACATAGTTGTATATGGAACTGATGTTTTCATAGAGAGTAAACACAATTATATGTGTGAATGAAAGTAAATGGCAATGTAAAAAGAACAAAAAAACTAGATTTATGTTACAAAACATACCTTGATGATCGATGATTGGAAAGTGCATGTTAAGTAAAACATAATACTATGTGTGTTTATATATTTGTTTGAAAATCCAATAAAGGTAATGTTTATGGTAAAAGATTTGGTTTTATAAAATTTTGGAAAGGATAACTTTGATGCATTTCTAATGCATAAATGATTGATTTTTATTATTATTTATTTACATATATCTTTTACTTCATGAATCTTGACAAAATAATTGACCTAATGCTTCTTTATTACTTTATGACCTAGAAAGAATAACTAATCTAATTAATATAGAATGTTTAAAAAAAATTAATTTTTAAGATATAAATTTTCGAAAATTTGGTGTTACATTAAGAATATTATTGTGTCAGGGAAGCTAATAACTTAGGCAAAATGACAAATGTAACTTATATAACTATTTTTAGTTATTGTTTTTACGAAGATTGATGATAAATTAAATTAATTAATTATTAATATCTACCATATGAAAATAAATAACTTTCTCTTGAGCATGTCAGTTCCTCTCGTACTAATTAATTACGTATATTTTTAAAGTATTACAACATCAGTTGAAATAAATGAACAAAAAATATAAATATTAACATAATTGTAACTTTTCCTTTCTTTTCTATTTAAATCTACTGTTTTTAGTATAATTTTGATTTTTAAACTGATAAATAAAAATAGACGAAGATATTAATAGGAGTTATGTTGATATTTTACGTTTTCTCAAAACCATGTTCTTAATTTAGTATCGTGTTTTTGAAAAAAATTAACTTCAAATCATCTTAAATTTCTTTAAAATTCTATGCTAAAAGTAAACTAATTCTTACGCCTTGGTCGTAAACTAAAAAGGAAAAAAAATTAATTCATTTAACAAATCATTTGAAAAAAAGATTAAAAATATCATATATGTGAATAACTAAGAACGCAATCAACTCTTTTCATGCATATTTTTAATCAGTTTTATCAAAATAATGTAAAACCAACATTTTT
The DNA here is from genome assembly GCA_018901935.1 of Pugionium cornutum. Lineage (NCBI taxonomy): Eukaryota > Viridiplantae > Streptophyta > Magnoliopsida > Brassicales > Brassicaceae > Pugionium > Pugionium cornutum. Next base: position 19,639,569 of record CM032161.1, read on the forward strand.
TACAACATTATCTTTTAGTGAAATTTTAAAACATATAAATATATAATACTCAACATCCATTTTCAAATCATCTATTAAGACTTTCTCCCCAAGATATATGTTTTCATAATCCATGTTATGTTTTTTAGTTGTTGGTCACGGATCGTATATTTAGTCTGACTAAAAAACCTAACTTAAACTAGAAAATGCTAAACAATTTCCAATAACTTAGTAAATTTTTTTTTTATAATTTGACTTTTAAATCTGTTTACATATTTAGTAAAAAAATAAGTCATATTACTAAAATATATACGAGAAAGAATAAGAAAACATAGGAGAAAAATAAAAGAAAAAACTATATACTCTTAATTTATTGTTACCAATTGAAATTTCACATATGTCAAAAGAGTTTTATGTATTATGAGAAGCTTTAAATTATTATATTTTAAGCACAAGAGTTTTTATTTACCAATTAGATTTTGAGATGTATCAAAAAACTGTTATCTATTTTAAAAAATTTAAAACCATTAAAGCTATATTATAAAATGAATTAATTTTTAAGAACTTTCTTTTTTGATAATAATTTAGATAAAAAAAAATAAATTATAATAAAAATATAGATATATAAGTAGATAACGAATAAAAAGCAAATATATTTCAAAATTTATATTTTTTATATATACTAGTTTTATGTCTCTTTTATATGAGATCCTACCGAAAAACATTGAACTTTTAATTAATACATGAACAAGTCAAAATCTTTATTCCAGTTTTATTCAATATGCGGAAAGTGCTATCTTTTTTTGCGTTTGTGTTTCCATCGGCTTAAATTCTAATCTTTATTTTGAGGATTACATATTGGAAGATTGGAAATAATAGATTATAATCATTATCTATAATTGTTTTTAATATTCTTAAAAATATAATTATGATTCATCTAGTTTTTGTAAATAGATATATAAACCATTTTGACACTAAAACAATGACATAGTTGGTAGTTATTCCATAACAAAATGTTACTAAATAAAACGTTTAGAGATTAGTTAAAAATGTGGAAAGCATACATAGCGGTTTTATAAATAATAATATCTTAAAATAATTAATAACATCAAAAAAATAAAACAGAATTCAAATAATAAAAAAATATGATTCTATGATAAAAAATCAAAAGTATCTGATTGATAAAAAAATTCAATTAGAATAGGTCAAAAACAAGAAAAAAAAATAACATAACAAAGTCTTGCGTACGTGGTCATAATTCTAATATTATGATAAACGAATCAGAATAAACATAAAATTTTATAGTTTAAATTATTATTATATTCTTATCAAATTATGGTACAACTTCATTAATTCATATATGCAAAAAAATTATATAAATTTCATATATTTTAATAAAAATTATATGCGAAAGATAATATACGGTTGAATTTTTTTCTACCTAATCATTTTATGCATCTTTAATTTTTGTTATGATAAGTTTCAATTTTTCAATTCACAAAGTTCTCCTTCTCATAATATATTCAAAAATTTTCTAGAAATTATGGTAACCAATTATGATACCATTTTTTTATGAATTTGGTTAGCAAAACTGAAAATTCAAATATATCTTACTGTACTTATAGTAAATACAGAAAATAATACATTTTATAGTAAAAATAAGATTTCAAACTTTTTGTGAATACAATTAATTTGATTTTTGTGAGTTTATGCAACGAGTTTAAATTTATATATGCTCAATTCTTTGGTGCTATTAAAGAAAACAACTTTGAAACAATATTTTGTAGTTGAAATTAGTTCACCAGTTAAATCTACTTCATATACAACATATTTTTTGAGTTTAGAGTGAATAATTCACAATTTAAATCTTTTGGATATTCTCTCTGAGATTTTAGTATGTTATATGCTATGAATAATGATATTTCATAATTGGTTACCATAATTTCTAAAAAAATTTCGAATATATTATGAGAAGGAGAACTTTGTGAATTGAAAAATTGAAATTTGTCATAACAAAAATTAAAGATGCATAAAATGCTTAAGTAGAAAAAAATTCAACCGTATATTATCTTTCGCTGAAAAATATGATCTGTCAATACTCTTTTCAATTTTGAAAGTTAAAATACCACAATTATAAAATCAAAAAGAATAAAATACCATTGTTATATCTTATTATTGATAGATGGTCATATCATTTATGCTGTCATCTCAATTCATCTTCTAATTCTCTCATACGAGTGTATTGATATATTGGGTTTGTTGTGACCTATATAAAAATATTATAGTTATTATTTAAGAATAAAATTATGTATAGATAATATAATAAATGTAATATGTTGAATATGTGAAATTTTAAAGAGATTTTAGTTAATGAAATTATAACACTGGTACATAAAATTATACACAAATAATTACTATTACAATTTATTAAAAATATTTTAAAATTTTAGATTAAATACAAACATTTAAATTAGATGTGTAAGGTAGTCATACAAATAAGATTTCAAGCTTTTGTGAATACAATTAATTTGCTTTTTGTGAGTTTATGTAACGAGTTTAAATTTATATATGCTCAATTCTTTGGTGCTATAAGAGAAAACAACTTTGAAAAAATATTTTGTAGTTGAAATTAGTTCACCAGTTAAATCTACTTCATATACAACATATTTTTTGAGTTTAGAGTGAATAATTCACAATTTAAATCTTTTGGATATTCTTTCTCTCAGATTTTATTATGTTATATGCTATGAATAATGATATTTCATGATAAAGAAGGATTTTTAGAACCAAGAATCAAAGTGAATGAATTTGCATGAACAACATCGAATGCGATTTTTGTTAATTTAGGATTCTATGTTAATAAATGAACCAAGAAAAATAATTCTTGTTTCAAATTGATTCTATTTTTGTCAAATGACAAAGATTATATTTGATGATGTTCATGCGATACTGTTCACATTGGTTCTTGATTTCGAAGAAATTCTTTTTTAGCACAAACATCATTCACTATAGTGTAAAGCATCGTAAAGTCTCAAGAGAAAAAGTATCCAAACGATTTCACTTGTGCATTAATCACTCCATAAAAAATTTGATGTATATGAGCTAACTCAAATCGCAGAGTGTTGTTTCAAAGTTATTTCTACATTAGCCTCAAAGATTTGAGTATATATCAGACCAAATCCTCAACAAAAATCTTTGATGAATAATGTTGGGAAATCTGTGAGATCTATCAAAAATGAATCGAGATCGATTGATATATTATTAAGATTAAATCTATTACAAAAATATCATAGATATTTATTTATAAATATTTTAATTTAGAAACTTTTTCTGTATTTGCAAAGATATTATTTATATTTTTTATTCAAATATAAGAAATTTATATAATTTTTTTGCATATATGAATTAATGAAGTTGTACCATAATTTGATAAGAGTATAATAATAATTTAAACTATAAAATTTTATGTTTATTCTGATTCGTTTATCATAATATTAGAATTATGACCACGTACGCAAGACTTTGTTATGTTATTTTTTTTTTCTTGTTTTTGACCTATTCTAATTGAATTTTTTCATCAATCAGATACTTTTGATTTTTTATCATAGAATCATATTTTTTTATTATTTGAATTCTGTTTTATTTTTTGATGTTATTAATTATTTTAAGATATTATTATTTATAAAACCGCTATGTATGCTTTCCACATTTTTAACTAATCTCTAAACGTTTTATTTAGTAACATTTTGTTATGGAATAACTACCAACTATGTCATTGTTTTAGTGTCAAAATGGTTTATATATCTATTTACAAAAACTAGATGAATCATAATTATATTTTCAAGAATATTAAAAACAATTATAGATAATGATTATAATCTATTATTTCCAATCTTCCAATATGTAATCCTCAAAATAAAAGATTAGAATTTAAGCCGATGGAAACACAAACACAAAAAAAAGATAGCACTTTCCGCATATTGAATAAAATTGGAATAAAGATTTTGACTTGTTCATGTATTAATTAAAAGTTCAATGTTTTTCGGTAGGATCTCATATAAAAGAGACATAAAATTAGTATATATAAAAAATATAAATTTTGAAATATATTTGCTTTTTATTCGTTATCTACTTATATATCTATATTTTTATTATTATTTATTTTTTATTATCTAAATTATTATCAAAAAAGAAAGTTTTTAAAAATTAATTCATTTTATAATATAGGTTTAACGGTTTAAAGTTTTTTTTAAAATAGATAACAGTTTTTTGATTCATCTCAAAATCTAATTGGTAAATAAAAATTCTTGTTCTTAAAATATAATAATTTAAAGCTTTTCATAATACATAAAACTCTTTTGACACATGTCAAATTTCAGTTGGTAACAATAAATTAAGAGTATATAGTTTTTTCTTTTATTTTTCTCCTATGTTTTCTTATTCTTTCTCGTATATAGTTTAGTAATATGACTTATTTTTTTACTAAATATGTAAACAGATTTAAAAGTCAAATTATAAAAAACATTTACTAAGTTATTGGAAATTGTTTAACATTTTCTAGTTTAAGTTAGTTTTTTTAGTCAGACTAAATATGGGATCCGTGACCAATAACTAAAAAACATAACATGGATTATGAAAATATATATCTTGGGGAGAAAGTCTTAATAGATGATTTGAAAATGGATGTTGAGTATTATATATTTATATGTTTTAAAATTTCACTAAAAGATAATGTTGTAAAAAATGTTGGTTTTACATTATTTTGATAAAACTGATTAAAAATATGCATGAAAAGAGTTGATTGTGTTCTTAGTTATTCACATATATGATATTTTTAATCTTTTTTTCAAATGATTTGTTAAATGAATGAATTTTTTTTCCTTTTTAGTTTACGACCAAGGCGTAAGAATTAGTTTACTTTTAGCATAGAATTTTAAAGAAATTTAAGATGATTTGAAGTTAATTTTTTTCAAAAACACGATACTAAATTAAGAACATGGTTTTGAGAAAACCCAAAATATCAACATAACTCCTATTAATATCTTCGTCTATTTTTATTTATCAGTTTAAAAATCAAAATTATATTAAAAACAGTAGATTTAAAGAGAAGAGAAAGGAAAAGTTACAATTATGTTAATATTTATATTTTTTGCTCATTTATTTTAACTGATGTTTTAATACTTTGAAAATATACGTAATTAATTAGTACGAGAGGAACTGACATGCTCAAGAGAAAGTTATTTATTTTCATATGGTAGATATTAATAATTAATTAATTTAATTTATCATCAATCTTCGTAAAAACAATAACTAAAAATAGTTATATAAGTTACATTTGTCATTTTGCCTAAGTTATTAGCTTCCCTGACACAATAATATTCTTAATGTAATACCAAATTTTCGAAAATTTATATCTTAAAAATTAATTTTTTTTAAACATTCTATATTAATTAGATTAGTTATTCTTTCTAGGTCATAAAGTAATAAAGAAGCAATAGGTCAATTATTTTGTCAAGATTCATGAAGCAAAAGATATATGTAAATAAATAATAATAAAAATCAATCATTCATGCATTAGAAATGCATCAAAGTTATCATTTCCAAAATTTTATAAAACCAAATCTTTTACCATAAACATTACCTTTATTGGATTTTCAAACAAATATATAAACACACATAATATTGTGTTTTACTTAACATGCATCTTCCAATCATCGATCATCAAGGTATGTTTTGTAACATAAATCTAGTTTTTTTGTTCTTTTTACATTACAATTTACTTTCATTCACACATATAATTGTGTTTATTCTCTATGAAAACATCAGTTCCATATACAACTATGTTGTAAAAAATTATTTATAAAATACATCTTATATTTTCGAGAGAATTAGATACAATTAATGTTATTTAAATAATTTTTTTTTTGTATAAATATAACCAACGAAAATAAACCAATGTACAAACAAATAATCCATATCGTGTTAACAAAAATGAAATGTCATTAATCTGAAGATGCAACGTTTCTACTAGAAAAATGTTTTATTTTCTGTATTTACTATAAGTACAGTAAGATATATTTGAATTTTCAGTTTTGCTAACCAAATTCATAAAAAAAAAATGGTATCATAATTGGTTACCATAATTTCTAGAAAATTTTCGAATATATTATGAGAAGGAGAACTTTGTGAATTAAAAAATTGAAACTTGTCATAACAAAAATTAAAGATGCATAAAATGATTAGGTAGAAAAAAGTTCAACCGTATATTATCTTTCGCTGAAAAATATGATCTGTCAATACTCTTTTCAATTTTAAAAACTATAATACCACAATTATAAAATCAGAAAAGAATAAAATACCATTGTTATATCTTATTATTGATAGATGGTTATATCATTTATGCTGTCATCTCAATTCATCTTCTAATTCTCTCATATGAGTGTATTGATATATTGGGTTTGTTGTGACCTATATAAAAATATTATAGTTATTATTTAAGAATAAAATTATGTATAGATAATATAATAAGTGTAATATATTGAATATGTGAAAATTTAAAGAGATTTTAGTTAATGAAATTATAACACTGGTACATAAAATTATACACAAATAATTACTATTACAATTTATTAAAAATATTTTAAAATTTTAGATTAAATATAAACATTTAAATTAGATGTGTAAGGTAGTCATACAAATAAGATTTCAAGCTTTTGTGAATACAATTAATTTGCTTTTTGTGAGATTATGTAACGAGTTTAAATTTATATATGCTCAATTCTTTGGTGCTATTAGAGAAAACAACTTTGAAAAAATATTTTGTAGTTGAAATTAGTTCACCAGTTAAATCTACTTCATATACAACATATTTTTTGAGTTTAGAGTGAATAATTCACAATTTAAATCTTTTGGATATTCTTTCTCTGAGATTTTATTATGTTATATGCTATGAATAATGATATTTCATGATAAAGAAGGATTTTTAGAACCAAGAATCAAAGTGAATGATTTCGCATGAACAACATCGAATGCGATTTTTGTTAATTTAGGATTCTATGTTAATAAATGAACCAAGAAAAATAATTCTTGTTTCAAATTGATTCTATTTTTGTCAAATGACAAGGATTATATTTGATGATGTTCATGCGATACCGTTCACTTTGGTTCTTGATTTCGAAGAAATTCTTTTTTAGCACAAACATCATTCACTATAGTGTAAAGCATCGTAAAATCTCAAGAGAAAAAGTATCCAAACGATTTCACTTGTGCATTAATCACTCCATAAAAAATTTGATGTATATAAGCTAACTCAAATCGCAAAGTGTTGTTTCAAAGTTATTTCTACATTAGCCTCAAAGATTTGAGCATATATCAGAGCAAATCCTCAACAAAAATCTTTGATGAATAATGTTGGGAAATCTGTAAGATCTATCAAAAATGAATCGATATCGATTGATATATTATTAAGATTAAATCTATTACAAAAATATCATAGATATTTATTTATGAATATTTTAATTTAGAAACTTTTTCTGTATTTGCAAAGATATTATTTATATTTTTTATTAATATATATGAAATTTATATAATTTTTTTGCATATATGAATTAATGAAGTTGTACCATAATTTGATAAGAGTATAATAATAATTTAAACTATAAAATTTTATGTTTATTCTGATTCGTTTATCATAATATTAGAATTATGACCACGTACGCAAGACTTTGTTATGTCATTTTTTTTTCTTGTTTTTGACCTATTCTAATTGAATTCTTTTATCAATGAGATACTTTTGATTTTTTTTTATCATTGAATCATATTTTTTTATTATTTGAATTCTGTTTTAGTTTTGATGTTATTAATTATTTTAAGATATTATTATTTATAAAACCGCTATGTATGCTTTCCACATTTTTAACTAATCTCTAAACGTTTTATTTAGTAACATTTTGTTATGGAATAACTACCAACTATGTCATTGTTTTAGTGTCAAAATGGTTTATATATCTATTTACAAAAACTAGATGAATCATAATTATATTTTTAAGAATATTAAAAACAATTATAGATAATTATTATAACCTATTATTTCCAATCTTCCAATATGTAATCCTCAAAATAAAAGATTAGAATTTAAGCCGATGGAAACACAAACGCAAAAAAAAGATAGCACTTTCCGCATATTGAATAAAATTAGAATAAAGGTTTTGACTTGTTCATGTATTAATTAAAAGTTCAATGTTTTTCGGTGGGATCTCATATAAAAGAGACATAAAATTAGTATATATAAAAAATATAAATTTTGAAATATATTTGCTTTTTATTCGTTATCTACTTATATATCTATATTTTTACTATTATTTTTTTATTATCTAAATTATTATCAAAAAGAAAGTTTTTAAAAATTAATTCATTTTATAACATAGTTTTAACGGGTTTAAAGTTTTTTTAAAATAGATAACAGTTTTTTGATTCATCTCAAAATCTAATTGGTAAATAAACATTCTTGTGCTTAAAATATAATAATTTAAGGCTTCTCATAATACAAAAAACTCTTTTGACATATGTCAAATTTCAGTTGGTAACAATAAATTAAGAGTATATAGTTTTTTCTTTTATTTTTCTCCTATGTTTTCTTATTCTTTCTCGTATATAGTTTAGTAATATGACTTATTTTTTTACTAAATATGTAAACAGATTTAAAAGTCAAATTATAAAAAAAAATTACTAAGTTATTGGAAATTTTTTAGCATTTTCTAGTTTAAGTTAGGTTTTTTTTAGTCAGACTAAATATACGATCCGTGACCAACAACTAAAAAACATAACACGGATTATGAAAATATATATCTTGGGGAGAAAGTCTCAATAGATGATTTGAAAATGGATGTTGAGTATTATATATTTATATGTTTTAAAATTTCACTAAAAGATAATGTTGTAAAAAATGTTGGTTTTACATTATTTTGATAAAACTGATTAAAAATATGCATGAAAAGAGTTGATTGCGTTCTTAGTTATTCACATATATGATATTTTTAATCCTTTTTTTCAAATGATTTGTTAAATGAATTAATTTTTTTTCCTTTTTAGTTTACGACCAAGGCGTAAGAATTAGTTTACTTTTAGCATAGAATTTTAAAGAAATTTAAGATGATTTGAAGTTAATTTTTTTCAAAAACACGATACTAAATTAAGAACATGGTTTTGAGAAAACCTAAAATATCAACATAACTCCTATTAATATCTTCCTCTATTTTTATTTATCAGTTTAAAAATCAAAATTATACTAAAAACAGTAGATTTAAAGAGAAGAGAAAGGAAAAGTTACAATTATGTTAATATGTATATTTTTGTTCATTTATTTTAACTGATGTTGTAATACTTTAAAAATATACGTAATTAATTAGTAAGAGAGGAACTGACATGTTCAAGAGAAAGTTATTTTATTTTCATATGGTAGATATTAATAATTAATTAATTTAATTTATCATCAATCTTCGTAAAAACAATAACTAAAAATAGTAATATAAGTTACATTTATCATTTTGCCGAAGTTATAAGCGTCCCCGACACAATAATATTCTTAATGTAATACCAAATTTTTGAAAATTTATATCTTAAAAATTATTTTTTTTTAAACATTCTATATTAATTAGATTAGTTATTCTTTCTAGGTCATAAAGTAATAAAGAAGCAATAGGTCAATTATTTTGTCAAGATTCATGAAGCAAAAGATATATGTAAATAAATAATAATAAAAATCAATCATTCATGCATTAGAAATGCATCAAAGTTATCATTTCCAAAATTTTATAAAACCAAATCTTTTACCATAAACATTACCTTTATTGGATTTTCAAACAAATATATAAACACACATAATATTGTGTTTTACTTAACATGCATCTTCCAATCATCGATCATCAAGGTATGTTTTGTAACATAAATCTAGTTTTTTTGTTCTTTTTACATTACAATTTACTTTCATTCACACATATAATTGTGTTTATTCTCTATGAAAACATCAGTTCCATATACAACTATGTTGTAAAAAATTATTTATAAAATACATCTTATATTTTCGAGAGAATTAGATACAATTAATGTTATTTAAATAATTTTTTTTTTGTATAAATATAACCAACGAAAATAAACCAATGTACAAACAAATAATCCATATCGTGTTAACAAAAATGAAATGTCATTAATCTGAAGATGCAACGTTTCTACTAGAAAAATGTATTATTTTCTGTATTTACTATAAGTACAGTAAGATATATTTGAATTTTCAGTTTTGCTAACCAAATTCATTAAAAAAATGGTATCATAATTGGTTACCATAATTTCTAGAAAATTTTCGAATATATTATGAGAAGGAGAACTTTGTGAATTGAAAAATTGAAACTTTTCATAACAAAAATTAAAGATGCATAAAATGATTAGGTAGAAAAAAATTCAACCGTATATTATATTTCGCTGAAAAATATGATCTGTCAATACTCTTTTCAATTTTAAAAGTTAAAATACCACAATTATAAAATCAGAAAAGAATAATATACCATTGTTATATCTTATTATTGATAGATGGTCATATCATTTATGCTGTCATCTCAATTCATCTTCTAATTCTCTCATATGAGTGTATTGATATATTGGGTTTGTTGTGACCTATATATAAATATTATAGTTATTATTTAAGAATAAATTATGTATAGATAATATAATAACTGTAATATATTGAATATGTGAAATTTTAAAGAGATTTTAGTTAATGAAATTATAACACTGGTACATAAAATTATACACAAATAATTACTATTACAATTTATTAAAAATATTTTAAACTTTTAGATTAAATAGAAACATTTAAATTAGATGTGTAAGGTAGTCATACAAATAAGATTTCAAGCTTTTGTGAATACCATTAATTTGCTTTTTGTGAGTTTATATAACGAGTTTAAATTTATATATGCTCAATTCTTTGGTGCTATTAGAGAAAACAACTTTGAAAAAATATTTTGTAGTTGAAATTAGTTCACCAGTTAAATCTACTTCATATACAACATATTTTTTGAGTTTAGAGTGAATAATTCACAATTTAAATCTTTTGGATATTCTTTCTCTGAGATTTTATTATGTTATATGCTATGAATAATGATATTTCATGATAAAAAAGGAATTTTAGAACCAAGAATCAAAGTGAATGAATTCGCATGAACAACATCGAATGCGATTTTTGTTAATTTATGATTCTATGTTAATAAATGAACCAAGAAAAATAATTATTGTTTCAAATTGATTCTATTTTTTTCAAATGACAAAGATTATATTTGATGATGTTCATGCGATACCGTTCACATTGGTTCTTGATTTCGAAGAAATTCTTTTTTAGCACAAACATCATTCACTATAATGTAAAGCATCGTAAAGTCTCAAGAGAAAAAGTATCCAAACGATTTCACTTGTGCATTAATCACTCCATAAAAAAATTGATGTATATGAGCTAACTCAAATCGCAGAGTGTTGTTTCAAAGTTATTTCTACATTAGCCTCAAAGATTTGAGCATATATCAGACAAAATCCTCAACAAAAATCTTTGATGAATAATGTTGGGAAATCTGTGAGATCTATCAAAAATGAATCGAGATCGATTGATATATTATTAAGATTAAATCTATTACAAAAATATCATAGATATATATTTATAAATATTTTAATTTAGAAACTTTTTCTGTATTTGCAAAGATATTATTTATATTTTTTTATTAAAATATATGAAATTTATATAATTTTTTTGCATATATGAATTAATGAAGTTGTACCATAATTTGATAAGAGTATAATAATAATTTAAACTATTAAATTTTATGTTTATTCTGATTCGTTTATCATAATATTAGAATTATGACCACGTACGCAAGACTTTGTTATGTTATTTTTTTTCTTGTTTTTGACCTATTCTAATTGAATTTTTTTATCAATCAGATACTTTTGATTTTTTTATCATAGAATCATATTTTATTATTTGAATTCTGTTTTATTTTAATGTTATTAATTATTTAAAATATTATTATTTAAAAAAAGCGCTATGTATGCTTTCAACATTTTTAACTAATCTCTAAAAGGTTTTTATTTAGTAAATTTTGTTATGAGAATAACTAAACTATGTCATTGAGTGTCAAAATGGTATTATATATCTATTTACAAAACTAGATGAATCATAATTATATTTTAAGAATATTAAAATAATTATAGATAATGATTATAATCTATTATTTCAATCTCCAATATATAATCCTCAAAATAAAATATTAGAATTTAAGCATTTAAACATAACGCAAAAAAAATAGCACTTTAATTTGAATAAAACTGAATAAAGATTTTGACTTGTTCATGTATTAATTAAAAAATGTTCAATGTTTTTACGGTAGGATCTCATATAAAAGAGACATAAAACTAGTATATATAAAAATATAAATTTTGAAATATATTTTTTTTATTTTATCTACTTATATATCTATATTTTTTATTATTGGTTTTTTATTATCTAAATTATTATCAAAAAAAATTTTTAAAAATTAATTCATTTTATTATATAGTTTTAATGGTTTTAATTTTTAAAATAGATAAGAGTTGTTTGATTTCTTGATCTAATTGGTAAATAAAAATTCATGTGCTTAAAATATAATAATTTAAAGTTTTCATAATACATAAAACTCTTGTGACACATGTCAAATTTCAGCTGTAACAAAAAATTATATGAGTTTTATGATTTATATTTATTTTTTTATAAATCTCGTATATATGTTTAGTAATATGACTTATTTTTTACTAAATATGTAAACAGATTTAAAAGTCAAATTATAAAAAAATTTATAAGTTATTGGAAATGATAACTTTAGCATTTCTAGTTTAAGTTATTTTTTTTAGTCAGACTAAATGTTATGATCTGACCAACAACTAAAAAACATAACATGGATTATGAAAATATATATCTTAAAATAGAAAGTCTTAATAGATGATTTGAAAATGGATGTTGAGTATTATATATTTATATGTTTAAAATTTCACTAAAAGATAATGTATTAAAAATATTATTTTACATTATTTTGATAAAATTGATTAAAAATATGCATGAAAAGAGTTGATTATGTACCATTCCCACATATATGATATTTTTAATCTTTTTTCCTGATTTGTTAAATTAATTAATTTTTTAGATTTTTAGTTTACACCAAAGTTAAATTAAATGACTTTTAGCATATATTTTAAAGAAATTTAAGATGATTTGAAGTTTTTTTTTAAAATCACGATACTACATTAAGAACATGGTTTTGAAAAACCTAAAATATCAACATAACTCCTATTAATATCTTCGTTATTTTTATTTATCAGTTTAAAAATCAAAATTTACTAAAATCAGTGTTTAAAAAGAAAAAATTAAGCTTCACAATTATGTTAATATTTATATTTTTATTCATTTATTTTAACTGATGTTGTAATACTTTTAAATATGTAATTAATTAAAAAAAAGGATGACATTTCAAGAGAAATTCTATTTTCATATGGTAGATATTAATAATTAATTAATTTAATTTATCATCAATTTCGTAAAAAATAACTAAAATAGTTATATAAGTTACATTTGTCATTTTGGGAAGTTATTAGTTTTACACAATAATATTCTTAATGTAAACCAAATTTTTTACAAAATTTATATCTTAAAATTAAATTTTAAACATTCTATATTAATTAGATTATTATTCTTTCTAGGTCATAAAGTAATATTTTCAAATAGGTCAATTATTTTGTCAAGATTCATGAATTTTTAAACATATATGTAAATAAATAACTTAATAAAATCAATCATTTCATGCATTAGAAATGCATCAAAGTTATCATTTCCAAAATTTTATAAAACCAAATCTTTTACCATAAATATTACCTTTATTGATTTTCAAACAAATATATAAACACACATAGTATTGTGTTTACTTAACATATATCATTAATTCCAATCATCGATCATCAAATGTTTTGTAATATAAATCTAGTTTTTTGTTCATTTACATTTAATTTTATTTCATTCACACATATTTTATTTAAAATTAGATTCATTGAATGAATCATACTGTTATCTATTTTAAAAAACTAAAAAAATAAAAAACTATATTATAAAAATAAATTCATTTAAAAACTTTTTTTTTTATTATTTAGATACAAAAAAATAAATTATAATAAATAATATATATGCTATAATATACTAATAAAAGCAAATAAATTTCAAAATAGATTATATTTTTATATAAAGTTTTATCTCATTATATGAAATTAAAAAACATTGAAATTTTATTAATACTGAAGAAGTCAAAATCTTTCTATTATTTGAGTATGGTAAAATAAAGTATATATTTTTTTTTTTCTCGTTTTTGTGTTTCCATCGGCTAATACTCTATTTTTATTTTAGGATTTACATATTGAAATTATAAAAAATAGTCTCATTATACTCATTATCTAAATTTTTTAAAGATTTTAAATATATTATGATTCATCTAGGATATATTATTAAGAAATATATAAATTTTGAAAAAAAATATATATATGGTAGTTATTCTATAATAAATAAAATTAATAGATTAGTAAAAATGTAAAGATATTTTGTTTTATAAATATAATTCCTCTTAAAATAATTATAACATCAATAAATAAAACAGAATTTAAATAATAAATATGAATTTATATGTAAAAAAAAATAAAAGTATCTGATTGTTCATGTATCAATTAATTAGAAGAGGTCAATATATCATAATTATTATTATTTATCATAACAAATTATTTTGATGAAATCTCAATACTTCATATTTATTAAACTGATTTTTTAGTAATCAAATATCCGTGAAATAAATTTATTTATTTAAAACAAATTATTATAACTTTATCAATATTAATATGAGTTATATATATTCTGAATATTCAAAAAATTTTAAATTTATATATTTTAATAAAAAAAATTAAATTTAATATCTTTTAAATTTCTTAAAAAGTTTTATTAAAATATTTATTATCTGTGATATTTTATTAATTATTTTAATAATCTCAAATCAAATTCGATTAAATTCATTAAAATTATGAATCATCAGATTTAAGCTTTTTTTAATTTGTTTTTGAGTTTAATTATTTATTTATATGCTCAAATGAGGCTATATAGAAAAAAATAACTTTGAAAAATATTTTGTTTAGTTAGTTCATAAATCTACTTCATATAAATATTTTTTGAGTTTATTGAATAATGCACAATTTAAATCTTTTGGATATTCTTTTCTTAGATATTTTATGTTATATGCTATGAATAATGATATTTTGATAAAGTTTTTCAAATCAAGAATCAAAGTGAATGAATTTCTTAAAATTTGAACAACATCGAATCATTTTTTTCAAGAATTAAATTTTTGGATTCTTTTTAATAAATGAACCAAAAAAAAATTCTTGAAAAAAATTGATTCTATTTTGTCAAATTTTAAAATTATATTTGATGATTTTGCGATTTCATTGGTTCTGATTTGAAGAAATCTTTTACAAACATATTCACTATATGGAAGCATATAACTATAGAAAAAGAATATCCAAAAGATTTCAATTTTGTGCATTAATCAACTCAAAAATATAAAATAATATGATGTATATGAGCTAACTAATAAAAACAAAATGTTGTTTCAAAGTTATTTTACATTAGCCTCAGTTTGAGCATATATAAAAATACTCAACAAAAATCTTTGATGAAAATTTAAATGAATTCAAAAATGAATTGAATCGATTGATATTTATTAACCTTAAATCTATTAAAAATATCACAGATATTTATCTACTAAATATTTTAATTTTAAAACTTTTTTATTTAAAAGATATTATTTATAATTTTATTAAAATATTATAATTTATATAATTTTTTATATAAATTTATGAATATTAACATATATTAAAATATAATAATTATCTAAACATAAAATTTTATGTTTATTAACTGATTATTTATCAGTTATATAAATTATGAACCCAATATTTGTTATGTTATTTTTTCTTGTTTTGACCTCTTCTAATTGAATTTTTTATCAATCAGATACTTTTGATTTTTTTTTCATAAATCATATTTATTATTTAATTCTGTTTTATTTTTTGATGTTATTAATTATTTTAAGATATTATTATTTATAAAACAAATTGATCTTTCACATTTTTAATCTCTAAAATTTATTTAGTAACTTTTGTTATAATAACTACCATCTATTATTTTTTAGTGTCAAAATGGTTTATATATTCAATTACAAAAGTAATGAATCATAATTATATTTTAAGAATATTAAAACAATTATAGATAATGAATTATAATCTATTTTTTAATTTCAATATGTAAATCCTAAAATAAAAATTAGAATATAAGCCGATGGAAACACAAAAAAAAAAAATACATTTTTGCATAGTAGAAAAGTGAAAAAGATTTTGACTTGTTCATGTATTAATTAAAAAGTTCAATGTTTTGTTTGTAAATTGATAAAACTAGTATATATAAAAATATAAATTTTGAAATTATTTGCTTTTCTAGTATTCTCTAGATATATAATATTATTTACAACATTTTTTTATTATCTAAATTTTAAAAAATAAAGTTATAAAACTCAATTTATTTTCATAATATAGTCTATTTTTTAAACTTTTTCAATAGATAACAGTTTTGATTCATCCAAAATCTTTAGTTGTTGGTAAATAAAATATAGTGTGCTTAAAAATAATAATTTAAAGCTTCTCATAATAAAACTCTTTTGACATATCAAATTTCATATTGGTAAGAATAAATTAAGTATATAGTTTTTCTTTTATTTTTCTCTATGTTTTTATTCTTTTCGTATATAGTTTAGTAAAACATATTTTTTACTAAATATATAAACAGATTTAAAAGTCAAATTATAAAAAAATTTTACTAAAGAAAAACTGTTTAGCATTTTCTAGTTTAAGTTAGATTTCATCAAAGACTAAATATATCTACAACTAAAAAACATAAATGGATTATGAAAATATATATCTTAAAATGTCTTAATAGATGATTTGAAAATTTTGAGTATTATATATTTTTGTTTAAAATTTCACTAAAAGCTAATGTTGTAAAAAATGTTGGTTTATTATTTTGATAAAACTGATTAAAATATGCATGAAAGTTGATTTTTTCTTAATTATTCATAATTTTAATCTTTTTTCCAAATGATTTGTTAAATGAATAATTTTTTTTACTTTTAGTTTTAAAACGTAAAATTAGTTTACTTTTATAGAATTTTAAAGAAATTTAAGATGATTTGAAGTTAATTTTTTCAAAAACACGATACTAAATTAAGAACATGGTTTGAAAATAAAAATATCAACATAACTCTATTAATATCTTGTCTATTTTAAACAGTTAAATATACTAAAACAGTTATTGGTTAATATATATTTATTTTAACTAAAATATATATAATTAATATAAAAGAGGAATACATGTTTTTATTTTAGGTTGGTCTTATTATATTTATCAAAATCTAAAAAACAATAACTAAAAATAATATATAAGTTTAATATGTCATTTTAAGTTATTAATTTTTAAAATTAACATTTTAATGTAATACAAATTTTTCGAAAATTTATATCTTAAAAAATTCTACATCAAAGTTATCAAAATTTTATAAACCAAATCATTGAAAACAAATATTTTACTAACATATATTGTGATTTTAAGAAACTAAATTAATCATAAAATCATATGTTTTTTGTAACATAAATCTAATTGATACATGAACAAGTCTGTATTTTAAGCTTTTTTTTAATTTCATAAACATTTTATTCAATTCAAATGCGAAAGTGCTATTTTTTGCTTTTGTTTCCATTGGCTTAAATTCTCTTTTATTTTGAGAATTACATATTGGGAGATTGGAAATAATAGATTATAATCATTATCTATAATCGTTTTATTATATTCTTAAAAATATAATTATGATTCTATATATTATATATATAATATATATATATGATTTTGACACTAAAACAATGCGTACTTGATAGTTTGGTAGTTATTGCATAACAAAATGTTATTAAATAAAAGCGTTTAGAGATTAGTTAAAAATGTGGAAAGCATATATAGCGCTTTTTGAAATAACAATATCCTAATTAATAACAACAACAAAAAAAGGAAAAGAAATTCAAATAATAAAAATATGATTCTATGATAAAAATCAAAAGTATCTAATTGATAGAAAATTCAATTAGAATAGGTCAAAAAAAAAGAAAATAAAGAATAGAACAAAGTCTTTGATCATAATTCTAATATTATGATAAACAAATCAGAATAACATAAAATTTTATAGTAAATTATAATTATACTCTTATCAAATTATGGTACAACATAGTTTATTACTTCATATATGCAAAACACATATATAAATTTCATATATTTTAATAAAAATATAAATAATATCTTTGCTAATAAAGAAAAGTTTCTAAATTAAGATATTGATAAATATCTACAATATTTTTTGCATAGATTTAATCTTAATAATATATCAATCGATCTCACATATTTTTTCAACATTATTCATCAGAGATTTTTGTTGAAGATTTGTCTTATATATGCTCAAATCTTTGAGGCTAATGTAGAAATAACTTTGAAACAACACTTTGCATTTGAGTTAGCTCATATACATCAAATTTTTATGGAGTGATTAATGCACAAGTGAAATCGTTTGGATACTTTTTCTCTGAGACTTTACGATGCTTTACACTATAGTGAATGATGTTTGTGCTAAAAAGAATTTCTTCAAATCAAGAACCAAAGTGAACATCGCATGAACATCATCAAATATAATCTTTGTCATTTGACAAAATAGAATCAATTTGAAAAAAACAATTATTTTCTTGGTTCATTTATTAACATAGAATCCTAAATTAATAAAAAATCATTCGATTCTGTTCATGCGAATTCATTCACTTTGATTCTTGGTTCTAAAAATCTTCTTTATCATGAAACATCATTATTCATAGCATATAACATAATAAAATCTCAGAGAAAGAATATCCAAAAGATTTAAATTGTGAATTATTCACTCTAAACTCAAAAGATATGTTGTATATGAAGTAAATTTAATTGGTGAAGTAATTTCAACTACAAAATATTTTTCAAAGTTGTTTTCTCTAATAGCACCAAAGAATTGAGCATATATAAATTTAAATTGCCACATAAACTCACAAAAAGCAAATTAATTGTATGCACAAAAGCTTGACAGTTTGTTTTATAACTAGTTTACACATATAATTTAAATATTTGTATTTAATCTAAATTTTAAAATATTTTTAACAAATTATAATAGAAATTATTTGTGTAAAATTTTATATACCAGTGTTATAATTTCATTAACTAAAATCTCTTTAAAATTTAACATACTTTATTATATTATCTATACATAATTTTATTCTTAAATAATAACTATAATATTTTATATAGGTCACAACAAACCTAATATATCAATACACTCATATGAGAAAATTAGAAGATGAATTGAGATGACAGCATAAATGATATGACCATCTATCAATAATAAGATATAACAATGATATTTTTTATGATTTTATAATTGTTGTATTTTAACTTTTAAAATAGAAAAGAGTATTGACAAATCATATTTTTCAGATAAAGATAATATATGGTTGAATTTTTTCTACCTAATCATTTTATACATCTTTAATTTTGTTATGACAAGTTTCAAATTTTCAATTCAAAAGTTCTCCTTCTCATAATATATTTGAAATTTGTTTAGAAATTATGGTAACCAATTATGATACCACTTTTTTATAAATTTGGTTAGCAAATTCAAATATATTTTACTGTACTTATAGTAAATACAGAGAATAATATATTTTTCTATTAGAAATGTTGCATCTTCAGATTAATGAGATTCCATTTTTGTTAATACGATATGAATTATTTGTTTGGAAATTGGTTTAATTTTGTTGGTTATATCTATACAAAAAAATTATTTAAATAATATAGTAAACACAATTATATGTGTGAATGAAAGTAAATTGTAAAAAAAGAACAAAAGAAACTAGATTTATATTACAAAACATACCTTGATGATCGATGATTGGAAGATGAATGTTAAGTAAACACAATACTATGTGTGTTTATATATTTGTTTGAAAATCCAATAAAGGTAATGTTTATGGTAAAAGATTTGGTTTTATAAAATTTTGGAAATGATAACTTTGATGCATTTCTAATGCATGAATGATTGATTTTATTATTATTTATTTACATATATCTTTTGATTCATGAATCTTGACAAAATAATTGACCTATTTTTCTTATTACTTTATGACCTAGAAAGAATAACCAATCTAATTAATATAGAATGTTTTCAAAAAAATTTAATTTTAAGATATAAATTTTCAAATTTGGTATTACATTAAGAATATTATTGTGTCGGGAAAGCTAATAACTTCCCAAAATGACAAATGTAACTTATATAACTATTTTTAGTTATTGTTTTTACGAATATTGATGATAAATTAAATTAATTAATTATTAATATCTACCATATGAAAATAGAATAACTTTCTCTTGAATATGTCATCCTCTCGTACTAATTAATTACATATATTTTCAAAGTATTACAACATCAGTTAAAATAAATGTATAAAAATATAAATATTAACATAATTGTAGCTTTTCTTTTCTCTCTTTAAACCCACTGTTTTTAGTATAATTTTGATTTTTAAACTGATAAATAAAAATAGAGAAGATATTAATAGGAGTTATGTTGATATTTTAGGTTTTCTCAAAACCATGTTCTTAATGTAGTATCGTGTTTTAAAAAATTAACTTCAAATCATCTTAAATTTCTTTAAAATTCTATGCTAAAAGTAAACTAATTCTTACGCCTTGGTCGTAACCTAAAAAGGGAAAAAAATAATTTATTTAACAAATCATTTGAAAAAAAAAGATTAAAGATGTCATATATGTGGATAACTAAGAACACAATTAACTCTTTTCATGCATATTTTTAATCAATTTTATCAAAATAATGTAAAACCACCATATTTTACAATATTATCTTTTAGTGAAATTTTAAAACATATAAATATATAATACTCAACATCCATTTTCAAATTATCTATTAGAACTTTCTTCCCAATAAATATATTTCCATAATCCATGTTGTATTTTTTAGTTGTTGGTCACGGATCCCACACTTAGTCTGATTAATAATCCTAAGTTAAACTAAAAAATACTAAAAAATTTCCAATAACTTAGTAAAATTTTTTTTTATAATTTTAGTTTTAAATCTGTTTACATATTTAGTAAAAAATAAGTCATATTACTAAAATATATACGAGAAAATATAAGAAAACATAGGAGAAAATTAAAAGAAAAAACTATATACCAATTAGATTTTGAGATTTCATCTATTTTTATTATAAAAATGAATTAATTTTTTAATTTAGATAATGAAAAGATAAATAATAATAAAATTATAGATATATAAGTAGATAACGAATAAAAAACAAATATATTTCAAAACTTATATTTTTTATATATACTAGTTTTAGGTTTCTTTTATATGAGATTCTACCGAAAAACATTGAACTTTTAATTGATACATGAACAAGTCAAAAGCTTTATTTCAGATTTATTCAAGATGCGGAAAGTGCTATTTTTTTGCGTTTGTGTTTCCATTGGCTTAAATTCTCTTTTATTTTGAGAATTACATATTGGGAGATTGGAAATAATAGATTATAATCATTATCTATAATCGTTTTTTATATTCTTAAAAATATAATTATGATTCTTATATATATATATATATATATATATATATATAATATGATTTTGACACTAAAACAATGCGTACTTGACATAGTTGGTAGTTATTGCATAACAAAATGTTATTAAATAAAACGTTTAGAGATTAGTTAAAAATGTGGAAAGCATATATAGCGCTTTTTGAAATAACAATATCCTAATTAATAACAACAACAAAAAAAGGAAAAGAGAATTCAAATAATAAAAAATATGATTCTATGATAAAAAAATCAAAAGTATCTAATTGATAGAAAAATTCAATTAGAATAGGTCAAAAAAAAGAAAATAAAGAATAGAACAAAGTCTTGGGTACGTGATCATAATTCTAATATTATGATAAACAAATCAGAATAACCATAAAATTTTATAGTAAAAATTATAATTATACTCTTATCAAATTATGGTACAACATAGTTTATTACTTCATATATGCAAAACACATATATAAATTTCATATATTTTAATAAAAAATATAAATAATATCTTTGCTAATAAAGAAAAAGTTTCTAAATTAAGATATTGATAAATATCTACAATATTTTTGCATAGATTTAATCTTAATAATATATCAATCGATCTCACATATTTTTCAACATTATTCATCAGAGATTTTTGTTGAAGATTTGGTCTTATATATGCTCAAATCTTTGAGGCTAATGTAGAAATAACTTTGAAACAACACTTTGCTATTTGAGTTAGCTCATTTACACCAAAAATTTTGTGGAGTGATTAATGCACAAGTGAAATCGTTTGGATACTTTTTCTCTGAAGACTTTACGATGCTTTACACTATAGTGAATGATGTTTGTGCTAAAAAAGAATTTCTTCGAAATCAAGAACCAAAGTGAACGGCATCGCATGAACATCCTCAAATATAATCTTTGTCATTTGACAAAAATAGAATCAATTTGAAAAAAACAATTATTTTTTTGGTTCATTTATTAACATAGAATCCTAAATTAATAAAAATCGCATTCGATTCTGTTCATGCGAATTCATTCACTTTGATTCTTGGTTCTTAAAAATCTTCTTTATCATGAAACATCATTATTCATAGCACATAACATAGTAAAATCTCAAAGAAAGAATATCCAAAAGATTTAACTTGTGAATTATTCACTCTAAACTCAAAAGATATGTTGTATATGAAGCAAATTTAATTGGTGAAGTAATTTCAACTACAAAGTATTGCTTCAAATTTGTTTTCTTTAATAGCACCAAAGAATTGAGCATATATAAATTTAAATTCGCTACATAAACTCACAAAAAGCAAATTAATTGTATGCACAAAAGCTTGACAGTTTGTTTTTATAACTAGTTTACACATATAATTTAAATATTTGTATTTAATCTAAATTTTTAAAATATTTTTAACAAATTATAATAGAAATTATTTGTGTAAAATTTTATATACCAGTGTTATAAATTCATTAACTAAAATCTCTTTAAAATTTAACATACTTTATTATATTATCTATACATAATTTTATTCTTAAATAAATAAATATAATATTTTTATATAGGTCACAACAAACCTAATATATCAATACACTCGTATGAGAAAATTAAAAGACGAATTGAGATGGCAGCATAGATGATATGACCTTCTATCAATAATAAGATATAACAATGATATTTTTTTATGATTTTATAATTGTTGTATTTTAACTTTTAAAATAGAAAAGAGTATTGACAAATCATATTTTTCAGATAAAGATAATATATGGTTGAATTTTTTTCTACCTACTCATTTTATACATCTTTAATTTTTGTTATGACAAGTTTCAAATTTTCAATTCAAAAAGTTCTCCTTCTCATAATATATTTGAAATTTGTTTAGAAATTATGGTAACCAATTATGATACCACTTTTTTATAAATTTGGTTAGCAAATTCCAAATATATTTTACTGTACTTATAGTAAATACAGAGAATAATATATTTTTCTATTAGAAATGTTGCATCTTCAGATTAATGAGATTCCATTTTTGTTAATACGATATGAATTATTTGTTTGGAAATTGGTTTAATTTTGTTGGTTATATCTATACAAAAAAAATTATTTAAATAATATAGTAAACACAATTATATGTGTGAATGAAAGTAAATGGCGATGTAAAATGAACAAAAGAAACTAGATTTATATTACAAAACATACCTTGATGATCGATGATTGGAAGATGAATGTTAAGTAAAACACAATACTATGTGTGTTTATATATTTGTTTGAAAATTCATTAAAGGTAATCTTTATGGTAAAAGATTTGGTTTTATAAAATTTTGGAAATGATAACTTTGATGCATTTCTAATGCATGAATGATTGATTTTTATTCTTATTTATTTACATATATGTTTTGATTCATGAATCTTGACAAAATAATTGACCTATTTTTTTCTTATTACTTTATGACCTAGAAAGAATAACCAATATAATTAATATAGAATGTTTTCAAAAAATTTAATTTTTAAGATATAAATTTTCGAAATTTTGGTATTACATTAAGAATATTATTGTGTCGGGAAAGCTAATAACTTCCCCAAAATGACAAATGTAACTTATATAACTATTTTTAGTTATTGTTTTTACGAATATTGATGATAAATTAAATTAATTAATTATTAATATCTACCATATGAAAATAGAATAACTTTCTCTTGAATATGTCATCCTCTCGTACTAATTAATTACATATATTTTCAAAGTATTACAACATCAGTTAAAATAAATGTATAAAAAATATAAATATTAACATAATTGTAGCTTTTCTTTTCTCTCTTTTTAAACCCACTGTTTTTAGTACAATTTTGATTTTTAAACTGATAAATAAAAATAGACGAAGATATTAATAGGAGTTATGTTGATATTTTAGGTTTTCTCAAAACCATGTTCTTAATGTAGTATCGTGTTTTTAAAAAAAATTAACTTCAAATCATCTTAAATTTCTTTAAAATTCTATGCTAAAAGTAACATAATTCTTACGCCTTGGTAGTAAACTAAAAAGGAAAAAAATTAATTCATTTAACAAATCATTTAAAAAACATTAAAAATATCATATATGTGGGTAACTAAACACATAATCAACTCTTTTCATGCATATTTTTAATCAATTTTATCAAAATAATGTAAAACCAAAATTTTTTTAATACATTATCTTTTAGTGAAATTTTAAAACATATACATATATAATACTCAACATCCATTTTCAAATCATCTGTTAAGACTTTCTTTCCGAGATATATATTTTCATAATCCATGTTATGTTTTTTAGTTGTTGGTCACTGATCCCACATTTAGTCTGACTAAAAAACATAACTTAAACTAGCAAATGCTAAAACATATCCAATAACTTAGTTAAATTTTTTTTATAATTTTAGTTTTAAATCAGTTTACATATTTAGTAAAAAAATAAGTCATATTACTAAAATATATACGAGAAAGTATAAGAAAAAATAAATAAATAAGCTATATACTCTTAATTTCTTGTTACCAGCTGAAATTTGACATGTGTCACAAGAGTTTTATGTATTATGAAAAACTTTAAATTATTATATTTTAAGCATATGAATTTTTATTTACCAATTAGATTTTGAAATTTCATCAAAAGACTCTTATCTATTTTAAAAACTTAAAACCATTAAAACTATATAATAAAATGAATTAATTTTTTAAAATTTTCTTTTTTGATAATAATTTAGATAATAAAAAGATAAATAAAATAAATATATATATAAGTAGATAACGAATAAAAAGGTAAATATATTTCAAAATTTATATTTTTTATATATACTAGTTTTATGTCTCTTTTATATGAGATCCTACCGAAAAACATTGAACTCTTAATTAACACATGAACAAGTCAAAATCTTTATTCCAGTTTTATTCAAGATGCGCAAAGTGCTATCTTTTTGCGTTTTTGTTTCCTTCAGCTTAAATTCTAATATTTTATTTTGAAGATTACATATTGGGAGATTGAAAATATAATAGATTATAATCATTATCTATAATTATTTTAATATTCTTAAAATATAATTATGATTCATCTAGTTTTTGTAAATAGATATATAATACGATTTTGATATTACACAATGCGATTTTGACATAGTTGATAGTTATTTCATAACAAAATATTACTAAATAAAACTTTTAGAGATTAGTTAAAAATGTTGAAAGCATACATAGCGCTTTTTTAAATAATAATATCTTAAAATAATTAATGACATTAAAAATAAAACAGAATTCAAATAATAAAAGTATGATTCTATGATACAAAAAAATTAAAAGTATATAACTGATAGAAAAATTCAATTAGAATAGGTCAAAATAAAGAAAAGAACAAAGTCTTGTGCACGTGGTCATAATTCTAATATTATGATAAACGAATCAGAATAACAATAAAATTTTATAGTAAAAATTATTATTATACTTTTATCAAGTTATGGTACAACATAGTTCATTACTTCATATATACAAAACACTTATATAAATTTTGTATATTTTAATATAAAATATAAATAATATCTTTGCAAATAAAAAAAAGTTTCTAAATTAAGATATTGATAGATATCTACGATATTTTTGTAATAGATTTAATCTTAATAATATATCAATCGATCTCGATTCAGTTTTGATAGATCTCACAGCTTTCCCAACATTATTCATCAGAGATTTTTATTGAGTATTTGGTCTCATATATGGTCAAATCTTTGAGGTTGATGTAGAAATAATTTTGAAACAACACTTTCCGGTGTGAGTTAGTTTATATACATCAAACTTTTTATGAAGTGATTAATGCACAAGTGAAATCGTTTGGATATTTTTTCTCTTAAAACTTTACGATGCTTTAAATTATAATGAATGATGTTTGTGATAAAAAAACAATTTCTTCGAAATCAAGAACTAAAGTGAACGGCAACGCATGAACATCCTCAAATATAATCTTTGTCATTTGAAAAAAATAGAATCAATTTGAAAATAGAATTATTTTTCTTGGTTCATTTATTAAAATAGAATCATAAATTAACAAAAATCACATTCGATGTTGTTCATGCAAATTCATTCACTTTGATTCTTGATTCTAAAAAAACTTTCTTATCATGAAACATCATTATTCATAACATATAACATAATAAAATCTCAGAGAAAGAATATCCAAAAGATTTAACTTGTGAATTATTCACTCTAAACTCAAAAGATATGTTGTATATGAAACAGATTTAACTTGTGAACTAATTTCAACAACAAACAATTGCTTCAAAGTTGTTTTCTTTAATAACACCAAAGAATTGAGCATGTATAAATTTAAACTCGCTACATAAACTCATAAAAATAAAATTAATTGTATGCACAAAAGCTTGAAAGCTTTTTTTATTTGTGTATTATGTTATATACACATCTAATTTAAATATTTGCATTTAATCTAAAATTTTAAAATATTTTTAACAAATTGTAATAGTAATTATTTGTGTATAATTTTATGTACCAGTGTTATAATTTTATTAACTAAAATCTCTTTAAAATTTCACATATTCAATATATTAAAATTATTATATTATCTATACATAATTTTATTCTTAAATAATAACTATAATATTTTTATATAGGTCACAACAAACCCAATATATCAATACACTCATATGAGAGAATTAGAAGACGAATTGAGATGGGAGCATTGATGATATGACCATCTATCAATAATAAGATATAACAGTGGTATTTTATTCTTTTTTGATTTTATAATTGTGTTATTTTAACTTTTAAAATTGAAAAGAATATTGACAAATATACGGTTGAATTTTCTTTTACCTAATCATTTTATGCATCTTTAATTTTTGTTATAACAAGTTTTAATTTTTCAATTCACAAAGTTCTCC
This sequence comes from Pugionium cornutum, assembly GCA_018901935.1. Taxonomy (NCBI): domain Eukaryota; kingdom Viridiplantae; phylum Streptophyta; class Magnoliopsida; order Brassicales; family Brassicaceae; genus Pugionium; species Pugionium cornutum. The sequence continues at coordinate 19,667,299 of CM032161.1, forward strand.
TTCTCATAATATATTCGAAATTTTCTAGAAATTATGGTAACCAATTAGGATACCATTTTTTATGAATTTGGTTAACAGAACTGAAAATTCAAATATATCTTACTGTACTTATAGTAAATAAAGAAAATAATACATTTTTCTAGTAGAAACGTTGTATATTCAGATTAATGACATTCCATTTTTGTTAACACGATATGGATTATTTGTTTGTAAATTGGTTTAATTTTGTTGGTTATATATATACAAAAAAATTATTTAAATAACATTAATTGTATCTAATTCTCTGAAAAATATAAGATGTATTTTTTAAATGATTTTTTACAACATGGTTGTATATGGACTAATGTTTTCATATATACTAAATACAATTATATGTGTGAATGAAAGTAAATGGCAATGTAAAAAGAATTAAAAAAAACTAAATTTATGTTACAAAACATAACTTGATGATCAATGATTGGAAGATTAATGTTAAGTAAAACACAATACTATGTGTGTTTATATATTTGTTTGAAAATTCATTAAAGATAATGTTTATGATAAAAGATTTGGTTTTCTACAATTTTCGAAATGATAATTTTGATGCATTTCTAATGCATGAATGACTGATTTTTATTCTTATTTATTTACATATATGTTTTGCTTCATGAATCTTGATAAAATAATTGACATATTGTTTTCTTATTACTTTATGACCTATAAAGAATAACTAATCTAATTAATATAGAATATTTTCAAAAAAAATTAATTTTTAAGATATAAATTTTTGAAAATTTGGTATTACATTAAGATATTATTGTGTCGTTGAAACTAATAACTTAGCCAAAATGACAAACGTAACTTATGTAACTATTTTTAGTTATTGTTTTTACGAAAATTGATGATAAATTAAATTAATTAATTATTAATATCTATCGAAAATAGAATAACTTTCTCTTGAACATGTCACTTCCTTTCGTACTAATTAATTACGTATATTTTCAAAGTATTAAAACATCAGTTAAAATAAATGAACAAAAATATTAACATAATTGTAACTTTTCCTTTTTCTTCTCTTTAAACCCACTGTTTTTAGTATAATTTTGATTTTTAAACTGATAAATAAAAATAGACAAGATATTAATATGAGTTATATTGATATTTTAGGTTTTCTCAAAACCATGTTCTTAATATAGTATCGTGTTTTAAAAAAATTGAACTTCAAATCATCTTAAAGTTCTTTAAAATTCTCTGATAAAAGTAAACTAATTCTTACGCATTGGTCGTAAACTAAAAACGAGAAAAAAATATCTCATTTAACAAACCATTTGAAAATAAACATTAAAAATATCATATGTGTGGATAACTAAGAACAATATCAACTCTTTTCATGCATATTTTTAATCAATTTATCAAAATAATGTAAAACCAATATTTTTTTAAAACATTATATTTTAGTGAAATTTTAAAACATATACATATATAATACTCAACATCCATTTTCAAATCATCTATTAAGATTTTCTCTCCGAGATATATATTTTTATAATTCATGTTGTGTTTTTTAGTTGTTGGTCACGGATCCCACATTTAGTCTGACTAAAAAACCTAACTTAAACTAGCAAATGCTAAAAAATTTCCAATAACTTAGTAATTTGTTTTTATAATTTTAGTTTTAAATCTGTTTACATATTTAGTAAAAAATAAATCATATTACTAAAATATATACGAGAAAGTATAAAAAAACATAGGAAAAAAATATAAAAAAATACTATTAATTTATTGTTACCAACTAAAATTTGACATGTGTCAAAAGAGTTTTATGTATTATGAAAAACTTTAAATTATTATATTTTAAGCACATGAGTTTTTATTTACCAATTAGATTCTGAGATACATCAAATCAAAAGACTCTTATATATTTTTAAAAAAATTAAAACCATTAAAACTATATTATAAAATAAATTAATTTTTTAAAATTTTCTTTTTTGATAATAATTTAGATAATAAAAAATAAACAATAACAAAAATATAGATATATTAGTAGATAACGAATAAAAAATAAATATATTTCAAAACTTATATTTTTTATATATACTAGTTTTAGATCTTTTTTATATGAGATATTATTAAAAAACATTGAACTCTTAATTAATATATGAACAAGTCAAAATCTTTATTCCAGTTTTATTCAAGATACAAAAAAATGATATATTTGTTTGCGTTTGTGTTTCCATCAGTTTAAATTCTAGTCTTTTATTTTGAGACAGAATATTTGAATCCGGTATGAGAGTGATGATGCTGATACTCATAATGATGACGACAACTGTGAACTACTGCTGTGGAATGTTGCGGTCAAGTTATTACTCAGCTGAGGAACACTTAAAGCTTGTTAGCAGAAGAGTTGGGAGCAGTGTCCGGCTGTATATTCCTAATTGTTATTTAACTTATTTGGTTTAGAATTAGATAGGTTTTTGGCATTATCTTTTGCTATCAGAGCATAAATTAGATGGATGAGATTAAGCATGGACAAATAATTTAAATCAAATTAATCAAACCAAAACAGTCAAAATCGAACAAAAAATAGATTTTGGTTAGTATTTGGTTATAAAAAATAACTGAACAGATATGATTTTAAAAAAATCATAGTTATTGATTATAAACCGAAAACCAAAATAATATCTGAACAAATCAAATTATTTTTAATTATTTTTTTATTAACTAAATTATTTTTGGTTATTTTAAATTATTTTTCGATTATTTTTTGTTAACCTAATTATTTTTGATTATTTCGATTTTTAAATTTAATAACCAAATTAACCAAAACCCAAAATAACCAATCGAAACCAAACTAAATATCCGAACCCGTTGATTTGTATATTAGCAGTTGATTTTGAGGATGTAATTGGACCGGTATTACCAGATTTTGGTATTTATGGGTTAATGTGACCACCTTCTAATACACATTGTCTTAAACCAATGAAATTGTTATAAATGCCAATCTAATCTCATCCAGAAAGAAAATTATAGTACTGATTTCAGATCTGTATTCTCTCTCTAACTAAGAGTCCAGGAAAAAAAGCACAGAGATTATTGATTCTTTCTCTCTTAGTATAGGAAGAAGAGTTTAAGAAGTTTGTCTGAGAGTTACCGGTACATTTATTGAAAGAAGCTTTAGTCATCTTCATCTTCATACTCGAGTTCATCGGAACTACCTCCTCCCATCACTGATAAGTAAATAACGACGGCTATAAACTGAGCAGCTAGAAAGAATCTTGCTCTTTTCTTGAATTTTTTCTCCTCTTCCGTCTTCTCTACCTTTGGTTTGCTCTTTGGCTTCGAACCTGAATAACAGATGAAATTCATTTGTTCCAGAGACTTATGCATATCCAATTTTGTCTCATAATAAAAAAAAAAACTGTTGAAGAAATGGAAGTTGTAATGATTGGATGTGTCTTTACCCTTTTTTGAAAATGAGGAAGGGAATGCGTGAAGTGGAGGCGAAGGAGATGAAGACGAGGCTTCCAGGAACTCCGACTTAAGTTTTTCAGCATATCTCACAAGATTACTATGTTCCAGAAGTTTGCACCGAAGCACTGATGTTTCCTGATCATGCATCATATAGAAAACTAATTCATCTAAACTGTTTTAAGGCTAACCAATTAAGTGAAAAGTATTTAAGCCAAAACTTTTAAAGCTGCTCACCGGCAATGCTTGGATTGTAAAAAGAATGTGTGAGAGAAAGAAAGCATCCAAACTCGATGGCCTGCAGGAAGAGAATAAGAGAAACATTGTCAATCTTTTATAGAAATAGCTAAAGAGAAAGAATCCAGTTTCGTCAATGTGATTGCAGTACCTGTCTTGAAAGAGAAACTTCTGCTCGCCTAATCTTGTTGACAAAGCTTCATATGCCTCACTTGCCCTCTTGTATATCTGTTTATTTAAGACCTTGAACTTCAGTAAACTAGTTCAAATATTTACAAATATAAACCTTATTGATTAACAACAAAGGATATATCCACAGAAACAACAAAACGTAAGAGAAGCCACCTGTTTTTCTCTTTGCTCTGCGTTTTCTTTGCTGATTCCTAAACGGTTCTTGGCCATATATTTCATCTTGTAAAACAGGACCTTGCCGATCACCCAAGGAAGATCTGAATAGTAGATTTTTGACGTAGATATTCCCTCGGTACCAACCCATATTTCATAGGTAAGGGCTTCTTCCAGCCAAGAAACAATAAGAGCTTTCAACGGTAAATAATCCGGAAGAGACTGGAGATGAGAGTCTAGATTTACAATCCCATCTTTCTTCAGTTTTTCAATTACCCCTCCATCTTCATTGTTATATGCAACATATGTATCAATTTCACAGTACGGCAGTTCATCTATATAAAACCAACAACAAAACAAATGATAAACATAGTCAATACAAAAGCTTAAAATATCTAAATGCACAAATCTGCAGAGAAAATGATACTCAACATCTCTAGCGTTAGATGCGTATACAAAAATTCTGGAGATATTGTTCAACATTACACAGAATTTCTGGAAATATATAGTTCAAAATCTGAATCAAACGACTCATTCCTCCTGAATAAGTATCAAATTCTCATATACAAACATCGGATCAAAATACCATTATTCTCTTTAAATTTAAACAAGATTTAACAAGTAAATGAGGATTTCAACCAAATCCACAAGAAGAATCTATGAACCCTTCAGAATCCTTAAAAAAAATTTCAAACAGCAGTTACTATACCAACGAGCAAGAGCTTAATGGTACGACTTTCGAATCCATAAACTTTAGGCTTCGAATCTCAAATCAAGCTGATAGAATTACACTTCCAACACAGATATCACACAACAAATAATTATTCCAAAAAAACAAGCACTGAAAAACACATCACTTATTCCTTAAAAAATACCTGAATCAGGGAAGGTCGAATTGAAAACCAGTTCAAAAGGAAGCTGGGCTAATTTCAAGTATATGTAAACAGGAAGGCAATTAGGGCAGGCTGTTGGGAGATCGAAGCAAGGCTTCCTTGCGACCAATGTGAAATTTGGTCTCTCTTGATCGCCGTCCATTATCGTCCGAGTGCTACGGATACTTCAGAGAAGAAGAGGAAGAAGAAAATGCTCAAGAAGATCCAGTCGGGTCCAGTTTCGGATCCAGATTGGTCGGTTGGATTTAAATTAGGGTTTATTAATAAACCATCTGATTTGGGCTTTAAATGGCCGATGGAATGCCCAATAAACACAATAACGATTACTGCCGAATTATGTTAATTCTGGTAGGCTTATTCAAATGAATAATTTTTTTAATAAAATTCAAATCCAGCTACAATTCCATTTTATTTAATTAATGATTTTATTTAAGTAATGTTTACATTTAAAATCTTAAGTTACACCTATCTTATAAAAGTGTGGACATGGTTTGGTATGTAGATTGTGTTTCATATTTCTGGAAACTCTTATTAAAATCCTAATAGGTGTTAAAAATAATAATTTTTTTAAAAATGATTAAATATATAATTTTTGGTATTTTTAACACATCAAAAAATATTATCTTATGACTTTATAAATTTTCTATAAAAAAGTATTGACAATTCATATTTTCAGAAAAATGTAATATACGGTTGAATTTTTTTCAATCTAATCATTTTATACATCTTTAATTTTTGTTATGTCAGGTTTTAAATTTTCGGTTCACAAAATTCTCCTTCTCAAAATATATTTGAAAATTTTCTAGAAATTATGGTATATAAAACCAATTATGATACAATTTGTTTTTGCTTTTATGAAATATGGTAGTAAAACTGAAAATTTCAAATTATATTTTAATATACATATAGTAAAACGGTGAATAATATTTTTTGTCTAGTAGAAGCATAGCATTTTTAGATTAATGACATTGATCATAAATAAATTATTGAAAATAAAATAACAAATATTAAATAATTAATTATATTTTATATATAGTAAATAAAATTATATATGTGAATAAAAGTAAATAGCAATGCAAAAAAGAACAAAAAAAATATAAAAAACAAACAGAATATATTTTGAATCAATGTTTTATTAAAATTAAGTAAATTTTTAAACATATAGAAAATCTAATATAATAAGAGAAGATATTAATAGGAGTTATATTTATATTTTAGGATTTCTCAAAACTATGTTCTTAATATGATATGTTTTTATAAAAAAATTAACTTCAAAACATCTTAAACTACTTTAAGATTATATGTTATAATTAAACTAATTCTTATGCTTTGGTCGTAAACTAAAACGAAAATAAAAATTTGAAGATTCGTTTAAAAAATATTTTGAAAGAGAAAACAAAACATTTTTTTAAAGTCATATATTGTATAGCTTTTTATTTCTTTTCTTTTTTTGTAGTTATAGGCATCACATCTTCTATAATATATAAAAGAAATATTACAACCATTAGTCTTATTCAAATGAATATTTTTAATAAAACTAAAATCACTACAATTCCATATTATTCAATTAAACATTTTAATTTTTTCTTAAATTTAGTATTATAAATCTTATATTGGTTAAGATGTTTAAAAAATATTTAAATTCTAGTAGTAATCAATTAAAGTTTCAAATATTTCATTAAAATCTAGTGTTATTCAATTTTTTTTACTAATTACATTTCTTTGTTTTTGCAACCATGAATTAAACTTCTTAATATAATATTAAGGGGATGAAAACATTAAAAAATAATCATTTGGTTGGACTGAATTTAATCTATCCAAAAATTCTAACAGATTTCTTATGAAAATTAATTTCTGACGAACTAGAGACTACGACAAAAATCTATCGAAAAGAAATGTTTTCAACGGATTTTCTAAGGATTTTTCCATTAGAAATCAAACATTTTCTTGTAGTAAAATAAATTTGAGGGTTTCAATAAAAAAAATGTTATGATTAATCCATTAACATAGAATTCATAACACATACAATAATACCATGCATGTATAAATGCTTGTAAAGCAAAGACTACAACTGAAATTTAGATAATAACTGTCATGCTAGGTTGTATCGCGTTGGCATCGATGAATTTTGGAACAGCCACGGGTATATCTATTGGCGGGGGTGCGGTTTTTAGGGTCAGAACCTGGAGGATAGCATCCTGGAGGTGGATTGGGTCGTGAGCATTGGTTAATCACACCATAATCTAGGTGTTTCTGACCTTCTACTGATTCCGCTATCACAAAAAAACAAATAACCACTAGCAACAATATCTTCATATTTTCAACAATTCTCTCGATATATTATTGTTAATAATTTTTTCTTTATGTTCTGAAAATGAAGAACCATAGAATATATATATATATATAGGGATATATAGTTAACTAGTTTCATTTTAAAATTGGAAGATGGTGAAGATTTTATGTTTTTTAGTAAACTATTTCAACTAATTAAAGGCAACAATTAATCAAGGAAAAATATACAACAATATGTTCTTTTAAAGAATAATATCATAAAATAAATAACAATCTCAAAGAATAAAATATAATTTAACTAATAAAAGAAAAAGCTTGATTGTATAATAAAAAATCATAGATATCTAATTGATAGAAAAATTCAATTAAAATACATCAAAGTTTGTACGTGGCAAGAAAAAAATAAAGGAGTGAACACAGTTTTACGTACGTGGCAATAATTCTAATATTATGATAAACTTATGAGAATAAAAACATAAAATTTTATAGCAAAAATTATTATATCTTATCAAATTATGATATAATATAGTACATTATTTTATATATGCAAAGCACTTATCTAAATTTCTTATATTTAAATAAAAATAAATGTAAATAATATATTTGCAAATAAATAAATAGTTTTTAATTAAGATATTGATAAATATCTACAAAATTTGTAATAGATTTCGATATTGATTATATATCAATCGATTGCTATTCAGTTTTCATAGATCTCCCAACATTCGTTTTATATATGTTTTTTAAAAAAATTTGGTCTTGTATACGTTCAAATCTTTGAGATCGATGTATAAATAGCTTTGAAACAACACTTTATGGTTGGAGTTAGTTCATATACACCAAACTTTTTTGTGGAGTGATTAATGCAAGTCAAACAATTTGGTTAGTGTTCTCTTAAGACTTTATGATGCCATACAATATAGTGAATGATGTTCTTGCTAAAAAACATTCTTCGAAATCAAGAAATAAAGTGAACGGGTCACATGAACATTTATAACATATTCATAGAATCAAGTAAAAAAAGAAAACAAAAACAATATTTTTCTTGGTTCATTCATTAACATAGATCCTAAATTAACTCTTATTCGATGTTGTTCATGGGAATTCACTCACTTTGATTCTTGATTCTAAAAACTCGTCGTCATTAAGAAAAATCATCATGCATACCATATAACATCATAAAATCTTTAAAAAATAATATCCAAAAGATTTAACTTGTAATTTATTCACTCTAAACTCAAAAAATATGTTGTCTATGAAGTAAATTTAACTAGTGAACTAGTTTCAACTACAAAGTATTGCTAAAAGTTTGTTTTCTTTAATAGCACCAAATAATTGTCTACATAAACTCACCAAAAGAAAGCAAATTAGTTGTCGCTATATTCTTCTATTTTCTCGTATTATTTCAACTAGAATATTACCTGTACTATGCACAGATTAAAATTAATTTTTAAATTTTTTTATTATTTGAATGAAAAAATTATAAATATATTTTAATTTAAAATATTATATATATTATAAAAGAATGATATTACTATTATGATATATTATTCAAATAATATTACATTATTTTATTTTTATTTTTACGATACGTTAATCAAAATACATTTATAAAAATTTTAATAAAATATTTGAAACATGTTTTAAATTAAATTAAAAAAATAAGTAGTTTTAATTAATTTTGTTATGTTATAGAGTCTACTTATATATAGAGTAGTCATACTAAAACATAATTATTAGTTATTCAAATTTAATATTACAAATAAATGATATAATATAAAATTTTATTTGTAAATATATTGATTGTTTGGAAACAAAAAAAAATTGAATGATATAATTTTTATATGATTTATAATTTAGATATACCGACTATATTATTACACAATATATATATATATATATATATTTCTATAAAACAATTATTACTACAATATATTGAATTTAATTATTGAGTTAAAAAGTAAATTTGCATATAATATAAAAATAGAATTAAATAGTGTTAATGAAGTTTCTATATCTATAAAAATTCGATATATTTACTTTTCTTATATATATGTACAATAATTAATTATTTATGTAAAAAAACAATTTTATATTTTTAAAATTGGCGAGTAATTAAATGTGTAATTTATTAACTCAAAATTTCCTAATTTTTGAATCTTCGTATATTTGAAAATTAAATAGCATTTGAAAACTCATTAAATTCTATAATTAAGTTATCTGATTAAGATGTTTAGATAATAAAATAAATAATTTATATTTAAAATTAAATTAATTAGTAAAATTGTTGAGAGTGAATATGGTGATGACACGTAAGCAATTTTCACTCGCAATGCTTCTCCTTTAATATATAGTAGATGTTTCATGTCTAATTTAGACTAAAAAAATTTTAGCAAAACATAATTAATATTTTTTAAAAATTTTATGAAAATATTTTAAGTGGTTTTACAAAATTATTTGAAGGCAATATTTGAAAAATGTTTAAGCCTCCAAATATTTCGGATTAGCCCGACTAAAATTCAAGATGATTTAGGCTGCGATTTTCTTAATTAGGAATAAGGCAAGATGTGTTTTGGATTTTGAAATTATTATTAATTTTATAGGCCTATTGTTAATGAAGAGATGATTTGATCTAGTATTAATAATTTGCATTTCCTGTTTTTTTGTCAAATTCCTAATATATTATTTGAAAAACTTTTTAACAAAGTAAATTTAATTTTATGTGTTAATAACAAAATATCATGATGATGTGTCAACACCACAGCGACTTTCAGATTGAATATATAAAAAGGTTTAAGTTATTAAAATAATTACAATGCATGCCACTAATATTAATTTGGTTAAAGAATCAATATATTTTATTCAGCTAACCAAAAATACTATTACATTTGCTATAACAATAATTTTTATTTCTTAAAATTTTTTATTCGTCAATTAAAAATTAATTTCAAATAAATATAAATAGATTTAAGTTACTAGCGTAATTATAATTATTCTACTGCTATTAATTTAGTTACAAAATCAGTATATTTTATTATAATAACCAAAAATTACTACTAAATTCCAAAAAAAAAATATTTTCTTTTAATCATATATAAAAAATTATAAATTCAAATTATATCTCATTAATTGCATATAAATTTTCTAAATTTAAAAAAATCTAAATATATTATTTATACGATTACTATATTTATTTTAATTATATACTCACTAATCTCATTATTTATGATGAATTCGAAAATTGTCATAATCTAATATTTATAATTATCATAAATTTATTAGATATAAAAAATATAATAACAGTAGTTTGAAATATTGAGATCTTAGATACAAAATAATATATTAGATTTTAAATATAGATATTACTAGATTTATACTCACGCTATTATTTTTGTTTGCTTAATTTACATATACAAAAGTTATTATTAAAATAATTTAAATAAAAATTAAAATTATATAAATATTTAATTTATATTTAGTTTTAAAAATATTATATAATTTGTTAATATTTTTTCTCACGAAAGCGGTGGATATAAATCTAATTGATATTTATTGGGCTATATTTTTGTTCGGAGGTGCATTTTTGACAAAACTGGCTATATTATTAGGGTTTTGGATGTCTACACAAAAGTTTTCAATAAACGGAGATCCCATGCAATCTTGTTTTGTTGACTAGGTTGCACATCTAATTTAAATAATAAAAATTTAACATATTAATTTTTTTTGTGCATAGCATTATCCTAATTTATCTATAAATATATATTATAATTGAAAAAATCTAAAATTATTCAATTATTTAAGTAAAAGGTATATTATGCTTCTTTGAAAAAATTATTTTCATCATATATTTATGATATCTCATCATAAATGGAGTGATTTTCAACTAATGGTAACATTGAAAACATATATTTTGAGATATTGACATGAAATCATAAATCATGATTTCCTAAAATCTCTTTCTATTGACGAACTAGTGTTATTTTAGTTTTACGAATAAGTTTACAAACTAGTTAACATGAAGGAATTCTTCATTGATTTGATTTCGTGTTGTGTGAGCGTAGATTGTGGAATTGTGGCCTTGATTTCAAATGCGAATGGTATAATCCAACAATACCATTCAGATTATAAATATTTATAGTGTGTTATTTATTGATCATATAAATTAGTATAATTAATCCAAATTCATAAAAAGTCATATCAAATGGATATGCAATTCAACTTCATCTTCCATCATATATATTTCATGGAGAGACATCATATTATTTCATTTTTTGTCAAACAAAAAGATATAAAAATTGGTTAAAATGACATGTTTACGTTTATACGATACATTTTGGAAGCAGAAAAAAACAAAACAAATGCAATCAGTATAAAACAAACATAACGATTAGTCGACATGTGGTATTCTCAGAAAATCGATTTCTTTTTTGTGATATGTACTTACATCTTCAACAAACTGAGCAAACTCCCCTATTAACTGTCTGGTATAAGAGTTTTGCCCCATCAGTCTCCTCAAGTGATGAGCTAAATACTTCAGAACATCTTCACAGAACTAGACAACACATCATCCAACCGTCTGACAGTAATCTTGCTCCAACAGCTGAATCTGCAAACTCTGTTTCAGCAGTAGAACCTGCAGAACCAATGCAAGTACTGCCTCTTACTCGAGTAACACCAGATGCTTCAGACTCAGACCCTGATGACTCACCTGTGTTGAATGAGAGGTGTACTGAGTGTACAGCAAGCACAGATCTTGATCCTATTGGCCTTGAAGAATCCAGATTAGAAAGCTACAATGCAGGAAGAAAACTCAAACTGTCATGAAACTAAAACGTGGAGTCTAGTTCCTGCTGAACCAGATATGCACATTCTTGGTTGTAAATGGGTGTTTCGAACTAAGCTACATGCTGATGGATCTCTAAACAAACTGAAGGCACGCTTAGTAGCTCAAGGATTTAAACAAGAGGAGGACATATATTATTTAGAAACCTACAGACCAGTGGTAAGGACAGCCACAGTAATAATTGTTTTACACATTACTACAATTAAGCAGTGGGATATTCGATAACTAGATGTTCAAAACGCTTTCCTCCATGGAGATTTGAGTGAAAGAGTGTTTATGACACAACCGGCAGGTTTCATTGATCCTCTCAAACCAAATCATGTTTGTAAACTACATAAGTCCTTTTATGGATTAAAGCAATTTCTAAGGGCGTGGTTTGATAAATTCAGTTCCTTTCTCTTGGAATTTGGGTTCATTTGTAGCAAGTTTGATTCTTCCCTATTCGTTTACACAACATCAAGTGACATTATTCTGTTGCTCTTGTATGTAAACGACATGGTTTTAACAAGCAATAATCCTTCTGCTCTAGAAAATCTATTGATTCATCTCCATAGTAATTTCAAGATGAAGGACCTTGACAACTATCTTATTTTCTGGGTATACAAGCACAGTTTCAACCACAAGGCTTGTTTCTGTCTCAGCAAAAATACGCTGAAGATTTGCTTGTTGTTTCTTCAATGACAAACTGCTCTACAGTGTCAATTCCACTCCCTTTACAGCCTGATAAAGCTCCAAATCAGGAAGAATTGTTTGAGAATCAGACATATTTTAGGAGTCTAGCTGGGAAACTTCAGTACCTCACCATCACTCGTCCAGATATTCAACACTCCGTCAATTATGTGTGCCAAAAAATGCACTCACCTATTGTGTCTGATTTTCTTCTGCTCAAGAGAATCAAAAGGTATATTAAGGGAACTATTACAATGGGTATTTCTTTTAATCGCAACACAAACTGCATACTTCGAGCATATAGTGATGCAGATTGGGCTGGTTGCAAAGTCACAAGAAGATCAGTACGAGGTTAGTGCACATTCTTGGGAAGTAACATCATCTCATGGTCCTCGAAGAAACATCCTACAGTTTCTAAAAGCTCAACAGAGGCTAAATACAGAACGATGTCAGAAACAACTTCAGAGATTAAGTGGCTCAGTTCAGTGTTGAAAGACATCTGCATTCCACTTCCTCACACACCATAATTATATTGCGACAATCTCTCCTCTGTTTTTCTTACAACAAATCTAGCTTTCCATTCAATAACTAAGCATTTTAATATCGATCATCATTATGTAAGGGAAAGAGTGGCATTGGGCTCGCTTATAGTGAAGCATATTCCGACATCTCTTCACTTGGCAGATATCTTTACAAAGCATCTTCCTTTAGAAATTATGGTATATAAAACCAATTATGATACAATTTGGTTTTGCTTTTATGAAATATGGTAGTAAAACTGAAAATTTCAAATTATATTTTAATATACATATAGTAAAACGGTGAATAATACTTTTTGTCTAGTAGAAGCGTAGCATTTTTAGATTAATGACATTCTATTTTTGTTGACAGCATACGACAACACGATGTAAACCATCTTTTCGTAAATTGGTTTATTTTTGGTTGATTATATCTATAAAAGATTGTCATTTAAATAAATTAATTGTATCTAATTCTTTAAAAAATATAAGTTATATTTTATAAATGATTTTCTATAATATGGTTATATATGGAATTGATGTTTTATATATAGTAAATAAAATTATATATGTGAATAAAAGTAAATAGCAATGCAAAAAAGAACAAAGAAAAATAGATTTATGTTACAGAATATATTTTGATGATCAATGATTTGAAATTATTGAACACCAATTAAAAATTAAGTAAATTTTTAAACATATAGAAAATCTAATATAATAAGAGAAGATATTAATAGGAGTTATATTTATATTTTAGGTTTTCTCAAAAATTATGTTCTTAATATGATACGTTTTTATAAAAAATTTAACTTCAAAACATCTTAAACTACTTTGATTATATGTTATAATTAAACTAATTCTTATGCTTTGGTCGTAAACTAAAACGAAAATAAAAATTTGAAGATTCGTTTAAAAAAATATTTTGAAAGAGAAAACAAAACATTTTTTTAAAGTCATATATTGTATAGCTTTTTATTTCTTTTCTTTTTTTGTAGTTATAGGCATCACATCTTCTATAATATATAAAAGAAATATTACAACCATTAGAATACTTGTTGTTAATTCTGGTAGTCTTATTCAAATGAATATTTTTAATAAAACTAAAATCACTACAATTCCATATTATTCAATTAAACATTTTAATTTTTTCTTAAATTTAGTATTATAAATCTTATATTGGTTAAGATGTTTAAAAAATATTTAAATTCTAGTAGTAATCAATTAAAGTTTCAAATATTTCATTAAAATCTAGTGTTATTCAATTTTTTTTACTAATTACATTTCTTTGTTTTTGCAACCATGAATTAAACTTCTTAATATAATATTAAGGGGATGAAAACATTAAAAAATAATCATTTGGTTGGACTGAATTTAATCTATCCAAAAATTCTAACAGATTTCTTATGAAAATTAATTTCTGACGAACTAGAGACTACGACAAAAATCTATCGAAAAGAAATGTTTTCAACGGATTTTCTAAGGATTTTTCCATTAGAAATCAAACATTTTCTTGTAGTAAAATAAATTTGAGGGTTTCAATAAAAAAAATGTTATGATTAATCCATTAACATAGAATTCATAACACATACAATAATACCATGCATGTATAAATGCTTGTAAAGCAAAGACTACGACTGAAATTTAGATAATAACTGTCATGCTAGGTTGTATCGCGTTGGCATCGATGAATTTTGGAACAGCCACGGGTATATCTATTGGCGGGGGTGCGGTTTTTAGGGTCAGAACCTGGAGGATAGCATCCTGGAGGTGGATTGGGTCGTGAGCATTGGTTAATCACACCATAATCTAGGTGTTTCTGACCTTCTACTGATTCCGCTATCACAAAAAAACAAATAACCACTAGCAACAATATCTTCATATTTTCAACAATTCTCTCGATATATTATTGTTAATAATTTTTTCTTTATGTTCTGAAAATGAAGAACCATAGAATATATATATAGGGATATATAGTTAACTAGTTTCATTTTAAAATTGGAAGATGGTGAAGATTTTATGTTTTTTAGTAAACTATTTCAACTAATTAAAGGCAACAATTAATCAAGAAAAAATATACAACAATATGTTCTTTTAAAGAATAATATCATAAAATAAATAACAATCTCAAAGAATAAAATATAATTTAACTAATAAAAGAAAAAGCTTGATTGTATAATAAAAAATCATAGATATCTAATTGATAGAAAAATTCAATTAAAATACATCAAAGTTTGTACGTGGCAAGAAAAAAATAAAGGAGTGAACACAGTTTTACGTACGTGGCAATAATTCTAATATTATGATAAACTTATGAGAATAAAAACATAAAATTTTATAGCAAAAATTATTATATCTTATCAAATTATGATATAATATAGTACATTATTTTATATATGCAAAGCACTTATCTAAATTTCTTATATTTAAATAAAAATAAATGTAAATAATATATTTGCAAATAAATAAATAGTTTTTAATTAAGATATTGATAAATATCTACAAAATTTGTAATAGATTTCGATATTGATTATATATCAATCGATTGCTATTCAGTTTTCATAGATCTCCCAACATTCGTTTTATATATGTTTTTTAAAAAAATTTGGTCTTGTATACGTTCAAATCTTTGAGATCGATGTATAAATAGCTTTGAAACAACACTTTATGGTTGGAGTTAGTTCATATACACCAAACTTTTTTGTGGAGTGATTAATGCAAGTCAAACAATTTGGTTAGTGTTCTCTTAAGACTTTATGATGCCATACAATATAGTGAATGATGTTCTTGCTAAAAAACATTCTTCGAAATCAAGAAATAAAGTGAACGGGTCACATGAACATTTATAACATATTCATAGAATCAAGTAAAAAAAGAAAACAAAAACAATATTTTTCTTGGTTCATTCATTAACATAGATCCTAAATTAACTCTTATTCGATGTTGTTCATGGGAATTCACTCACTTTGATTCTTGATTCTAAAAACTCGTCGTCATTAAGAAAAATCATCATGCATACCATATAACATCATAAAATCTTTAAAAAATAATATCCAAAAGATTTAACTTGTAATTTATTCACTCTAAACTCAAAAAATATGTTGTCTATGAAGTAAATTTAACTAGTGAACTAGTTTCAACTACAAAGTATTGCTAAAAGTTTGTTTTCTTTAATAGCACCAAATAATTGTCTACATAAACTCACCAAAAGAAAGCAAATTAGTTGTCGCTACATTCTTCCATTTTCTCGTATTATTTCAACTAGAATATTACATGTACTATGCACAGATTAAAATTAATTTTTAAATTTTTTTATTATTTGAATGAAAAATTATAAATATATTTTAATTTAAAATATTATATATATTATAAAAGAATAATATTACTATTATGATATATTATTCAAATAATATTACATTATTTTATATTTGTTTTTGCGATACGTTAATCAAAAATATATTTATAAATTTTTTAATAAAATATTTGAAACATGTTTTAAATTAAATTAATAAAATTAGTAGTTTTAGTTAATTTTGTTATGTTATAGAATCTACTTATGTATAGAGTAGTCATTCAAATTTAATATTACAAATAAATTATATAATATAAAATTTTATTTGTAAATATATTGATTGTTTGGAAACAAAAAAAAATTGAGTGATATAATTTCTATATGATTTGTAATTTAGATATACCGACTATATTATTACACAATATATATATATATATAATTATATAAAATAATTATTACTACAATATATTGAATTTAATTATTGAGTTAAAAAGTAAATTTGCATATAATATAAAAATAGAATTAAATAGTGTTAATGAAGTTTATATATCTATAAAAATTCGACATATTTACTTTCTTTATATATATGTATAATAATTAATTATTTATGTAAAAAACAATTTTATATTTTTAAAATTGGCGAGTAATTAAATGTGTAATTTACTAACTCAAAATTTCCTAATTTTTGAATCTTCGTATATTTGAAAATTAAATAGCATTTGAAAACCCATTAAATTCTATAATTAAGTTATCTGATTAAGATGTTTAGATAATAAAATAAATAATTTATATTTAAAATTAAATTAATTAGTAAAATTGTTGAGAGTGAATATGGTGATGACACGTAAGCAATTTTCACTCGCAATGCTTCTCCTTTAATATATAGTAGATGTTTCATGTCTAATTTAGACTAAAAAAATTTTAGCAAAACATAATTAATATTTTTTAAAAATTTTATTTAAGTGGTTTTACAAAATTATTTGAAGGCAATATTTGAAAAATGTTTAAGCCTCCAAATATTTCGGATTAGCCCGACTAAAATTCAAGATGATTTAGGCTGCGATTTTCTTAATTAGGAATAAGGCAAGATGTGTTTTGGATTTTGAAATTATTATTAATTTTATAGGCCTATTGTTAATGAAGAGATGATTTGATCTAGTATTAATAATTTGCATTTCCTGTTTTTTTGTCAAATTCCTAATATATTATTTGAAAAACTTTTTAACAAAGTAAATTTAATTTTATGTGTTAATAACAAAAATATCATGATGATGTGTCAACACCACAACGACTTTCAGATTGAATATATAAAAAGGTTTAAGTTATTAAAATAATTACAATGCATGTCACTGATATTAATTTGGTTAAAGAATCAATATATTTTATTCAGCTAACCAAAAATACTATTACATTTGCTATAACAATAATTTTTATTTCTTAAAATTTTTTATACGTCAATTAAAAAATAAATTCAAATAAATATAAATAGATTTAAGTTACTAGCGTAATTATAATTATTCTACTGCTATTAATTTAGTTACAAAATCAGTATATTTTATTATAATAACCAAAAATTACTACTAAATTCCAAAAAAATATATTTTCTTTTAATCATATATAAAAAATTATAAATTCAAATTATATCTCATTAATTGCATATAAATTTTCTAAATTTTAAAAAATCTAAATATATTATTTATACGATTACTAAATTTATTTTAATTATATACTCACTAATCTCATTATTTCTGATGAATTCGAAAATTACCATAATCTAATATTTATAATTACCATAAATTTATTAGGTATAAAAATTATAATAACAGTAGTTTGAAATACTGAGATCTTAGGTATAAAATAATATATTAGATTCTAAATATAGATATTACTAGATTTATACTCATGTCATTATTTTTTTTCCTTAATTTACATATATAAAAGTTATTATTAAAATAATTTAAATAAAATTTAAAATTATATAAATATTTAATTTATATTTAGTTTTAAAAATATTATATAATTTGTTAATATTTTTTCTCACAAAAGCCATGGATATAAATGTAGTTGATATTTATTGGGCTATATTGTTGTTCGGAGGTGCATTTTTGACAAACCTGGCTATATTATTAGGGTTTTGGATGTCTACACAAAAGTTTTCAATAAACGGAGATCCCATGCAATCTTGTTTTGTTGACTAGGTTGCACATCTAATTTAAATAATAAAAATTTAACATATTAATTTTTTTTTGTGCATAGCATTATCCTAATTTATCTATAAATATATATTATAATTGAAAAAATCTAATATTATTCAATTATTTAAGTAAAAAGGTATATTATGCTTCTTTGAAAAAATTATTTTCATCATATATTTATGATATCTCATCATAAATGCAGTGATTTTCAACTAATGGTAACATTGAAAACATATATTTTGAGATATTGACATGAAATCATAAATCATGATTTCCTAAAATCTCTTTCTATTGACGAACTAGTGTTATTTTAGTTTTACGAATAAGTTTACAAACTAGTTAACAAGAAGGAATTCTTCATTGATTTGATTTCGTGTTGTGTGAGCGTAGATTGTGGAATTGTGGCCTTGATTTCAAATGCGAATGGTATAATCCAACAATACCATTCAGATTATAAATATTTATAGTGTGTTATTTATTGATCATATAAATTAGTATAATTAATCCAAATTCATAAAAAAGTCATATCATTTGAGTATAGGTAAAGTAAATGGACTTTTACGTTCCTTTCAGAGATATGTAGTTCAACTTCATCTTTCTTCATATATATTTTATAGAGAGACATCATATTATTTATTTTTTCATACAAATAGATATAAAAATTGGTTAAAATGACATGTTTACATATATTCATACGATGTATTTTGCAAGAAAAAAAAAACTAAAAAAAATGCAATCAGTATAAAACAAACATAGCGATTGAAATGAAATAAACAAATAGAGCCATATTCCAAAATAGCATGTTTTAGGTGTTTGTTTAATTGTAACACTATTAATTTAAATTTTAAAAAATAGCACAGATTTCATATTAAAATACTTTGTAAAAATTTAATAATGAGAAAATTTAAAAATCTAAAATTAGAAAGAAAAAAATGATTCAGAGCATAATATTTTAATCTTATTATATATATATAGTATATAAGTATATACAACCTAAGAAACGCAAATTTCATGAGAAGAGTAAGTGGGTCATTGGTTGTATCGGGGAGATGTTGAATTCGACTCCACTATCCTTCGTATTAATGTATTAAATTTTCGTATGAAAATATTAAATTATTGGATTGACTGCTAAACTTTCGTCTGAAAAAATTTAGAATGCTAAATTTAAAATAAAAACTTTAAAAAAATACTATTTTAAAATATTACTAAAAAATCATTTGAGAAAATACTTTTATATAAGTATAATATTACTAAAAACTAATTTTTAGAGAAATCTAAAAATCAAAATTAGAAGAAAAAAATGAATCAAAGCATAATATTTTAATTTTATTATTTATATTATATAAGTATACAATTTAAGAAACACAAATTTTATGAGAAGAGTAAGTGGGCTAGTTGTTGCATCTGAAAAATATGGAATTCGACTCCACATTCCCTTGTGTATGAAACTATTAAATTTTCGTATGAAAATATTGAATTATTGAAATGACTGCTAAATTTTCGTATGAAAAAGTTTACAATACTAAATTTAGAATAAAAACTTAAAAAATATTATTTTAATATATTACTCAAAAAAATTAAGAATTTGAAAAAAATCTAAAAACCCAAAATTGGAAAAAAAAATGAATCAAAATATTTTAATCTTATTATGTATATAGTATATAAGTATACACAACCTAAGAAATGCAAATTTCATTTTATTCATATATAAACATACTGCTTACATGGAATGATAAAAAAGCTGCTAATCAAAATCCATACAAAGAGAGATACTTACTCTCTAAAACAAAGTCATTGTAATCATATATAAAACTATAACATATTTAAATATGTAATATATATGTGCAAATTAACAATACGCAATACATTTGTTGGTACAATCCATTGAACATCCTCCACTTTTGCTAGTGTGTTTATAACCATCCTTATCAATGTTAGTTGATTTGAAACACTTTGTTGGACACGTTAGCTTCTTACCTTGACAAGGTCCTTGCACGTTGCATACTTTCGTCATAAGATCTTCATGTCCGAATCCTCTATTGGTCTCGGAAAACCTGGGAATTTCATGAAACCCTGATTTGGATCCAAATATTGAGCTGAAATCACCATCCCAAAGTTGACGACTTGCTTGAGATTCTGAGATAAAGATGATCATTAGAAGAAAAGTTAAAAGGATCGATTTTGTAGACATTTTTTGTTGTTGTTGTGAATGTGTGAATGAATATTGGTTTGGTAGGATGATGAATGATGATTGTTATACACATATATAATATAAATTTACTAGATATTTAACCAGTGATTTTATTAGTCTATTTAAAGGAAATGGCAATGAGAAAATTTAGGCAGACTACAATTTTTTTTAAGAGTCTCTAATTTTAGATAATTTTTAGAGGCTTTGATAAATTGTTGGAGTAATTTCTGCAATTTAGAAAATGTTCATTTTTTTTGTAAAACTTTACTCAAAAGTTGAATTATTCGTCTTGGTCATGATGGATTTAATTTATAGTTTTGATGCAAATATGAGAGCTAATTGATGGCTTGAAAAAAGTTTAAATTTACAAAAATATGATTTAATCCCTAATATATTATTTGAGAAATTTTTTAATAAAGTAATACGTGTTAATAACAAAAATGACATGGTGACGTGTCAACATCAAAACGAATTTCATCTTAAATATATAAAAATGTTTAAGTTACTAGAATAATTATAATACATGCCACTGATATTAATTTGGTTAGAGAATCAAGATATTTTATTCAACTAACCAACAAATAGTATTACATTTGTAAAAAAAATAATTTTTATTTTTAAAAATTTTTAATACGTTAATTTATAAATAATTTTAAATAAATATAAATAGATTTAAGTTATTAACTAATTCCTAATATATTATTTGAGAAACAATTTTAAAAAATAATTTTACTCTCACGTGTTATTAACAGAAAACCATACTTACGTTTCATCATTACAGTAAATTTCAAATAACTATATAAATATGATTAACTTATTCAAATAATTACAACATATGTCATTGTTATTAATTTGGTTACAGTATTAATATATTTTATTAAACTAACCAAAAAATACTATTAAATTCATAAAAAATAATTATTTTTCTTTTGTTAATTTATATATACAAAAATTAATGTTAAAAGTAATTTTAAATAAAATTTAAAATTATATAAATATTTAATTTATATGTACTAATAAAATATAATTTACAAATATTTTTTCCCACGCATGACGTAGGTATAAATCTAGTTCAATATTATTTACATGAATAAAAAAGTCTTTAACATATAAAACATAGTTTGTGTTTTTTCTGAAGAATTTAAAATACGTGACATATTTGAATAAACTAAAAAAAGATGAATTGTTACTGTAAATAATATTTTACATTTGGAAATTTCGTAAACTAGACAAATTTATACGAATAAATCTATTTTCATCCGTATTTTTTGGATCTTTTTTTAGCTACATAAACTGTCTTTTTCTTGTATAAGCTACACAAATTTTATAAATTATTATAATTACATAAATTATTATTATATTTACATGTTAAATCGCTATTAAATTTGGTTTTAATTTAAAAATATGGTTTTAAGTTGTATTTATTTCAAAATTAACACTATATTTTCAAATTAAAACAATAATTTAATGTGTAAACGTTAAACTTGTGTAATATCAATAATTTTTAAAATTTATATAGTTTACGCAAAAAAACCACAGTTTATATTTATAAAAAAAATATCTAAATATATATATAAAAATAGGATTATTCGCATTTTTGATATATATGAAATCACATTTCGAATTAAAAGTTTTAATTCAAAAATCTGGTTTTAACTTGCATTTATTTCGAAATTAACACTATATTTTCGAATTAAAAACAAGTTTTAATAACGATTTAACGTGTAAATATTATCAAAACTTGTGTAATATCAATCATTTGTAAAATTTATTTAGATTACGGAAGAAAACCACCGTTTATATTCTTAAAAAATATCTGAAAATATATATAAAAATAGGATTATTCTCATTTTTGATATATATGAAATCACATTTCAAAAGTTTTTTTATTTATTTTTAAAAAATGGGATAACTCGCCGCTTCAGTGGCCGTTTTGAAAAGACGGTGTCGTTTTGAAGCAACCCCAGATCTGTATTTTCTTCATCTTCTCCTTCCGCTGGTTTAACATCCGATTTCCTTCGTCTCTCTGAAAAGTGAAAACTGAATCTCGGCTGAGTTAAAATATGGAGAATCCTATTCAAGAGGTACCATTTTTTATTGCAGTTTTTATCAGTGAATTGCGATGGATGATGATTTTTTTGTGAACTTTTGCGCGATTTGATATGTAATTTGTTTTATTTTTATGACAGATTCTGGAAAAGCAAGTTTTGACGGTAGCGAAAGCTATGGAGGATAAATTGGACGAGGAGATTGCGTCCCTGGAAAAGCTTGACGAGGACGATCTGGAGGTTCTGAGAGAGAGAAGGTTGAAGCAAATGAAGAAAATGGCGGAGAAAAAAAAACGTTGGATGAGTCTTGGACACGGCGATTACTCGGAGATCCCCTCCGAGAAAGACTTCTTCTCCGCCGTTAAGGCTAGTGAACGCGTCGTCTGCCACTTCTACCGCGAAAATTGGCCGTGTAAAGTATGGATTCCTACCCGATTTGAATTTTCCCTTCATTTCTCTTTCTCTTTATGTTTTGGTAAGAGACTTTAAGGTCTCAGTAGATTTCTCAGGTTTCAATTTTAGGAGATTTTGGCTGGGTTTGGCTAAAATTATCACTTGTTGGTTTCATAGTTTCTGGTTTTGGGAAAATGTATGATCTTGATAAGAGGAACATGGTCTAACGTTTCTAGGGTTTCAGCAGATTTCTCAGGTGATTTTGGTGGGTACCATTCGTTGGTTAAATTGTCTCTGGTTCCGGATCAATGTATGATGTTGATAAGAGAAGAGATTTATGGAGAGAAAACTGTTTCCTCTAAAAAAAGTGATTCTTTTGCCATATCAATTTAGATATGTTGGCATAAGATTCAAGAGTATGTATTTTTATTAAAACAGAAATCTTTGTGCAGGTGATGGATAAACACATGAGTATATTGGCAAAGCAGCACATTGAGACACGTTTTGTGAAGATCCAAGCTGAGAAAAGTCCATTCTTAGCTGAGAGGCTTAAGATTGTTGTTCTTCCCACTCTTGCACTCATCAAGAACACTAAAGTGGATGATTATGTGGTATGATCATAAATGCTAAACCAAGAAATACCAAATCTTTTGGAATATGATTATAAAAGGATGATCAATAATTGTTTGATAGGTTGGGTTCAATGAGCTGGGAGGGAAAGATGATTTTAGCACAGAGGATCTGGAAGAGAGATTAGCCAGAGCTCAAGTGATCCATTACGAGGGAGAATCATCTCTTAGACCAAAGTCCACGACACAAACCAGAAGGAGCGTAAGACAGAGTTCTCATTCAGATTCTGATTCGGAATGAATCCCAAATGTTTAGTTTGCGTAAAAGGTAAATTAGCTTTTGATTCGACAAAACGAATGTGTCTTGAGAAGTGTGAGAATTGATCTATTCTATTCGAGAAAATTCAAATTCGTGGTTCGATTGAGGGTAATTCTAACCATATCGGTTACAAATCTTATGTTATTAATACAAACTAAGTTTAATTTAGTTTGTTGCTTTATAAATTGCAAATAAATGGTAGTGATCAAATAATACTCGAAATATGTCTATTTAGAGGAACAGTGACATAATAGTTCTTGCACGTGACTCGATATCACTCTTTATATTATCCAAATCTCTCTGCAATCTCTCGCTCTATTTCACATAGGGCTGATGCGAACCTGATAAAAATGAATCAAAAACCAAATCAAAAAACAGATTTTGGTTATTGATTATTATCCAAAACCAAATCGAAAACCAAAATAATATCTAAAACTGAATTATTTTTGGTTATTTTTGTTATTTTTGTTATTTTCGATTATTTTCGTTTATTTTTTGGTTATTTTCGATTATTTTTGTTTATTTTTAGTTCTTTTTGGTTATTTTCGGTTTTTTTTGGTTATTTGTGTTATTTTTGGTTATTTGTGGTTATTTCGGTTATTTCGATTATTTGCAATTATCCAAATTATTTTGGTTATTTCGGTTATTTCGATTATTTGAAATTATCTGAATTATTTTTGGTTATTTTTGATTTTTAAATTTTTTTAATTGAATCGACCAATAGCAAAATATAATCGAAGCAAAACCGAACCGAAATATAAAAATAACATAATATATCTCTAATCTTACCAACCGAAAAAACCAAAACTAAAAATAACCAACCAAAATCAAAAATAAACGATCAAAACCAAACCGAATATTCGAATGACGAGACCTTCGCAAGATAGACATATTGATTATATATTACACATTTTTAGAAACTAAAATAATATTATTATAGGATGAACTTAAATAATCTTTATTCAAAATATTAGCTCCAAGATAAACGAGCAAAAGAGAAACAATAGTGACAAGATCACATTAGGCTATTAAAAAAAGGTGTAGCCAAAGTGCCAAAACACTAAGGCGAAAGCCTTGTTTCTTCAAAGGCAAATTTGTAAAGCTCCAGTAGAAGTTTAAGAACAATGACTACAATAATAATGATGATAAAAAAGAGTTTTGGAAGAGTTATGACAATTCACAAAGTTATCTTCCCTCTACTGTAATGGCCTTAAAAGACAGTTTTGTGAAGACAAAACAAAAGAGGAGCCATGATGGGGTTTGGCTGGTTTGGTAATGTTGTGAGTTGTGCAATTGCAAAACTACACAGTGTAGTGATGTCCTGCTGTATCAATATCCAGTCCCTTTAGTTTTGCGACTGATTCCACATGTCCTTTCAATGTGTGAAGCTCCCTAAGCCTGTCACAAGATAGAATCAAAGCATTCACAAATCAGAATCACTCAGATTGTATTTCCAGTTGAGATCAGTTTGATCAGAGTACTTACCTAGCTATCTCGGCCCTTCTCTTGGCTTGCTCTGCAATCTCTGACAGTTCCCTGTAACTTCCTTTCTCTGGGAAGATGTTAACGTCTTCTTTCGGCTGCAGGCCGTGCAATGTCCTTTGAGCAAGTGCCCATTGAGCTTCTCTTTCTCCAATACCGTAATCTTTCTTGGTCGTGAAAGCGGTCTGTCAATGTAGCAGAAGTATTATATTACCATCAGGATGTAAAAAAAGGTCGATCTATATTGGTTAGATCTAGAGTTAGTTGTGTATACCCTGTTGTCAAACAAGCTGACCCAAGCCTTTCCACTCAAGATGTATCGTATGGCAAACTTCAAAAGGTCTTGTGGGAAATATGTAACAATACTGTAAACCCATATCACACCGGCCCATCCCCAACCGATACCCTTCACCTTAGCAAATGTCCAGTTGGCATACACAGCAATCAAAGTAGCAACCTGCATTTGGGAGGAAGAGTGAATGAACTATTCTTTCTTTAAAGTGTACCTGAGAGAATTCCAGAATATACGTGTACTTGATGCTCGTACCAATTGTGCAATGATGAATGCTGCCATCAGAAGCGCCCCAGGACGTTCAACAAACGACCAACTCCTTGACCTCGTGACAAAGATAAGAGCTTGACTGATGATACTAACTTGTAGATAAACAGCACCCATTAGTTCTCCGTTATTGTCCCTGATTGACTTCACACCAAACTTGTCCTGCAACCCAAAGGTGAAATAATTTTTCAGGACTTTGAGCAAAAGGCTCGGAATACATATCTAAACAAGCCAGCAAAGAAAAACAGAAAAGAACTGATGATGATTACCGAGAAAAAGTCGGTCTTGTGAGCAGCCCAGAAGAAAACAACACTCATAATGGCTTGGTAGCCTCCCAGCACAATTCCAGTGGCGAAAATTTCTCTGAGCTTCCAGCTATCAGGTGTGGGAGATGGCTTGACTCTATCCTTTGAGATTGTCATGATAGTACCTAAGAGATAGCAAAACATAATACCATAAGATATATAGCTGTTAAAGAATTAGGGCGCTGTATAGAAAAATTAAAGTCATTTGCTCACCGTCATTAAGGATGGCAATAATCAGAACCATGAACGCTGAGAAGTCAAATTCCCATATCAGAGCAATAAGCATGAAACCAAACTGCAGAAATTACAACGCAATATGATCAGTAGGAAAGAAAATCATGCTAAACAATTGATAGATATCTATACAGCCA
Source organism: Pugionium cornutum (assembly GCA_018901935.1). Taxonomy (NCBI): domain Eukaryota; kingdom Viridiplantae; phylum Streptophyta; class Magnoliopsida; order Brassicales; family Brassicaceae; genus Pugionium; species Pugionium cornutum. Next base: position 19,694,264 of record CM032161.1, read on the forward strand.
GGATGTTTACTTACCACAATACGGATTGTGATTGAGACTGCATAAATCTGTCAAAAGCAGGCAAAAAGAGTTATGTAGTTTCTGGTGCAAAAACAACAAGTAGTGGGCATAATAGAAGAATAAAATTAAGAGAGTACGCACGGTATAATTCTTCATTCTCTGGAAGATAGCTCTGCTTGTGAGCACTGCACTGATGATAACACTCAACCCAGGTTCGGTGAGAACAATATCTGAAGCACCACGAGCAGCATCTGTAGCATCGGCAACAGCAATACCAATATCAGCTTTCTTTAAAGCAGGAGCATCGTTGACACCATCACCAGTCATTCCAACAATGTGTTTCCTCTCTTGCAGCTTTTTCACAATTTCATATTTGTGCTCTGCAATAAGTAACATAAGAAGCATGGATCAATATAACAAAACCTTTCCAGTGAAAATATGATGAGTTTTAAAATTAAAAGCAATTTATAACCTGGAAAGACGCCAGCAAACCCATCAGCCTTCTCAATCAATTCCTCAACAGGAATGGAAGCAATGTTTGAGTCCTTGTCAGTACCAAGAAGAGCCGCGGATGGATACATATTGGTTCCCATTCCAAGCCTGCGACCAGTTTCCTTACCAATAGCAAGTTGATCACCTGGCAACGTATAGTTAGAGAGCAAATTAAGGGGATACAACTAAATAGGCATGGATTTCGTGAAAAAAAAAATGATAATAGGTATAGTTACCGGTGATCATCTTAACATTAACACCAAGATTCAAAGCCCTACGAATGGTTTCAGCACTGTCGTGTCTTGGAGGGTCAAAAAGAGGCAATAAGCCAACAAATTCCCATGGTCCACCTGGGCTTTCTTTTGTTTTCTCGGGGACCACCTAAAGAGGAGTAAGAACAAACAGTTGAACATTTGTTTCCATGCAAAAAGAAAAGGCGGAAGAAGACTGAAAATATAAAATTACCTGACGAGCAACTGCCAATGACCTAAGACCTCGCTCGGCATACTTGTCAATACAAGAGAGTACCTTCTTCCTCAGATCAGGCCTGGCATTGGTAAGGTCGAGTATCTGTGTAGGAGGATCGAATTAGTATACCAACAAAGGAAAAATCTAACATCTGCAGGGGGATGTTGAAGATTCATCACCTGCTCAGGAGCACCTTTACTGACTCTGTGCCAGTTACCATCAGAGTCGATGTACGTCAAAGCAGTTCTCTTGTCCACAGGGTTGAATGGAAGGAAGTGAACCTCCCTGATTCCAGCTCGGGCCTACAAAAATACAAGTGAAACATGAGAACTTGTTTTCTCAAATGCTCACTAAAGTACAGAAGTAATTTAAACCGAAAAGGGTTATACCTCCTTTGGATCAGCAAGCATTCCAACCATGGCCGCATCTATAGCATCCTGGTTCTCAACCCTAGAAGCCATAGCTGCAAATAATAGGACTTGATCTTTCTCTACACCCTTGCAGAAAACCTCAACCAAGTTTTTGTCCACACTCAATTTATTGAGGGTTAGTGTCCCAGTTTTGTCACTGCACAGGACATCCATTCCCGCCATTTCTTCTATGGCAGTCATACGCTTGGTGATGGCACCTTGCTGCGACAACCTGTGAGACCCGATAGCCATGGTCACGGACAAGACCGTCGGCATAGCAATGGGGATACCACCGATCAAGAGGACCAAGAGGTTGTCAATTCCATCTCTGTACTTTCGGTGTTGAATAGGATACATGACAATTATTTCAATCAGTATACCAATAGCGATAGAACAGATACAGAAGTTTCCAATGGATGTAAGAACTTTCTGGAAGTGCCCAACTTGGTTAGTGCTGTCCACAAGGTGAGCAGCTTTACCAAAGAAGGTGTGAACACCTGTGGCTATAACAACCGCTTCGATTTCTCCTTGTTTACAAGTTGAACCAGAGAAAACTTCTTGACCCGGATGCTTGGTCACAGGAAGGGACTCTCCAGTTAGAGCAGACTGATCAACCTTTAAAGGATCGCCTTCGAGAAGACGAGCATCGGCTGGGATGATGTCTCCAAGTTTAATGCTTACAATATCACCTGGGACAAGAATAGCAGCTTCTTGTTCACTCCATTTTCCATCCCTAAGCACCTGAAAACAGAAATATCACAACAAGAAAACAAAGAAACATGTTGAGCTCTAGAAAAGCTTTGAAACGTCCTGTACAATATCTCCAACATATTACCTTGGTTTTAGGAGCAAGACCAGCCATGAGAGCAGCTGCAGCATTTCCGGCATTGTTTTCTTCAATGAAACTAATTGTGGAGTTGATAACAAGCAGACAGATAATACCCACAAAGTCTTGCCAATCTGGAGGTCTACCATCACCATTGGCCAAAGCAATGGCCATGATAGCTGCAGCTTCCATGACCCACGAAAGCGGATTCCACATGAACCCCAGAAATTTTAGAATTTTGCTTTCCTGTTACATTTTAATGAAAGATCAACCTCGTGAGTTCCCAGAGATTTACAACACATGTAAGCACCCAAAGCTTTCTAATATCAGAAAACAACAATGCTTAGTCAAATTGAAACCTTCTTCTCTTCGAGCTTGTTGGGGCCAAATATCTGAATCCTGTCTTCCCCTTCCTGCGTCGTCAATCCTTCCCTCGTACATTTTAGCTGCTGGAAAACTTCCTCAATAGGAATTTTTTCCTGAGAATCCAAACAAAAACTAGTCAGGAACCAAGAGATATAGTTGTAGTTCATACATCTTCAAATAACAAATGGGTAAAAGATCTAACCGATAAAAATTTTCAGTTTTGAAATATAATTCAATTTCATACAAATTACGAAATGATCCAACTCAGTGACTCGGAAAATGTAAAGTGTCGTTGACTCAAGTTAAAGGAATCTCCAGTGGAAGAAGAGGGGACCACCACTACTACTACTATAGTGCACGTGTTAGGGCCGTCTACACACGCGCTACGGGATTCCCTCCATGAAAGGTGGCTACTTTCCGGCGTTAAAGCCAAGGTCCGGTTAGGGGTATTTCGGTCAAATTCATAGCAAAAAAAACCTGGAGTTTTACAATCCACGAGGAATTCACAAGTTGCGTATTTGTTAAAAGATGGTTTTGCTCAAAGACAAAGAAGTTATAAACGTACTACGGAGAGGTACATCAATATTCTAACTTCGATATTCAATAATATAATAATAATAATAATAAAAATTTCTATAGTTTATAATTATCAAGCTCGTTGTATTTTTTATGGGTGGAAGATCTTAGGAACTGCTTTAACAGTCAAACGTTATCTTAGAAAAAAGTTTGATTTTTTACAAGAAGACTAATTCACAAGCAAAATCAAATTTTTTATGCCTTTATAAATAATATATGAAAAAAAGACTTTATTTAGCTTATTAGCTCCACCACTAAAAGCCGCTCTATTTTCTTATCTTTTTTTCCAGCGTTTCACATGTGTAGTTTGCGTAGATCTACTTTTTTCTTACGTTCAGTAAACTCTACTTGTAATCCAACTGTTTTTGGCTAATACCTAAAAGCTAAAAAAGAATTTTGTCATTTTACCCTGATTTTCAGGGCCGGATTATGTCTTTATTAATAAAGTTTCAATTTTTTTCCAATTCATCTTTAACTTGGTTTTGAATCGGTTCGATGGTAAAAATCGATTAGAATCACCCGAACATGGACGAAACCCTCAATTTAATTTCCGAGAAAAATATCTGGGATTTTTAGGGTTTGGAGATTTAGTACCCGATCCACCAAGGAAAACAAAAAAACAAGGATCATCGGAAGAAGTTTGACAAAAAGAGTAACGAGAAACAAACCATGCAAAGTGAAACGAAACAGATCTATACTTATTCAAGCAAATCATCGAACACTTTGTGGGCATGATGATAAACCCAAACGAGAGAACAGGAAGAATAAAAAAAATATATCAAATAAGCGAGTAAGGAAATAAAAATAATTACCAGATCAACAGTCTCGTTCTTGATATCCTCGAGACCTGACATCTCGCTTCTCCCTTCTTCTTCACACAGGAATTCAAAATGACGTCACTCTCTTCCGTTTCAATACTCTGATCACAAACACACCACAAAGAGAAAGTGGGTGAAGCGAGCTTCTGTTGCTAAGGAGATACGCCTCTCCTTTTATACGAATTAAAACGACGAACTTCTTCATCGTTTTTATCTTCTGTGGGTCCCATATAAACTCTCTTTATTTTAATAACCCCTAATTGCTCATTTTCCACCGTTGATTTTGCTTTGGTGTCAATCAATGGGTTCTTGATTTTTGTTATCGGGTGTCCCCTGCTAACTTGAAAAACGTATTTTGACTTTAGATTTCTGGTTTATACGATAAAATATCAAATTTTAAAATTTTATTTTTAAAAATATCATAACTTGTTATTTTATTTTAGAATAGTATTATTATTATATAAAGCAATTGTTTGATATAAATAAAGTATAAATAAAGTATAAATAAAGTTAAAATATTATTTTTGAATCTAAATTTTAAATTTAAGGTTTATTTTTATTTGTTAGAAACTAATTTTAATTATTGAATAAAAAAGTTTAGTGACATTTTTAGTTGAGAATTGCTTTATACTACAAAATTATAGTAATAGCATAAAATATTATATTTTATTATATGAAAATAACATGATTTATTATATGAAAATATTTCTATTTTAATAAATTACAAATAAAATTAAAACAGTATGATTAAATTCTTTTGTTTCAATTTAGATTTGGATTTTTAAAATTAGAAAAAAATTGTAAAATATTTAATATTGAATTATGTTATTATTGAAAATTTAGTAATAGTGTTATGTTAAAAAAAAATTTTAGTATTATCAAAAATTTCCAAAAAAAATATCTAAAAGTTAACAGTGTTTAAGAAGAAATATCAAATTAGAATGTAAAAAATAACAAAATGAAAGTTTTGGATTTAATTTTTTTCTAGATATATGTGCATATCAGATAAATTTCAATAGTTATACAAAATTATAACAACCACGATATTTCATCGGTTGGATTTGCTCCCACGATTTTTAACGTTGCGAAACCGCTTTCGTTAGGCTATCAATACGAGGCTTAATCCTCATTATCACACGAAAAATTGTTCAACAATTCCTCTCATCATCTTCTTCTATTTATGCATTGTAAGTCTCGAGAGTATAGCGAAGAAATTTGTTCGTAGATTCTATAATCGGGTGTTGCGATTATAATCTCGTCGCAATTGTATCTTGGGATTCATAATCTCATCAAACCACCACAGTGCGGAAAATTTATTGAATTAATAAAAGAGATCAAATCTCACCTCCGCAAATTCGTATTTTCCGTAATTCTTTTTCAATCATTTTTGATACACAAATTGTTTTTGTATCGGGATTTTCATATTGGATTTTTCACGTTTTAACATTTATATGTTCAAGAATTTTATCATTATTTTTTTATCTCGTATTATACATATAAAACCATAGAATCTGTAAAATTTTATTTTATTTGTTTTGTAAGCCAAATCATTTCATCATTTATTCTTTAAACATATAATTTTAATTCCCCTAAAAATGATGAAGAAAACACATTTGAAATAATTTATTAGTTATGTACAATAGAAGTTAAAATAATTTACTTAGGAGTTACTTGTATTTTTAGAATTATAAAGTATTGTCACAAATAGAAAACAAAATTATTTTACCCCTTAAAAATAAATAAGATAATATTAAGATCCTTAAAACCATCAATAAAGAAACCTAGGATTCATTTATTTATTTAGGTTATATTTTTTTCTATTATTTGAGTTGTGATTAAATTTGGTCATATCCTTTCTAATATTTAGTTTTCTTAGTTTTATTCGAATAAAAATTTGTTATCATTATTTAGATGCTCAAATATCTTTTTTTCTTTTCTCTTACAATCTTTTTGTAATCTATATTATTAACAAAAATCAATAAAATTATCTCGTTTTGTAATCTTTTTAAAAAATCATACTATATATATTTTAACCTACGTTATCAAATTTTTAGTTTTACTATATCATTTTATTTTTACTAAATTTTAGTGTTAACTCATTTACATGTGCTAAAATTTAATTAAAAAAGTTTTACACATACCCAAATCTTATCAAAAAATCGACATGTGCCGTAATGTGTTAATTGCAAAGCTTGGAAATTAAACTTTATATAATAAAGTTAAATATAACATTTGTTGACTTATAATTTTGTTTTATCAGACTTATACATAAAAATATTGTTGATACAAATATAATTTGTTTATTTATTACTAAAAATGATATTTCTTAACAATAAAAATTAGGTATATATAAATAGGCATATTACATAGTAAAAAATGTGAATAAATCCATATGATTTGTGGAGTTCACCTAAACGATTGAAATATTTGAAATCGGACATATGATAAATATGATGCGGCTGATAATATGATTTTGAGGTTGTGATTGATTTCGCGGCCGAAAAAGCGTATAAAGATCAAAATTTAAAATTCAAAAAAATCTAGATGAGTTTAGGTATTATTTTTACATGCCTTACTAGTTGGTTTATTAGATGTGAAAGATACTTCCAATCTCATATTATGTCTTTAAATTATGGTAATGAAGCAATTAGCTCTTCCTAATCTTCATGGCAAAGTCAGCGATTGCTCGAACAATTCACATGTTTGTAGATTATTATTATTGTATCGATAAGTTTTAACGAAAATTGTTTGAAAGTTTATTCATTTATTTTATTAACAAATATGGCTGATGAATTTTGACTTTTGATTGTTCTATGATCGGACCCCAATAATACACCTCCCAAGTGTATTTTATTTTTATATTCATAAACTAGATGTAGAAATTCATATCTGTTCTGACAAATTTTGTTTGACAGATAATTTTGTGTCAAGTTGCAAAATGTTTGATGTTCAAACCATTTAATCTGAGAGTAATAAGTATTCTATTTGTTGTAGTACTTTTACGTTCATTTTACAAGTGTGAAGTTCGACTTCGTCGTCTCTCATATGAGGGTAATAAATTTTCGTATGAAGATATTAAATTATTGGGTCTGGAAGAGACAAAAAAAAATCATTTAATCAATATGTTGCAACCATTTTTGAAGTGTGTGACCTAAGTAGGTTGCAACTAGTTTAGGTTTTTACTGTAACTTGAACAGGTCTTGTACTCAAGTTATGGGAGATGAAAATTGATTTATTAAAGTATTTTTGTCAAACCCACAGAAAATAAGAAAACGTTATCTAAACCATTAGCAAGGAAATAAATAAATCAGTTTCGTAAATTAATATATTAAAAAAACATGATCTACCCCAATTGGCAATTTTTCTGTATATCCTAAGAATTTGGCAATATATCATTGTATAAAAGGTAATAGAATTTTTCAGACGCCTTAGTCGATCTAGAAATAAACAAAAGTAACAATTAGTCCAATAACTAGAGTCAAAAATTAATGGTATAATTATATAAAAGACAATTGACAAAAATAATAGTTTTAAAGGAAAATTAGATAAATAACAATAAAAAAACTAAAATTAAAAAAAATGACAAACAATCTAAAAAAATATTTTTGAATTGTTCACTTTCGTCTATATTTTCTAATTTTACTTTTATCCGTGAGCATATAAGTGCTAACACATAGAATAGTTACAATTGACATTGCAGTAGATGTATGTACACCGTTTATTTTCGTAGATTGAGATAAAATATGAATTATTGGATATTATAAAATGTTGTTTACATTAAATATTTTAAATTTTTAAAAATTCGCGTTTAATATCGGTATGAGATGTTCGTATGTAATTTCAGTCAGAGATGTTTTTGCATAAGCAAATACTAAGCAAATGAGTAAGTGGTGTAGTAGTTGTACTATTTTTACATTTATCGTAGAGATGTACACTTTAACTCCATTTTCTCTCGTGTGAAAATGTTAAATATTCGTACGAAAATATTAGATTATTGAACCGGTGTGTTGTGACACACATGACCAAAAAAAAACCAAATGCTAAGAGACAGAATAACAACATAAATGGTAATAATATTATATATATATATATATGCCTATTAAATAATAAAAGTCTAACTATTTTACAAGATATTTTTTTAGTACAACAAAAAAATTACACATTGATATTCTTTAACGAAAATTCACGAAAACAACCAATATTTTACATATCTAAACTAAGAAAACAGTTTAAATCTTTAAAATTAAAATAATATCAAAAATTTAAATTTTTAAAACCTAATACCTATACCTAAAAACTAGATTCTAAATCATACACCTACGATGTTAAAATAGCAATGTCAAAACATAGACAAAGTATATCTCCTTAATTTGCAAAATCCAATCTATTTTTTAAATTAATATTTGAATTATTTTAAACATAGTAGTAAGAATTTTTGATCATGCTAATAAATATATTTAGCGTACAATAAAAAATTTACTAAATTAACAAAAAATATACTTTTTATTAAGTTTTTTTGTCACAATCAAAACTATAGTTTTGTTCGTTTGGTCGACGCAAACGGATGCGGCTATGGATGCGATCAACATTGTGGTTGTTGTTGCAACATATGTTGTTCGTTTATATATCGTCGGCGGTTGCAGTTGCGGTTGATCGCAGATTTTTAATCTCACTGATGTTTTAATCAACGGTCAAAAAAATTACAACGCATAACGTAACATCTGACCACTGCGTGTGTCGCAGATATATGTGGCAATTAAACGAATAACAATTTGCCGCAGTCACAGCCGCAAAAACCTATGGCTGATAAACAAACACAACCTATATGTATTAGTTTTTTATCGAGAAAATGTTCATTAAAATACTGAACTTTTGTGTTTGAGCCATTTAAATAACGAACTTTTTAATGAGTCATTTAAATAACGATCTATAGTTAAATGCGCTGATTTAGATATAAAATTAGTCAACATTAATACCAAAGATAAAATCTTTAACTCTATTACTTATTTTGATCAACTAAAAATAGATACCTATAAATAAAAAATAAATAATGTTATTTTTGGTATTAATGTTGACTAATTGTATACCTAAATCGGTGTATTTAACTATATATCGTTATTTAAATAGTTCATTAAAAAGTTTGGTATTTAAATAGTTCAAAACAAAATTTCAATATTTTAATGACTATTTCCCCGTTTGTTATCTATGAGTTTAAGGAATTTTTTAGTATAAATTAACAGAAAATGTTTGTGAGTATATATTTTCTTACACCATTAGTTATTAGTGTTGTAGATATTTGTCTTCAAAGTGTTACTTTAATTATTTAGATTATCTCATTAACCGTTGGAGAATAAAACGGCCGTTACCTAAACAAATAGGAAAAACAAATGTCAATTTTAATTAATCAATAAGTAAAAGATTTTTTCACCTCTGTCATCTAGTGCTGTCAAGCGGGTCGGACCCGCCTCGCATGACCCACCCCGCGGTGGGTTAAAGATTTTTTTTCAAAAAAATTTTTTACCCGCAGAACCCGCGAATCATTTTTTTAAAACCCGCACCCGCCCCGCATTAATCTAGCGGGTTTGCGGGTGACCCGCAACCCGCTTCGTTTTTAAAATTTTTTAAAAATATTTAATTAAAATAAATCTAAATAATAATAAATCTAAAATTAATACATCAAATATATCATAATTCAATTTTTAAAACATCAAATTATATAAATTTTGAATATCAAGTTTGGTATTAAATTGGTTTAGAATTAAATTGGTTTAAAATTAAATTGATTTATAATTAAATTAGTTTAAATTTTGGTCAAATAATTTTGATCCAAAATTTGCGGATACCCGTCAACCCGTAAAATAATAAAACGAAACCCGCACCCGCCCCGCTATACCAAAATTTCGACCCGCACCCGCCCCGCATATAAACTTTTTTTTTTCCTTCAACCCGCACCCGCCCTGCGGCGGGTCAAACGGGGCGGGTCCCACGGATAATGAGCCAAATTGACAGGCCTACTGTCATCTAACGGGACCGTTACGAAGAAGAAGAAGAAGAATCTGATTTTCACTAAATAACTAAAGCTTTAAAGAATCTGTCATTTACGTAAGTCACAGACAGATACATCCAATCAAATATTGCCACCTGTACGGCCCATTTCTAAAGAACACAGTGGATCCGTGGTACTACTACTGCTGCTTCTGTGATTAAGATCCACTGAATCTCGTGATGTGTGAACCCATTTCAGACTAACTTTTTTATTAATACAATATTTAAAAACAAATATTTAGAATTATTGGTGATGTGTTATCAAAATGTGAAGTAAAACATCTTTTTTTATATAGTTATTAACTTATTTAAAATTATTAACCTATGGTCATGTTCTAACCCAACTCAAAACTAAAATGTCAATACAAAATTTTCGTTGACTATATTATTTTATGAAAAATCCTAAATAAAGACAAGATATCTACTCTTACTAATTCTGCCAAGTGGATCTTTTCCGTGGTCTGATCCATCCTGTTGTGAATTTAAGTTAAATGTAATAAATAAATCAAATTTCTTGAATCAGTAAATATAAAGATTCAAAATCTGCATCTGCCCCACATTAATTTAAACGGATTTAGTAAATTTAACGGGTGACTGGCAAGAAAAAACCAAAAGTATAGTTGGATTTAATAATTTAAAGATCTAAATTATGTTCAAAAAAATTTACTCCATAAGTTTGTTTAACCTAAATTACGGATATCTGCAAAACCTACTAAACGATAATTACCAAATCACATCCGTCTTATTTTATATTAAATTCGATTCGCTATATTTGCGATTTCAAAATATTTAAATTTGTGTGATCTATATCCGTCCCGTAGCAAGTCAAACGAGGCGAAACACGCAAATAAAGATTTATTATGAGAGGCTTAACTCTTACTGTTGTGTGTATTCATTTTAACTTTTGCATTATTTTTTGAGTAATAGCCTAAAATAGTGTTTTTTTAGTTTATCTTCCAAATTTAATACATTAAAAATAAAATTCATAAAATAACATAAATTATTATGTGAAAATAATTATTTACCTTAAATAAACTATATATAAAATTAAAATATAATGTTTGAGTTCACTTTTTCTAATTTATGATTATTATTTTTTTATTATGATGATATTTTTAATTATTTTAATATTAAATTATGTTATTTTTATAAATTTAAATTATTGGTTTTATATTTGAAACAAAAATTTGAAAATACGTTATTTTATATAATTAACCTTATTTTTTGGTTCGAACATATTTTGAATGATAATTCAATTTATAAGTTAAAAAATTTATAGTCAATATCGATAAAAATTTTATAAAACCACCGATCATAAAAATGGTATATGCTTCACCAATCAAACAATAATAATGAAAAAATATAATTCACGCGGTAAACATATCTAGTTATGATTAAAGTAGAACACATTCTCTATATATGTAATGAAAATAGAACTAATTAAGTCTAAAGATGGGTGATTGAGATAAAAGAGATATTTTGAGGTAAAATATTAGAAAAATCTAAACAATTTTTCTTCTATCTTTTGGCTTCACGAAAGAGACCATATAACATATGATATGTGTACCTTTTTTGGTTAGTGCACAGCCATAAATATAATATATTATTATTAAATCGTAGAACAATAAGAGTCCAATTGTTGGACGATGTACAATATCCAATAATAGAATGATCATGTGAACCTATAATACGTTTATGTCACCAACAAATCAATATATCAAAGTATTTCATTAGTGATTACTTTTCTTACAAGTCATATGGGAAATTGTAGCAAGATAATATAAAGTCCAAGTTCAATGGATTAAAAATTATTTCGATACTACCGACAAAAAAAGAAATCAATTATTATATACTCCATGAAATCAACTATCAACTATTCTCTTAATATTAAAAACGAAGTGATGAATTTATAAAAAAATGATAACATGTTATTAAAATATATGATATGATTAAAAAAATTATTATATGACATTTATTCAAATGTGACATGACAATATAAACATAAAATGTTTTTTAAAAAATAATTTAATCAAATCAGAAATGATAATTTTAAACATAAATTTATTTTCAAAAAATAAATTAATTAAATATAATATAATAATTTAAATATAAATTTATTTCCTAAAAATAAATTAAATCATATATGTTGAACTAAAAATAAATTTAGAAAAAATATTTACATATCATTACAAAAAATGATATGAATAAAAAATTAATATAAATAAAAATTATTATCCTTTATATATTAAAAAAATGAATTATAAAAAAATGTTTACATATCATTAAAAAGATAATATACTAAAACATTATGATATGAAATTGATGTTTAAAATTATCAAATGAGTTTAGAAATGAATTTTAAAAAAATCATCTAGAAATGAGTTTAGAAAAATATTTAATACTATATGTTTTCAATTTTATGGTTTTATTTAGGTTAAAAAAATTATGACATGAAATTTATTCAAATGAAATAGTAATTTTAAACATAAATTTATCTTTAACAAATCAAATAAATTGTATATATTAAACTAAAAATAAGTTTATAAAACTATTTAATATCATATATATTTTCAATTTTATGGTTTTATTTAGGTTTTATGCATTTATAATTGTTTTAAATAATAATTTCTTTTTACAAAATATGATAAATAATTTATATTTTTCAATAATAGTTATTACTTCTACATGTCTATTGGGTTATTCATATATTAATCAACATCGAATTATATAATTGGTAATTTTAAAAATTAATATTTAAAGATAAAACTTAATTTTACAATAAAATAGTCAAAAATATACAAAACTAATGGTTAAAAATGTGTATTATATATAAATCCATACTTTTTAATATATAATCATACCGTAATATAGTTTAGATATAATTTGATTTTAAACTAAAAATGTAACCATATTACAAATGAAAAATATACAATTTTAATAGTTTTAAATACGTAAAACACAAATAAAATTCATAATATATAATAAATATGTAATATAATATATTAAAAGAGAAATTAATTCTAAAAAATTATTTACATATCATTAATAAAAGATGACATAGCTAACAAAAATTACAAAATGACGTTTAATCAAATGTGAAATGATAATTTTAAACATAAATTTATTTTCAAAAATAAAATAATTTATATATATATTAATTAGAAGTGAGTTTAAAACAAATATTTAATCATATATCAATTAATTAATTATAATATATGAATTTTTTTTTTTACATAAATCACGGATTTAAATCTAGTTAAAACATTAAATTAGAATAAAGCCAATTAACAATTTAAATATTATCTGTAACAAGCTAAGTATTTTGTGAATAAAACATCTCAATATTAACAACCATATTATAAAATGTTATAATATGTTCAGACTCTCTCATTTCAAATCCCATAGTCTATCTGCAACTCTCGAGAATCAGGTTCATATTTCAATTTACATTTTCGTTTCCAACGATAATTAATAGAAACCGACAAAAATTGAGACTTCGACTCAATCACAGTAAAAAACTCCAAAAAAATATCAAATATGGATAAAATCATTCTACAAAATGGAAAAAAAATTGATTTCTAAAATCGGTTTAAAAGATTACAGATGAAATAATGAGATAAATTTTTGTTTGGTTTGTTAAAATGATAGAAGAGAAATGTGAAATAAGGATTAGCTAAGTTTTGACCAATTAAAATTTTTTATTATAGTTTTTAAGCTTCCGAATTTTCATTTTTGTGATTGTTTGTTTTTGGAAAATTTGTACATGTAAACAAATTTGAAATTTGAAAATAAATAAAATTTCTCAACATTTGCTGTGGTTTATATATAGTAAGATATCATACCTAAAATTAAGTAGATATTTATACGATTAAAGCTATTTTCACTCGTAATTTTTTATGTTATTTTATGTTTTTCAGTAAACCACACAAAATTTATAAATTATTGCAATTATATTAGTAATAAATATAAATTAAATATTTATATAATTTTAATTTTTATTTAAAATTATATTTAATATTAATTTTTATATGTAAATTAATGAAATAAAAATAATTATTTTTTATGAATTTATTAGTATTTTTTGTTAGATTAATAAAATATATTGATTCTCTAACTAAATTAATAAAAATGGTATGTATTGTAATTATTCTAATAACTTAAACATATTTATATTTTTATTTAAAATTCATTGTGGTGATGACACATGAACATGATATTTCTCTTAATAACACGTAAGAGTAATATTATTTTCTTAAAATGTTTATCAAATAATATATTAGTGATATTAAAATTTGCATCTGCATTTGCTGAAAAGTTGATCACTACCATATAATATGAAAGCAAATAGTATTAAATTTTGGCGAGTTGGTAAAATTGGGGCGTTTACATTAGTAACTACATGAATTTATGCGATTAAGCTTAATTTTATTCGTATTGTTTGAATATTTTTTGTGTTTTTTAGTAAACAATACAAATTTTATAAATTATTATAATTATATAATTCATTAATTTTTACACGTTAAATCTTATTAAACCTAATTTTAGTTCGAAAATCTGGTTTTAATTTGAATTGATTTCAAAATTAAAACTAAATTTTTGAATTAAAACAAAATTTAAACTAAAATAATCATAAGTTTTTTCATTCAATAACATTTCTCTCGATTTCTTACATCAAATTCTCATTTATTTATATGTGCCAATTTATAATTCAAAACAATATCTTATCTATTAGCCAAACATTTTATAAAAAAATTTATCAGCAAACGAAGACATTCCATGAGTATAGAAATAAAAAATCATACATACAATTATAATGAACATTTCAACTGAGTTTTGTTGAGAATTTGGCTTTTGACTTAAATTATAATTTGTTTTTCTAATGTGATTATTAATATATAAATTAGACTTGTTACTACTTTCGACAGCTACTGACAAACACTGACATCATTCAAACCTGTTTTCAATTTAATTTTTGTTCTTGAAAAAAATAAATTGTTCTATTAGATAAAAGGTCAATAGATTAAAATAATATTATTTTAAATTTTAATTCTAAATATAACATTAATCATTTAAAATTTTAAAAATATCATAAATTTAATATCAAAATAATTAAAAAAAATTTAATAAAAAGAACTAAACCATAAATTAGAAAAAGTGAATACAAACATTATATTTTAATTTTATATATAATTTATTTAAGATACATAATTATTTTTATATAATAATTTGTACTATTTTTGAAATTTTATTTTTATTATTTTTAATTTGAAAGATAAAATTAAAATGATGTTATTGTACAATATTACTCTAGATAAAACGAATAATTTTGAAAACTATATTCTATTAGGCCGAACAAAGTTGAACCTAATTGAAATTCGATTGAAGCTCAGTTTCTAAATTGAAGAAAAAATATAAGGTAAAGTTTTTTCAGGTAAAGTTATGAAAAGATAAACATGTGAGCATGTGGTATGGAATGTATATATTCATGCATAAGGAAATATTTGGGTGAGAAAACAAATATCTATGGACCTAACATGTTTATGTATATGAATGATGTCTACGACTGTATATATTTCCACACTCGACCTAATTCCATGCTTGTTATAATAGCCATGTTCATTTGTTAGCCAGAGGTTTCTCCGACTTCGACTGTGTCAGATTGTTGTTCGTTTATGTATCACAGGTCTATCGCAATTTTTTCGAGCGTTTAAAACAGTGTTGCAAGTGTTAAAAAAGAAATATTTTATTCCTAAATTTTCGAGCGTTTTTTAAAAATATTTTTTAAAAATATTACAAAAATGCCATCTTTTTCAATGCTTACAACAATCATTATCGTGGTTGTTGGGAGAAAAACATTTTATTCCTATCAAAGTAGACTTCTCGGAGAAGTCTGCGACGTTTATTCCGATCAAAGCAGACTTCTCGGAGAAGTCTGCTTTGATAGGAATAAAAATTGCTTTGGCGAGAAAAACAGTTTATTCCTATCAAAGCAGACTTCTCAGAGAAGTCTGCTTTGGCGAGAAAAACATTTTATTCCTATCAAAGCAGACTTCTCCGAGAAAGAATAAAAGACTTCTCTGCTTTGAGGAATAAAAATTGCTTTGACATTCCTATCAAAACAGAAGAAAAATTCTTCTGGCGAGAAAAATATTTTATTCCTATCAAACAGACTTCTATGATTTATCCAAAAGAGCAGAGAAGTTGCTTTGGCGAGAAAAATATTTATTCCTATCAAGCAAACTTCTCCAAGAACTTTATCGGAATAAAGCAGACTTCTCCGAGAAGTCTGCTTTGATAGGAATAAAATTTTTCTCGTCAAAGCAATTTATTCCCATCAAAGCAGCGAGAAGTCTGCTTTGATTAAACTCTAAGAAGTCTGCTTTGATTAAACGTCGTCGGAGAAGTCTGCTTTGGTGAGAAAAACAGTTTATTCCGATTAAAGCAGACTTCTCCGAGAAATCTACTTCAGTGAGAAAATTTAGTATGTGTACAATGATCTAATCAAATTCATTAATTTTTTACCGCAGATAATGGTCCAAATCGTTGTTGTTTGTGGGGAGTGGACTATTACAGAGACTTGAAATTTTTCTGTGGATAATATAGGAGGAAAAATGTTTGTAATTGAGGATGATGATTACTTTGTTGATGAAGATGAGAATAAAGTTTACTCGAATGCTGAGGATTACATTCTTTAAGGTAAAGTAAAAGATGAATAAATTCAGTTTTAGTGTTGAGTATCTCAGAAAATTAAGTTACGAGTAAGGACAAAGTATAAAGTCTGCTGAGAAGTCTGCAAAGAAGCCTGCCGAGAAGTCTGCAAAGAAGTCTGCGAGATTTATACAACAAAGTTTGCCGATATAAGTGTGTAGTTTTTGAAACATGTAACCAATCAATTCAATTAACTTGAAGACACAATGTTATCGATGTTGTTTTACAAAAAATCCAACACTATCCTGTTAACTTAGTATTTTGATGGAATTATTTATACATATCTTTCAGTTCTTGTTCTTTCTTGTTATTAGGAAGTATGCATTAAGTATCTTAAATATGCACTAAGTCCTTAACTATGTATAAAAATTTATACTAATATTTGTGTTTTTAATGGTTGTCATTTTGTAATTTTATAAGTATGATTTGACTTGAGCTGATTGAAAGGTGATTGACATACAACTAATAGTTTATTATAATTCTGAAAAAGTTGATTGAAAACTAACTGATAAGGTGGAGTGATGGGAGCTAGTGATAGGTATAATAAAGTTGACAAAAATTCATTTAAAATATGACCAAAAATACAAACGAAGTCTGCAATTATTAATGAAGTCTGCAAGTGAAGTCTGCATTTGTAATGAGAACGTGTTGTGAAGTCTGCAACTGAAGTCTGCAACTGAAGTCTGCAACCTGTAATGAAGTCTGCAACACGAAAATCTATTGATTCAAAAACCAAAGTCAAATTCAAAACGTAAGAAAAAAACTCAAAAACATCCACAAAAACAGTAAAACCACCATAAATTTCAAGGGGAATTTCAAACATCTATTGAAAATCTTTAAAAAACCATCTAAAATTTTAAAAACCATTAAAAATCACTTTAAAAGCAACTAAAACAACAATATTACTTTTTGTGAATCTTTTTCCAGATCTACAAAAAAAAAAGAGAAATAAGATAAGAATATAAGAACTCCGCAACTGAAGTCTGCAACTGAAGTCTGCAACTGAAATCTGCAAACCTGTAATGAAGTCTGCAACACGAAAATCCATTAATTCAAAAATGAGTGTCAAATTCAAAACGTAAGAAGAAAACTCAAAACAACAACAAAAAACTCTAAAACCACCATAAATCTCAAACATCTATTGAAAATCTTAAAAAAACCATATAAAAATTTAAAAACTATTAAAAATCACTTTAAAAATCTAGTAAAACAACAAAATTAGTTTTTGTAAATCTTTTTTCTAGATCTACAACAATAGAAAATGAAAAATAAGATAAGAATATAAGAAAAAATTAAGAAAACAACAAAAAACAAAATCTCCAAAACAATGAAAAACGTAACAACTAGTAAAAATAACAAACTTACATCTTTAGATCTCGTGACTTCCTTTTTTAGATCTACAAAAATACAAAATGAGAAATGAGATAAGAATATAGGAAAAAACTTAAGAAAATAACAAACACAACAAAAATCACAAAAACTACGAAAAATTTAAAACTAATAAAAGCAACAAGCTTACGTTTTTAGATCTCTTCACTTCTTTTTCCAGATCTACAATACTATAAGACGAGAAAGAGTGTTATAAAAATAACAAAAGATCTAAACAATAAAAATATTCTAAAATCACAAACCCAAAACCATATAAACAAAAAAAACTTACCTTTTTCACATCTCATGATTTTTTTCCAGATCTACAAAATAACAATATGACAAAGAACATGAGAAGAGAAGAAGAAAAGAAAAGAGGGGAGGTAAAACGAGAAGAAGAGAAAATTTACCTTATAGTCATTTTTGGAGGATGGAGGCTCCCACGTTTTTTTTTTGGAAACAAAATTATGATAAAATTTTAGGGTTACCTTCTTTATATATGGAGAGTTAAATTTGGTTAGGTTAAAAACTGTCAATTTCCGGTTTGCGCAGACTTCTCGAAGTCTTCGAAGTTTATTCCCGCTGAAGCAGACTTCTCAGAGAAGTCTGCTTTAATAGGAATAAATCTCGAAGACTTCTCGAGAAGTCTGCTTTAGTGAAAAAAATAGTTTATTCCGGCTGAAGCAGACTTCTCGAAGTCTGCTTCGTATTTTTACATTACCCTAAACTCTAAATTGAAAAAAACCGGTTTAGTTACATTTAATTTCCGGTTTGTGCAGACTTCTCGAGAAATCTGCTTTGTTAAATCTACGACAACATCTCGAGAAGTCTGCGTAACCCTAAACCCTAAATAATAAGATTCACTAAATTTGCAAAAGTTTTGTTAAAAATTGGATGAATATGTTGAAGATAGTTAAGTAAATGCAAAACTCAAACAATTTCTTTTAAAAATTTGTAAATCTAAATTTTCAAATTTATCACATGATATTTCAAATTCTAGCATGAATTCTCTACACAAACATCAACTATTAACCCACAACACATAACAACAAAAACTAGCAAAATATTTTATATCATTAGATCGAATCTAA
Source organism: Pugionium cornutum (assembly GCA_018901935.1). Classification (NCBI taxonomy): domain Eukaryota; kingdom Viridiplantae; phylum Streptophyta; class Magnoliopsida; order Brassicales; family Brassicaceae; genus Pugionium; species Pugionium cornutum. The sequence continues at coordinate 19,713,432 of CM032161.1, forward strand.
TCTACTTATTTTTGAATTCATTATAACTTTTACGTGCTTTTGATATGTATATAAACTATGTTAATAACAATTTTAATTTTTTTAAATATTTCAAAATTTTTATTTGATTTAGGTAATTTATTTACAAAGCAGACTTCATGAAGTCTGCTTCAACCGGAATAAACTGTTTTTCTCACCAAAGCAGACTTCTCGGAGAAGTCTGCTTCAACCGGAATAAACTGTTTTTTTCACTAAAGCAGACTTCTCGGAGAAGTCTGCTTCAGCCGGAATAACCTGTTTTTCCTACCAAAGCAGACTTCTCCGAGAAGTCTGCTTTGATAACAAAAAACATGCAGGGACTGAAACGTAATTGACATTTCAACATTATTTTTTAGATCAAGGGAGTGTTCAGTAATTTCTCCACCCTCATAGGTTAGTTTTGCAAAAAAAAATGTAAATTGTCAAACTTGAATTTGAAGTCAAGTTTTAGATCATTTTTAGCAATTCCCCCTTTAAAATATTACTCTTTTACCAATATCCTTTCGCTTTACTGTAGAAAATTATCATGTTTTGTAGTTTTTACTCACACTAGCTACTATACTACCTTCAAGTTTGAAATTACCATTTTATTATATCCAATATATATTAGAATAGTACTAACCTTTTTTAGATGAATGAAATGATTATATAACCAAATTAATATAGTTTTAATTAAAATTTTAAATTATAGATATTGCGTAAATTATAATACGAAATTTGATATCCATGAATTTACAATTCGTGTAGAAATATGTTTTACCCATGAAACAATACAAAAATATTAATAGTAAAATTATTTAGTACCTTGTATTAAAAAACTAACATTCTGTTTATTCAATATAAATATATAAATATATGAACAGAAAACCTCTGCTGCAAACTCAGAGCCGACCCTGAATTTAATAGGACCGCAAGAAAAAAAAAATAGGTTGTTTTATATTACCAAAAAAATGGGCCGTTCTAATTTTTTAAAAATTATGTTGTTAGAAAGACTCGAATCGCAGAACTCAAATAAACATTTTACTTTTATTTACAATTGTGCTAAAAATACTTTTGGAAAAAGTATTGATGTTTTGTATTAATATTGAAGACCGCAAGCATATGATTGTTTTACTTGGATTCAGGCCCGGCCCTGATGGAAAGGAGTATTCAATCCAAAAATACTACAGAACATTGTAAATATAATTTCAATACAAAACTTTTTAAGGTAAAGCTCATGAAAATGACAATGATACTATAGAATAAATAGAAACACCCTAAATTAAGTTTTGTTTCACAATTACTATCACTATTTTTTTCCTATCAAAATCAGTAAAAATAAATATTTAAGTTTTATAATTTAAAAATATGGATTCTGAATAAATGTTTTGGATTTAGAACTTAATTTTTTGTGCTTAGAGTTTAATTTTTAAGATTTCAATTTTTATTTTAGTTTTGTAATATTTTTTAGTATATTTGAAAATTGAAATAGAATAATATGGTCGTCTTTTCTTTCAACATCAACATGATGATAATCTTTTTAGACGTGCCTCTTGGCACATACATATGCATTTTATGAAAATGTTTATGAACCATTAAAATGTTATATATTATTTTAATTTTTTGCTGAGTAATGAAATAGTTGTTGCCAACCTTATATGTCTTTAGGTGACATTCTATAACATTTTTATTTTCTTCTAAAAAATTATTATTTGAAAGTTTCATTTCCTGATATGCTTATTTAGCAAATTGGTATCTATCTGGCTAATTAACGTAGATTGTGTTATTTATAGTTTAATCAAAATTATTATAGTTTTGTTCGTTTGGTCGCTGTACGCGGCTGCGACTGCGGCTGCAGTCAATCATTCGGCTGCAATTGTAATCGATGTTGTTTGTTTGTTTGTTGCCGGCGGTTGTGGTTGCGGTTGATCGTATATTTTTAATCAAACCGCAATTTTAATTAGCGGTCAAAAAAATTACGACAAAAAATGCAGTGTTTGACCGCTATGTCTACCGCAGATACTTGCGGTAGCTAAACGAACAACAATATACCGCATGCGCAACCACACATTTTTACGGCTGACAAACGAATATAATCTATATACCTCAAACTAAAATTGGTTAGCTGGGGATTTATTGTTTCATAGAGACTATGAATTTTTTTTTGTAAAAACTAATAAAAGTTGCAAAACATATCAAATGTAAACCATTTCATTGTAATTTATTGATTCTATATATATATATATATATTAATTTTTATTAGACAATGTTTTTTGTTACCACTAACGCTACATATAATATCTATATCCATTGATCCTACTATTAATAACAAATAATATAAACTTTCTAATTTACTTAACTACGATATGTTTAACTGATCTAAATAATGATGATAAATAATTTAAAATATTACAGAGGCTTTTCTTTGAAAAATATCATAATAGTTTTATTTTTTTTCAAAATTACCATAAACGATTATTCTTTTTCTAAAATATTATAAACACTAAAAATAAATTTTTTAAAGTTTATAATCTTAATATTTGGATTTGATTTAATATTATAGATTTATGATTTAGTTTTAAGAGTTTACGATATACTTTTTATGGTTTAAAGATTAGTTTTAGTTTTGTATATTTTAGAGAAAAAATGCTATTTTTAAAAATATTTTTTTTTCAAAAATATCATAAACACTATGTTTTTAAAGTTTATAAGTGTAATATTGGATTTGAATTTAGTATTATGGGTTTAAGGTTTAGCCTGAGTTTAAGATATAGTTTTAGGGTTTAAATTTTGATTTTAGGTTTATAGTATTTTTAGGATAAAAATAGTATTTTTGAAAAGATAAAATTATTGATAATATTTTTGGTGGTATTTTTGAAAAGTGACCAATAATAATTTTATTTTTCTATTACAAGTAAAAATGTGAGGATGTTTAGTGGCCAGCAAAAACCAGCTTTTAGACAGAAAAAATTGTGATTAAATAAATGAGTTTGATGCTTAAAACAAAATTTAGAGATTCGATTAGATTGAGGTGACTCTTGGCTTAAGAAAGTTGATTACTTTAGACTTTAGCTTAATGGAATAATAATAATAATATGTTATATTTATCTCATAAGAAATTATTGGCTCTTAAAGAAATGGAGATTATATGCTATATGGAGCATCTTGAGGACTTTGATTTCATGTTGGATTCTTTGATTGTAACCAAAGATGGACACTTTTGTGCCCATTGCTCACTTTTGCAACTTTTGCTGCATTATTGTTGCTTTTTTCTTGTTTTAAATTATTTTTCTTTGATAATGATGATTGATGAAAGTTCTCTCACAAAATTCTTCAAAGGTTTCTATGAGAGAATAATCATGACATGCTTTTGTCCATTTGCTTCAACTTTCAATGGACTACCTTTCTTCTTATCCTTTATTTATTTCTTTCAAAGTGCTCTTTTCTCCCATCCCATATTTGAAATAATTAATAATATCATTATTAATCTTTATCAACAATTCTCAAGGTACCATTATCCCTAATATATTAATTAATAAATATTTTATAGTATATGTAAATCTCTAATTAAAGCCGATCCTGAATTTAATAAAGCCATAATCAGAAAAAGAAAAAAAGTTGTTTTACATAATTTTATTATAATATTTTCAGAATAAAAGCCAAATTTTTTGTATAAATATAGAGGATCGCAAGTACGAGCTTGTCCCGCTTAAATTCAAGCCTGGTTTTATCCATAATATTTCGAAATAAATACAAACACAATATAAAAAATATTAAATTTTAAAAAAATTAGTCAAATAAAATATAAAATAAAAGTTTGAATTAATTAAATATTTATCACATTTATAATTCTTTATCTATTTAATATTATTATCTATGCAAGATATAGATAATTTAAATTTATTTATATAATCTAATTTTATTGTATATTTTATTTGTATAATTAATATTAAATTGTTTTTTTAAAAAAAATTATTTTAAATAAAATATCAATTATATACATATTTAATTTATATTTACTAAAGAAATAATTAAATATAATATGTGAATATTTTTAAAATAGTTAACAATCTCATTATTAATCTTTATCAACCATTCTCATGGTACCACTATATATTTTGAATCTCAAACTTATTTTCTTTATTATTTTGAATTGTTGGTAATTTACACCGATAATCAAACACATATGATATCAGAAAACCTTGAATCGATAATCCATTTCTACCTTAGCTTACACAAATATGATTTAGTTATTATTAGTGTTATAGCAACCATTAATAGTAACATAAGATATGTTTTGTTATTTAAAACAATAGTGACTAAATTCAACAACACATTTATCATAAAAATTAAAAAAATTAATTTCTAGTGTTTTAAAAATTGGATTAGTTATATATTGCTAAATTGTGGAATCGAATAAGTTTCTACGAAATGAAGATAATTTAGCTAAACCGTAAATGCGAAACGAATATTCTTGGTTAATATTTGAAGTTAAGAACCACTAACGAATGTCACCATTTAGTGGAACCAAAAGAATCTTTTGCTTGGTTACATGTTGTTGGGCCATGAGGCCCAAATTGAAGCACTGCGAACATAACCACAAAAGACATTAGACTTACTTACTTGGTACACAAGAAAAGAATGTTTTTTGTATATACATATTATTCAACCTAGAGTGTTTTCTTAAGAAGAAAAAAACGAACCGGAAGCGATCTAAAAAATAGAAAACGAACCAAACCGAAATTGGTATAATACTAGAATGGATTTTACATTTGGAAAAATAGTCATTAAAATATTGAATTTTTGTGTTTGGTACATTTAAATACCGAATTTTTAATGAACTATTTAAATAACGATTTATAGTTAAATACGCTGATTTAATTATATAATTAGTCAACATTAATACCAAAAATATCATTATTAATTTTGTTATTTATTTTTTATTTATAAATATCTACTTTTAATTGGTTAAAATAACTAATACAGTTAAATATTTTATATTTGATATTAATGTTGACTAATTGTATATCTAAATCGACGCATTTAACTATAAATTGTTATTTAAATGGCTCATTAAAAAGTTCGTTATTTAAATGACTCATTAAAAAGTTTGTTATTTAAATGGTTCAAACACAAAAGTTCAATATTTTAATAACCAAATTTTCTTTTACATTTCTTTATCCAAAAAACTAGATTTAAATCGAGAACCAAATAAATATCTGAAATATTTGAAATAAAATTATGTTTCTAAAAATATTAATTATGTTTTATAGGCTTGGACATTCAGCTCAAACCGAATAAACTGAACCGGCCGAATCAGAATTTTCGATTTTTGGTTTTGATTTTATTATATGTATTAAACCGATCACATATAATAATAATTTTAATCAGTTTATGGTTTGATTCGATTCAGTTCAAAAACCCAAAAAACTAAATATATAAACTAATAAAACGAATTACACCGAATAATTGAACCAAATTAATCTAAAATTAACAACAAAACTGAAATACAAACCAATAAACTGAACTGATTAAACCAAATAAATAACCGAACCGAACTTATTAATATTATATATTTTTTTGTCGATTTTTTTCAAAACCAAAAAAACCGAAAAACCTAATATTTTAAGTTGATATAACCTAATTATTTAAAATTATAATTATAAATTTGAATATATTAATTATTTTTTTTTAATAAATATTCAATTTTTTAGTTATATATTAGTTATAAATTAACTAAATTTTATTTATATTTAATTATTTTTTTGTTTTTTTAATCAATATTATAGATATCTGAACCTGACCAAAATCAAGATGGAACCCAACGGAATCCAAACCAAAATTATAAAAGATACGAACGGATCTTAAACCTGTTGTATCGAATACTTGAAATCCAATAAAATTGATTCCAAATCCGAACCGATACCCGAATACATTACATGAAACCAGAATTTTTTGCTTGGTCACATGTTGTTGGGCCAAGAGGCCCAAATTGATGCATTGCGAAAAAGACATTAGAGTTATTTACTTGATACACAAGAAAAGAATCCTTTTTTTAATTTCCCAACATAAAGTCTTTTCTGAAGAGCAAAGACACTAATCTCTACCTAATTTCTTCTTTTGTCACTTCAAAAAAGGTAACAACAAGTACTCTGCATAAAACAGCTGGTGACAGACAGAAACAGAGAAGTTATCAGTAAATCTGTGATGTGATGAACTTAATAGACTCTTTTTATTTTGAACTGGACAGAATGAAAAGGCAGTAAAACCAATCTAACCTTCCAAATGAACATATAACATGCAATTATTTCAATTTTGCTAGTCAGATCAACAGACTTAGCTAGAGTCCACAAGGTTGTTGCAAGAATAACATGACCCACAACCTTAAAAATCAACACAAACTGTTTTACGACTCGACGATGCAATGAAAAAACGTAAAGGGCGATGGGTAGAGAAAGATTGATACCAATATGATTTTGCTCCATATGAAAGGAGATGTTGCTGTTAGAACGCAAAAAACCGGATATGAAAATCACGATTGAAAAAACGATTTACACATCAAAACGATTGAGAAAACGAATTAAGAGAAAGACGAATTCGCGGAGGCGAGATGATCTCTTTCCTTAATTCAATAAATCTCCCGCAGTATGGCGGTTTGATGAGATTTTGAATCCCATGATACAACCGCGATAAGACTATAATCGCAACACTCGATTATAGAATCTACGAACGACAACTACGCTATACTCTCGAGACTTACAGTACGAAAATGGAAGATGGTGAGGAGCGGGATCGCTGGAAACGATTTGGGAGAGAATGTGAAAGGTGAGGCGGCCGAATTAGGTTAATGAGGATTAAGGCTTGTTTTTATAGCCTTAAGAGAGCGGTTTTCGCAACCCTAAAACGTGGGAGGAAACCGAACCGACGAAAAAATCGTGGACAGTTAGGGAGAGAAAACCGTGGGTATGGTTTAGGGTTTTGACTCGGTTTTGGCCCAAAACCGTAATAAAAATTTGGCCCAAAAAGAATCTTATTGGGCCTACGGCCCTTTGCCAAGACCCAAGACCCAAGACCCAAGACCCAAGACCCAAGACCCAAGACCCGAGACCCGAGCCCGAGCTCGAGCCCGGCCCGGTGGCGGTGGCGGCGCGCGCATGGCTTGATCCCTTTTCTCTCCAACTCTTTTAAGCTACTACATGAGCTCTCCCATTTATATACTAGAGGATTTTTCCTCAAGTTTCCAATGTGGGACTTTTGTCCCTCCTCATTATTTTAGCCAACAAATGTATGACTTTTTAATGAGCCCAATGCCCATTTCTCATTCACATTCCAACAATTTTTGCAATCAATATTTGAGCTATATTACCCATTTGAACATGCAAATTTGTTCATAAAATTGTTCCAACAATCCCCCACATGCATAGAAATGACTCTATACAATGTAGACTCGATAGACTCGACGAACTCTATTATCTAGACGTATTCTATAGACTAGACAGAATGACTTTCGAGAGTATAAACGAAAATTCATTGTATCTGAGTTGGTAGCATGTTTCAGCTTTGAACCACTCATTGTTAATATCTGTCGGGTTTACTCGACCAGGAGGTGAACATGATGTCTTGAACCACCTAAGCTTTGATGTAAACCGAGACAACAGGTATAACACAGTTTCATTTCTCGTAGAACTATGTTCTTTATTGTGTCCATTGTGGCCGTGGACTTGCCTGGTTAATCATGAGTGAACTTGGAGAATATAGTCTTTCCTTCATTCTCCTAGAAACGGCCCCATTTCACACTCATAAGGTGATTCACCATTAGCTTTCTTTTAAAGAGCATCCTGTAATACTCTACTTATATATCAAAACTATGGTCTCAAATCATTAAAAGCAATGCTTATCCTACACATACAGGTAACAACACTGTTTATCATCCTAGGAACTGGGTATAGACGTAAGTCTCACAGTGTTTTTCAGATTCCGTTTGATTTAGTTGTCCCTTTGAACCTACATCTTGGGATCTCTAGTCACGTAGGTGGGGTTTCCATCAAACTTCATCTTTATTCATAAGCTTTAAACTCATTCCTCTTGATGATTGTACGACTTGATCTCGAGCTAAACCTTTAGTAAACGGATCCGCTAGGTTATCAACTGATTTGATGTAATCTACCGTGATTACACCACTTGAGATCAAGTGCCTAATGGTTTTATGTCGTCTTCATATATGACACGATTTACCATTATACAGATTGTTCAGTGTCCGAGCAATAGCCGATTGACTATCATAATGTATACGTATTGCTGGTACTAGTTTTTCCCACATCGGGATATCTTCCAAAAAATTACGAAGTCATTCTGCTTCTTCTATAGCTTTGTCTAAAGCTATGAACTCAGATTCCATGGTTGATCTAGCCAACATAGTTTGTTTGGAAGATTTCCAAGACACTGCTGCACCACCAAGTGTAAAGATATATCCACTCGTGGATTTCGAGTTTTTGGAGTCGGATATCCAGTTCGCATCATTGTATCCTTCCAAAACTCCGGGTTCTCTACCATAGTACAACCCATAATCTTTCGTATAACGTAGGTAGTTTAATACTCTAGTTATAGCTTTCCAATGATTATGTCCTGGATTACTCGTGTAGCGACTTAGTACATTTACCGAGTGCGCCAAATCGGATCTAGTACAGTTTGTTAAGTATATCAAGCTTCCGATCACGCGTGCATACTCTAGTTGTGACACCGCTTCACCCGAATTTTTGGTCAAGTGAAGTTGAGGGTCGACAGGAGTTTTTGCACTTCCATTTGAGTAGTTCTTAAACCGCTCAAGAATCTTCTCAGCATAATGAGTTTGGGATAGGATGATTCCTTTAGAATGTCTAGTTATCTTGATTCCTAGAATGACATTCGCTAATCCCATATCTTTCATGTCAAACTTTCCACTAAGCAAACTCTTAGTTTGATTGATCATGTCTTTATTGCTACCAATGATAAGCATATCATCCACGTATAAGTATAACAAAATATACCCATTTGGCGTATTTTTGACATAGATACACTTATCACATTCATTTATGCTGAAACCATTTGACATCATTATATTGTCAAAATTTTCATGCCATTGTTTAGGAGCTTGTTTGAGTCCGTACAATGACTTTACAAGTCTACACACTTTGTGTTCTTGACCAGGGACGACAAAACCTTCAGGTTGTTTCATATAAATCTTTAAATCACCATTTAGAAAAGCATTTTTTACATCCATTTGATGTATTTCCAAGTCCCTCAATGCTGCGATGCTTATCAGCATTCTTATTGAAGTTATTCTCGTTACTGGAGAATAGGTGTCAAAGAAATCCAAACCTTCTTTTTGTTGGAACCCTTGCACCACAAGTCTAGCCTTGTACTTCTCTATTGAGCCATCGATTTTCAATTTTGTTTTGAAAATCCATTTACACCCTAATGCCTTAGAGCCTTGTGGTAGATCGGTTATCTCCCATGTATGGTTTTGCATAATGGAGTCGATCTCACTATTCACAGCTTCCTTCCAAGAAGGTGCATCAGGTGTAGACATGGCTTCGGTGAATGTTCTCGGTTCATTCTCTAAGAGAAATACCGTCAAGAAATCATCACCAAAATTTTTTTCCTTACGAGCTCTTTTGCTTCGTCTAGGTTCATCTTCAATATTTTCTACTTCAGTTACTGAAGTACCAGATGTGCTTGCCTCATTTGTGGAGGTGATTGCATCACTCTCTTCACGTGCTCGTTTCGGATGTTTATCCTTACACGGAAATATGTTTTCAAAAAATGTTGCATTTTTTTATTCCATAATCGTATTGACATGGATATCTGATATATCTGATTTATGTACCAGAAACCGATAGGCACTACTATTGTGTGCGTATCCTATGAATATGCAATCCACACTTTTAGGTCCAATTGTGACCTTTTTAGGAGGAGGTACTGCTACTTTTGCTAGGCACCCCCACACTTTCAAGTATTTGTACGAAGGTACAATGCCTTTCCACAACTCATACGACGTTTTGTCGGTTGTTTTGTGTGGTATTTTGTTGAGGATATAATTTGTGGTGAGCAATGCTTCCCCCCACAGATTCTAGGGTAACCCAGATTCCTACAACATTGCATTCATCATTTCGTTCAGAGTTCGGTTTTTTTGTTCCGCAACACCATTAGATTCTGGTGAGTAGGGAGCTGTTGTTTGATGGATAATGTCATTTTCTTGACAAAATGCATTAAACGGTCCATCATATTCCCCTCCTCTATCACTTCTAACTATTTTAATAGTTTTTTTAAGTTGATTTTCAACTTCGAGCTTGTACTCTTTAAATTTTTGTAGGACTTCATCCTTACTACGTAATAAATATACGTAATAATATTTTGTACAATCATCAATGAATGTCACAAAATATTTTTTACCACCTCTAGTTTGTATGCTTTTAAAATCGCATAAATTAGTGTGTATTAATGCTAGAGGTTCAGTAGTTCGTTCAACATGAGATGATGAAGTTTTTGTGAGTTTTGCTTCGACGCATATCTCACACTTGTCTTTACTTATTTTGCATTTTAGAATTAGGTTCAAATTAATCAATCGTTGCATCGATTTATAATTCACATGTCCTAATCTTTCATGTCATAAATTAAAAGACTCAACCAAATAAGCAACTGGTTTCTTATTCATTGCAACATTGGAAAAAGTAAGAACATCATTGTTTTTGAGAATTGTCATTACACATATTTTGATTAGTACTCCCTTAACATATCCTTTTCCCAAGTACACCCCATTCTTCCTAAGAACCAATTTGCCGGACTCAAAGTTGATGGCGAATCCATGCTTGCTCATCAATGTCCCGGATATCAGGTTTTTCCTCATGTCTGGCACGTGCTTCACATTGGTGAGAATGACTTCATGTCTAGATGTCAACTTTAGCACCACTTTGCCGTGACCTTCAATCTTGGAAAACGCCGTGTTTCCCATCATCAACTGCTCCTCGGATTTGTTCTTCTGATAAGAACTAAACATATCCCGATCGATACAGATGTGAGTGGTTGCTCCAGTATCATAAAACCACTCCCTAGAGTTTTCCTCAACCATGTTTGTCTCAATGACTACCGCACATAGGTCAGCTTCAGTCAGATTGGCTTGAGCTTTTCCCTTCGCCTTACTGCGACACTCCAAGGACTTGTGCCCTTTCTTACCACAATGATGACAACTCCCAGAGAATTTCTTCGGGTTGCCTTGCTTCTTAAAGCTTGTGGAGGCTTGAGGTGCGACCTTGTTAAACGCATGTTTATTAGGTCCATTGTTGTTTGCCACAACCTTGCCTTTGCCCTTTCTTGCGTATTCGGCTACATTCGCATTATGATCGAGATGGTAATCTGATCTGCGATAGTTGCAATAATGAATAAAATGATATTTTCGTAAATCTTTTTAAAAGATTATATTTATATTTTATTTAATAAAAATAAAATGTATAATAATTATAAAACTAGAAATATAAAGAGTGTTATGAATATACAAGAGTAAAATGATTAGTTTTGTAAAATAAAATTTAAGGAATAGACCTGCTTTGCGAATCCATACAGGGCTACACATGGTTTTATTTTGCATTTCTACAATTTTGAGTCTTTTTGTAATACACATGGTTTTGTATTCTCTTAAACATTTTTACATTATTAATTAAGAAGTACATTTCAAAAATAATATTAAATTTTTAGAATATTATTTCATGCCATTATAAATAACTAATTTAAAAATAAATATCAAATATCATGGTTCTGATTTGTTCTGTGAGCCTACTTATTTTCGCAGTCTTGCTGGCAAACTGCAGTACCTCACACTGACCAGGCCAGATATACAATTCGTAGTAAATCTCGTGTGCCAAAGGATGCACTCACCAACTGTCACAGACTTTGCACTTCTCAAGCGCATCTTACGATATCTCAGAGGAACTTCAGAAATGGGACTTGTTCTCAATCGATCTCAGCATCTTTCAGTTTCTACCTTCAGCGACAGTGATTGGGCTGGCTGTAAAACCACCAGACGATCAACAACAGGATTCTGCACCTTTTTAGGTTCAAACCTGATCTCCTGGAGTGCAAAACGACAAGCCACTGTTTCCCGGTCTTCCAAAGAAGCTGAATATAGAGCAATGGCAGAAACAACGGCTGAATTAACATGGATTTCAACTCTGTTACGTGATCTGCAACTTCCTCAAACTGGGCCAGCAACTCTGCATTGTGATAATCTATCTGCAGTTTACCTCACTGCAAATCCTTCTCAACATTCTCGGTCAAAACATTTTGACACTGATTTTCATTACATCAGGGAAATAGTCTCACTTGGATTTATCGAAACCAGGCATGTTCCTGCTCATCTTCAGCTTGCCGATATTCTGACCAAATCACTTCCCAAGACGGCCTTCATCAACCTGCGAGTCAAACTTGGAGTTGGTTCAATACCCACCTCAAGTTTGAAGGGGGGTATCAGCACTACTCCGACAGCAACAAAGCACAATACTCTGTCTCAGCCTTCAGGAGGACTTCAGACAAGCTTGGGCCAACTCTGCAACAATTCAAACAAGCCCAAATTCTACACAAAACAACTTCAGAATAAAGACAAGCCCAACATTCAAATTGCTTCATCAAGTACAGCAATGGAGCTCCTGCACAACGGTACAAATCTCTGCAGTGTACAAATTGCACAGAGAAAGGACAACAGGGAGACAATGTCAGTGTCCTTGAATAATCGGTTCAAGTGCCTTCTGAAAGAATATTGAGATTATAGAGGAGAAATGTGAAGAATTGAATCTGAAAACTCAAAGAGAAGTATGAGAAAATGAGAAATGACTTAGACTTATGGAGAAGAATCTCCTAAGAGTTTTATTATACATTGAGTCTTTACAGCCCTTTTATAGAGGATTTACAATGTGAACACAAAAGAAAACGAATTCAAACTTGTGGATGAGTTTGAATAGAGGAGGAGCCTGTCAACAACCAATGAGAAGAGAGGAGACAGCATGGGCATGACTGTTTGGTGTGGTTGCCAAGACTGTGTGCAGCATGGGCATGACTGTTTGGTGTGGTTGCCAAGACTGTGTGCAGCATGGGCATGACTTTTCCACCTTGATTCTTCTCCCAAGGTAGCTATTTAACCATTTCAACCATGTGGTTAATAATAACCCATCCTTTTTCATTTCCCTTGTTATTCAAACTGAATTTTCGTGCTCACACTTGCCTTGTAGGTCAAGATAGGTCTTATTTGATTTTCCTATGTCAATACTCCCCCTCAAGCTAAAGACTTTGGAATCACCCTAAAGTCTTAAGCTTGGGAACCCAAGGTAACACCTCATTAAAAACCTTATTAAGGAAAACCACTTGGGACAAAACCTTAATAAGGGAAAAAGAGTGTGTTGCTCTTGGATTAGGAGACCTTTGATCATGGGTGTGATAAATCAACAAGCCCAAGTTTGCTAAAGATGTTCTTGCAAACTTTGAGACTTGCTGCCTTTGTGAAGATGTTAGCTAGTTGGTCTTCACTCCTTGTATAACATGGCAGAATGGTTCCATCTTGAACTTTCTCCCTAACCTTATGGCAGTCGATCTCTATGTGATTGGTCCTCTCGTGAAACACTGAGTTTGAAGCTATGTGAATGGCTGCCTGATTATCACAATGGAAGGTAATTGGCCCTGGTTGTGCAATACCGAAATCTTTCAAGAGTGCTTTGAGCCAAGTTACTTCATTTGTCAGCTTCCTCATAGCCCTATATTCTGCTTCAGCACTAGAACATGATACCACCTTCTGCTTCTTAGTCTTCCAAGTGACTAAGTTCCCACCAACGAAGGTGCAATACCCAGTGGTTGATTTCCTATCCACCCTATCACCAGCCCAATCCGCATCACAATACCCGACAATCTCAGTGTTCCCATTCTTGCCCATCCATATACCTTGACCAGGAGATCCTTTGATGTATCTAAGGATCCTTTCTACCATGCTCCAATGATATACAGTAGGCTTTTGCATATGTTGACTTACTTGATTCACAGCAAAACACAAGTCTGGTCGTGTGAGGGTGAGGTAGATCAGCTTCCCAACTAGTCTCCTATACTGAGAAACATCCTTAAATAACTCATCAGCTTTCTCCCCTTTCCGTTGACCTTGTAGCCATCTTCAAGAGGAGTTTTGGCCGGTTTAGCCCCAAGCTTTCCCGTGTCTGTCAACAGATCAAGAGCATACTTTCTTTGGGATAGAAAGAGCCCTTCTTGAGACCGACACACTTCATTACACAAGAAGTACTTCAACTCTCCAAGATCCTTGATGTCAAATGATCTGTTTAAGAAGGCCTTTGTGGACTGAATTCCTTCCTTATCATCTCCTGTGATGATAAGGTCATCCACATAAACCAAGACCGCCACGATTCCTTTGGAGTTTTGACGAGTGAACAAAGTATGATCTGAATGGGATTTCCTAAACCCATTATCAGTAAGTGTGGAGCTTAATTTGTGATACCATGCCCTTGGTGACTGCTTCAACCCATATATTGCCTTCCTAAGTCTTAGAACCTGTCCCTCTTTGCAAAAATCTTCAAGGCCTGGTGGTGGAGTCATATACACTTCCTCTTCAAGTTCTCCTTGTAGGAATGCGTTCTTGACATCCATTTGCCATAAGTCCCAAGTCAGATTCGTAGCTAGTGAAAGAACAACCCTTACAGTGTGTAGCTTAGCCACCGGTGCAAATGTATCAGTATAGTCCTCTCCATATGTCTGAGTGAAACCTCTTGCAACTAGACGTGCCTTGTACCTTTCTATGTCCCCATTGCTCTTATACTTGATGGTGAACACCCACTTGGAACTCACAGCCTTCTTGCCTTTGGGAAGTTCTTGTATATCCCATGTATGATTCCTTTCCATAGCTCCCTTCTCATCTCTTACTGCATCTAACCATTCTTTCTTGCTCTCAGCTTCTTCATAAGTCCTTGGAATCTGACTTTGTTCAATCTTTCCAAGGAATGCTTGATGACTAGATGGCAAGAGGTCAAAGGAACAAACAGCTTGTATGGGATGAGCCACGGCCTGGTTGTTGTAGAATACCCTAGTGTTCCTAAGTCTAGTACTCCTCCTTAAATGCTGAACAGGTGGTGCAGCCTCCTCTACAACCGTTTCCTCTTCCATTTGGTGAATAGGTTCCTCTATACCCACTTCCAAGTCGTCTTGTTCTTGATTTTGGGCCATAGCTTCTTCTTGGATTGGAGTTGGTTCTTGAGTTACCACCCCTTGTTCATTCTCTTGGGTATCTTGTGAACTACTTAAGGTTCTTGTTTCTTCGTGTCTTGAATCCTTTGGCAGATCATTTCCCAAATGATTCAAGAGAAACCTCAAACTCGTAGCCAAATCAGAAGGTGACCTTGAGAGATCCTTCAATCCTTCCCAATCTTTCTGATCATAATAGCTTTGTTCTTCTATGAACTTGACATCTCTAGACACATATGTCCTGTTGTTGCTCGGATCATAGCACTTATAACCCTTTTGTGTTGTCGAATATCCAAGGAACATACACTTGATGCTCTTTGCCTCCAACTTGTTTCTTAGATCACCTGGAACATACACAAAGCACACACACCCAAATACACGTAAATGATCAATGGAAGGTTTAGTTTTATTGAGTACCTCAAATGGGGATATATCTTGCAAGACTTTGGTTGGAATCCGATTGATGAGGTAGCAAGCAACCAAGACTGCATCTCCCCAAAAACTTTTAGGAACATTGGTATGAAACATCATGGATCTTGCTACTTCCATTAAGTGTCGGTTCTTCCTTTCAGCAACTCCATTTTGTTGTGGTGTGTGTGGACAGCTAGTTTGATGTAGTATTCCATGTTTGTTTAGATGAGCTTTGAATCTTTGACTTGTGTATTCCCTCCATTATCTGATCTTAACACTTTGATCTTGGCATTGAATTGATTAGTAACATAATTATGAAAGTTTATAAATGCCTCATAAACCCTATCTTTAGATGGAAGTAATGTAACCCATGTATATTTCGATTTCTCATCTATAAAGGTCACAAAGTATTTATTCCTATCTCTAGACATGTAAGGTGAGGTCCAAACATCGGAATGTACTAAATCAAAGCAATGCTCATAAATTGTAGGCGATTTAGGGAAAACAACACGACAATGTTTGCCAAGGATACAAGCCTCACAAACTGAGTGATCATAAGCGACATTAGGAATTATTAAGCTTAAAGCACGAGCATGAGGATGTCCTAATCTAGCATGCCATAAGACATCTTTATTAGCAAAAACACAGGATTTGAAAGCTAAGGAATCCAAATTGCTTGGAGGGTCTTCAAGAACATAGAGCTCATCTTGAGTTACACCACCTCCAAGTATCTTACCACTCTTAATATCCTGAAAGTAAACATTGTTAGGCCCAAATGAAACATTGCAATTGAGGTCTTTAGTAGCCTTTTTGACAGAAACTAGATTAGACTTAAATTTAGGTACAAAGAATGCATTAGTTTCTTTGTCAAATAGTCTTAATTTTCCGGTTCCTTCAATTGGAATACCCTTACCATCAGCTATAGTTACTTTTCCTAGACATGGTTCAATGTTCTTTAACAACCTAGCATTGCTAATCATATGGTGAGAAGCACCTGAATCCACTACCAACTTATGATCTCGTTTATCAAGCGATTTATGGGAGTAGAGTGTGATACCGGAGAGTTTTGAGGCATAGGCCTTGATGAGATCCTCCAAGTCACTCTTCTTAACATACTCCATGGATACATTCATAGCTAGCTCCCCTCCTTGGTTGGATGAACTTTCCGGTTCAGTCGCAACCATTTGAGAGATGTTAGCCTTTGAATCCTTGAACCGGTTTGGCTTGAGATGAGGATGAAGTATCCAGCACTTGTCCTTGGTGTGGCCATTCCTCTTACAATGCTCACACATCACACTCTTCCTATCCTCTTGCTTAAACACGCTTTTGTTGGCCATGACTAGTTCTCCTTTACCACCAAACAAACCAATGTTGCCTTGCTCCCTTTGAATCCGTGAGCACACCTCTTCGAAATCAGGGAGTTTTGGCTCTCTCAGGATGGACTTAATCACATCCTTAAAGGCTGGATTTAGGTTGAGAAGGAGCCCAAATATCTTGTCTTGTTCCTTCCTTTCATTAAGCACCTTTGGATCCATAGAACTTGGTCTCAACATGTCAAGCTCGGACCATGTTGACTGGAACTTGCCCAGGAATTTTGTGAACTCCATATCCTCTTGGTGTAGATCATTGAGAGCCTTCTTAACCTCATACACACGGCTGAGGTTTGAAACATCCCCATACACCCTCTTGAGAGTGTCCCAAAGAGACTTGGCAGTTTCACAATGTGAATAAGCTTCAAGAATGGATGGGTCCAATGAATTTTGGAGGAATCCAAGGACTGATTGATCTTCTTGGAACCACCTAGCTTCTTCTTTTCTTGTTGCCTCATCCTTCTTCTCCTTTGGATCATCTATAGATGGAGTATTATCCTCCAAGATGTGATTCCAAAGTCCTTTGCCACAAATGGCTGTCTTGATGGTTCTTGACCATAATGTGTAGTTCAAGCCTTTGAGAACTACTGCTATCACCGTAGGTTTCAGGCTGGAACTAATTTGAACTGTATCCTCCATTGTTAGGCTTTGAAGAGCTCAAAGGAAGCAGCTTTTATGGTTGAATGAAACCGTGAGTTTTTAGTCTAAAGACTGAGAGATTTTTGACAGAATTTTAGATTAGAAACTGAGAGATTTGAGTAGAAAAGATAAGAGAATGATCTTATGCTCTGATACCATGAAAGAATATTGAGATTATAGAGGAGAAATGTGAAGAATTGAATCTGAAAACTCAAAGAGAAGTATGAGAAAATGAGAAATGACTTAGACTTATGGAGAAGAATCTCCTAAGAGTTTTTATTATACATTGAGTCTTTACAGCCCTTTTATAGAGGATTTACAATGTGAACACAAAAGAAAACGAATTCAAACTTGTGGATGAGTTTGAATAGAGGAGGAGCCTGTCAACAACCAATGAGAAGAGAGGAGACAGCATGGGCATGACTGTTTGGTGTGGTTGCCAAGACTGTGTGCAGCATGGGCATGACTTTTCCACCTTGATTCTTCTCCCAAGGTAGCTATTTAACCATTTCAACCATGTGGTTAATAATAACCCATCCTTTTTCATTTCCCTTGTTATTCAAACTGAATTTTCGTGCTCACACTTGCCTTGTAGGTCAAGATAGGTCTTATTTGATTTTCCTATGTCAATACCTTCAAGCTCAAAACACAAGAGACATGGACTCCAGCTCTCGTGTCTCAATTACCTAAGTTTGTGTTTAAATATCAATCTCTTGTTATTGTAGAAACTATTTCGAAGAAAGTTGTAATGAAAGTTCATTGAAATAAACCTCAGTTTTTATCGCTATGCATTCTCTTCTTTTTTTTGTTATCAATTATAAATAACTAATTTAAAAATAAATATCAAATATAAATAAAAGTTAAAAATATGTATGAATATTATAAAATCTAATATTTAAAATTCAAATTTTTGTTAATATATTTGAATAAATTTTATTTGAAAATAAATAAATTAAATATATTAATACATATATCAACTTAAGAAAGTATAAACATTTAATTTGTATTCATAGTAAATATCTATAGAACAACCGTCATTTATAAATATATCTATAGTGATTTAACATTTATTACAAATATGCAAACTAAAAAAATTATTTGATTAAATTCAAAAAATATAAATATAACAAAATATTATCAATATATAACTTCTTACATAGTTCAGATTAAACCCTAACAACTTTATAAATTTAAAATATTAAGTTTCACATTTATATTTATATTATAAATATTTCATAAAATAAATATTATTTATCTTTATATTATTATCTGAGAAATACATTTAAAAAATAGCATTAAAATATTAAAATATTAATTCAAATACCTTTATAAACAAATAAATCACAAAACAAATGCTAAACACATAATAATGTTAAAATATTTATGAATATTATGAAATCAATTATTTAAAATTCAAGTCCTTATTATTATAATTGAATAATTCTTTTATCCAAAAACAAATAAATTATCTATAATATTATATCTAACAATTTAAAGTTTTGCATTTGTATTTATATTACGAATATTCTAATATTGTACAACTAATCTAATATTTGATATATATATATATATATATATATATATAAATCGTTCATTTATTAGACGGTTTAATCAAACCAGTATAATTTTGATGGTCGAAATAACAATGATAAATTAGAAATTACATTTCTCATCACCTTTATAATTTGGTTACGTTGGATTCGATTTGGTTTGTGTGGATCAATCTAATTTCTTGGTTTACAGTTTGGAACGAGATGTTTATTTCTAAAGGCCAAATCTTGTTCCCATAGGGACAGAGTTTTTACGGCCATTCAAAATCCGACGTTAAACCAAAGGCGCTACCTTTTTCTTTTGGTTATCTTTCATCGTCTTCCCTTTGCTTCACCATAGCAATCAGATAACGTTTCCAATGGATGGTGCACTCTTCTCTCACAAACCTCCATACCCAATTCAACCTAGAAGACCTCCACCACCTCAATCCGCTAATCAATCTGTCAAATTCAGCTCCGCTACACTTCACTTGCCTCCTCCTTCTCCTCCGTCTTTTCCTCTCGATTCGCTCCTCCACCAACTCGTTCACCTCTCTTCTACGTCTCGACATGCCAACTCTGCTGCTCGTTTCCCTTCTCTCGAGGTCTCAACGGAGTCCACTCAGAAATGGCGACCGGAGGTGAAACCCGTTATCGGTACCGACATTGGAAGCGATTATGGGAATTTCGGTGACGGGTCTCTGAAATTACTGTGCAAGAAGGAAGTTGTGCTTCTCAATTCCATTGTGGAACAGCCTTTGCCTGGATTGAGTAGTTTCTTCGATTCCGCCAAGTCTGACTTGCGCAGAACCGATTTGTTCAGTTTGGTTAAGGCCCTGGATAGTTCGGGAAACTGGGAAAGAGCAGTTTTGTTGTTTGAATGGTTAGTTTTATCTTCGAATTTTGGAGCTTTGAAGCTCGATCATCAAGTCATCGAAATCCTAGTTAGAATCTTAGGCAGAGAATCTCAATACTCTGTTGCAGCTAAGTTGCTCGATAAAATTCCTCTACAAGAGTATCTGCTGGATGTTCGTGCTTATACAACCATCCTGTATGCTTATTCACGTACAGGGAAGTACGAACGGGCAATTAATTTGTTTGAGAGGATGAAAGAGATGGGCCCTTCACCTACTTTGGTAACTTACAATGTGATTCTTGATGTTTTCGGGAAAATGGGTCGATCTTGGAGCAAAATTCTAGTAGTTTTAGACGAAATGAGAAGCAAAGGGCTACACTTTGATGAATTTACTTGTAGCACTGTGCTATCTGCTTGTGCAAGGGAAGGATTGTTGAGAGAGGCGAAGGAGTTTTTCGCTGAACTTAAGTCAAGCGGCTATGAACCTGGAACTGTAACTTACAATGCTTTGTTGCAGGTTTTTGGCAAAGCAGGAGTTTATACAGAAGCATTAAGTATTTTGAAGGAGATGGAAGAAAACAACTGCCCAGCAGATTCTGTGACATATAATGAGCTTGTTGCGGCTTATGTTAGAGCTGGTTTTAACAAGGAAGCTGCTGGTGTCATTGATATGATGACCCAAAAGGGTGTAATGCCGAATGCAATCACTTATACTACAGTAATTGATGCCTATGGAAAGGCCGGAAAGGAGGAAGAGGCTTTGAAGCTTTTTTACTGTATGAAAGAAGTCGGCTGTGTTCCAAATACTTGCACCTACAATGCAGTGCTTAGTATGTTGGGGAAAAAATCGAGATCCAGTGAAATGATAAAGATGTTAAGTGATATGAAGTCTAATGGATGTTCCCCGAATCGGGTCACTTGGAACACAATGCTTGCTTTGTG
This sequence comes from Pugionium cornutum, assembly GCA_018901935.1. Classification (NCBI taxonomy): domain Eukaryota; kingdom Viridiplantae; phylum Streptophyta; class Magnoliopsida; order Brassicales; family Brassicaceae; genus Pugionium; species Pugionium cornutum. The sequence goes on from CM032161.1 coordinate 19,734,437, forward strand.
TGGGAATAAGGGTATGGATAAGTATGTGAACCGGGTGTTCCGTGAAATGAAGAGCTGTGGATTTGAACCTGATAGAGACACATTCAACACGTTGATTAGTGCTTACGGGCGATGTGGATCAGAGGTTGATGCATCGAAAATGTTTGTTGAGATGACAAAAGCGGGTTTCAACGCTTGTGTCACAACTTACAATGCGTTACTGAATGCCTTGGCTAGACAAGGAGACTGGAGATCGAGCGAGAATGTAATTTCCAACATGAAAAGTAAAGGTTTCAAACCAACTGAAGCATCTTACTCCTTGATGCTTCAATGCTATGCTAAAGGAGGGAACATTCAAGGGATAGAGAGGATTGAGAAGGAGATAAAGGAGGGTCAAATATTCCCGAGCTGGATGCTGTTGAGAGCCTTACTTCTCGCAAACTTCAAATGCCGAACACTAGCGGGAATGGAGAGATCATTCACATTGTTCAAAAAGAATGGATACAAACCCGACATGGTGATTTTCAACTCGATGCTCTCAATTTTCACAAGGAACAACATGTATGATCAAGCACAGGAGATTCTCAAATGTATCCACGAGCAAGGGCTAAACCCGGATCTTGTAACTTACAACACGCTCATGGACATGTACGTAAGAAGAGGAGAATGTTGGAAAGCAGAAGAAATCCTCAAGAGTCTAGATAAATCGCAGTTAAGACCAGACCTAGTCTCTTACAACACGGTGATCAAAGGCTTCTGCCGAAAAGGGTTGATGCAAGAAGCGGTAAGGATGTTGTCTGAGATGACAGAGCTGGGAATCAGACCGTGCATTTTCACTTACAACACGTTTATTTCTGGTTACACGGCGATGGGAATGTTTGGAGAGATTGAAGATGTGATTGAGTGTATGTCAAAGAACGAATGCAGACCAAATGAGTTGACATATAAAATGGTTGTGGATGGTTATTGCAGAGTAGGGAAGTATAGTGAAGCCATGGATTTTGTATCCAAGATTAAGACCATTGATGCTTGCTTTAATGATCACTCTATCCAACGGCTTGCTCTCCGAGTACGTGAGAATTTAGAATCCTAAATATTTTTTTTATATATTTGACATCTTTTTTTGTAATTGAAAATTTACATTTCATTTTCACTTAAAAATAAGCACAACGTTGATGATGTCCCGAGAACAAAAGATTAGTTGTTTTCTTTTTATTTTTGGTCTGACCCAAAACCGATGTAAAAAAAAAACTGATAAGCAGAGAAATATATGGATTTAGTTTCATTTTCCCCAAAATTTTAAATAAACCAATATCCTTAAATGGTTGTGTTTAAGGAAGATGGTCTAATTCCACTCAAGAATCTATATTTGTGTAGATACACATAAAATTTGGATTTTTTTCTAGTCGTTATCATAAATTAAATATCGAATTTTCCTTTAATCTCGAATTTTCAACTTATTTTCATCTGATGGTAACAATTTATTTGGGAGATTAACAATTTATTTTATTACCAAGCCGATGGTAAACTAATTTTGACCCGATTTTTGATCCATTTTTGATCTGATATTGACCCATTTTTACACGAGTCAAAATCCGGTCAAAATAGAGTACAAATCGGATCAAAAATGAAGTCAAAACTAAGTTAAAAATGGGTCAAAATCATGTCAAAACAGGTCAAAATCGGATTAAAAATCGGTTTAACGTCGGTTAAGTAATAAAATAATTGGTTAATCTTCCAATTTTAATTTCAGGTGAAATTTGGTTGAAAGTTCTATATTGTAAAAGAATTCGACATTTAATTTTTTATTTGACAACAACTAGTAAGAGATTCATACTTCGTGTATATTTTATACATATAGAGTTTACTTCCGTCAACTACACAAACTTATGCGACTAAATCTATTTACATCCATACTTTTTTATATTTTTTAATTACATAAACTCTATTTTTCTTTTATAAATTACACAAACTTTATAAATTATTTTAATTGCAGAAATTCTATTAATGTTTACACGTTAAATAACTACTAAATCTGGTTCTAATTCAAAAATCTAGTTTTAACTTGGGTTTATTTTAAAATTAAAACTAGATTTTCGAAGTAAAACAAGATTTAGTAACAATTTAACGTGTAAATATTAACGAAATTTATGTAATTAGAATAATTTATAAAGTTTATGTAGTTTACGGAAGAAAAATACAATTTATATAACTTATAAAAAAACTCAAAAACTAAAGATGAAAATTGATTTATTCGTATAAATTCGTTTAGTTGATGAAAATAAAACTATATATATACAATTTTGTCGTCTAGAATTAAAAAATACCAATTGAAAAAGAAGAATATTTACACACAGAAACACAGCCATGAACCAAACCTCACTCTCTAGATATCCTGAAACCGTCTTCACTTTCACTGTCTGCAACTTGCAACAACTAATAAAGCAACCAGCTTACTTCTTCTTTTTAGATTCTTGTCTGAAAATTTCTTTCCAATTTCTAGATTTCCTCTTCAACATGCCGATCAACAAAGACCCATCAACTCCTCCGCCTATAATCGGAAAAATTGGACCTTACACTGTCTTCATGACTCCTCCGGCGACTCCAAAACCACCTGAATTTCCTTCTACCATATCTTATAAGTTCGTCGTACCACCGACGGTTCTTCCTCCGCCGCAGCAACAGTTTAAATCAATGGCTTCCTCTGAACACGACAGCTCAGTGTTGGGTTTCTTCAGAAACGCCGTCACAAAGGTTCAAAATGGTAAGAAACGGGAGAAATCTCATCAAAATGAGTCTTGTGAAAAAAATGTTTCCCCATTTTCGGATCTTGGGTTCTGAGATTTCCTTTCCTTTTCTTGAATTTTCTAATACACTCTGATTGATTGATGTAAAAATTCTTTGTGAAGTAATTTGAAAGTAGATTCAAGATTGCAGTTTTTTGACATTCTAAGATTTGGTCCTTAAAACAATTAAAGTAAGATTGTAACTTTCGACATTCTTTTATGTGTTCAGCACATTCAAGCGTGGATGATCATTTGGTGAGATGGTTTGGATTAAACCAATCTAAGTATCAGTGGGCTTTGGACGAGTACTATGAAGGCAAAGGATCTGTAAGTGTTCTTTGATCCTTTCATTGATTTGTGCTTATTGTTTCCTTTTGATTTAGTATTATGGTTTCAAGTGTCTTTTCGAACATAAACTCAGGAAATGAAGAGCGTGAAAGCAAAGGAGATGCAGGGAAAAGTACAGAATTCTTTAGCTGATCCATCACTGAATTCATTAACTATGTAGAATCTGTGCAACTATGCTGAAAAATCTATAAAGGAAAATGGATTGCATTGGTTTGATGTAAGCTTAAATCAATCACATTATTTGCTTTTTATTGTTTCCATATATCATAAGTTATATGACATATTACTAGGGCAATATAAGGAGTTGGCTCTGAATAAAAACCAGTAGAATCTCCCATACCGGATTGGTCCGACCGATTTTATGGTTCTAAAAAAATTGTTTCTAATGAATATATGAAAACTAATATTTTAAAATAACATATTTTTAATTTTTTGTTCCAAAAATTTAGTATTTTAAATTTAAAATTTTAAAATAACAAAAATTATTTTTAAAAAATACATATTTACTATAAATAAATTATACATAAAAAATTAAAACATTATATTTGGGTTCATTTTTTTAATTTAGAGTTTAATTTTTTTGGACAATTTTCTAAAATACCACATTTTTAAGTTTTTGTTCCAAAAATAGAATCGTTAGTTTAAATTTCTTATAATAACACAAATTTAAAATTAAAATGCATTAAAACTATATTTTAATAGAAAAAATTAAACCTTAAATTGGAAAAAAAATGAATCCAAATATAATATTTTAAGTTTATGTATAATTTATTTAGAGTAAATAAGTTTTTTTACATAATTTTTTGTGCTATTTTTATAATTTTAATTTTAACATGATAAATTTAGAAAAAAACTTGAAAAATGTTATTTTATGGTATTACACATTTTTTTTCATTAACAACAAATTTTAATGTATTTTAATATTAAATTTATAATATTTTTATAAATTTAAACTAATGGTATTATACTTGTAATAAAAATTTTAAAAAGTGTTATTTTGTCAATTGCCCAATAATAAATCCTAGGAAAGTTAAAAGATAAAGATACTAGATTTTTCTGATTTTCATAATCATAAAGATACTAAGGGAAAATGACCGATTCCATCGTCTACATATAATTTTGAGATTTTATATAGACAAACTATCACACTATGTCGATATATACATGAACTATTTTTAATTTTGAATTTAATCCATAAATTTTAAAATCGCGATTAGTTCTACCAAAACTCTTCCCATGTAGATTACCTCCAAAACAATTCTTAATTTACCCAATATATCATAATATCACATGTTTTGTTCACGACAGAACACAAACTCTTGTTTGAGTAAATCAAAACGAACACTTTCTAATTCTTACACGATCTCTCACATTTACACGATTTCTCACCGGCACCTCATAAAATTTTAATCAATACATTCGTGTATTCTTAATTTTTGGATATCTTTTTCGAATGCTTCAATTCTCTTTTTATACTCGACGGTTGTAGCATTCATCAGAAAACTTTCTTTTTTCAATTAAATTTTTTTTTTGATTTGTCTTTATGATGTTTCTATTTTTTATCGAAATTCATTTCACCTTTCCTGTTTTGATGTTGTTTCTAGTTTTGCCATATAGCTGGATCGTTGAGCTTCTTTTCTTTGATGTTGTTTCCTGTTTGTCATCCAACTAGGCTGAGAATCTTATTACGCTTTGGATTCGGACAAGAACATACTCTTGTCTGTCTTAGGAGCGACTCTTACGGTAAAAGCTGTGTGGTTTTCTATGAAGAAAGTTAGAACCTTTTGCCATAAAGAGAGGTGCTTAAATCTCTCAATATATTACAGTCACTCACGAAGCTCTGTATTGCTGGGAAATCAGAGTTCCTTGTTGTCGCATCCCATGTTCCAAGACCTGAATTGTATGTCTGGCTTTAATGATACCAAAAACTTTCAAAACGAGTGAATCTAAGGAGAATATCTTCCGTGGTAGGGATGGAAGAGCCATTCTCTTGTTTAACGAATCAGATCCTCCAATAACCGTAAAGATGGAGAGATGAAACAAACAAGTGAAGGCATGTAATTTGAATATTCTGTTCAATTTTAATCGGTTATTTTTGGTTTTGGTTTTTTCAGTTAGTAAAATTAAAAATTCATTCGTTTATTTCTATATTTTGGTTCGGTTTTAGTTTGGTTTTAGTTCGGTTATATCTTGATTACGATTGATTTATTAAATTTAAAACAAAAAATAACCAAAAATATTTTGGTTAACCGAAATAACCAAAATAACTGAAATTAACGAAAATAATCGAAAATAACCAAAAATAATCAAAAAGTAACCGAAAAATAACCACAAATAACTGAAAATAACCGAAAATAACCAAAATAACCAAAAATAATCAAAAAGTAATTGAAAAAAACCAAAAATAACCAAAAATAACCAAAAATAACCAAAATATCTTAAATATTTTTGGATAACCGAAAATAATTCGGTTTTTGAATATTATTTTGGTTTTTGGTTCGGATTCGATTAGTAACTAGTAACTATAATTTTTCAAAATAATATCTATTCGATTATTTTTTTATAACCGAATACAACCAAAATCTGTTTTTTGGTTTGGTTCTGGCTCGGTTCAGATTATTTGCCAAGTTCTAATTGGAAGGTTGAGAAAGACATAAGTATATTGTTTTTGGTAGCGCTATTGATTACGGAAACCAAAAATTTAGAACCGGAAACCAGATTGGGTAACCAAATTTAAACCGTGGTTAAGCAAAACAATTTGAGGCTGTTACTTTTCTCAATAATTGTGAATCCGGTCAGGCGCTCCAAAAGAAATTATTCAATTATCCAAATATTTCAAGTTTTCAACTAACATCTTGCATTATTATTATTATCACTATTTTTTTAATGTTCAATAACATCTTGCATTATGAAGTTGAGAATAAACAAAAATATATTATATTATATAATTCGTGGTCTATCTATTATTTTATCATGTCTAGCTAGATCTTTGGTTGTCCAATATATTAAGATAATTAATCTTTTTGTACATGAAAAAGGTTTATTCTTTGGGGACATTTAACTTTTTATTTTTAATTCCACATGCAAGTGGGGCAATATTTTACAACTTTGTGTTACGTATTGGAAAAGTTTTCTACTTTTGAGAAAGAAATGAAAAATCATTGTATTTTTTTTACTTAAAACACTATATTGGATTACCAACTTTGTAAAGAAACTTGATTACATGATAAAGAGATTTATAAAAGTAATATAAGAATTTTTTCCCGTTTACCATTTGTATAAAAAGCTATTATGAAATTTAAATGTTTCTAAAGAATGTATAAGTTTGAAAAAAAATATAGTAAACACACACAAACTTATATGTCTCGGTGGTTTCTTTGTATTCGACATTAGAAGGAAACAGTCAATATACTATTCCAATTTGTGACTCGAATACAATAGTTTTGCAATCAATTTGTGATTACAAGCATTTCGTCGTATATTAGTTGTACTTTTGGGACTAAAATCTATAATCACATATTGGTCGCACTATGCAATCAAACTTCGACCAATATACGACTAACTTGCGACTAGATTGCGTAATCGCTATTCAGTCGCATATTTACGATTGAATAGCGACTGCATTTGGTAAACCCATATTGTAGTCACAATTTGGTCGCAAAATTTGCGACCAATATGTGACCACTGTCGGAGTGGTACTTCAGTCAGAAAGTAGTGGTAAAACGACAACATGAAAACATGTGCGAAGTAGTATTTCAGTCATAAAGTGGTGGTAAAACGACAATATAAAAAACATATGCAAAGTAGGTTTATCTACAAATAAACAATCACATTACTATGGTCACAAAATTATATATATTCTTATCTCATTTGTAAAATCAAAAGTAAAAAATATGGAAGAATTACAATAATTCGAGAGATTAGATGTATAAAAAAATTGATAATCAAATAATAAATATATTGATGAAATTTATACAAAATATGAAATAATTGATGAATTTGGTAATTAATCGGTCAATAATTTAAACTAGCGGAGATAAGATATTGGATTGATTGTAGTTTGGAGTGGATTCGATATTGGGAGTTTGAATTCTAACTCCAACAATGAATAAATTGTAGAATAGTAATAGGATAAATGTATGTGCCGTACACCTGGCGAGGGCTCCCACAAAAAAACAAATATCCACATCCAACTTAATTATTAGTGTATTGAATTGATCCAAGACGCATTATTGTTAAAACCAAATTATATAAATACAATGATTAATGTTATTTTAGTATTAGTTTTAATCTCTGATCATCAAATGGTATCCTAAGACTTGGCATGCTCACATTGGTTGATATATATCAATAATTTTAATTGTTACCGAATGTTTAGAAACATTTTGTTTTAATCCTCTATAAATTATATGTTATAAGAACTATTGAAAACATTTTAGCTAATTAATGTATCAACACCACCAGATTTTTTTTTTCATTTTTAATTTAAAATATTTTCTTTCTGCTATTTTTATTATCAAACAATATATCAGTTTTTCTAATAATATTAGTTTAATGTATCAGCAAACATAATTTTTTCGAAATATTCATATCAATTATATTTATAATTATTGAATACTAAATTAAAGGTTTTCTAATAATATTAGGTTAATGTATTATCTGATAGCAAACACAATTTTCTCAAAAAAAATCATATCAATTATATTTATAGTTATTGAATACTAGACTTAAGTTTATGAAAAATTTAATAGAATGACATAAAACATAATAAATAATTTGAATGTAAGTAAATATTTTAACGTTTGTAATTTTTGTTCATATTGCGCATGATTTCATTTTATTATGAAACATATATGCATAAACACTATACAAAATGATTTAAATTTTAAATATAAGCAAATATATCTCAAATTCCATATAAATTTTTTCGAAATAACTAGAATTGATTTCGAATTAAAATTATACTCTTTTTGTTTTTAAATAATACATGTTTTGGAATTTTCACATATATTAAGAAAACACATTAAAATTTATAAATACATTATTTTTTGTGATTAAAATTTTCTATAATTGTAAATCAATAGTAATTCAATAAACTTAATTATTTCTCTTAAAATTTATAATTTATCATTATTAACTAATAAAAATTGTATAGAAAATTTTAAAAAAATATGTTTAAAATATCATATATGTTTTTCTAATGATTTAAAATGTTGCACGCAAGTTAAAAGAAAGAGTTTAAAACGCCATATCTAACCCTTGACTTCTTAACACTATATAACCCTTATTCATAAATAAAAACTATAGTATAAATTAACATCTCTTTTCAAGAAGGTTTGTAGATTTTTACTAAACTTCAGCAAATAATCTGAACCAAATGAACCGAAGTAAAATCGAATCGAAAAATAGATTTTGATTGATATTCTATTATAAATAATTAATCGAACGGATATTATTTTTAAAAAATTATGGTTATTGTTAACTAACCAAAACCGAATAAAAAACCGAAATAATATTAAAAAATTGAATTATTTTTAGTTATTTTGGTTATCCAAAAATATTTTAGATATTTCGATTATTTTTGGTTATTTTTTGTTTATTTCAGTTATTTTCGGTCATTTTTTAGTTTTTTATTATTATTTCAGTTATTTTTGGTTATTTTCGATTGTCTTGGTTGTGTCGGTTATTTTTGGTTATATTCGGTTAACAAAATTATTTTCAGGTATTTTCAATTTTTAAATTTAATAATCGAACTGACCGAAACGGAAATAAAACCGAACCGAAATATATAAATAACCAATAGATCTTTAATTTTACCAATCGAAAAACCCAAATCTAAAAATAACCAACCGAAACCGAACCAAATATCTGAATACCCAAACCTAATTTTTCTTTGAATTCAATACTATAATTTTTGCTTTGAATTCAATACTATAATTCTTTTATTAATAAACATCTCTAAATAAATATATACAAAACTGTTTTTTTTTTCAAGATATTAGAAACTAAATTTAGATCTCACTACTACAATGTGAAGAACTTCGATTAGAGTTAGAGTGAGGAGGAGAAAGTGAGATTGAAGAATCACATTCACAATCTTCAAGATCTTCATATCCCCAAATCTCTTCTTTCTCTTCTTCTTCCTTTTCCATTTTCCATTTCTCCTTCTCTATATCTTCTCCTTGTAGCACTTCTAACACCTAATGCACCAATGTAACATTTTCTTGACAAACAATTGATTTAGAAAATATGATTTAACAGTATTTGTTTTGTTTTTTATTGGATGTTGATTAAAGTTAAGTGTCGGTAAATGAGCCTCTTTGATATATAATACTTTTTTCTTCTTTCTTTAATAATTATTATAGAAAGCTTATATGGGATTGTGATTAAGATTAGGTGTCGGTAAGAAATATTCATAGTTTATTAATCATAATATAATGACCAAAAGACACTTTTTAGTCACTCAACCGATTAACTAAAAAGAGAATCGTTTTTAGTAACAAAAAAAACTATAATCTAAATTATTTTTAGTTGCATAAATTAGGCTTTCATGAAATGCATGGGAAGAAAATATGTCAAAAGCACTAAACTAATAATACTCGATAAACCAATGTATTTTTTGAATCTAGAATTAATTTTCGAATCAATTAATATATCGATAAATTAATAAAATATTAATTATAGTTCTGACATAATTAATTTATAAATTTTTTAATGATTATATTATTAATTAAGAGTAATTCTTAAAACAATATTATTTTAAATTTTTTGTTTTAGATGCAATACTATTTATTTTAATAATATTACAAATTTAATATTAAAATATGTTAAACATAAATCTAATAAATAAAATCTATAGCTAAATAAAATATTATAGTTCCGATACAATTAATTTATAAAAGTTTTAATGATTAAATTAATAATTAAGAGTAATTCTTAAAAATAACATTTTTTGTTCTAAATGCAATACCATTTATTTAAAATTTTAATAATATTACAAATTTAATATTAAAATAATTTAAAACATATTTCTAATAAATAAAATCTATAGCTAAATTTTAAAAAACCAATCCAAACATAATATTTTAATTTTATTTATAATTTATTTATGATAAATATATATTTTTATAAGTATTATTTTAATTTTTTTATATTTTGATATGATGAAATTAAAATAATTTTTTAAAAAAATACGATTTTATAGTATTACTTATTAATTATTTTAATGAACGTACCTCGATCATGGAAGGTCGACAAAGAGAAGAAGATCGAATACAGAGAGACGCAACAAAAGCTATGCGATGAAGTTGTGGGATATCAAATTCTTCATCAATCCTCGGATCCACCAGCTTCTCAATCTCTTCATCTTTTATTATCCTTTTTGCCTATTTACAATGTAATACAATATCAACAACTTAATAAAAAGTGTAACAATTTTGTATATAATCAAACCAAAAGAACTTAGGAGAATAAAATCGATAAAAATAACTTATAATAGAAAATTTGGATTTACCCAGCTGTGTAGGCTTTGATGAGAAGCATCAACAGGATTTTTACCAGAAATGAGTTCAAGCAAGAACACTCCAAATGCAAATACATCAGTCTTCTCATCAACAATCCCATGTGTATAGTACTCTGGTGCTAAATGCCTGTTTTTGTTTGGAAATGATTGATTGATCAATCAATACTTTCAAACAAAACATACATTTTATCATATAGTTTAAAAATGGAAATAGTACCCAAATGTGCCTTCAATTGGAGCAATGGAATGGTGAGACCATTGAGAAGGCAGCCATTTTGCCAACCCAAAATCAGATATCTAAACTCCAAAAAGAAAAATTAATAAACAATGAAAGAATTTAAAAAAAAAAAAGAAGAAGAGAAAAAGATGACCTGTGGTTCAAAGTCTTGTGTTAAGAGAACATTGGAGGATTTAATGTCTCTATGTATGATTCTTCTCTGACAACCTTTGTGTAAATAATGAAGTCCTTTTGCTGTCCCAATGGCAATTTTATACCTTGTCTCCCATTTCAATGGTGCTTGATTTAAATCTACGATATCAATATTAATAAAACACAAAAATAGAACAGCACATGACAAACTTTCTTAAGAACCCAGAATCAGAAAACTCCAATTTTTGCAGGTTGTGAATTGTTTACCATGAAGAAGAGAAGCAACAGAGCCTCTTGAAGAGAAGATGAAAACAAGATAGAGACCATTGTCAATACAACAACCAAGAAGAGACAAGATATTAGGATGTGAGACATGTCCTATTGTTCCAATCTCCATTAAAAACTCTTTCTCTCTCCTCTCATCGTCTCTCTCTCCTCTCGTTATTCTCTTCACTGCAATTTCTTCACCACTTTTAACCAAAATCCCTTTATAAACCTCTGCAAATCCACCTCTCCCTACCAGATTCTCTGCAAGAGAAAAACCCTTTCAGTCCAAGAAGAAAACAAAAGAGACATTATATAAGTTTCAACAACAGAACCTGAGCTGAAACCATTGGTTGCATCGTAGATTTCCTCAAAGGAGAAACATTTCCACTTGGGTCTTTGAAACTGCTCTGTTTCTTGAAAACCCTCGACGCATTTGACGGAGGAAGAATCGTGAGGAGTTGAGTTCTCGAAGTCGGAATCGAAACTGCGTCGTTTAAAGGAGAACAGGCGTTTCAAGCTATTGCTTCGAATGTACTTCATTTTAAATGAAACAGAAGAGACTCGAGCTTTTATGTAAAATAACAAATCACAGAGGGAAAGAGAAGAAGGAAGAAGAAGAAGAGACAGACAGAGAAGGAAAGATACTTATCTGTGTGTTCTTTTGTACTTTGTGAATATAAACATTGAAGAATTAAATATGGGTTGGTGAAAGTTTACCGTGAAGGTATCCACAGAGAATTATTATGGTATCAAAAATACAGTTTGCGTTTGGAGATTAGCGTTTGGAGATTGGCGTTTGGAGTTATGAAGTTTACAAAAAGTAGAAAAGGATGTGAAGGAACTTTGTGTGGGTGAGTGTGAGACTTTAATGTTCTTTTACCTTTTTGTATATAAAAAAGCTTCGCTGGAGGATATCTATTTCTCAAAATTTACTTTTGTTTCACTATCTTTTTCCAATTATTTTGCAAATTTTGGATTTGGGAGATACAAGTAAGAGGGAATGTGTGACAACTGAATCTCATAAAGTCAATTTTTAGTAAGCCGAGGTAAATAATACGAACCGAATGAACCAAATCGAAACTAAACCAAAAAACAGATTTTGGTTGGTATTCGGTTATAAAAAATAACCGAACGAATATTATTTTAAAAAATTATAGTTATTGGTTACTAACCGAAATCAAACCGAAAACTAAAATAATATCTGAAAAACCAAATTATTTTTGGTTATTTTTGGTTATCCAAAAATATTTTAGATATTTCAGTTATTATTTTATTATTATTTTTTTTATTTTTAGTTATTTTTGGTTATCCAAAAATATTTTAGATATTTTGGATATTTCGGTTATTATTTTGTTATTCTTTATTATTTTTAGTTATTTTCGGTTATTTTTACGGTTATTTTTTAGTTATTTCAATTTTTTTTGTTATTTTGGTTATTTTTGATTTTTAAATTTAATAACCAAACTGAATGAAACCGAAGTATAACCAAACCGAAATATAAAAATAACCGAATGAATATTTAATTTTACCAACCAAAAATACTAATTTGATTTATTTAGAACTAGTAGAGAAAAATCTATTTTCTTCAAGAATCCCCTTATCTTTATTTAACTAAAAGTTAGAACTAATGAATTCACATTAATTACCAAATCATGCTAATAATTCGATTTACTTCATTTTGATGTTATTTAGCGATTTTAACTATGCGTTTCTCTTTTACGAGCCATACTTTATGCTAATAATATTTGAAATGGTGCTATTTTAGTCAATTGCCCTTATAATTTTAACATTTTAGAGAGAAAATTGAGCTGAATAAAGATTAGAATTTTAGAATTTTAGACTACTCACCATTTAACTTTTAATTTGTATATATTAAATATATGTATATTGATATAACTACCAGAACTAAAATATTAAAACCATATCAATTATCAAATCTGTTGTTCCATAAAAATACAAATGTTCCAATAATGCTAAATATTCCAAATAAGACAAAAGAGTTGAATCCTTTGTAATTGGTTCATACAATAAAACAAACGATTTAAAACCGCAAATAAACCTTACAACATCTTCTGTAATCACAGTTTCATACCAAATCCACTAGATGTGCTGCAACCGCTGATAGGAGAACGCTTTCTGGATATGCAGTCAGAGAATGTGTCAACCAGTTGCTCAGCCAAAGCTAATGAATCATCCTCGAAAACATCAACGAATACTTTCACAACATTGATCTCCTTAGCCGTCGCTCTTAGGCTAAACCAAGTAAGAAACTTTTGTCTAAAATCTCTCTCGATATAACCTGAACTTTCAAGGTTTCTTAAGATCTTCACACATTGCTCCAATCCTAAACTACCCTTCTCTGTCTTATCCTTCTCCGTTCTATCGATTTTGAGGCTTACCTTTTGGCCATCAGGTTCTGGAGTCTGAGGATGAGGTGAAAGATTGTTGCTTTTTCCGAAAATGGTTAAGCAATTTGCATGAGTAGTTCGTTCATTTTCTTCACTAGAGATTTGGGTAGAGACTTTGAATTCATCTACACTCAACTCTTTGGCACCGTTAAAGGAAACAACTTTGAAACAGTACTCTGTAGCTGGGGTTAGTCCAGAGACAACAAACCTTGTGTTTAGAGTGAAAAGTTCGCAGGTAGAATCCTTTGGATATTCTTTCTCTGCAACTTTTCGATGCCACACACTATGATGAATGATGTGTCCCGAAGAAGAAGCAGATTCTTCTGAACCAAGAATTAAAGTGAGTGAAGTTGCACGAATATCCTCGAATCTGATCTTTGTTGATCCTGCGATTGGTATATCGAATCAAGAAGAAGGTACTAATCAAGAAATTCTTTTCTAAACATTATAGTATGTGTTAAGCTTACCTTGCATCTTATGAGACAATGCAAGATCATCAAGCATTGTCAAAGCAGTATAGCAAAGATTCTTCACTTTTAGAGAGCATCCAAGTCTGTTAATGTTTCCTCTACGCATCGAAGATGGAAGATCATCAAGCGGACCACTGGAAAACTCATTTTCTAAAGTCTCCACAGCTTTATCCACAGTTTCATACACTTCTATGTACTTCTTTGTATTTTTGAGAAGGCTCTGAGCCAAGAGAAGACGAAAACAAAGAACCTCTACACTTATGGTTTCCTTTACAATCATCAATTGCTTCCTCCAGCATCTAACAATGAAAAAAGAAGATAAAACATCAATGCACATTAAACGTATAACTACTTGTATCGAATAAAAGTTGATTGATTCTTACTCAAGTAAGCTGTTTCTTTTCCCACAAGACACACAATAGAAGCATCCATCATCATCACTAGGCTTATCTTCTGTGATACCTGATTTCTCACACCTGAAAGCGCATTCTAAATGGCACGAAAAGCCACAAGATTCACCCGCGAATGGAGGATCCGAATTGCAAGTTAACCAACGACTAGGATCTTTATTGTCATCAAACTTGAGACAGAGACAACAAGAACATCTTTTGCAAAATCTGTCTTCTCTTCTCAGTATAGCCCGGCAAGCCAAATTTTTACAGTAGAAAGTCTTCTTAGCTGATTAATTATGTTTCCAAGGTTAAGTATAGAGAAACACAAGAAAGTGAATATTATTAGTGCAAAAAAAAACATTTATTTACCTTTACTTTTAGTTAAACTTATTGGATTATTGCTCTTCCTTGTTCTTTTGAAGCTCCTACCATTTGGAGACTCATCTCTCTTTTCAGCAACATCCAGTGAATCACTTGTTGGTTCTGTGTGAAAGATTACATGATTTAACTTGATTCTTGATGATAGAATTAAATTCTTGATGCCTTGCTATAGGAAAAAGACTTTTGAATCTACATGGATTTCTAAAACCTTTGAAAAAAGTAGTTACCGTTAAAAGAAGAGTCCATGAGAGGGAATTTTGAAAGATTTATGAATCAACCAAAATCTTCAAGACCTGCAATGAAACAAAAAAATGAGATTATAAACACAAAGATGGTATGCATTTCATTATATTAGTCATGTTTGTTTTCTGCGTCTACTGCATATTGTTGTTTGTTTATCTATCTTAAGTATTTGTGGTCAATCGTATCAGACAAACATTGCGTTTTGCGTCATAATTTTTTTTTGACCGCTGATTAAAACAGCGGTGCGACTAAAAAATTACGATCAACCGTAACCACAATCGCCGACGACAGATAAACGAGCAACATATACCGTATCCACAATGTTGACCGCGCAATCGAAGTCACTATATACTGATTTTATCATAAATTTAGATGCACAACAAAACCATATAACCTCTATTTTTCACAAATATCTGATTTATTAAACAAATAGAGATATTGGTTTATGGATAAAATATATAGACTTTTAGATCTTTAAGACTGAGAAAATAGATCCAACAATAAGACACTATATACTATCAACTAGGTTAGATTCTTAGGCTTTTTGTTTTTCTTGCTTTCAGAACCTTTGAAAGGTTACAGATCTGAGGAAAATATCAAAATATATGTATGAATTAACCATTTTCATAAAGAAATTTTATTGTCTTTTAAAAAAAAAACAAATCCGGGACAATAGCGATTTGATCTTTATTGTCAGCACAATTGTGAGGCAACCTCAATTATTTTCATACAAGATCTAAGTAATTATGATAAAGTATAAAACATTTATTAAATATAATTGTATTATTGATTCAAAAGATATGAATCAAATTTAACCATACAAGTTTCAACGCTTTTGTAATGAAACAAATGCAAAATTTAGGGTTGAACATACCTTAAGTATGAAATTGCAGCCGAGTAAGACAATCTCCTTGAGGTTATGGAGCAGAACAAGAACTATTTGAGTAAACTAAATCAAGAACAATATGATCTAACTATAATGTTTTTTTGAATAAGGTGTAGAGATTTGCTTAAGGTGAAGCAATCTTAGTTCTCTTCTTTTTGTGTGTGTCTCACTGTAAAAATTAGAGTCAATATTTATAATAAATGTTAACGGGTACCCCAAAACCCTAAAACATTGAATCTTATTCGTTATCTACACATTCAATCATATTCGTTATCTACACGATCTTAATATGTGGTGGTAAAATGTTTTTGGATAATTTTCTAAAAACATATTACAATTTTTACTTTTAAAATGACCACAAATTTAATATGGAAATTTTAACGAATGAACTGGATCCATAGCAATATGATATAACGTTAATGGTTTTCTCTTAACAAGGTGTAGAATAAAAGGCTGTAGTTAGACGTGCAATCTTAGTTTTCCTCTTTCTATGTGTGTCTTATAGTAAAATTTTTAGAGTCAATATAATAAATGTAAGGTGCAATCTCTAAACATTGAATAATAGTAGTTATCCAGACCGATTCTAAAAATATAATGATTTAAAATGTTTTTAGAAAAATTTCAAAATACTATATTTTTACGTTATTTTCTAAAAATATTATTACTAATTTTTTTTTAAATGATCACAAATTTAATATAGAATAAAAAAAATTAGAATAATAAAAATCTATCCAAATCAACTGGATTCAGAGCAATATGATGTAGGTATAATGATTTTCTTCTTAACAAGGTGTAAAATAAAAAGGCTGAAATGAACCATGCAATAATAGTTCTTCTATAATTTTTTTTACTATGGTCAATATTTATAATAAATGTAAGACGCAATCCCTAAACTTTAAAATATTGAATCATAATCGTTATCGAGATGAACACTAAATATATAGTGATTTAAAATATTTTGAAATTTTTTTAAAATATCATATTTTTACATTTTTTCTAAAACATTATTACTAACTGGTACCCCAAAACCCTAAAACATTGAATCTTATTCGTTATCTACACATTCAATCATATTCGTTATCTACACGATCTTAATATGTGGTGGTAAAATGTTTTTGGATAATTTTCTAAAAACATATTACAATTTTTACTTTTAAAATGACCACAAATTTAATATGGAAATTTTAACGAATGAAGTGGATCCAGAGCAATATGATATAACGATAATGGTTTTCTTTTAACAAGGTGTAGAATAAAAGGCTGTAGTTAGACGTGCAATCTTAATTTTCCTCTTTCTATGTGTGTCTTATAGTAAATTTTTTACGAGTCAATATAATAAATGTAAGGTGCAATCTCTAAACATTGAATAATAGTAGTTATCCAGACCGATTCTAAAAATATAATGATTTAAAATGTTTTTAGAAAAATTTCAAAATACTATATTTTTACGTTATTTTCTAAAAATATTATTACTAATTTTTTTTCAAAATGATCACAAATTTAATATAGAATAAAAAAAATTGGAATAATAAAAATCTATCCAAATCAACTCGATTCAGAGCAATATGATGTAGGTATAATGGTTTTCTTCTTAACAAGGTGTAAAATAAAAAGGCTGAAATGAACATGCAATAATAGTTCTTCTATAATTTTTTTTACTATGGTCAATATTTATAATAAATGTAAGACGCAATCCCTAAACTTTAAAATATTGAATCGTAATCGTTATCGAGATGAACACTAAATATATAGTGATTTAAAATATTTTGAAATTTTTTTAAAATATCATATTTTTACGTTTTTTTCTAAAATATTATTACTAACTGGTACCCCAAAACCCTAAAACATTGAATCTTATTCGTTATCTACACATTCAATCATATTCGTTATCTACACGATCTTAATATGTGGTGGTAAAATGTTTTTGGATAATTTTCTAAAAACATATTATAATTTTTACTTTTAAAATGACCACAAATTTAATATGGAAATTTTAACGAATGAACTGTTTCCAGAGCAATATGATATAACGATAATGGTTTTCTTTTAATAAGGTGTAGAATAAAAGGCTGTAGTTAGACGTGCAATCTTAGTTTTCCTCTTTCTATGTGTGTCTTATAGTAAATTTTTTACGAGTCAATATAATAAATGTAAGGTGCAATCTCTAAACATTGAATAATAGTAGTTATCCAGACCGATTCTAAAAATATAATGATTTAAAATGTTTTTAGAAAAATTTCAAAATACTATATTTTTACGTTATTTTCTAAAAATATTATTACTAATTTTTTTTTTTAAAATGATCACAAATTTAATATAGAATAAAAAAAATTGGAATAATAAAAATCTATCCAAATCAACTGGATTTAGATCAATATGATGTAGGTATAATGGTTTTCTTCTTAACAAGGTGTAAAATAAAAAGGCTGAAATGAACCATGCAATAATAGTTCTTCTATAATTTTTTTTAATATGGTCAATATTTATAATAAATGTAAGACGCAATCCCTAAACTTTAAAATATTGAATCGTAATCGTTATCGAACACTAAATATATAGTGATTTAAAATATTTTGAAATTTTTTTAAAATATC
The DNA here is from genome assembly GCA_018901935.1 of Pugionium cornutum. Lineage (NCBI taxonomy): Eukaryota > Viridiplantae > Streptophyta > Magnoliopsida > Brassicales > Brassicaceae > Pugionium > Pugionium cornutum. The sequence goes on from CM032161.1 coordinate 19,753,083, forward strand.
ATATTTTTACGTTTTTTCTAAAATATTATTACTAACTGGTACCCCAAAATCCTAAAACATTGAATCTTATTCGTTATCTACACATTCAATCATATTCGTTATCTACACGATCTTAATATGTGGTGGTAAAATGTTTTTGGATAATTTTCTAAAAACATATTATAATTTTTACTTTTAAAATGACCACAAATTTAATATGGAAATTTTAACGAAGGAACTGGATCCAGAGCAATATGACATAACGATAATGGTTTTCTTTTAACAAGGTGTAGAATAAAAGGCTGTAGTTAGACGTGCAATCTTAGTTTTCCTCTTTCTATGTGTGTCTTATAGTAAATTTTTTACGAGTCAATATAATAAATGTAAGGTGCAATCTCTAAACATTGAATAATAGTTGTTATCGAGACCGATTCTAAAAATATAATGATTTAAAATATATTTAGAAAAATTTCAAAATACTATATTTTTACGTTATTTTCTAAAAATATTATTACTAATTTTTTCTTTTAAAATGATCACAAACTTAATATAGAATAAAAAAATTAGAATAATAAAAATCTATCCAAATCAACTGGATTCAGAGCAATATGATGTAGGTATAATGGTTTTCTTCTTAACAAGGTGTAAAATAAAAAGGCTGAAATGAACCATGCAATAATAGTTCTTCTATAATTTTTTTTACTATGGTCAATATTTATAATAAATGTAAGACGCAATCCCTAAACTTTAAAATATTGAATCGTAATCGTTATCGAGATGAACACTAAATATATAGTGATTTAAAATATTTTGAAATTTTTTCAAAATATCACATTTTTACGTTTTTTCTAAAATATTATTACTAACTGGTACCCCAAAACCCTAAAACATTGAATCTTATTCGTTATCTACACATTCAGTCATATTTGTTATCTACACGATCTTAATATGTGGTGGTAAAATATTTTTGGATAATTTTCTAAAAACATATTACAATTTCTACTTTTAAAATGACCACAAATTTAATATGGAAATTTTAACGAATGAACTGGATCTAGAGCAATATGATATAACGATAATGGTTTTCTTTTAACAAGGTGTAGAATAAAAGGCTGTATTTAGACGTGCAATCTTAGTTTTCCTCTTTCTATGTGTGTCTTATAGTAAATTTTTTACAAGTCAATATAATAAATGTAAGGTGCAATCTCTAAACATTGAATAATAGTAGTTATCGAGACCGATTCTAAAAATATAATAATTTAAAATGTTTTTAGAAAAATTTCAAAATACTATATTTTTACGTTATTTTCTAAAAATATTATTACTAATTTTTGTTTTTTAAAATGATCACAAATTTAATATAGAATAAAAAAAATTGGAATAATAAAAATCTATCCAAATCAACTGGATTCAGAGCAATATGATGTAGGTATAATGGTTTTCTTCTTAACAAGGTGTAAAATAAAAAGGCTGAAATGAACCATGCAATAATAGTTCTTCTATAATTTTTTTTACTATGGACAATATTTATAATAAATGTAAGACGCAATCCCTAAACTTTAAAATATTGAATCGTAATCGTTATCGAGATGAACACTAAATATATAGTGATTTAAAATATTTTGAAATTTTTTTAAAATATCATATTTTTTCGTTTTTTTCTAAAATATTATTACTAACTGGTACCCCAAAACCCTAAAACATTGAATCTTATTCGTTATCTACACATTCAATCATATTCGTTATCTACACATTCAATCATATTCGTTATCTACACGATCTTAATATGTGGTGGTAAAATGTTTTTGGATAATTTTCTAAAAACATATTATAATTTTTACTTTTAAAATGACCACAAATTTAATATGGAAATTTTAACGAATGAACTGGATCCAGAGCAATATGATATAACGATAATGGTTTTCTTTTAACAAGGTGTAGAATAAAAGGCTGTAGTTAGACGTGCAATCTTAGTTTTCCTCTTTCTATGTGTGTCTTATAGTAAATTTTTTACGAGTCAATATAATAAATGTAAGGTGCAATCTCTAAACATTGAATAATAGTAGTTATCCACACCGATTCTAAAAATATAATGATTTAAAATGTTTTTAGAAAAATTTCAAAATACTATATTTTTACGTTATTTTCTAAAAATATTATTACTAATTTTTTCTTTTAAAATGATCACAAATTTAATATAGAATAAAAAAAATTAGAATAATAAAAATCTATCCAAATCAACTGGATTCAGAGCAATATGATGTAGGTATAATGGTTTTCTTCTTAACAAGGTGTAAAATAAAAAGGCTGAAATGAACCATGCAATAATAGTTCTTCTATAATTTTTTTTACTATGGTCAATATTTATAATAAATGTAAGACGCAATCCCTAAACTTTAAAATATTGAATCATAATCGTTATCGAGATGAACACTAAATATATAGTGATTTAAAATATTTTGAAAATTTTTTAAAATATCATATTTTTACGTTTTTTCTAAAATATTATTACTAACTGGTACCCCAAAACCCTAAAACATTGAATCTTATTCGTTATCTACACATTCAGTCATATTTGTTATCTACACGATCTTAATATGTGGTGGTAAAATATTTTTGGATAATTTTCTAAAAACATATTACAATTTTTACTTTTAAAATGACCACAAATTTAATATGGAAATTTTAACGAATGAACTGGATCCAGAGCAATATGATATAACGATAATGGTTTTCTTTTAACAAGGTGTAGAATAAAAGGCTGTATTTAGACGTGCAATCTTAGTTTTCCTCTTTCTATGTGTGTCTTATAGTAATTTTTTTACGAGTCAATATAATAAATGTAAGGTGCAATCTCTAAACATTGAATAATAGTAGTTATCCCGACCGATTCTAAAAATATAATGATTTAAAATGTTTTTAGAAAAATTTCAAATACTATATTTTTACGTTATTTTCTAAAAATATTATTACGAATTTTTTTTTTAAAATGATCACAAATTTAATATAGAATAAAAAAAATTGGAATAATAAAAATCTATCCAAATCAACTGGATTCAGAGCAATATGATGTAGGTATAATGGTTTTCTTCTTAACAAGGTGTAAAATAAAAAGGCTGAAATGAACCATGCAATAATAGTTCTTCTATAATTTTTTTACTATGGTCAATATTTATAATAAATGTAAGACGCAATCCCTAAACTTTAAAATATTGAATCGTAATCGTTATCGAGATGAACACTAAATATATAGTGATTTAAAATATTTTGAAATTTTTTTAAAATATCATATTTTTACATTTTTTTCTAAAATATTATTACTAACTCGTACCCCAAAACCCTAAAACATTGAATCTTATTCGTTATCTACACATTCAATCATATTCGTTATCTATACGATCTTAATATGTGGTGGTAAAATGTTTTTGGATAATTTTCTAAAAACATATTATAATTTTTACTTTTAAAATGACCACAAATTTAATATGGAAATTTTAACGAATGAACTGGATCCAGAGCAATATGATATAACGATAATGGTTTTCTTTTAACAAGGTGTAGAATAAAAGGCTGTAGTTAGACGTGCAATCTTAGTTTTCCTCTTTCTATGTGTGTCTTATAGTAAATTTTTTACGAGTCAATATAATAAATGTAAGGTGCAATCTCTAAACATTGAATAATAGTAGTTATCCACACCGATTCTAAAAATATAATGATTTAAAATGTTTTTAGAAAAATTTCAAAATACTATATTTTTACGTTATTTTCTAAAAATATTATTACTAATTTTTTTTTTTAAAATGATCACAAATTTAATATAGAATAAAAAAAATTGGAATAATAAAAATCTATCCAAATTAACTGGATTCACATCAATATGATGTAGGTATAATGGTTTTCTTCTTAACAAGGTGTAAAATAAAAAGGCTGAAATGAACCATGCAATAATAGTTCTTCTATAATTTTTTTACTATTTTCAATATTTATAATAAATGTAAGACGCAATCCCTAAACTTTAAAATATTGAATCGTAATCGTTATCGAGATGAACACTAAATATATAGTGATTTAAAATATTTTGAAAATTTTTTAAAATATCATATTTTTACGTTTTTTTCTAAAATATTATTACTAACTCGTACCCCAAAACCCTAAAACATTGAATCTTATTCGTTATCTACACATTCAATCATATTCGTTATCTATACGATCTTAATATGTGGTGGTAAAATGTTTTTGGATAATTTTCTAAAAACATATTATAATTTTTACTTTTAAAATGACCACAAATTTATTATGGAAATTTTAACGAATGAACTGGATCCAGAGCAATATGATATAACGATAATGGTTTTCTTTTAACAAGGTGTAGAATAAAAGGCTGTAGTTAGACGTGCAATCTTAGTTTTCCTCTTTCTATGTGTGTCTTATAGTAAATTTTTTACGAGTCAATATAATAAATGTAAGGTGCAATCTCTAAACATTGAATAATAGTAGTTATCCAGACCGATTCTAAAAATATAATGATTTAAAATGTTTTTAGAAAAATTTCAAAATACTATATTTTTGCGTTATTTTCTAAAAATATTATTACTAATTTTTTCTTTTAAAATGATCACAAATTTAATATAGAAAAAAAAATTGGAATAATAAAAATCTATCCAAATCAACTGGATTCAGAGCAATATGATGTAGGTATAATGGTTTTCTTCTTAACAAGGTGTAAAATAAAAAGGCTGAAATGAACCATGCAATAATAGTTCTTCTATAATTTTTTTTACTATAGTCAATATTTATAATAAATGTAAGACGCAATCCCTAAACTTTAAAATATTGAATCGTAATCGTTATCGAGATGAACACTAAATATATAGTGATTTAAAATATTTTGAAATTTTTTTAAAATATCATATTTTTACGTTTTTTCTAAAATATTATTACTAACTGGTACCCCAAAACCCTAAAACATTGAATCTTATTCGTTATCTACACATTCAATCATATTCGTTATCTACACGATCTTAATATGTGGTGGTAAAATGTTTTTGGATAATTTTCTAAAAACATATTACAATTTTTACTTTTAAAATGACCACAAATTTAATATGGAAATTTTAACGAATGAACTGGATCCAGAGCAATATGATATAACGATAATGGTTTTCTTTTAACAAGGTGTAGAATAAAAGGCTGTATTTAGACGTGCAATCTTAGTTTTCCTCTTTCTATGTGTGTCTTATAGTAAATTTTTTACGAGTCAATATAATAAATGTAAGGTGCAATCTCTAAACATTGAATAATAGTAGTTATCCAGACCGATTCTAAAAATATAATGATTTAAAATGTTTTTAGAAAAATTTCAAAATACTATATTTTTACGTTATTTTCTAAAAATATTATTACTAATTTTTTCTTTTAAAATGATCACAAATTTAATATAGAATAAAAAAAATTAGAATAATAAAAATCTATCCAAATCAACTGGATTCAGAATAATATTATGTAGGTATAATGGTTTTCTTCTTAACAAGGTGTAAAATAAAAAGGCTGAAATGAACCATGCAATCATAGTTCTTCTATAATTTTTTTTTACTATGGTCAATATTTATAATAAATGTAAGACGCAATCCCTAAACTTTAAAATATTGAATCGTAATCGTTATCAAGATGAACACTAAATATATAGTGATTTAAAATATTTTGAAATTTTTTTAAAATATTATATTTTTACGTTTTTTCTAAAATATTATTACTAATATTTTATTTTAAAACGACCAAAAATTTAGTATAAAAATGATTAAAAAATTTTTGGGCTAATGAGAATCTATTGAAATGAGCTGAATCTAGAGTAATATGATACAATATCTAGTGTATTATTTAAGAAATATTTTAAGAAAATAGTTTTGCTCTAATGTGTCATTAACAAAAATATCATGATGATTTGTTATCATCATAATGAGTTTCAAACAAACATTTAAATGGATTTAAATTACTGGAATAATTACAATATATGTCATTGTTATTAATTTGGTGAAAGAATCAATATATTTTATTAAACAATCAAAAATCTATTAAATTTATAAAAAATAGTTATGTTTATTTTCTTAAGTTACATATACAAAATTACAATATATGTCATTGTTATTAATTTGCTTAGAGAATTAATATATTTTATTACACTAACCAAAAATACTATTATATTCGTAAAATTTTTTTCCTTAATTTATATATACAAAAATTAATATTAAAAAATACTTTTAAATAAGAGTTATACTTATATAAATATCTAAATTAAATTTACAAATAAACAATACTCTTAACATTAAAAGAAAAGTAAGTTTTCAAAAAAATGATGACATGTCATTAAAAAAGATGACATGATTAAAAAGAATTATGACATGGCGTTTAATCAAATGTGACATGTCAATTCTAAATATAAATTTATTTCTAAAAAATAAATTATTCAAATGTGACTTAACAATTTTAAACATACTATATTTCAAATTTCAAAATACTATATTTTTATGTTATCTTCTAAAAATATTATTACTCATTTTTTCATTTAAAATAATCACAAATTTAATATAGAAATAATTAAAAAAATCGGAATAATAAAAATATATCCGAATGAACTGGTCTATAGCAATATGATGTAGCTATAATGGTTTTTTCTTAACCAGATGTAAAATAAAAGGCTGAAGTGAACCATGCAATTATAGTTATGCTATAAATTTTTTACTATGGTCAATGTTTATAATAAATGTAAGGTGCAATACCTAAACCTTAAAACATTGAATAGTAATCGTCATCAAGATGGACACTAAATATATAGTGATTTAAAATGTTTTGGAAAATTTTTAAAATATTATATTTTTACGTTTTTTTCTAAAAATATTATTACTAATTTTTTTTTAAAACGATCACAAATTTAATATAGAAATGATTAAAAAAATTTGGACTAAAGAAAATTCAAATGAACTAGATCGAGAGTAATATGATAAAATCTCTAATTTATTATTTAAGAAATATTTTAAGAAAATAATCTTGCATTCATGTGTTATTAACAAAAATGTCATACTCACGTGTTATCATCATAATAAGTTTTAAACAAATATATAAATGGATTTAAGTTATTAGAATTATTACAATATATGTCATTGTTATTAATTTGGTTAGATAATCAATATATTGTATTAAAAAACCAAAAATCTATTAAATTTATAAAAATAATTATTTTTATTTACGTAATTTACTTATACAAAATTACAATATATGTTATTGTTATTAATTTGTTCAAAGAATTAATATATTTTATTACACTAACCAGAAATACTATCAAATGTGACATGTCAATTCTAAATATAAATTTATTTCTAAAAAATAAATTAATCAAATATGATATAACAATTTTAAATATAACTTTATTTTCGAAATGTAAATTAATTAAATATAACATGATAATTTTGAACATAACTTTATTTTTTCAAAATAAGTAAAATCATATATATTATGACTATCAACACTTTTTAGAAATACTCTTAATATTAAAATAGAAGTGAGTTTTCGAGAAAATGATGACATGTCATTAAAAAAGATGACATGACTAAAAATAATTATGACATGGCGATTACTCAAAAGTGACATGTCAATTTTAAATATAAATTTATTTCTAAAAAAACAAATTAATCAAATGTGATATAGCAATTTTCAACATCCCCTAATTTTATTTTAAAAAGAAAATTTACATATTTATTATCTACACATTCAATCGTATTCGTTATCTAGATGATTCTAATATGTGGTGGTAAAATAATTTTAGATAATTTTCTAAAAACATTATTAATAATTTTTACTTTTAAAATGACCACAAATTTAATATGGAAATAATGAATAAAAATTTATACGAATGAACTGAATCCACAACAATATGATATAACTATAATGGTTTTTTTTCACAAATAATAAAAGGCTGTAGTTAGCCGTGCAATCTTAGTTTTTCTCTTTCTATATGTGTCTTATATAAATTTTTTTACGAGTCAATATAATAAATGTAAGGTGTAATCTCTAAACATTGAATCATAGTAGTTATCTAGACGAATTATAAAAATATAATAATTTAAAATGTTTTTAAAAAAATTTCAAAATATTATATTTTTATGTTATTTTTTAAAAATATTATTACTAATTTTTTCTTTAAAAATGATCACAAATTTAATATAGAAATAATTAAAAAAATTTGAATAATAAAAATCTATCTCAATAAACTGCATCCAGAGCAATATGATGTAGCTATAATGATTTTCTTCTTAACAAGGTGTAAAATGAAAGGCTGAAGTGAACCATGCAATGATAGTTCTTCTATAAATGTTTTATAAAATTTATACGAATGAACTGTATCGAGAGCAATACTCTTAACATTAAAAAAGAATTGACTTTTCAAAAAAAAAATGATGACATATCATTAAAAAAAATGACATAATTAAAAAGAATGATATGCTGTTTAGTCAAATACGACATGTAAATTCTAAATATAAATTTATTTCTAAAAAATAAATTTTTCAAATACAACATAGCAATTTTAAGCATAAATTTATTTTCGAAAAAAAATTAATTAAATATAACATGACAATTTGAACATAACTTTATCTTTAAAAATAAGTAAAATCATATATATTATGGCTATGACCACTTTCTATAAATCCTCTTCACATTAAAAGAGAACTGAGTTTTAAAAAAAATGATGACATGTCATTTACAAAAATGACATGACTAAAAAGAATTATAACATGACGTATAGTCAAATTTGACATGTCAATTTTAAATATAAATTTATTTATAAAAAGTAAATTAATCAAATGTGATATAGCAATTTTTAACATAATTTTATTTTCAAAAAAATTAGATATTCGTTATCTACACATTCTATCGTATTCGTTATTTACACGATCCTAATATGTGGTGGTAAAATGTTTTTGGATAATTTTCTAAAAACATTATTACTAATTTTTACTTTTAAAATGACTACAAATTTAATATAGAAATAATGAATAAAAATGTATACGAATGAATTGGATCTAGAGCAATATAATATAACTATAATGGTTTTTTCACAAAGTATAGAATAAAAGGCTGTTGTTAGCCGTGCAATCTTAGTTTTTCTCTTTCTATATGTATCTTATAGTAAATTTTTTACAAGTCAATATAATAAATATAAGGTGCAATCTCTATATATTGAATCATAGTAGTTATTCAGACGGATTATAAAAATATAATGATTTAAAATATTTTTAGAAAAATTTCAAAATACTATATTTTTACGTTATTTTCTAAATTTATTAATACTAATTTTTTCTTTTAAAATGATCAAAAATTTAATATAGAAATAATAAAAAATTAGAATAATAAAAATCTATCCAAGGTGTAATATGATGTAGGTATAATGGTTTTATTTTTAACAAGGTGTAAAATAAAAGGCTGAAGTGAACCATGCAATCATACTTCTTTTATAAATTTTCTACTATGGTCAATATTTATAAAATTTATACGAATGAACTGGATCCAAAGCAATGCTCTTAACATTAAATCAGAATTGAGTTTTCAAAAAAATGATGACATATAATTAAAAAAATGACATAACAAAAAAGAATTATGACATGGCGTTTAGTCAAATGCGACATGTTAATTCTAAATATAAATTTATTTATCAAAAATAAATTATTCAAATGTGACATATCAATTTTAATCATAAATTTATTTTCGAAAAGTAAATTATATAAATATAACATGACAATTTTGAACATAACTTTATTTTTAAAAATAAGTAAAATCATATATATTATGGCTATAACCACTTTTTTGAAATCCTCTTCTCATTAAAACAGAAGTGAGTTTTTAAAAAAATAATGACATGTCATTTAAAAAGATGATATTATTAAAAATAATTATCACATGACGTTTAGTAAATTTGACATGTCAATTTTAAATATGAATTTATTTATAAAAATTAAATTTATCAAATGTGATATAGCAATTATGAACATAATTTTATTTTCAAAATTTTTTTTACATATTCGTTATCTACACATTCAATCGTATTGGTTATCTACACGATTCTAATATGAGGTGGTAAAATAATTTTGGATAAATTTTTATAAACCTTATTACTAATTTTTACTTTTAAAATGACCATAAATTTAATATGGAAATAGTGAATAAACATTTATACGAATGAATTGGATTTATAGCAATATGATATAACTATAATGGTTTTCTTTTCAAAAAGTGTAGAGTAAAATGTTGTAGTTAGCCGTGCAATCTTAGTTTTTCTTTTTCTATATGGATCTTAGAGTAAATTTTTTACGAGTCAATATAATGAATGTAAACATTGAATCATAATAGTTATCCAGACCGATTCTAAAAATATAATGATTTAAAATATTTTTAGAAAAATTTCAAAATACTATATTTTTACGTTATTTTCTAAAAATATTATTACTAATTTTTTCTTTTAAAATGATCACAAATTTAACATAGAAATAATAAAAAAATCAGAATAATAAAAATCTATCTGAATCAACTGGATTCAGAGCAATATGATGTAGGTATAATGGTTTTCTTCTTAACAAGGTGTAAAATAAAAGGCTGAAGTGAACCATGCAATCATAGTTCTTCTATAAAATTTTTTACTATGGTCAATGTTTATAAAATTTATACGAATGAACTGTACACATAGCAATTCTCTCAACATTAAAATAGAATTGAGTTTTCAAAAAATGATGACATATCATTAAAAAAGATGACATAAATAAAAAGAATTATGATATTCCGTTTAGTTAAATGTGAAATTTCAATTCTAAACATAAATTTATTTATAGAAAATAAATTATTCAAATGTGACATAGAAATTTTAAACATAACTTTATTTTCGAAAAGTAAATTAATTAAATATAACATGATAATTTTGAACATAACTTTATTTTTTTTTAAATAAGTAAAATCATATATATTATGGCTATGACCACTTTCTAGAAATCCTCTTAACATTAAAAGAGAAACGAGTTTTGAAAAAAATGATAACATGTCATTTAAAAATATGATATGATTAAAAATAATTATGATATGACGCTTAATCAAATTTGACTTGTCAATTTTAAATATAAATTTATTTATAAAAAGTAAATTAATTAAATGTTATATTGCAATTTTCAACATAATTTCTTTTTCAAAAAAAAAATTACATATTCGTTATGTACACATTCAATCGTATTGGTTATTTACACGATCCTAATATGTGGTGGTAAAATAATTTTGGATAATTTTCTAAAAATATTATTACTAATTTTTTACTTTAAAACAAACACAAATTTAATATGTAAATAGTTAAAAAAATTTTGGAATATCGAAAATTTATACAAATGAATTGGATCCAGAGCGATCTTCTTAATATTAAAAGAGAATTGAGAATTAAAAAAATGATGACATGTCATTAAAAATATGACATGACTAAAAAGAATTATTACATGACGTTTAATCAAATATGACATTTCAATTCTAAATATAAATTTATTTATAAAAAATAAATTAACTAAATATGACATAACAATTTTAAACATAACTTTATATTCGAAAAGTAAATTAATTAAATATAACATGATAATTTTGAACATAAATTTATTTTTTAAAATAAGTAAAATCATATATATTGTGACTATGACCACTTTCTTGAAATCTTTTTAACATTAAAACAGAAGTCAGTTTTCAAAAAAATGATGACATATCATTAAAAAAAATGATATGAATAAGAAAAATTATAACATGACATTTAGTCAAATATCACATGTCAATTTTAAATATAAATTTATTTATAAAAAGTAAATTAATAAAATATAGTATAACAATTTTCAACATAATTTTATTTAAAAAAAATTACATATTCGTTATCTACAAATTTAATCGTATTCGTTATCTATACGATCCTAATATGTGGTGGTAAATAATTTTGGATAATTTTCTAAAAATATTATTACTAATTTTTTTTCTTTTAAAAAGATCACAAATTTAATATTGAAATAGTTAAAATAGTTTTGGAATAATGAAAATATATACGAATGAATTGGATTCAGAGCAACGATGTAACTATAATGGTTTTCTTTTTAACAAAATGTAGAATAAAATGCTGTAGTGAGCCGTGTAGTTTTAATTTTTCTCTTTCTATGTGTGTCTTACTGTAAAGTTTTTACTAGAGTCAATATAATAAATGTAAGTTGCAATCTCTATATATTGAATGTTAGTAGTTATCCAGATTTTAAAAATATAATGATTTAAAATGTTTTTTAGAAATTTTTAAAATACTATATTTTTACATTATTTTTTAAAAAAATTATTACTATTTTTTTTAAAATATCACAAATTTAATAGATAAATAGTTTAAAAAAAATTAGAATAATAAAAATCTATCCGAATGAACTGTATCGAGAGAAATATAATGGTTTTTTTCTTAACAAGGTGTAAAATCATAGTTCTTCTATAAAAATTTTACTCTGGTCAATGTTTATAATAAATGTAAGGTGCAATCCATAAACCTTAAAACATTGATCATAATCGTTATCAAGATGGACACTAAATATATAGTGACATATCAATTTTAAATATAAATATATTTTTTTTAAAAATAAATTAATTAAATATGACATAACAATTTTAAACATAATTTTATTTTCAAAAAATTAATTAATTAAATAAAATATGAAAATTTTGATCACAATTTTATTTGTAAAAAATAAATAAAATCATATATATTATGTCTATGACCACTTTTTAGAAATGAGTTTAGAAAACAAATTACATATCATTACACATGATATGATTAAAAATATTAATATGACTAAAAATAATTATTTTCTATACATTAAAAGATAAGTGAGTTTGAAAAAATGCTTACATATCTTAAAAAAGTGACATATCTAGAAAATAATAACATGATGGTTGGTGAGATGTGGCATTGTAATTTTAAACATAAATTTATTTTCATAAATAAAGTAAATCATTTTTAACATTAAAAGAGAAATGAGTTTAAAAAAATTTATTCACATGTCAATAGAAAAGATGACATGACTAAAATTTTTTTCACATAGCGCTTAATCAAGTGTAACATGATAATTTTAAAAATAAATTTATTTCAAAAAATACTACTCAAATATGACATCTTAATTTTAAACATAAATTTATTTTCAAAAATTAAATTAATCAAATATAACATGAAAATTTTAAATATAAATTTATTTTCACAAAATAAATAAAATCATATATATTATGGCTATGACCACTGCTAAAAGTGAGTTTAGAAAAATGTTTAATACTATGTATCTTTTCAATTTTATGTTTTTATTTAGGCTTTAAGTGTTTATAGTTGTTTCAAATAATTTAATTTGTTTTGATAATTTACAATTAATAATTTATATGTTTTCAGTTATTACATATCTATTGAGTTGTTCATATTTTTAACAATATCCAATTATATAATTGGTAATTTAAAAATAAAATTTAATTTTACAAAAAATAGCGAATATATTCAAAACTAATGGTTAAAAAGTGTATTTTATATAATTCTATAATTTTTAATATATATTCATACCAAAATATAGTTTAGATATAGTATGATTCTAAAATAAAAAAGTAAGCACATTACAAATTAAAAAATATATAATTTTAGTAGTTTTAAATATATAAAACACAAATAAAACTCATCTTATATAATAAATATATAATATAATAAATATAACATTTTAATCAAATATAATGATGATTCGAATTTATAATATATTATACTCATACAAGGCATGATTAAATTATCTAGTATTATATAATTTATCAATAGTTTTTCTCCGTGCAATGTGTGGGTATAAATATAGTAGTTTTCTTATTACAAAAGTGTAGAATAAAAAGCTAAAGTGAACCATGCAATCTTAGTACACTATAAAAAGTTTACTAGGGTCCATATTTATCATAAAATAAGGTGCAATCGTAATCGTTATCAAGACAGTATATAGTGACTAAAAATATTTTTAGAAAATTTGAAAATAATATAGTTTTAAGTTTAAAAAAAAAATTATACCTAGTTTTTTCTTTCAAAAAGAACCAAAAATTTATTAAATTAGTGACTAAGAATTTTCAGAATAATGAAGATCTAAATTTTAAATTGAAATAGAGAAATTCAAATAGAATGCTTTAATATTTATTGTTTATTAAAGCAAACAAATTTTTCTACATAATGAGTTATGATACTATAAAACATTAGTGATAGTATTTTTGAGACATAAACTCAAAATATGATTTTGAAAATATTTGTTATTGTTTAATGATTTGTTTAATTCATCTTAAAAATTAAATAGGATTTTTGTTATGAAAAATATCTAGAGAGATAAAATTAAACTGATAATTTTACTCAAAAGAAAAGAGGAAAGAGAGAAGAGAGAAATCTCTTATTCATGTTGTTATTGTTGTACTTTACAAATGATACATAACATCCTATTTATAGGAGAAGTAAGTCGGCAAACGAACGTAAAGATAATCAAAAAAAAGTCAGACAGACGTCACATACGCTTTTGCTGACTTTTTCAACACTCCTCCTTGATTATCTATTATTATCGAAGTATTACGTACTGCCTCGTTAAAAACCTTATCATGTAAAAACCCAATGGGATAAAAATCATGATAAGGGAAAAAGACTACAGTTACGCAATCTCCCCCTCGAAAAGTATATATAATTCCCTTTATATATCTCGCAAATGACGTATTCCAATATTTTGAACATGCTTTCTAAACGTTGTTGTAGGAAGCGCCTTTGTGAAAAGATCTGCTGCATTGTCGGTTGAGCGAATATACTCAATGTTGACTACTTGATTTTTCACAAGCTCTTGAGTATATGAAAAAAATCTTGATGGAATATGTTTCGTCCTATCGCTCTTGATATAACCTTCCTTAAGTTGAGCGACACATGCAGCATTATCCTCGAACAATTTTGTTGGTTTTTTATTTGTATTGATTCCACTAGCTTCTTGTATATGATGAGTCATGTACTTGAGCTATACACATTCTCTACATGCCTCATTGAGTGCGATAATTTCCGTATGATTTGAGGAAGTGGCAACCAATGTCTGTTTTTGTGAACGCCACGAGATCGTAGTACCTCCTAATGTAAAAACGTATCCGGTTTGCGATCGAGCTTTATGCGGATCTGATAAATATCCTGCATCTGCAAAACCAACTAGACCAAAAAAGGAATTTCTGGGATAATATAATCCCAAGTCAATTGTATCTTGAAGATAACGGAATATTTATTTTATTCTGGTCCAATGTCTCCGTGTAGGGGGTGAATTATACCTTGCAAGTAAGTTAGTAGCAAAAGCAATATCTGGTCTAGTACAATTAGCAAGATACATCAGCGCACCAATAGCGCTCATATAAAGTATTTCACAACTTAAAATTTCCTCGTTATTCTCACAAGGTCGAAATGGATCCTTATCAACAATAAGTGATCTATTGACCATTGGAGTACTCAAAGAATTTTTTTTATCCATATTAAAGCGTTTTAATACCCTTTTGGTATAATTTGATTGATGGACAAATATTCCACCTTTGAGATGCTCTATTTGAAGCCCGAGATAAAACTTTGTCTTACCAAGGTCTTTCATTTCAAACTCTTCTCTCATATGGGTTTGTGCATCATGAACTTCTTTTTGAGTTCCAATTATGTTCAGATCATCAACATATACAGCGATATAAAGAAATCCTAATGAGGATTTCTTTATAAACACGCAAGGGCATATCGCATTGTTGATATATTCTTTTTCAACAAATATTCGCTTAAGCGATTATACCACATACGTCCGGATTGTTTTAATCCGTAAAGTGATCGCTGTAATTTGACCAAAAAAATATCCTTTGATTTTTCCGAGATCTTGGATCTTTCTGGGATTTTAAATCCATCGGGAATTTTCATATATATGTCACTATCAAGTGATCCATATAGATATGCAACCACGACATCCATAAGGTACATCTCTAAATTGTTGGATGTTGTTATACTCATCAAATATCTAAACGTAATTGCATCCATAACCGGGGAATATGTTTCATCATAATCAATTCCCGGTCTTTGAGAGAAACCTTGTGCCACAAGTCGTGTTTTATATCTTATGATCTCGTTTTTTTCATTTCGTTTTCTCACGAAAACCCATTTGCATCCGACAGACATTACATCTTCTGGTGTAATGGTAACATGTCCGAATACATTTCCTTTATTAAGAGAGAGTAATTCATCTTTCATGGCCTTTTGCCATTTCTCCCAATCGGGTCTCGCCCGACATTCTGATAATGATCGCGGATCCGGATCATTATATTCATCATCAATTTCTTTAGATATAGAAAATGAAAATGTTCCATCCACATCTTCTATTTCATTTATAACCCAGATTTTTCCATCTTGGGCGTAATTAATGGATATTTCATAATTTTCTATATCATGTTCTTTCTCAAGAAGACTTTCATCATCAGATTTTTCAAGAACCTTCTCATTTTCTTGAACATCTGCATGATGTAATATTTTGGGAGATCTTTACTGATTCTTCCCAATTTCTTTTTCTTTCGGGGATTTTTATCTTTAGAGCCCATCGGCCTCCCCCTTTTCAATTGAACTTTTGGGTCATTTATTTTATTCTCATCAAATTGTTCCTTTGGAACATCAATTCTTGATGGAGCATTTGCAGCGGGTATATACGATTTCATCACCTTTTTCGTAGCTGTGAACATATCTGGTAATTCATTTGCCATATTCTATAAATGTATAATTTTCTGAACTTCTAGCTTACGTTGATTTGTAGGGGGGTCAAGGTGTATCAAATTTCGTGTACACCATGTAACATCTTTTGATGTTTCTTTAATTCCTCCCCCTAAAGCTGGAAATTCATCTTCATTAAAATGGCAATCGGCAAAACATGCCGTAAACATATCACCAGTTCGAGGTTCAAGATATCGAATTATACTTAGTGATGTATACCCAATATATATTCTCATTCTCCTTTGTGGTCCCATTTTTTTCTTTGTGGTGGGGCTATTGGGACATAAACCACACACCCAAAAACTCGAAGATGGGATATATTTGGCTGTTGACCAGATGTCAACTCCAATGGGGAATATTTATTATACGCACTTCGTCTAATCTGGACCAATGCAACTGCATACAGTATAGCATGACCCCATACAGAAATTGGGAGATTTGTTCTCAATATTAACGGTCTTACAATCAATTGCAACCGTTTAATCAAACTTTTGGCCATCCCATTTTGTGTATGCACATGGGGCATTGGATGTTCAACATCAATCTCCATTGACATACAATAATTATCAAAAGCTTGTGAAGTGAATTCACCAGCGTTATCAAGTCTGACTTTCTTTATGACATAATCAGGAAATTGTGCTTTCAATCTAATTATTTGGGTAATGAATTTTGCGAAAGCCGTATTTCTTGTTGTCAAAAGACAAACATATGACCATCTACTTGATGCGTCAATCAATACCATAAAGTATCAAAATGGCCCGCACGGTAGATGAATAGGTCCACATATGTCACCATGTATTCTCTCTAAGAATACTGGAGATTCATTCCCAACTTTAGTTATTGATGGTCGTGTTATGAGTTTTCCTTGAGAACATTCTTTACATGAAAACTCTTCCGATTGAAAAATCTTCTCATTTTTCAATGGGTGACCATTACAATTTTGCACAATTCTCCTCATCATAATTGATCAGGATGGCCTAATCTTTCATGCCAGACTTTAAAAATACTAGTAAACTTCTGGTTTACTATATCATATGATTCAACTATGCTTATCTTTGTATAATATAATCCAGAGGACAACATTGACAAATTTTCCAATATATGTTTCCTCTTAGATATAATCCAAAGATATTCAACATTATTTTTACTCATAGTCTCTATATGATATCCATTTTACGGATATCTTTGAAACTTAACAAGTTTCTATGAGACTTAGAAGAATATAATGCATTATTTATTTCAAATTTCGTACCTTTTGGCATCGAAAAACTGGCTTCTCCAGAGCCCAGTATTATCTTTACATTTCATGATATAATACTCATGCTTCCAGCGGAGTCACTTAAATCAAGACAGGAGAAATATCGTCTATCTTTAAGTATAGTGTGCGTTGTAGCACTATCTGCTAGACAGATATCTCTTTCATCAATTCCAATTTGTGACATTTTCTGTGTCATAATTTATAGAGATGCATTAATAGTTTAAAGCAAAACATATTTCATAAACTACTAAAACCATTGTTAAGTTTTGTTACACATACATATTATACATGTATTATTGGCACCTTTTCATTTCTCATCGATCATAATCGCTTTAATCCTCGTTGATAACTTTGGGATCAACAAGAAAATCTGCGATATCTAGATGAGTATCATCATTTAGACCACTAAAGGAAGGTCCAACTTCATCATCGGCGAAGTTGGTTTCAACATTATTACTCTTGGGCTTTATTGACTTTTAATACAGATCGACGAAATATTTGGGCGTACGACATGTACGTTCCCAATGCCCTTTCATGCCACATCTATAACAAGCGTTCTTAGTCGGTTTTCTTATTGTCCGACCATCCTCATTTATTTGGAAATTCTTATTTTTTCCAATGTTAAAACCCCTTCCTTGTCCACGTCCACGACCTCGACCACGACATCTACTACGGCTTCCGCCGCGTATACGTCTTCGTCCTTGATAATTATTATTATTATTGGATGCTACCACATTCACTTCTGGGAATGGAGCCGATGCAGCTGGACGAGATTGATGATTTAACATCACGAGGTCGTTATTTTGCTCTACTACAAGGAGTACTTGCATCAACTCCGAGTAGCGAATATATCATTTAGTCCAATATTACTCTTGTAGGACTACATTTCCAGAATGGAATGTGGAGAGCGGTTTTTCAATCATATCATAATCGCTCATTTTATCACCACATAACATCATTCTCGAAGTAATTCCGAACAACGCGGAATTATATTCACCAACACTTTTATAGTGCATAAATCGGAGGTGTAGCCAATCATATCGAGCCTTAGGTAAGATCACAAGTTTCTGATGATCAAACCTATCTCTTAATGATTGCCAAAGATCCGCAGGATTTTCTTTTATGATATATTCATTTTTAACGTATCATAGAGATGGTGGCGTAAAAATACCATGACCTTAGCCTTATTCTCATCTGACATCGTTTCCGATGGATCGATGGCTTTAAGAAGGCCATTCGATTTCAGATGCATCTTTGCATCTGATGCCCAAGTCATATAATTTTTTCCAGATACATCGAGGGCAATGATATCAAGCTTTGCCAAGTTTGACATGATATCTATATAATAATTAAATCAATTGTTATAACATTTTAAGCATCATCTTAAAAATTATTAATGATAATAAAAGCATGTGCATATAATAAAGTAAATAAATAAATAATCATCTTAGGAGGTAAGACCGTCCATGTGATTGAAGAGGCAACGCCTACCATATTATTTCGAGGAGGCAGTGCCTACCACTCGATTAAGGAGGAGACATAATC
This sequence comes from Pugionium cornutum, assembly GCA_018901935.1. Taxonomy (NCBI): domain Eukaryota; kingdom Viridiplantae; phylum Streptophyta; class Magnoliopsida; order Brassicales; family Brassicaceae; genus Pugionium; species Pugionium cornutum. The sequence continues at coordinate 19,772,702 of CM032161.1, forward strand.
TACCACTCCATAAATAATTAAATTGACATAATAAAATAAAGTAAATAATCTCACGGGAGGAGGTATAACCTACCACTCCATAAATAATATCGCGGGAGGAGGTATAACCTACCACTCCATAATATCGCGGGAGGAGGTATAACCTACCACTCCATAAATAATATCGTGGAAGGAGGTATATCCTACCACTCCATAAATAATTAAATTGACATAATAAAATAAAGTAAATAATCTCACGGGAGGAGGTATAACCTACCACTCCATAAATAATATCGCGGGAGGAGGTATAACCTACCACTCCATAATATCGCGGGAGGAGGTATAACCTACCACTCCATAAATAATATCGTGGGAGGAGGTATAACCTACCACTCCATAAATAATTAAATTGACATAATAAAATAAAGTAAATAATATCATGGGAGGAGGTATAACCTACCACTCCATAAATAATATCGTAGGAGGAGGTATAACCTACCATTCTATAATATCGCGAGAGGTGGTATAACCTACCACTCCATAAATAATAACGTAGGAGGAGATATAACCTACCATTCCTTAAATAATTAAATTGACATAATAAAATAAATGAACTTTTACCTGGGCGGTATAACAATGTAGTATTAAACTGGTATTTGGAGAGATGATCGTGCTGATAACGTGTTATAAAAAATATCTAGAGAGATAAAATTAAACTAATAATTTTACTCAAAATAAAAGAGGAGAGAGAGAAGAGAGAAATATCTTATTCATGTTGTTATTGTTGTACTTTACAAATGATACATAACATCCTATTTATAGGAGAAGTAAGTCGGCAAACAAACGTAAAGATAATAAAAAAAAAATCAGACAGACGTCACAGACGCTTTTGCGGACTTTTTCAACAATTTTGGTATTATGATGAATGATATATTTTCTATTACTTTTGATCATTTTCACAGAATTAAAAGAAAATTTAATTATTTTTTGTTGTCAACATATTAAAAGTTCTATTGTGGCCTTACAAAACTTGTTGACTCTTGAAGTTATGATCTATTTACATTATGCTATAAATTTTGAAATAAGAATAAATTATAATTCTTTTACACCAAAAAGATACATGTAGCTTATAAATTAATAACAATGAGTTCTCAATTAATCGTATTCGTTATCTACACGATCCTAATATGTGGTGGTAAAATATTTTTGGATAATTTTCTAAAAACATTATTACTAATTTTTTTCTTTTAAAATGACCAAAAATTTAATATGGAAATAGTTAAAAGGTTTTTGGAATAATAAAAATTTATACGAATGAACTGAATCCAAAGAAATATGATGTAAATATAATGGTTTTCTTTTAACAAGCTGTAGAATAAAAGGTTGTAGTGAGAAGTGTAATCTTAGTTTTCTCTTTCTATATGTGTCTTACCATAAATATTTTTACTAGAATCAACATAATAAATATAAGTTGCAATCTCTAAACAATGAATTGTAGTGTTATCTAGACGGATTCTAAAAATATAATTATTTAAAATATTTTTAGAAAATTTTCAAAATACTATATTTTTACGTTATTTTCTAAAAATATTATTATTAATTTTTTCATTTAAAATTATCACAAATTCAATATAGAAATAATTGAAAAATTAGAATAATAAAAATCTATCCGAATAAACTGGATCGAGAATAATATGATGTAATTATAATGGTTTTCTTTTAACAAGGTGTAGAATAAAAAGTTGTAGTGAGCAGTGCAATCTTAGTTTTTCTCTTTCTATATGTGTCTTACTGTAAATTTTTTACTAGAGTCAATATAATAAATATAAGTTGCAATCTCTAAACATTGAATTGTAGTAGTTATCCATATGGATTCTAAAAATATAATGATTTAAAATGTTTAGAAAATTTTCAAAATACTATAATTTTACGTTATTTTCTAAAAAATATTATTACTATTTTTTTAAAACTAATCACAAATAATTTAATATATAAATAATTTTAAAAATTAGAATAATGAAAATCTATCCAAATGAACTGGATCCAGATCAATATGATGCAGGTATAATGGTTTTCTTCTTAACAAGGTGTAAAATAAAAGGTTCAAGTGAACCATGCAATCTTAGTTCTTCTATAAAATTTTACTATGAAATGTTTATAATAAATATAAGATGCAATTCCTAAACCATAAAATATTGAATCGTAATCCTTATCAAGTTGGACACTAAATATATAGTGATTTAAATGTTAATTTTTAAAATATAATATTTTTACGTTGTTTTATAAAAATATGATTACTAATTTTTTTTCTTTTAAAACGACCATAAATTTAATATAGAAATGATTAAAAAATTGGAATAATGAGAATTTATTCCCTTCTTTTTCTCCATCAACACTTGGTTTAACCTCTCCTAAAGAAAGATTAATATTTCATTTACTGAGATTCAACCTATATTATAAACACTTAGAACTTGCAGTCTGAATCCATACATGTAGCTTTATGTACTCCTTTTCTTTTTTCTTTGATTCATGTAATTGTTGAGTTTTAACTTGCTTTCATACAAAAAAAAATGTTCAAAAAGCATTGCATCAACATTCACAAATTCTTTGAAAACATAGCTGGTATAAATCTATTGATCATACCTGGTTAGCAATCACCATTCGCTGAAACTCATCTCTCTTTTTGAAGCTTCTCATTCTATGCCTTTAAAACCGATATATTTTTGGCTTGCTGACCAAAAGAGTATGTTCAAATATGTTGTTCCATAAAAATATAAATGTTCCAATAATACTAAATATTCCAAATAAGACAAAAGAGTTGAATCGTTTGTAAACGATTTAAAACCATAAAGAAATCTTACAACATCTTCTGTAATCACAGTTTCATACCAAATCCACTAGACGTACTGCAACCGCTGATAGGAGAACGCTTTTTGGATATGCAGTCAGAGAATGTGTCAACCAGTTGCTCAGCCAAAGCTACTGAATCATCCTCAAAAACATCAACGAATACTTTCACAACATTGATGTCCTTAGCCGTCGCTCTTAGGCTAAACCAAGTAAGAAACTTTTGTCTAAAATCCCTCTCAATATAACCTGAACTTTCAAGGTTTCTTAAGATCTTCACACATTGTTCCAATCCTAAACTACCCTTCTCTGTCTTGTCCTTCTCGGTTCTATCGATTTTGAGGCTTACCTTTTGGCCATCAGGTTCTGAAGTCTGAGGATGAGGTGAAAGATTGTTGCTTTTTTCGAAAATGGTTAAGCAATTTGCAAGAGTAGTTAGTTCGTTTTCTTCACTAGAGATTTGGGTAGAGACTTTGAATTCATCTACGCTCAACTCTTTGGTACCGCTAAAGGAAACAACTTTGAAACAGTACTCTGTAGCTGGGGTTAGTCCAGAGACAACAAACCTTGTGTTTACGGTGAAAAGTTTGCAGGTAGAATCCTTTGAATATTCTTTATCTGCAACTTTTCGATGCCACACACTATGATGAATGATGTGTCCTGATGAAGAAGCGGATTCTTCTGAACCAAGAATCAAAGTGAGGGAAGTTGCACGAATATCTTCGAATCTGATCTTTGTTGATCCTGCGATTGGTATATCGAATCAAGAAGAAGATACTAATCAATAAATTCTTTCCTAATCATTATAGTATGAGTTAAGCTTACCTTGCATCTTATAAGACAATGCAAGATCATCAAGCATTGTCAAAGCAGTATAGCAAAGATTCTTCACTTTTAGAGAGCATCCAAGTCTGTTAATGTTTCCTCTACGCATCGAAGATGGAAGATCAGCAAGCGGACCACTAGAAAACTCATTTTCTAAAGTCTCCACAGCTTTATCCACAGTTTCATACACTTCTATGTACTTCTTTGTATTTTTGAGAAGGCTATGAGCCAAGAGAAGACGAAAACAAAGAACCTCTACACTTATGGTTTCCTTTACAATCATCAATTGCTTCCTCCAGCATCTAACAATGAAAAAAGAAGATAAAACATCAATGCATATTAAATGTTTAACTACTTGTATTGAATAAGACTTGATTGATTCTTACTCAAGTAAGCTGTTTCTTTTCCCACAAGACACACAATAGAAGCATCCATCATCATCCTTAGGCTTATTTTCTGTGATACCTGATTTCTCACACTTGAATGCACATTCTAAATGGCACGAAAAGCCACAGGATTCACCCGCGAATGGAGGATCCGAATTGCAAGTTAACCAACGACTAGGATCTTTATTGTCATCAAACTTGAGACAGAGACAACAAGAACATCTTTTGCAAAATCTGTCTTCTCTTCTCAGTATAGCCCAGCAAGCCAAGTTTTTACAGTAGAAAGTCTTCTTAGCTGATTAATTATGTTTCCAAGGTTAAGTATAGAGAAACACAAGAAAGTGAATATTATTAGTGCAAAAAAACATTTATTTACCTTTGCTTTTAGTTAAACTTATTGGATTATTGCTCTTCCTTCTTCTTTTGAAGCTCCTACCATTTGGAGACTCATCTCTCTTTTCAGTAACATCCAATGAATCACTTGTTGGTTCTGTGTGAACATCAATGTATTACATGATTTAACATTGATTCTTGATGATATAATTAAATTCTTGATGACTTGCTATAGGAAAAAGACTTTTGAATCTACATGAATTTCTAAAACCTTTGAAAAAAGTAGTTACCGTTAAAAGAAGAGTCCATGAGAGGGAATTTTGAAAGATCTATGAATCAACCAAAATCTTCAAAACCTGCAATGAAAAAAAAATGAGATTATAAACACAAAGATAGTATGCATTTCATTATATTAGTCATGTTTGTTTACTGCGGTTACCGCATATTGTTGTTCGTTTATCTGATTTACCTACTTGTGGTCAATCGAAGCGGCCAAACATTGCGTCTTGCGTCGCAATTTTTTTGACCGCTGATTAAAACAGCGAGGCGATTAAAAATTTACGATCAACCACAAGCACAATCGCCGATGACAGATAAACAAATAACATATACCATAGATACAATATTAACCTCAATCGCAACCACTATATACTGATTTTTTATCACAAATTTAGATGCACCACAAAACCATATAACCTATATTTTTCACAAATATCTGATTTATTAAACAAATAGAGATATTGGTTTATGGATAAAATATATAGACATTTAGATAGTTTGCATTTCATTATATTAGTCATGTTTGTTTACTGCGGTTACTGCATATTGTTGTTCGTTTATCTGATTTATCTACTTGTGGTCAATCGTATCGGACAAACATTGCGTTTTGCGTCATAATTTTTTTTTACCACTGATTAAAACAGCGGTACGACTAAAAAGTTACGATCAACCGTAACCACAATCGCCGACGACAGATAAACAAACAACATATATCATATCCACAATGTTGACCGCGCAATCGAAGTCACTATATACTGATTTTTATCATAAATTTAGATGCACCACAAACCATATAACCTCTATTTTTCACAAATATCTGATTTATTAAACAAATAGAGATATTGGTTTATGGATAAAATATAAAGACTTTTAGATCTTTAAGACTGAGAAAATAGATCCAACAATAAGACACTATATACTATCAACTAGGTTAGATTCTTAGGGTTTTTGTTTTTCTTGCTTTCAGAACCTTTGAAAGGTTACAGATCTGAGGAAAATATCAAAATATATGTATGAATTAACCATTTTCATAAAGAAATTTTATTGTCTTTTAAAAAAAAAAAACAAATCCGGGACAATAGCGATTTGATCTTTATTGTCAGCACAATTGTGACGCAACCTCAATTATTTTCATACAAGATCTAAGTAATTATGATAAAGTATAAAACATTTATTAAATATAATTGTATTATTGATTCAAAAGATATGTATCAAATTTAACCATACAAGTTTTAACGCTTTTGTAATGAAACAAATGCAAAATTTAGGGTTGAACATACCTTAAGTATGAAATTGCAGCCGAGTAAGACAATCTCCTTGAGGTTATGGAGCAGAACTAAGAACTATTTGAATAAACTAAATCAAGAACAATATGATATAAGACAATCTTAGTTCTCTTCTTTGTGTGTGTCTCACTGTAAAAATTAGAGTCAATATTTATAATAAATGTTAACGGCTAACCCCAAAACCCTAAAACATTGAATCTTATTCGTTATCTACACATTCAATCATATTCGTTATCTACACGATCTTAATATGTGGTGGTAAAATGTTTTTGGATAATTTTCTAAAAACATATTACTAATTTTTACTTTTAAAATGACCACAAATTTAATATGGAAATTTTAACGAATAAACTGTATCCAGAACAATATGATATAACGATAATGGTTTTCTTTTGACAAGATGTAGAATAAAAGGCTGTAGTTAGACATGCAATCTTAGTTTTCCTCTTTCTATTTGTGTCTTATAGTAAATTTTTTACGAGTCAATATAATGAATGTAAGGTGCAATCTCTAAACATTGAATCATAATAGTTATCCAGACCAATTCTAAAAATATAATGATTTAAAATATTTTTAGAAAAATTTCAAAATACTATATTTTTATGTCATTTTTAAAAAATATTATTACTAATTTTTTCTTTTAAAATGATCACAAATTTAATATAGAAATAATAAAAAAATTGGAATAATAAAAATCTATCTGAATCAACTGGATTTAGAGCAATATGATGTAGGTATAATGGTTTTCTTCTTAACAAGGTGTAAAATAAAAGGCTGAAATGAACCATTCAATCATAGTTCTTCTATAATATTTTTACTATGGTCAATGTTTATAATAAATGTAAGACGCAATCCCTAAACTTTAAAACATTGAATCGTAATCGTTATCAAGATGGACACTAAATATATAGTGTTTTAAAATATTTTGGAATTTTTTAAAAATATTATATTTTTACATTCTTTTCTAAAAATATTATTACTAATTTTTTCTTTTAAAACGACCACAAATTTAATATAAAAAGGATTAAAAAAAATTTGGACTAATGAGAATCTATTCAAATGAACTGAATACAATCTCTAGTGTATTATGGGGCATTTGCAAAAATGACCTAAAATTTGTCTTCAATTACAAGTTTGACAATTTATACATTTTTTTTGCAAAACTAATTTTTTATCTCTATTTTATCCTTCAACAATAACTTTATTTACAACTTTGCCATTAACTTAAAAAAAAAACAAAAACAACACAAAGACCATTATGAACAAATTTTTCAAAAATATTACGAAAATGCCATCTTCTTCATTGCACACAACCACCATTGCCGTGGTTGTTGTGAGCTCTTAATTCCATCGACACACCCACCTTTATACCTTTATTCCTTCATCAAATCTCATTCATCTCAACCTCTTTCATTTTTTCTCTCATTTTCTTCCAATTTCTCTCTTCATTCTACATTTAAAAACTTCCAACTTTGCAAAAATTCATCATTATCCGTTAAATCAAGCTTCTAGGAGTTTATATCGGTCATCATTTAAGTCGCGTAGCTAAAAAATCAAGATCGAAGGTTAGTTTTCGTATTTTGCTTTCGGTTATTTTTTCAGTTCATACAGTTACGAGAAGTCTGCTTTGTAAATATATTACAAAGCAGACTTCTCGAAGTCTTCTTTGTAAATATATTACAAAGCAGACTTTGAGAAGTATGCTTTGATAGGAATAAAAATTGCTTTGGAGAGAAAAACATTTTATTCTAATCAAAGCAGACTTCTCTGAGAAGTCTGCGAGAAGTCTGCTTTGGCGAGAAAAACATTTTATTCCTATCAAAGCAGACTTCTCGGAGAAGTCTGCGACGTTTATTTCTATCAAAGCAGACTTCTCGGAGAAGTCTACTTTGAAAGGAATAAAAATTGCTTTGGAGAGAAAAACATTTTATTCCTATCAAAGCAGACTTCTCCGAGAAGTCTGCGGAGAAGTCTGCTTTGATCGGAATAAACGTCGCAGACTGCGAGAAGTCTGCTTTGGCAAGAAAAAAATTTTATTCCTATCAAAGCAGACTTCTCCGAGAAGTCTGCGATGTTTATTCCGATCAAAGTAGACTTCTCCGAGAAGTCTGCTTTGATCGGAATAAAATTGCTTTGGAGAGAAAAACATTTTATTCTTATCAAAGCAGACTTCTCGAGAAGTCTACTTTGGCGAAAAACATTTTATTCCTATCAAAGCAGACTTCTTGGAGAAGTCTCGACGTTTATTCGATCAGCAGACTTCTCCGCTTTGATCGGAATAAAAATTTCTTTGGAGAGAAAAACATTTTATTCTTATCAAAGCAGACTTCTCCAAGAAGTCTGCGATGTTTATTCCGATCAAAGCAAACTTCTTGGAGAATTCTGCGACGTTTATTCCGATCAAAGCAGACTTCTCCGAGAAATCTGCTTTGATCGGAATAAAAATTGCTTTGGAGAGAAAAACATTTTATTCCTATCAAAGCAGACTTCTCCGAGAAGTCTGCGATGTTTATTCTGATCAAAGCAGACTTCTCGGAGAAGTCTGCTTTGATCGGAATAAAAATTGCTTTGGAGAGAAAACATTTTATTCCTATCAAAGCAGACTTCACCGAGATGTCTGTGACGTTTATTCCGATCAAAGCAGACTTCTCGGAGAAGTCTGCTTTGATAGGAATAAACGTCGCAGACTGCGAGAAGTCTGCTTTGGCGAGAAAAATATTTTATTCCTATCAAAGAACACTTATTGGAGAAGTTTACTTTTATCGGAATAAACGTCGCAGACTTTTCGGAGAAGTTTGCTTTGATAGGAATAAACTGTTTTTCTCCGAAAAGTCTGCTTTGATAACGAAAAAACACGCAGGGACTAAAACGTAATTGACATTTCGACATTATTTTTTAGACTAAAGGAGTGTTCAGTAACTCCACCCTCATAGGTTAGTTTTGCAAAAAAGTGTAAATTGTCAAACTTGCATTTGAAGTCAAGTTTTAAGTCATTTTTAGCAATCCCCCCGTGTATTATTTGATAAACATTTTAAGAAAATAATCTTGCCCTCATGTGTTATTAACAAAAATGTCATGATGATGTGTTATCACCATAATGAGTTTCAAACAAATATATAAATAGATTTAAGTTAGTAGAATAATTACAATATATGTCATTGTTATTAATTTGGTTAAAGAATCAATATATTTTATTAAACAACCAAAAATCTATTAAATTCATTAAAAATAATTATTTTTATTTTCTTAATTTACATATACAAAATTATAATACATGTCACTGTTATTAGTTTGCTTAGAGAATTAATATATTTCATTACACTAACCAAAAATACTATTAAATTCGTAAAAATTTTATTTCCTTAATTTATATATACAAAAATTAATATTAAAAATAATTTTAAATAAGAGTTATAATTATAAAAATATCTAATTTAAATTTATTAATAAACAATACTCTTAACATTAAAAGAAAAGTGAGTTTTCAAAAAAATGATGACATGCCATTAAAAAAGATGACATGATTAAAAAGAATTATGACATGACGTTTAATCAAATGTGATATGTCAATTCTAAATATAAATTTATTTCTAAAAAATAAATTATTCAAATGTGACATAGCAATTTTAAACATAACTTTATTTTTGAAAAGTAAATTAATTAAAAATAACATTAAAATTTTGAACATAACTTTATGTTTTAAAAATAAGTAAAATCATATATATTATGGCTATGACCAATTTATAGAAATCCTCTTAACATTAAAATAAAAGTGACTTTTCAAAAAAATGATGACATGTCATTAAAAAAAATGACATGACTAAAAAGAATTATGACATTGCGTTTAATCAAATGTGACATGTCACTTTTAAATATAAATTTATTTAAAAAATAAATTAATCAAATGTGATATAAAAAATTTCAATATAATTTTATTTTCAAAAAAAAAATTACATATTCATTATCTATACATTCAATCGTATTCGTTATGTACACGATCCTAATATGTGGTGGTAAAATGTTTTTGGATAATTTTCTAAAAACATTATTACTAATTTTTACTTTTAAAAAGATCACAAATTTAATATGGAAATAGTGAATAAAAATTTATACGAATGAACTAGATCCCGAGCAATATGATATAACTATAATAGTTTTTTTTAAAAAGCTGTAATTAGACGTGCAATCTTAGTTTTCATCTTTCTATATGTGTCTTATAGTAAATTTTTTACGAGTCAATATAATAAATTTAAGGTGCAATCTCTAAATATTGAATCATAGTAGTTATCCAGACCGATTCTAAAAATATAATGATTTAAAATATTTTTAGAAAATTTTCAAAATACTATATTTTTACGTTATTTTCTAAACAATATTATTACTAATTTTTTCTTTTAAAATAATCACAAAATTAATATAGAAATAATTAAAAAATTAGAAAAATAAAAATTTATCCGAATGAACTGGCCTATAGCAATATGATGTAGCTATAATGGTTTTGTTTTTAACAAGATGTAAAATAAAAGGCTGAAGTGAACCATGCAATCATAGTTCTTCTATAAATTTTTTACTATGGTCAATATTTATAATATATGTAAAGTGCAATACCTAAACCTTAAAACACTGAATCGTAATCGTCATCAAGATGGACACTAAATATATAGTGATTTAAAATGTTTTGGAAATTTTTTAAACTATTTTATTTTACGTTGTTTTTAAAAAATATTATTACTAATTTTTTCTTTTAAAACGACCACAAATTTAATATAGAAATGATTTAAAAAAATTTGGACTAATGAGAATTCAAATGAACTAGATCGAGAGTAATATGATATAATCTCTAATTTATTATTTAAGAAATATTTTAAGAAAATAATCTTGCCTTCGTGTGTTATTAACAAAAATGTGATACTCACGTGCCATCATCATATTGTGTTTCAAACAAATATATAAATAGATTTAATTTATTAGAGTTATTACAATATATGTCATTGTTATTCATTTGGTTAGACAATTAATATATTTTATTAAAAACCAAAAATCTATTAAATTCATAAAAATAATTATTTTTATTTACTTAATTTACATATACAAAATTACAATATATGTTATTGTTATTAATTTGTTCAAAGAATTAATATATTTTATTACACTAACCAGAAATACTATTAAATTCGTAAAATTTTTATTTCCTTAATTTTTATATATAAAAGTTAGTATTAAAATAATTTAAATTAAGAGTTATAATTATACAAACATCTAATTTAAATTTACTAATAAACAATACTGTTAACATTAAAAGAAAAGTGAGTTTTCAAAAAAATGTTGACATATCATTAAAAAAGATGATGTGATTAAAAAGAATTATGATATTGCGATTAATCAAATGTGAAATTTTAATTCTAAATATAAATTTATTTGTGAAAAATAAATTATTCAAATGTGACATATCAATTTTAAACATAACTTTATTTTTGAAAAATAAATTAATTAAATATAACATGAAAATTTTGAACATATTATGTTTAAAAAATAAGTAAAATCATATATATTATGGCCATGACCACTTTCTAGAACCTCTTAACATTAAAATATAAGTTAGTTTTCAAAACAATAATGACATGTCATTTAAAAAGATGACATGACTAAAACGAATTATGACATGACGTTTAATCAAATGTGACATGCTAATTTTAAATATAAATTTATTTATAAAAATAAATTATTCAAATGTGACATAACAATTTTAAACATAACTTTATTTGTAAAAAGTAAATTATTTAAATATAACATGACAATTTTGAACATAACTTTATTTTTAAAAATAAGTAAAATCATATATATTATGACTATCACCACTTTCTAGAAATCCTCTTAATATTAAAATCGAAGTGAGTTTTCAAGAAAATGATGACATGTCATTAAAAAACATAACATCACTAAAAATAATTATGACATGGCGGTTAATCAAAAGTGACATGTCAATTCTAAATATAAATTTATTTCAAAAAATAATTTAATCAAATGTGATATAAAAATTTTAAATATAAATTTATTTTTGAAAAGTAAATTAATTAAATATAACATGATAATTTTGAGCATAACTTTATTTTTAAAAATAAGTAAAATCATATATTATGACTATTACCACTTTCTAGAAATCCTCTTAATATTAAAATAGAAGTGAATTTTGCAAGAAAATGATGACATGTCATTAAAAAAGATGACATGACTAAAAATAATTTTAAATATAAATTTATTTAAAAGTTACATGTCAATTTTAAATATAAATTTATTTCTAAAAAACAAATTAATCAAATATGATATAGTAATTTTCAACATCCCCTAATTTTATTTTTAAAAGAAAATTTACATATTCGTTATGTACACATTCAATCGTATTTGTTATCTACACGATTCTAATATGTGGTGGTAAAATAATTTTGGATAATTTTCTGAAAATGACCACAAATTTAATATGGAAATAATGAATAAAAATTTATACGAATGAACTGAATCCACAACAATATGATATAACTATAATGGTTTTCTTTTCACAAAGTGTAGAATAAAAGGCTGTAGTTAGCCGTGCAGTCTTAGTTTTTCTATTTCTATATGTATCTTATAGTAAATTTTTTACGAGTCAATATAATAAATGTAAGATCCAATCTCTAAACATTGAATCATAGACGGATTATAAAAATATAATGATTTTAAATGTTTTTAAAAAAATTTCAAAATAATATATTTTTACGTTATTTTCTAAATTTATTATTACTAATTTTTTCTTTTAAAATGATCACAAATTTAATATAGAAATAATTAAAAAAATTGGAAAAATAAAAATATATCCGAATGAACTCGATCCAAAGCAATATGATGTGGGTATAATAGTTTTCTTTTTAACAAAGTATAAATTAAAAGGCTGAAGTGAACCATGCAATTATAGTTCTTTTATAAAATTTTTACTATGGTCAATATTTATAAAATTTATACGAAAGAATTGGATTCAGAGCAATGCTCTTAACATTAAATCAGAATTGAGTTTTCAAAAAAAAAATGACATATAATAAAAAAATGACATAATAAAAAAGAATTATGACATGGCGTTTAATTCAATGCGGCATGTTAATTCTAAATATAAATTTATTTGTAAAAAATAAATTATTCAATTGTGACATAGCAATTTTAAACATAATTTTATTTTCGAAAAGTAAATTAATTAAATATAACATGACAAATTTGAACATAACTTTATTTTTAAAAATATGTAACATCATATATATTATGGCTATGACCATTTTCTATAAATCCTCTTCATATTAAAAGAGAAGTGAGTTTTCAAAAAAAATAATGACATGTCATTTAAAAAGATGATATGATTAAAAAGAATTATGACATAATAATTAATCAAATTTGACATATCAATTTTAAATAAAAATTTATTTATAAAAAGTAAATTAATCAAATTTGATATAGCAATTTTCTACATAATTTTATTTTCAAAAAAAATTACATATTCATTATCTACACATTCAATCGTATTCGTTATATACACATTCAATCGTATTTGTTATCTACACGATACTAATATGTGGTGGTAAAATAATTTTCGATAATTTTCTAAAACATTATTACTAATTTTTACTTTTAAAATGACCACAAATTTAATATGTAAATAGTGAATAAAAATTAGACGAATGAATTGGATCCAGAGCAATATGATATAACTATAATGGTTTTCTGTTCACAAAGTGCAGAATAAAAGGTTGTAGTTAGCGGTGCAATCTTAGTTTTTCTCTTTCTATGTGTGTCTTATAGTAAATTTTTTACGATTCAATATAATAAATGTAAAGTACAATCTCTAAACATTGAACCACAGTAGTTATCTAGACGGATTCTAAAAATAAAATGATTTAAAAAGTTTTTAGAAAAATTTCGAAATACTATATTTTTATGTTATTTTCTAAATATATTATCACTAATTTTATATTTTAAAATGATCACAAATTTAACATAGAAATAATTAAAAAATTGGAAAAATAAAAATCTATCCGAATGAACTGGATTTAGAGCAATATGATGTAGGTATAATGGTTTTCTTCTTAACAAGGTGTATAATAAATGGCTGAAGTGAACCATGCAATCATATTTCTTCTATAAATTTTTTACTATGGTCAATGTTTGTAAAATTTATATGAATGAACTAGATCCACACCAATTCTCTTAACATTAAAAGAGAATTGAGTTTTCAAAAAAATGATGACATTTCATTAAAAATATGACATAACTAAAAAGAATTATTACATGCCGGTTAGTCAAATGTTAAATGTCACTTCTAAATATAAATTTATTTCTAAAAAATAAATTATTCAAATGTGACATAGCAATTTTAAACATAACTTTATTTTCGAAAAGTAAATTAATTAAATATAATATGACAATTTTGAACATATTTTTATTTTTTTAAATAAGTAAAAATCATATATATTATGGGTATAACCACTTTGTAGAAATTCTCTTAATATTAAAACAGAAATGAGTTTTCAAAATAATGATGACATGTCATTTAAAAATACGATATAAGTAAAAAGAATTATGATATGCTGTTTAATCAAATGTGACATCTCAATTCTAAATATAAATTTATTTCTAAAAAATAAATTATTCAAATGTGACATAACCATTTTAAACATAACGTTACTTTCGAAAAGTAAATGAATTAAATATAACATGATAATTTTGAATATAGTTTTAAAAATAAGTAAAATCATATATATTGTGGCTATGACCACTTTTTAGAAATGCTCTTAACATTAAAAGAGAAGTAAATTTTCAAAAAAATGATGACATATCATTTAAACAAATGACATAAATAAAAAGAACTATGACATAACGTTAAATCAAATTTGATATGTCAATTTTAAATATAAATTTATTTATAAAATGAAAATTAATCAAATATGATATAGCAATTTTCTACATAATTTTTTTTTTAAAATTATATATTTGTAATCTATACATTCAATCGTATTCGTTATCTACACGATTCTAATATATGGTGGTAAATGTTTTTGGATAATTTTCGATAAACATTATTTCTAATTTTTACTTCTAAGATGACCACAAATTTAATATGGAAATAGTGAATAAAAATTTATATGAATGAAATTGATTCAGAACAATATGATATAACTATAATGGTTTTCTTCTAAGAAAGTGTAGAATAAAAAGGCTGTAGTTAGTCGTGCAATCTTAGTTTTTCTTTTTCTATATGGGTCTTATAGTAAAAATTTTACGAGTCAATATAATAAATGTAAGGTGCAATCTCTAAACATTGAATCATAGTAGTTATCGAGACGAATTCTTAAAATATAATGATTTAAAATGTTTTTAGAAAAATTTCAAAATATTATATTTTACGTTATTTTCTAAATATATTATTACTAATTTTTTCTTTTAAAATAATCACAAATTTAATATAAAAAAAAAAAAAAATTAGAATAAAAAAATTTATACGAATGAACTGGATCAAGAGCAATATGATGTATGTATAATGGTTTTCTTCTTAACAATCTGTAAAATAAAAGGCTGAAGTGAACCATACAATCATAGTTCTTCTATAAATTTTTTACTATGGTCAATGTTTATAAAATTTATACAAATGAAGTGTATCCATAGCAATTCTCTTAACATTAAAAGAGAATTGAGTTTTCAAAAAAAATGATGACATATCATTAAAAAAGATGACATAACTAAAAAAATTATGAAATTCCATTTAGTTAAATGTGAAATATCAATTCTAAATATAAATTATTTCTAAAAATTAAATTATTCAAATGTGACATATCAATTTTAAACATAACTTTATTTTTGAAAAGTAAATGAATTCAATATAACATGACAATTTTGAACATAACTTTTTTTTTTGAAATAAGTAAAATCATATATATTATGGCTATGACCACTTTCTAGAAATCCTCTTAACATTAAACGAGAAACAAGTTTAAAAAAATGATAACATGTCATTTAAAAATATGATATGAATAAAAATAATTATGATATGGCGCTTAATCAAATTTGATTTGTTAATTTTAAATATAAATGTATTTATAAAAATTAAATTAATCAAATGTGATATAGCAATTTTTAACATAATTTTTTTTTTCAAAAAAAAATTACATATTCGTTACCTATACATTCAATCGTATTCGTTATTTAAACGATCTTAATATGTGGTGCTAAAATAATTTTGGCTAATTTTCTAAAAATATTATTACTAATTTTTACTTCTAAAATGATCACAAATTTAATATGAAAATAGTGAATACAAATTTATACGAATGAAATTGATTTAGATCAATATGATATAACTATAATGATTCAGAGCAATATGATATAGTGTAGAATAAAAGGGTATAGTTACCCATGCAATCTTAGTTTTTCTCTTTCTATAAGTGTCTTATAGTAAATTTTTTACGAGTCAATATAATAAATATAAGGTGCAATTTCTAAATATTGAATCATAGTAGTTATCTAGACGAATTCTAAAAATATAATGATTTAAAATGTTTTTTGAATAATTTTAAAATACTATAATTTTACATTATTTTCTAAATATATTATTACTAATTTTTTCTTTTAAAATAATCACAAATTTAATATATACATAATTAAAAAATCGGAATAATAAAAATATATCCGAATGAGCTCGATCCAAAGCAATATGATGTAACTATAATGGTTTTCTTCTTAAAAAGGTGTAAAATAAATGGCTGAATTGAACCATGCAATCATAGTTCTTCTATAAAATTTTTACTATGGTTAGTGTTTATAAAATTTATACGAATGATCCAAAACAATCCTTTTAACATTAAAAGATAATTGAGTTATCAAAAAAAATGATGACATATCATTAAAAAAGATAACATAACTAAAAATAATTATAACATATCATTTAGTCAAATGGGATATGTCAATTCTAAATATAAATTTATTTTTAAAAAATAAATTATTCAAATGTGACATAGCAATTTTAAACATAACTTTATTTTTGAAAAGTAAATTAATAAAATATAATATGATAATTTTGAATATAACTTTATTTTAAAAATAAGTAAAATCGTATATATTATGACTGTGACCACTTTCTAGAAATCCTCTTAACATTAAAAGATAATTGAGTTTTCAAAAAAATGATGATATGTCATTTGAAAAGATGACATTACTAAAAAGAATTATGACATGTCGTTTATTCAAATTTGACATGTCAATTTTAAATATAAATTTATTTATAAAAAACAAATTAATCAAATGTAATATAGCAATTTCCAATATAATTTTATTTTCAAAAAAAAAATTACATATTCTTTATCTACACATTCAATCGTATTCGTTATTTACACGATACTAATATGTGGTGGTAAAATAATTTTGGATAATTTTATAAAAACATTATTACTAATTTTTTCCTTTAAAACGAACACAAATTTAATATGTAAATAGTTACAAAAAATTTGGAATATTAAAAAATTATACGAATGAACTGAATATAGAACAATCCTTTTAACATTAAAAGAGAATTGAGTTTTCAAAAAAAGGATGACATGTCATTAAAAAATATGACATTATTAAAAAGAATATGACATGGTGGTTAGTCAAATGTGATATATCAATTCTAAATATAAATTTATTTCTAAAAAATAAATTAATCAAATGTGATATAACAATTTTAAACATAATTTTATTTTCGAAAATTAAATTAATTAAATATAACATGAAAATTTTGAACATAACTTTATTTTTTAAAAATAAGCAAAATCATATATATTATGACTATGACCACTTTCTAGAAATCATCTTAACATTAAAAGAAAAGTGAGTTTTTAAAAAAATGATTACATGTCATTAAAAAGATGACATGACTAAAAAGAATTATGACATGACGTTTAGTCAAATATGACATGTCAATTTTAAATATAAATTTATTTTAAAAAAAATCGTCTTAACATTAAAAGAAAAGTGAGTTTTTAAAAAAATGATAACATGTCATTAAAAAAGATGACATGACTAAAAATAATTATGACATGATGTTTAATCAAATGTGACATGTTAATTTTAAATATAAATTTATTTAAAAATAAATAAATTAATCAAATGTGATATATCAATTTTTAATATAATTTTATTTTCAAAAAAAATTACATATTTGTTATCTACACATTCAATCGTATTCATTATTTACACGATCCTAATATGTGGTGGTAAAATAATTTTGGATAATTTTTCTAAAAATATTATTACTATTTTTTCTGTTAAAAAATATATTTTAATATTGAAATGATTAAAAAAATTTCGTATTAATGAGAATCTATTCAAATGAACTGATACCGAGGAGTATGATATAATCTCTAATATATTATTTGAAAATTTTAAGAAAACAATCTTGTCATTACGTGTTATTAACAAAAGTGTGATGATGACGTGTCATCACCATTATAAATTTCAAAAAAATATATAAATATATTTAATTTACTAAAATAATTACAATATATGTCATTGTTATTAATTTGATTAGATAATAAATATATTTTATTACACAACCAAAAATCTATTAAATTCGTAAAAAATAATTTTTTTATTTGTTTAAGTTACATATACAAAATAACAATATATGTCATTGTTATTAATTTGGTTAGATAATTAATATATTTTATTACACTAACCAAAAATACTATTAAATTTGTAAAATTTAAATATTTTTATTTTCTTAATTTATTTATACAAAAATTAATATTAACAATAATTTTAAATAAGAATTACAATTATACAAATATATAATTTACGTTTACTAATAAAAAATCTTCTTAACATTAAAATAGAAGTGAGTTTTAAAAAAAAATGATGACATGTCATTTAAAAAGATGACATGACTAAAAAGAATTATTACATAGCGATTAATCAAATGTCACATGTCAATTTTAAATATAATTTATTTCTAAAAACTAAATTAATAAAATGTGATATAGAAATATTCAACATAATTTTTTTTTTTTTTAAATATATTCCTTATGCAAACATTCAATCGTATTCGTTATCTACAAGATTCTAATATGTGGTGGTAAAATAATTTTGGATAATTTTCTAAAAACATTACTACTAATTTTTTCTTTTAAAATGATCACAAATTTAATATGGAAATAGTGAATAAAAATTTATACGAATGAAATGGATTCAGATCAATATGATATAACTATAATGATTTTCTTTTAACAATGTGTATAATAAAAGGTTGTAGTTAGCCGTGCAATCTTAGTTTTTCCCTTTCTATATGTGTATAGTGAATAAAAATTTATACGAATGAAATGGATCCAGATCAATATGATATAACTATAATGATTTTCTTTTAACAATGTGTATAATAAAAGGTTGTAGTTAGCCGTGCAATCTTAGTTTTCCCGTTTCTATACGTGTCTTATAGTAAATTTTTTACGAGTCACTATAATAAATGTAAGATGCAATCTTTAAACATTGAAACATATTAGTTACCCAGACGAATTCTAAAAATATAATGATTTAAAATATTTTTAGAAATTTTTTCAAAATACTATGTTTTTTACGTTAATTTCTAAAAAATAATTTTACTTATTTTTTCTTTTAAAATGATAACAAATTTAATATAGAAATAATTAAAAATATTGGAATAATAAAAATATATCCAAAATAAACTGGATCCACAGTAATATAATGTATGTATAATGGTTTTTTTTAACAAGGTATAAAATAAAAAGCGGAAGTGAACCATGCAATCATAGCTCTTATATAAATTTTTTACTATGGTCAATGTTTATAACAAATTTAAGGTGCAATCCCTAAATCTTAAAACATTGAATTGTAATCGTTATCAAAATGGACACTAAATATATAGTGATTCAAAATATTTTGGAAAATTTCTAAAATATTATATTTTTACGTTTTTTCTAAAAATATTATTACTAATTTTTTCTTTTAAAACAACCACAAATTTAATATAGAAATGATTAAAAAAATTTTGGACGAATTAGAATCTATTAAAATGAACTTGATCCAAAGTAGTATGATATAATCTCTAATATATTATTGGAGAAATATTTTAATAAAATAATCTTGTCATCACGTGTTATTAACAAAAATATCATGATAACGTGTCATCAGCATAATAAGTTGCAAACAAATATATAAATGCATTTAAATTACCAAAATAATTACAAAATATGTCATTGTTATTAATTTGGTTAGAGAATTAATATACTTTATTAAACAACCAAAAATCTATTAAATTTATAATAAAATAATTATTTTTATTTTCTTAAGTTACATATACAAAATTAAAGTATATGTAATTGTTATTAATTTAATTAGAAAATTCATATATTTTATTACACTAACCAAAAATACTATTAAATTCATAAAAACTAACTATTTTTATTTCCTTAATTTATATATACAAAAAAATAATATTAAAAATAATTTTAGATAAAAGTTATAATTATACAAATATCTAATTTAAATTTACTAATAAACAGTCGTTTTAACATTAAAATAAAAGTGAGTTTTCAAAAAAATAATGACATGTCACTTAAAAAGATGAGATAACTAAAAGTAATTATAACATGTCGTTTACTCAAATATAAAATTTTAGTTTAAATATAAATTTATTTCTAAAAAGTAAATTAATCAAATGTGATATAACAATTTTCAACATAATTTTATTTTCAAAAAATATTACATATTCGTTATTTACACATTCAATCATATTCGTTATCTACACCATCCTAATGTGTGGTGGTAAAATAATTTTGGATAATTTTATACAAACATTATTACTAATTTTTTTTCTTTTAAAATGACCAAAAATTTAATATGGAAATAGCTAAAAGGTTTTTGGAATATTGAAAATTTATACTAATGAACTCGATCCAGAGCAATCATCTTAACATTAAAAGAGAATTGAGTTTTCAAAATAATGATGACATGGCGATTAGTCAAATGTGATATGTTAATTCAAAATATAAATTTATTTCTAAAAAATAAATTAATCAAATATGTCATAACAATTTTAAACATAATTTTATTTTCAACAAATAAATTAATTAAATTTAACATAACAATTTTGGACATAAATTTATTTTTTAAAAATAAGTAAAATCATATATATTATTGCTAGTACCATTTTCTAGAAATCCTCTTAACATTAAAAGAGAAGTAAGTTTTCAAAAAAATGATGACATATTTTAAAAAAGATGACATGACTAAAAAAATCATTAAATGGCGTTTAATCAAATATGACATATCAATTTTAAATATAAATTTATTTTTAAAAATTAAATTAGCCGTGCAATCTTAGTTTTTCTCTTTCTATATGTCTTATAGTAAACTTTTTATGAGTCAATATAATAAAGGTAAGGTGCAATCTCTAAACATTGAATCATAGTAGTTATCCAGACGGATTCTAAAAATATAATGATTTAGAATATTTTTAGAAAATTTTCAAAATGCTATATTTTTACGTTATTTTCTAAAAATATTATTACTAATTTTTTCTTTTAAAATAATCACAAATTTAATGTAAAAATAATTAAAAATTAGAATAATAAAAATATATTCGAATGAATTGGATACAGAACAATATGATGTAGATATAATGGTTTTCTTCTTAACAAAGTGTAAAATAAAAAGCTGAAGTGAACCATGCAATCTTAGTTCTTATATAAAATTTTTATATAATAAATGTAAGGTGCAACCCCTAAACCATAAAAATTGAATGGTAATCGTTATTAAGATAGACACTAAATATATAGTGACATAAAAAAATTTTGGAAAAAATTTAAAATATTATATTTTTACGTTTTGTTCTAAAAATATTATTACTAATTTTTTTCTTTTAAAATGATCACAAATTTAATATATAAATGATTAAAAAATTTTTGGAATAATAAGAATCTATTCAAATGAATTGGATTCAGAATAGTATGATATAATATTTTTGTTATTATCAAAGTGTAAAAAGCTGAAGTAAGCCATACAATCTTAGTTCTTCTCTTTTTATATGTGTCCACTATAAAAGGTTTACTAGGATCTATATTTATCATAAAATAAATATATATAATGATTTAAAATATTTTTAGAAAATTTTAAAACAATATAGTTTTAAGTTTTTCTAAAAACATTATCGTTAATTTTTCTTTCAAAAAGAACCAAAACTTTAATAAATTGTTCTTCTATACAACGCTTACATATACGAATCCAC
Organism: Pugionium cornutum; assembly: GCA_018901935.1. Classification (NCBI taxonomy): domain Eukaryota; kingdom Viridiplantae; phylum Streptophyta; class Magnoliopsida; order Brassicales; family Brassicaceae; genus Pugionium; species Pugionium cornutum. The sequence continues at coordinate 19,794,925 of CM032161.1, forward strand.
ATTCATTGATTTTATAAAATAAAAAACTATTCTGTTAAATTGATTAAGACATTTATTTGTTAATACAAGAAGAGATTTGACATTTTGCAATTGAGAGATTCAGCTACTACGCAGGCCGCCATTGACAGACTGTGGAGGAGCTGAGTTTCTTCTTCGATCTGTCTTAGGTAAATGTTTAGACATTATAGATTCCTGCATTCAGAAAACAAATTTTGTGTTTGGTAATGTTTCTTGATGATCTCAGTACTTGAGAAAGACTCATAATATAAAAAAAAACCTGTTCTTGAATTATACTGCGTGCTTCGACGAGTTGTGCTTCAAGTTCAAGTTCCCTTTCTGAAGCTTCTGAAGTAATGGATACTTCTTTTTGCGCATCTACCAATTGACCCATACGCTCCTTCATTAACCGCAACAAACAGAAGAACTAGTTAGTATATGAGAAGCTATACAATAGATTGAAGGCGTAAACTCTGGTTTAGACTTTAACCTTGATGGAAACCATTTTAGAGCGTAAACTATCTTCGATTTGACCTCGAGCCATACGGAAAGGCAAGTCGAAAACGTCCTGTACACACCGATGTTTTGATTTATGTATGCAATTGGAATTCAAACTGAATCTTGAATTAAGCTTATGATGAAAGTTTATGTACCGTCTTCCCGCCCAGAGGAGACTGAGAAAGGTCTGTGTTGTGTCTTCCATTAGCTATCAAAGATGGCTCTGTTAATCCACCCGAAGCATTCAAGAAAGAACGCATATCTCCCTGTTAAAATGTATCATAATGTTCAATAAAGAAAAAGATTTTTTCAAATGATAAGAAAAAAAGAAGCAAAATAACCTGTGTGGATCGCAATAACGCTCTCAGATCAGTGTTCTCTGCCATCAGTTCCTGATTTTTCGCCTCGTATGCATCCACCTAACAAGACCGTATTCCACCAACTACATAAGTAACGTTTAAGTAATGGAATTTAAGGTATGAGAAGATGTTTGTTGTCAAGGTGGTTACAATCTTTTTGTAGAAATCAGAGTCAGCTTTCTTCCCGCTCCATGTTCCTCGCTGTCTCCCTTCTTTCTGTTGTACATATACATATTCAAGCAACCATTATATTAGGCAAAGGGGATAATCTCGATAATCCAACAAGTACCTGGAGTAGATTCATAATCTCCATGCCCGATCTCGTTTCTTTCTTTTTCTCCATTAACACTTGGTTTAACTTCTCCTAAAGCAAGATTAATATTTCAATTACTGAGATTCAACCTATATTATAAACACTTAGAACTTGCAGTTTGAATCCATACCTGTAGCTTTATGTACTCCTTTTCCTTTTTCTTTGTTTCATGTAATTGTTGGGTCTTGACTTGCTTTCATACCAAACAGAATGTTCAAAAGGAATTGCATCAGCATTCACAAATTCTTTGAAAACAAATCTGGTATAAAGCTATTGATCATACCTGGTTAGCAATCACCATTCGCTGAAACTCATCTCTCTCTTTCTGCAGCTTCTCATTCTGCGCCTTCAAAGCCGCTGTATTTTTGGCTTCCTGACCAAAGGAGTATGTTATAATCATGAAACATCAATACATGTTTCCAACATCAGACATCTGTTTTACCGTTCTTGTGACCGAACCAAGTTCCCTCTCCTTGGCCTGCAATTGAGTCTCAAGCCTTTCAACTTTTGCCTCAAGTCTCCCCATGTCGGATAAAAGTCTGACGTACATAAGAGCTTGGTAAAAAAGACGAATGTTCTCAAGAAGCAGACATCAAGTACAGAAAAATTCATATATGAAACAAACAAAAAAAAGCATTCTTCTGTAGCTTTTTATGTCAGCATTCTTTTGTTATTTACCTCAAAAAGGATTTTACCAGAACAAACACATAAAACCGAAAAAAGTAATAATGTTCTTCATATACACAGCATCATGATCAAGATCACAGAGTCAATCAGACATATATGACTCAACACCAAAATGAAACCTAGCAAGAGTAATTTGACACAATCAATTCACAATGCACAGAAAAATCAAGGCAGGAACATTGAGGTAAACGACAAAATAGTCACCGTTGTCTCTGATCATTTGCAGATTCTCTGAATTCCACATCTCGTTGCCTTTGCTGAATCAATGCGTATATGCAATTGCAAGTTCTCGCGATTGAAACCTAAATCGAAGTTTATCGAATCAGATTAATGAAGTAACCCAAGAAACAAAGCAAGAAATCCGTTAAAAAAAACCGATTAGAGATTATAAAAGAGAGAAAAAAAACACACAGGATCGCTAGCGAAGAGGTCGAGCGAAGCAGAGAATCCATAGGTCACTAAGCTTTGATTTAAGTACTTAATACAGTGATCCAGATTATCGACATCGGCAAAATTACGCTCCCTGCTCAATATACAGAGTCAAATCTCCATAATCTATTCGAAGAAGAAGAAAGAAAGAAAAGGTAGAAATGACGAAGAAACTCACCCGATTGGTGAAAAACCAAACTGAGGCGTCAACTGCAGAAGAACAAACACAATGATGAACCTCAGAGAGAGAGAGAGAGAGAGAGAGAGACAGAGAAAAAGAATCGAGAATTCGTGAAACAGAGTCAGCCAACGAGAGAAAGAAAGAGAAGAAGACATACTCTGAAATCTAATTCCGGCGCGGTTAATGACATCGGTGAGCGTGATACACACGACGGAGCCGCCGTAAAATTGAGCCGGAGAAACAGGAAAAGACAAATTCAGCTTTTCACCAAAAAGAAAAGGAAAAAAAAAGAGTTAAAAAGTGAGTCAAACGAGTGAATGAATGTCCCTCTCGGATAGATCTATATTGGGGAGTGAGCAGAGACAAAATTCAGAAAGCAAAAGAAAGACAATTAATATTAGTTTTAATTGTGTACGTGACGGTGCACTCAATTTATCCGTGGTGCTTCACGTGATTGTATAGTGTACGATTGAATTAGCTAACTATACTTACGTGTCGTATTATTAGTGGTTGTATTTACTTTCATTAGGTCTATCGCATTACTGAGTGTTATAACTAACTTGCTGGATTATTGGGCGGGAGATGCCACGTAGGACTTAGCAATGTTTACTGTAGTTCTATAGAGTCGTGCCGAGCAATATCTTATAAAAATTAAAATTTTCCATAATTATTAAAATTCAATTCATTAATCATTTAAATTTTTTTTTAAAAATAAAAATTTAATATTAAAATAATTAAAAAAAATCCTAATTAAAAAATCTTAAATTAAAAAAAATAATCCAAAAATTATGTTTTAATTTTATATATAGTTTATTTAAGGTAAATAATTATTTTTACATAATAATTTATGCTATTTTTGGAATTTTATTTTTAATGTGGTAAATTTGGACAATAAACTTAAAATAGTCTTATTGTAAGATATTACTCTTTATTAAATAGCAATACCCTAAAATAACATATTTTAAAGTTTTTGTTTCAAATTTAGCATTCTAAATTTAAAATTTTAAAATAGCACAAATTATTTTTAAAAATACATATTTACTGAAAATAAATTATACATAAATTTAAAACATTATATTTGGATTTCTTTTCTTCAATTCAGAGTTTATTTTTTTATTAACAATAAATTTTAGTATATTTTAATATCAAATTTGAACACAAAGTCTTTTACACTTTAACCATTTGATCTTCACATAAACGAAAACTCATTAAATAAATAAAGAAATAAAAAGACAAGAATCTGAAGACTTTTAGCTTTTCTTCTTGTGTTTAGCAATGCATTCAAAAGGCAAACCATGAGAGAACCGTTTCTTGTCCTTACAATAATTGTAAACCATGAAATTCTTTTGAACCCATCTAAGAGTCTTTTGGCTCGTAGAATCCATCCCTCTCCGCGAAAACCACTCGTTACTGCTCGAAGAAGAAGACGAACCACCAAGAGTACAAGGCGTAGTAGTCGTTGTTCCATTAACAATGGACCATACACAAGCATTGTCGGAGTTGTAGTTCATGAAAGAGGCTACAAATGGTCCTTGTGACCAGTTTGTCTTCACCAAACCTCCTCTCGTGGCCCAATCGTCTGCATTCCATAGACTACCATACATTCTCATGGGTTGGTTCTTTGGATAAGCTAAACCAATTGATTCCAAATTCTTGAATTCTCTAATTGGCTTCCCATCAACATATAACCTATATAGAATTTCAACAAACTTTTCATTGACATATTGGACAAAATATACATATTTTGATGTTAACAATAAGTTGGATCGGAAACTTAGATTAAACTTAACTAATAACTCTAATATATTAATTGAAAAACATTTTAACCAAAAAAAATTATTTTCACGTATGATTTACAAATGTGTCACGATAATGTGTCACACTATCAGAACATTTTAATACAAGTATTATATCAGACATGATTTATCAGAATATTTACGAAAATAACATTAAACAAATATTTAACAGTGTACTATATATAAATCTCTAATATTTCAACATAAAAGAAATTTTGAAAGACAAACACAATATAAAACAAAATATTATGGATTTTGAAAAATTAATCAAACAACATATAAAAATAAAAGTTTGGTTTAATTGAATATTCATCACATTTACAATTCATTATCTATTTAATAATATTGTATATCTAAAATAAAGATAATTTAAATTTATTTGTATAATCCGATTTTATTATCTGTTTCAGTTGTATAATCAATATTAAAAAATTATTATAAATAAGAGATAAATTATATATGTATCTAACTTATATTTATTAATTATAATGTGTAAATATTTTTTTGTCAAACATGACGTAGATCTAAATCTAGTATAATGAATATCGATCGATCTATTTATTATCAACTAGTTTTGAATTACAATCCCATAAACTTTAACAATATATATATATATATATATATATATCAAGACTTACACTATGTGACTTGGATTCCATAGAATAGAATAGTTGTGAAACTCAGTTGTGGGATCAAACCAAAGATAGAATTGTTGTTCTCTATCACCTTTGCCTTGAATGTAAACATTAGTATGAAGTATGTATGGATCTCCACTAACATTCCCCAAGAACTCCAAATCTATCTCGTCCCATGTCAATCCTTGAGACTTCAACTACACACCAAACATTCATCAACGTATAAATAAATACAAGTTTATATATTTATAACATTGACAACTTACATAAAATGTAGTCACTGTCCCAGCTGAATTTCCTTGGACAAGTTTGATTTGCATATCGAATTTTCCATACAAGTACTCGGCTTTCGATTGAAATCCTGATCCGGAAGATTGATCAAGAGAGAGATTCAGAAGAGTACCATTGTTCAAAACACTTCCTCGACCATCACCCCATGTTATGTCAATTTCTTGGTTGAAATCGTTAGCCTGTGCTGCAAGTAATATGTTTAATCCAACAAAGAAAGATAATGACATAACTAAAAATGTATGAGAAACCATCTTAAAGTTTAGGGTTTGCCACTTTTGGGAAGTCTCTTCTTGAAGATTTCTAAGTGGTTTAAGGGTTTGATTTGAGTTTGAGATACTCAAAATGTATTATAGATCATTGATAAAAGGGTTTTTGATTCCTTAGATCCATTATTAATTTTTTAGTCTTTAAAATTACTTTATTTTATTAAAGAAAAAGGTTAGGTTAGTGTGGGTAATGTGAGAAGCAACAAGCGTCAGGGTTGCGGTTGTGGGTAATGTAAAAAAGGTTGTGTTTGTGGTTGATCGCAGATTTTTAGTCGCACTGCTGTTTTAATCAACGGTCAAAAAAATTGCGACGCATGACATAGCATCTGACCGGTGCATCTGCCGCAAGTACTCGTGGCAGGTAAACGAACAATAATCTACCACATCTGCACTTGCGGTTGTCAAACGAATATAACCATACTCAAAATGTATTATAGATCATTGATAAAAGGATTTTTGATTCCTTAGATCAATTATTGTTTTTTAGTCTTTTAAATTATTGCGACGCAGAACATAGCGTATAACCGTTGTATCTGTCACAAATACTTGCGATAGGTAAACGAACAATAATCTATCGCAGTCACAGTCGTAGATTCGTACGGCTGACAAACTAATATAACCATGATTAAAATGTATTATTGATCATTGATAAAAATGTTTTTGATTCCTTAGATCAATTTTTTAGTCTTTTAAATTACTTTATTATATAAAAGAAAAAGGTGAGTTTAGTGTGGGTAATGTGAGAAGCAACAAGCATGGAGAGCATAAACCGAAAGCTATAGTGCTCTTCATCATAAACATTTAAATAAACCAAAGTTTTGATTTTATTGATTCTTTTTATGTGTTACATCTTTAATCATAGGCAGCCAATGTAAGCATTTCATCTTTTATATATTTTGTAATTTGAATAAATTCAGCTTTTTAGTTGGTGGCGCACACACACATACACGAAGGCTGCCTATTTTTTTTATTTATCAGAAATAATAATGGACACTTAAAAGAAACTTTTTTTATAAATAAATGAACTACATCCCTAATATATTAATTAAAAAATATTTTAACAAAAAAAATTATTTTAACGTGTGATTTACAAGTATGTTACGATTAAATGTTATATTATATAAAATATAATTTATTAAAGTATCTACGAAAATAATATTAGACAAACATTTAACAGTATATTATATATAAATCTCTAATATTTGGATATAAAAAATAAATATAATATAAAATAAAATTTTATAAATTTTAGAAAATTAGTATACCAAAATATAAATTAAAAGTTTGGATTAATTGAATATTATCACATTTATAATTACTTCTTAGCTATTTATATTTTAAGATATAGAAAATTTAAATTCATTTGTTAAATTTGAGATTTAGAGATGCTTCCACTAGTGTAAAAATTAGTTAGTTTTTTGAAATTAGTTAGAGTGTTAGATAAACAAAATCTCATTTTTCACTTGCATTATTACTTTTCCCAAACTACTAAATTTTCTTTATTGACTCATCCATTTCTCAAGTTTTTCAAAAAATTTAATCTATCAAATTAACTAAAAATATTTTGGAGTAAACTTCAAATGTTTAAATACTAATATAGTTTGATTTTATCGTTACTTATATCATGTTAGTTTTTGACTAATGTCACATACCAAAAATAGACTATCAAATTTTTCTACTCTTTCGCTTGCCATTTCCCAAGATTTTTAGAGATTTAGTTTGTTATATTAGTTAAGTAAATTTAAATAATTTACAAAATTATGAAAACTAAAAAAAATCCTGTAATTTGATTTAATAGATCAAAATAATAGAACACACACATACACTAAGGTTGCCTTTTTTTATTTATCGAAAATAATAATGGACACTAACCTTCTTTATAAATAAATGAACTATATCTTTAATATATTAATTAAAAAATATTTTCATTGTGAACAAAATTATAAAAACTAATATAATTGGGGTTCTATCATTTTAATCGTTAAAAATGTCAAGTTCAAACTATTTTCACATTAGTGTAAATTAGTCAGATTTGACTAATTTGGTTAAAAAAATCTTGTTTTTCTCTTTGTACATTACCAAATCTAGACATTTAAACATCCTTTTATACAATTTCCATTATTTTTAGATATTTACTATGTTTTACTAGTTAAGAAAACTTGAATAATTTATAAAATTCTGAAAATTAATATAACTTGGATCCTATCATTTTGATGGTTAAAAATGTCTAAGATCAATTGTTTTCACAGTAGTGTAAATCAAGGTTTGACTAATTTGACAAAAAAAATTATGTCTTTCTCTTTGTACATTACCAAAGCTAAACATATATAGACATTTCCTCATACATTTTCTATTCTTTTTAGATATTTAATTTGTCTTATTAGTTAATAAAATTTGAATGATTTACAAAATTGTGAAAATTAATATAATTTGAGGTTTTTTTATTTTGATCGTTAGAGATATTAAGCTCAAATTTTTTTCACACTAATGTAAACTAGTCCGACTGATTTAACAAAAAAAAATTGTCTTTCTCTTTGTATATTACGAAAGCTAGACATCTAGACATTCTCTTATACAATTTACATTATTTTTAGATATTTAATTTGTTTTATTAGTTAACAAAATTTGAATGATTTACAAAATTGTAAAACCTAAAATAATTTGGGATCATTTTGGTTATTAGAGATACCAAATTCAAACTGTTTCACTGATTTGACAAAAAAAAATCAAAGTGTTTCTCAAAAATTCTATTCTCCCACTGTCCATGTTAGAATTTTTGGATTTATATAATTAAGATTCACTTCAGTTCGATTAGTTCAATATAATATTTATACCATTCAAATTTTAAATTTGATAAATTTTGGTTTAGTTCGGTTTAGAATTTTTCTCATCCGTATAATTAATGATTGTTACTCTATGAAGTTATTCAGAAGATGAATATATCACCAAATACTTCTTATTAATCTTACCAAATACAAATCCAAAGCAACACAATATAGAGTAAATAAACCTTCGACTTACATCAAGTAGAGACTGCATAATAAGCACAAGCAAGAAGACAAGAGAGAAAGCTTTTACTGTACAAATGAAGCTCTACGAGAAGAAGAAGAAGAAGAAGAAGAAACCAAACAAAAGACTTCTTCTTCTGGAACTGTTAACATCCATCTGAAAGAGAAACCCTTCATTTTTCTGCTAACTCTATTCATCGTCATCAAGTTCAACAATTTGTGCCCGTCTCTGAGCGGCTTTCCTTCTGATGAAGAAGCCCCATCTCATGGCTGCTTTGATCTTTAGCCATCCCACAACAGCCTTACCTGAGTGTGAACGGTCTTCTTCGTAATCAGCCATTGAAGATTGACCAAAGGAATGGAAACCAAACCGGTCTTCTGCCATATTCATTGGAGTTTGCTGATCACCACCATTCATGCTAAAGAGTCTCAACAGTTGCTGCATATCATCGTTCTCGAGCATTTCGTTACTTCTAGCCCTAATCTCTTCTTCTGATAAAAACCCATCACTTCCTCTGTTTACTGTGTTTGACCAATCATTAAAAGAGTTAATCTCAGGAGGAGGCTGGACCAATTGTTGGTTTTGGGATCCTGTTGATGGACCCAGTGCCATTCTCACACCACCATTGCTATTGATCATGCTCTGTGATCCATGAGGGTTGCTAATTAGCTGGTCTTGTGGTGCAAATAAAGTGTTTCCAAAGTGCATGTAAGAAGTAGTATCCACTAGCTGAGACTGAGCCGGGAAACTTGCAGCAGGACTCTGGTTGTACACTGATGCTGAAAACCCCAAATGATTGAATGTTAATTTGGTTTCGCACCGAAAGAAAAATAGCTAATGAAACCTCTACCTTCAACTGTGACATCTGAATAAGATGTGGACGGCTGGCTTGGAACCAAGACTGGCATAGTGTAATCTACAGCATCCGTTTTGCTAACTTGATTGAAGTTCATAAGTGACTTACTGTCATACTCAATAACTTGATCCCAATTTTCATATGCTTTCCTCACCAATTCATCAACGTAACCCTGAATTATATATTAGCATTTTACTATTCACCAAGTAAGATAGAAGACACAGATGTAAAACTATAAGAAAGGTCTTCTACACGAAGCAGAAGACCAAACAAGAACAAACCTTTTGGCTGTCAGAAAGAGAATCAGCAGGATAGTACTGCTTTCCAGAAATAAGACCACTAAACTCGTAAATATTGTTAAACACAACACCAACCGAGTCCTCTGGATAGTAGACGTAAAGCATTTCATTCAGGACACATGTCTTGGAATGCTCTGCGAGTGTCTCCCACATCCTATTTGACATGCCACTTCCAAGTATCTGAAAATCAGAGTCGGAGTCATCAGGATGATAAATTCAACATCTTGACAAGATACTGGATCGGAAGATCGTGCACTTACAGTCCTTAGTTTCTGAGAGTCTTTGACCATTAGACGCAGGAATTCTTTCACATTGTATATTCCAGCTTTATTCAGTTTCTTATGGAAAGCCCCGTCCTTTCCAATCTTTTCCAACCTCCAGACTTCATCATCCAAAGCAGGTGGATAGTGTTTCTTGTACACTGTTAAAAAACCATTACGCGCAAACAAACATGTTTTAAATGTATGCGACTCCAAAAAACAAACATCTAGACATGCCACCAACTACTTCATGAGCATAGGATAGATTTCGGGGAAAAGGAAATTGAGAACTTACACTCTCCACGATGGTCCTTCACGGTAAAAGCTTCTGTCTTTGCCTCACGTACACGCATCCCCTCACAGTACCCAGAAGAGACCTTTAAACCCAGCCTGAATTTTCTGCATCTTATCCAACTCGAGTTGTCTGTAAAGATAAGCTCACCTAATGTCCCCACGCCTTCTTTCAACGTCACATGTAGGTCACCGGTCAAGAGAGGCCTTTTTCCTTGACGCTCTTTCACCACATGAGCCTCAAACTCTTCTCCACTCCAACCTTCATCATCTTCATTGTTGAAATCACCATCAAGCACAACAACATCAAGCTTTGCCGAAGCTTCAGGTCCTACTGTCAGTACATGCCCAGTTGTAACATCCAGCAGAACAACATGGATTGCAGCACCTTGCTCTCCTTCGATCTTCCCTCCCGTGAACAAAGGAACAGACAATCTAGACCGGAATTGCAGCTGCAAATTCCTTCCACCAATTCCTTCAATTCGTTTAGGAGAAGACCTGTGAACACAGGCATTAGAAGCAGCACAGTTACTCAACCATTAACTCTACCTTTTCCCATAATTATAATATGTTACCTTTCACTGTGTCTTGCAGGACCTAGTTTCGCTAATGCCCGCTCCACCTCTTCACTTACCTAATTGACAATGATCACAAGACAAAATAACTAAACTCCAGAGAAACCCAAGACGTTGAAAAAAACATCACAAAACACCAAGAGACATGAAAAGAAGAGAACAAAAAAGCCTTTTAAGCTTACAACTCGACGAAGAATAGGTTCCAAAGACGAACAAAGCCTCTGTAAGCTATCCATCTTCAGGGCTTCTACAATTACACTGTATAGAACATACATAAGCTCTTCAAATCCAGATTTCCAATTCCATGAGCCAATCAGTAGTAGATTTAACATACAAAAATCTATACTTGTAACAAAAAAAGGGTTTGCAACATATAAAAGCATAAACACAAAATTACCTTGCAAGAGCCGGCCGTTTACGCTCCGGCTGCGACTGCTGATTATCTTCCTCCAATTTTCTCTTCTCTCTCATACTATTAGTCCTCTCCATATACCTCGTCTGCATTTTTCCTCACAAAATATCGCTCCTGAAACCTCAAGAATTTCCGATCTGTAAAATCGACACAAGCAAAACACTTAAAAGAAGAGTTCACGAATCCACCTCTTAAACTACCATATTCAGCTCAAAATCAAACGATTTCACACAAAATCAAAAACCCAACAGAGCAAGATTTCTGATTTGTACTTAATAAAACCAAAACGAAAGAGAAACTGAAATCCGACTCGAAGGAGAGGAAAAAAACATACCCCAGAAATGGCGTTTGGATAGAGGGAGAAGGGAAAAAAGGTGTTAAATGTTAATTAAGGATCAAATTAAATTTTACTTCAAGCATTTGTCTATGTGTTGTGATTAGTCGACTACTTTGACTGATATTAGTAATTAAAGTAATTATCAAGTGTGTGCAAGACCACGCTGGACTTGAATTGCCGCCACTTTGCTTTTCGTTTATTGGATGTCATTTTTGGGGCCGGCGGCTAGTGTATGTATTTTTTTAAGCACATGCTACATTCTAAAGTAGATAATTAAAAAATTATACTTTGCAGTTTGTATAAAGATCAATTATTTTTGTTTTCTTAATTATATAATAGTAGAAAGTTACAAACACATTAACTTTATACCAATTGCAAAGATTATATAATATGGGTTATTTATTATATTATGGACCACGAGATTATAATATCGCACAACCATTGGAAAAAATTTGACACTTATACTATCCAGGTTTGGGTTGCCCATAGTATTTCCTACTAAACTTATAATATCTTTAAAACACTACACAAAATTATGAAATTCGTCGCAATTTAACACGAATTTTTCAAATTATTTACAATTGAATAAATCGTTATTATTTATTGAAATTGCGATTGATTAACCTAAATCGCATTTAATTCAACCTTTGTAAATCCGATCCGAACCAAATAACTAATCTGAATTTAATCCAACAAATCCGAACCTGATGGAAATCTCTAAAACAGTAAAAAATCCCCAAATCGATTTTTGGGAATTTGTGGTGAATGATAATTGGTTCGAATTTGAGTGATGATTGGTTTAAATTTGATGTTTGTACTGTCAAATGGTTCTGGATTCGAATGGTTATGTTTGTGTTTGAATTTGATGTTTTTGTCGAATAGTTAACGATTTAGAAATTTTTCATTGTTTTAAAGATTTAGCTCGGATTCGAGTTTGCTAGGTTAAATTCGGATCGATTATTTGGCTTAGATCAGATTTACAAGAATTGGATTAAACGCGATTTAGATTAAATAATCGCCGTTTCAGTAAATAATAACAATTTCTTGATTATAAATAATTTGAAAAATTTGTGTTAAATTGCAATAATTTCATGATTTCATTATCGTTTTAAAAATACTACAAGTTTGGGAAAAAAATACTCTGGGCAGTCACTAAAGTTTAGGTTCGTATAAATTTCTTAAATCTATATTAATTTTTATATATCTTTCAAAAGAATAATAATATTTATTATTCTGACTGGTCAATTAAAATAATTTACTTCAGTCTAAGTTGAGTCTGGGAATGGTCAATTCGGTTGGTTTACCAAACAAATAAATAAGATCTTTATTTCAAGTCATTGTGAATATAAACTAACATTAAACCAAAGAAATAAATTCAAAAGATGCAACAAAATCATGTCATTTTAACGAATTGTGAATTAATAATTGTTTTTAATTTATAGTAACTTTTAAAAGTTGAAGAAAAGTAGAATACTTTGAAACTCCAAACATTACACACCAAAAGGGCTAAAAGTTATAATAATCCATTAGATTCGATTATCACTACATTGCAATGTTATAGGCAGTGAAGAGAAGAAAGCATCGTTACCAATTAATCAGAGGAAGAACACTCTCAACATATATTTAGCAAAGAAGTTTGCAGGTTATCGAAAAGCCTCATTTCTTGAGACAGACATCACTTTCCCCTGTAAAAAATAGGTTTGTGTTTCATTTTTCTTTGTTTAAGTGACGAGAAAATGACAAAGTAGAGATTGTGTTTACTTACGTGTTCATCATCAGAGTTATGTTGTCTCCTTTAAGTAAAATTCTTCCTGGAAATTAGTTATTGAACCATAAACAAACAAATCAAGACATGTAATGAATGAGACCTTGTTATCAAAGAGTGAGTTCATGGATATTAACTCACCAAGTGGTTTCCTTGTGTTCTTCTTGATGCTCACTTCTTCAGCCTCATCCAACACCAGATTCATATATTCATCAAAACCCTACAAAACCCAGAATGGAGCAAATCTTAAACTGACTAGAATGAAAGAATCACAAATTTCAAGTTTCTTCGAACTAACATAGAATGAAGCTAAGAAAAGCTTCAATCCTAACACATGAAGCAATCAATATAAATGAAAACCAGGTACATCCCACGTCAAGTAGGCAACTCCAAGTTTTAAGCTAATGAGAATGACACCATCACAAATCTCAAGTTATCTGAATTGGAATAGAATCAACCTAAGAAAAGATTGAATCTTAACTCGAGATGGCTAAAAGTATAACAGCAAACATACAAAGTAAAGTAGAGAATAAATTTTTAAGTCAATGAGAATTACACAACTACACATCTCAAAATTTCTCTGAAATAGCACAGAATCAACATAAGAACAGCTTCAATTCCATTATATCTCTAGAAGAATAAAAGTAGAGCAATCCAAACTGAAACAAGGAATATCCCAAGTCAAGTAGGAAAGTCCAAGTTTTAAGCCAATGAAAATGATACAATCAAACATCTCAAGTTTCTCTGACCAACACAGAGACAACCTAAGATAAGAACAGCTTCAATTCTAAAGCTAGTCACAATGCCAATGTGTTTAAAACTCACCGGAGGTTACATAACCAACTCGTATTTCAACAGAAACAAAACTAGAAATTTCATCAATTCATGCTTACGGAGATTCAATATCAAGAACAAAATCCTAGCGAAAAGTGCAAAAGGATAAATGATGACTCACAGTAATTCTTCCTTCAATCCTCAAATCTTTCTGCTCAAATAGCCAAATCTGGATCCGAGCTTTCTGCACCACAGGCACAAAAGACCAGAGCACGAATCCGAAGACATATTACATAAACCTCGCAATTTCATGGTTCTCAGAATGAGAACAAGGAGATATTATTGACCATAAGAAATTAACGAACTTACACTTTGGAGAAACCTAAAAATTAAGTTCTGGAGCCGCACGAATCCACCGGAAACAAAACAAAATCATCCAAAGGAAGTGAGAGAGTGCACTAAAATAATTACTAGATTAAACAGAGAAGATGCAAAGAATATAAGAAAATGTACGATAGGTTGGGTCATAATCCTTTGAACTTTGGTGCTCGCCATGGTTGCCGACGTTGGAAATCTCTCTGACGCTCGAAAAATCTCTCAGAGGAAATCTAAAACCCTAAAAACACTTCGGTTTTCTCCCTCGCAAGGTAAATGGAGTTCTTCTCTTTTCAATATTTCTTATATTTCGTTTTGGTGGTCCTAATACTTCAACATATTATTTCCACCCCAGACAAAATAATATGACTATTACGCCCAGAATATGAATTTAAACAAAAAAACTCTATATAAATCAATATAAACCACACCACCGTAGAGATCTTAAACAATGCCCATAGAGAAAGTAAGGTCTAACATCTATCCACAGACTTAAAGGTTTTCGGAAGAAGGTAAGATAGAAGACGATGCATCTCACAATCTGTCCCATTTTGCCTGTTTTATTAACGGTTCATGTCAAAAATGAGAGTCAACATCAGGAGTTAGATGGATCTTTAAATTGAAGGATGGAACAACTAACATACTAGACATGATAGTCACATACAGAGGAAAATCACCGCTTTATACGAAATTTTTAATTCTTCATTGGGCGATGGTTAATTTGTACAAGAGGAAAAGATATTACAAGAGATTTTGTTTCTACCGTTCTAATTCATTTAATCAACAATCCAGATATATGACCAGCTTTTTCAATGTGGATAGAAAATTTCAAAATTATCTAGGAGCACTATACATAATTCTCTCTAATCTACCACACAATGGAAAAGAACAAACAAGCGTACAACCTATCAAAAAAAGCGTGGAAAAGAAACAACATTTTTATATATATAAGTATTTCAATATCACATTGGTTTGATAATATAATATGTATGTTCCGACCGGTCGATTATTGTAATGATTATACCAAACTGACAAAAAAAATCATGTTGAATATAAACATTTTACCATTTAAGTTTAGTCTTCCAAGAAATGGTTAGTGAATTAAAGATTGTGAAATTAATGTGTTGAAATTGTGTAATTATTAAAGAAAAAGTTCATTTTGTAAAATGATGTACTCAAAGCCCAAATTACAAAGAATGGTGAAAGAATGAAACTTGACCAAAAAAGGGCTCACATTTGTATAAATACACAAATTTCATTTTCTCACAACACAAAAGATGTACAAAACCAACAAGGGAGGCTGAAACTGAACAGAAACAGAAACTATCAAATCTTAGATTCAAAAGAAAAGAAAACAATACTAAGAAGCTTAAGCTATATCTATGACTAACTTATCAAATCCAAATACAAAAAAAATTAGCTTTTTGTACAAAGAATTCAGCTTTGAGAATCTCCATCATTCACCATTTATCATTAGAGATTGAAATGGAACATTTTTTATCTCCACAAATGTCGAATAATCAGTGTTCATTGGTTGCTTCCATGGCTCGCCATCCATTTGCAAGAATGCATCTTTCCAGTCACCTCCTCTTAGTTCAAATCTAATCGCAGCAGCCTGAATCCATCACCAAAATGGAACTTTTCATTCAAATTCATGGCTAAGTGATCATATATTGACCGGTGTTATTCGAACTACCTGAGCTATGTGCTTGGCAGAGATGAGTTCAGCCATGACAAATGACGCGTGCCATCCATGTTTGAAACCGAAAATCTCTATCAAACCGTCATCACAATGTGCTTCCACAAATCCTCTCTGGGAGAAACCGAAATAACCATTCTGGTTAACATCAGAGAATTCACTTCATTTACAATGAATGAAACAGAAACAATTACCTTCTCTAAGTAGTCCGGTTTTAGATTACCCCACGGATGTCTTCCACTTCCATAGTTTTGAAGATTCAATGCGACAATTGATCTCACACTACAAGAGAAAACCATGCATATGAGTTAAGCATTAAGATGATAGACTGTAATAAGTTGCTTTCTTTTACTTTCTCGGAACTGCAATCTCTTCCCATTGAGAGCAGTTAATCTTTTTGATGTGGATTTTCATTATGTTCCTAAGTCCCCTGCAAATTCAAATAGCACAAAACAACAGGTCAACAACACGACAACGAGCTGAAGCAGAGACGTCCAAGATCACAGCAGGAAACGGCAAACCTTAAACCTGGATCATTGACACAAGGAGTGCAGAACCAACCCTGAGTGCAACTAAAACCCGAATAAATAATCTGCAAAAGCAACCATTGAGTGGTTGATAATCTTGTTTCTCAGCCGGACATAACCAAAATTAGCTTTTAGCAAAGACAAAGAATGAGATTCAAGTTTGGCTAAAGATATATAGCAAACCTTATTTGAAATAGGGCCTTGAGCAAGATATGGTTTATTGTTGCGAAGATGGTGGAATCCATATGCAACTTGAGCATCCATACCTAAGCAAAATCCGACAAATAATAGAATCTTGTCAAAAAGACATTTGTGAGAATTTGTTTAAAATATCAAAAGAGAAGTTCATCAAACCTATGCTTAAGTAATTGTAGAAAACACCTTCATAAGACTTTGCACTTGGAGGCGCATCTATTCCCGTATCCAAACCCTGAAACCACAAGAAGGCCCGGTTACTTGCTAAGACCATGGCAATTGACAAAAATACATGCTGATGATTCATTGACAAGCACCAAGCCTAAAGGAAATAGTGCCGAACCTGATCAAGTTCATTTTCTTCTGTAAGCTTTAAAGAATAAGGAGGATCAACGATTTCTCCAGATGGCATTGACACTAAAAGCTTCCAGCTGCATCACCATATAACCAAACCACAAACATTTTCACAACACTGCGTATAGAACAACACCACTGCGCTAGTTATTTACAGCAAAGTAAGACTTTTACCTATCTAGTCGAGCAACTGGACCCATACTTGCGCGATGGAGTGTTCTTTTAACAGCGGATCTCCATGCAAAAGGGAACGAACCACCCTAAGAAGAAGAAGTAACGAAGAAGAAAACCAGTTTTCAATTGCAATTGATCAAGAGACTTTTCACGAGGGCATAAGAGAGAACAAAGACTCGCTCACCCAACCAAAACTCCTTGAGAGGTCATTTCCTGTACCGAGAGGGATAATACCAACTGGAGGAATTGGTGACTTTCCCTCTTTATTAAGCTCTCCAAGACATCCAAGAACCCAACCAACAGTACCATCACCACCTGCAACCTATCGAACCAATTCCATTCACATTCTAATTGCTAAGAAATTATGAGACTGGAGAAATAAAGTTTGCACTCACCATTATCCGCAACCTTGCTCTGCATTCTTTTGCACATTCATCTCCTTCCGCTGCCACTGTCTCCAAACAAGCCAATCCGTATCGAACAAACTCATGAGGCTTCACTTCTGTAAGATCAAATACCTGTATTTACAGAATCACGATTAAGTTCCAATATCAAAGCCCAGTTACAAAATTACTGTATTTTTCATTAACCCAGCATTCCAAAGACTCAAAATATTCCATCTTTGAAGTTATTCCAACAAAAACAAAAGATTCAACTTTTCCTACCAAACCCCATTAGATTTAACATCAACTAACCATGAAACAGAAATCAGACACTTAAACAGAAGATCAGATCAAGACAGAAACACTAAGAACAACGATTCTGTCATGTATTCCACAGGATCAAGTTTTTATGAGATAACTTTAACTTTAATAGCAAATAAGCACATTGAAGTTACTGAGGGCATACGTTGGATAATCTAGAAAGCAAAAAAACAAAACCTGTTCTTCGCTCATCAACTGTTGAAGCCTCTCTTTAAGCACAGGTCCATGACGACCTCCGCTATTGGGGTTGATGAAGACAACCATTGGCGCATGAGGAGCCATATCGGCGATGGCGCCACCGGGAAGAAGTAAATGATCGGGAATCGCAGTGGAATCTTTTCGTTTGATACAGTCGCGCATGGTGAGACGGAGATATTCAGGCATCATTAGCCTCTGACGTAGCTCCTCCTTGTCTACACCGACCCACGTGAGATTAGCAAGTCCACAACGTCTAATCGCCGTCGAATCGGCCGTTGGTGGCCGTGAAGCCACGAATTTCTCTGTTGGAGCATCAGTTTTTGACATTGGAGAGTCCATTACTTTTGGCGAAGAAAGTTTTTTCAGACAGGAAAGAACAAAAAATGAGTACTTTTCGTGAGGTGATTGGAGAAAAGGAAAGGAAGAATATTCGAAACCCAGATAAAATCAAAATCGAGTTGGAAAAACAATTACAATAAATTGATTAAATTTTGACAACTGGGTTTTTTTCTCTCTTGAATTCAAATCAACCAATATAAAATCTTTCATGACAGTTTGTCTTCTTTGTTTCTATCTTAAAAGTTTGACTTTTTATATTAGTTCATTGTGAAATGTTAATTTCGAAGACAGCACACAAAACGTGTGTGAAACTAATAAATGTAAAATTAAAAAGAAAAGTACTTTTTGGGTAAATTATCTAAAAGAATTTGTGTTTCATACTCGATATAAACTTTTTTTTGATAAAAACAAAAGTTTTTGAATAATACCTTAAACTAGTATTTAAAAAAAATTATTTCAAATTTAGCATTGCAAATTTAAATTTTCAAAAATAACACAAATTATTTTTGAAAATATATATTTACTAAAAATAAATTACAAATATAATTAAAATATTATATTTAGATTCTTTTTTCAATTTAGATTTTAGTTTTTTCTTATTTAAAATAAAGTTTAAAGAAATTTTAATATTAAATTTATGCTATATTTAAAAGTTTTTCTGAAGTCTGGATTAGATGGGTAATGGGTTGCATTTCGTCAGTATCATTTTCAGTTTTAATTAACGGTAGTCCATATGGTTGTTTTACACCTCAACGGGGCATTCGACAAGGTGATCCGCTATCCCCTTACCTTTTTATTTTATGTGCGGATGTATTGAGTACTATGTTATCTGCTGCTGAGCATAATCTAGCGATTCAACCACTACGACTCAATTTTGGAGGACCATCGTTATCACACCTTCTGTTTGCAGATGATTCTCTGTTTTTTCTCAAAACAGATCATAGGAGTTGTGAAACTCTATCACAAATCTTCTCAGAATATGGTCGAGTATCTGGTCAAATAATAAATCTTGATAAATCAACCATTACTTTTGGAACAAAGGTTTTTCACCATACAAGAATGGCAATTCATCAGATTTTGGGTATTCAGAATTGTGGTGGCGGTGGTAAATATTTGGGCTTACCGGAACAATTTGGACGGAAAAAGAAAGAAATGTTTCAGTATATCAAGGATGAAGTATATAGCAAAATTTCAGGATGGCAAAATCAATTTTTATCTCCAGCTGGAAAAGAAGTTCTGATTAAGTCGGTTGCCGCTGCAATGCCAATATATTCAATGAATATTTTCCGATTACCAATAAGCATTTGCTCTGAGATAAATAGAATGATGGCACGATTTTGGTGGGGTTCTACAACAGAGAAAACACGAATGGCATGGATATCTTGGAAGAAAATGGCAACTTCTAAGTGTTCTGGTGGTTTGGGTTTTCGTGAATTGAGTGGTTTTAATCAAGCTCTTCTAGCTCGTCAATGTTGGCAGATTTTTCATCGCCCAAAAAGCTTACTATATCAAGTACTTAAAAATAGGTACTTTCGGAAAGGTGATTTTCTTAATGCAAAGAAAGGATCCCGACCTTCCTATGGATGGAATTCTCTCCTTTATGGTAGACAATTATTAATGTCTGGTCTACAATGGTACGTTGGAAATGGTCAAAACATCCATATTGCTTCTCCAAATTGGCTTCCTATATCTCCACCGAGAGCTCCTAAATTACTGCCTTACACAAACCCTATGTTACCGGTATCAATTTTAATTGATCAAGTTTCTTCTCAATGGAATGAAGATATCATTTCTGATCTCATTGAAAAGGAAGACCATCATCATATCTACAAAATATATATTCAACCTAATACCTTTCAGGATGGTTTATTATGGAGATATACATCGGATGGTATTTATACGGTCATATCAGGCTACCATCACTTCTTGCATCTGGAGCACAACACCAATCCGGCTTCCTTACCTATCCCAAATGATTTAGCAAGAGATATTTGGAATATTAATATTCCTTCAAAGATCAAGCATTTTATGTAGAGGATTCTCTCCAAATCTATTGGATTAAAGGATAATCTTCATCATCGCCATATTATTTCTGATAATATATGTCCTCGCTGTGACCAACAACAAGAGTCGGATAATCATGCCTTCTTCCAATGCCCCTGTGCACAAATGGTTTGGCGAGTTTTTGGACTACCCTCTTTATGCGGTTCTCAAGACACCATTTATGACAAGTTTCGGCTCTTAATTTCATTATACAAGAGCATGGAGCCAACACATGAACATCGATATATGCCTTTTTGATACTTTGGAGATTATGGAAGAGTCGTAATGCTCTTCTATTTAATTACCAAAGTATTAATTTTCAAGAAATCATAAAGAAAAGCTATGACGATGTACGGGAATGGACTGCTTCCTTTATTTTAACAACTCAAACTCTCCCAGGGAGTGCAAAGCAACAGAGATCTCGATGGAACCTCCCACAAAAAGGTTGGGTTAAATGTAACTACGATTGTTCTCACCGGGAAGGCAATAGAAATTCAGGACTGGGATGGGTCATCCGTAATGACCAGGGCGCTTTTCTAAATGGTGGTATGGGTATTTTTCAAGGACGACATACGATAATTGAAACAGAGTTTACAGCACTTATTTGGGATTTGCAAGTTTCCTTTGCTTTGGGATATCAAAAGATCGAGTTTGAAGGTGATAACATCAACCTACATACATGTATTCATGAATCCCAACAAAATTTGAAGCTCCAAATCTACAAAGAGACTATTCGACTATGGAAACCTTTCTTCGAAGAAATCCGGTTCTCACATGCTAATCGTGCCTCCAATCAAGTAGCAGATTATTTGGCAAAAAAATCTTTACATATGGAAACTTTATCAACAATTTATCATGTTTGCCCTTCTTTTCTGTATTCATATGTAATAGGGGATCAAAACTAATGCAATAAATAAAGTATTTGTCGGAAAAAAAAAATTTAAACCAATTGTACTACATTTGGAACAAAAGTTTAAAAAGTGTTATTTTGTCAATTGTCCAAAGTTTTTTTCCAAATTATTAATAGTTTTAATTTTCCAAAATATCACTAAAAGTTTATTTTTTACCACAATATTAAAAAGATTTTAAGAATTTATAATTTAAATATTTTGATTTAAGTTTAACATTTTAAATTTAGATTTAATTATTATGGTTCATAGTGTAGTTTTTAAATTTTAAAGTTTAATTTTAAGATTTAAAAGTTACTTTTAAATTTTTTATATTTTTAATAAAAAATAAACGTATTTTGAAATTAAAAAAAATTGTGTTCTTTTTAAAAATTGTTTTGTTTTTTATACAATTGATTAGTTTTCACTCCTTTATGAAGGAACTAGATGGAAAAAATATGTTTATAATTATTATTTTTTTTGCAAAAGAATTTTAATTTTTTCCATCTAAAACTATGAAACCAGATCTGTATTTACATATGAACTTAAAAATGATGAACAAATATGAAATAAAGATTAAGATGAATGAGATCTTAATTAATTATTAGCTAAATTATATGCACATTGGTTTGAACTTTTCCAAGATGTGAAAATTTAACCTCATGAAATCTCATATTCCATTGTTATAATGCATCCAAGTAATGTTGAAATCTTAAAATATAATATTGATTTTAATAATATAGTTGCAATTTTGGAATTTAAATATAAAATATATTTTAAATACTAGGTCACAAGAACTCATTTTGAATAATTTATTAATGTTATTTGAATAACTAAAAAAAAGTAAAAATTATTTGAAATGAATTTGATGATATCTCTATTTCCTTTTCTATGTATAAGCATATCACATGGGGCCAAAGTAAAACCAAATTGACCAGTTCTAGATACTCTGCAAAAGACACAACATAACAAACCCTAGAACCCCTTCAAATCCTACAATCTTTTGATATCACAACATACTATCATCATCTAAAAACAAAACCCTTTTCAAAGATCTATGCTTTTGTTTCGACTTTGTCCTATAGGCTGTTGAAAACTGAAATTGCTCGATTACTTTTCTTCATCATGCTTTGATCCATCTGAAGCTGAGGCCAACCATTCAATCATCTTGATAACACTTGAAGTATCATCGAGATAGTACTTGGCCTTGCTTGGTTTCTGACCCACCGTGCACGCAAAGACTTCTGCAAGAGGTATTGAGGAAACATGTTGGTGTTTCACTATGCTATCAAACATGTCTTCATCAGACCTGTCATCACCAATGCACAACAAAAAGTCCGGTCTCTTCCCTTTGTTGTTTCTTATCGTTGCTATCAAATGTTCCACCACCTTCCCTTTGGTTACTCCCTGAAACCAAATTTCACATTAGAATGGTAAAAACATTGCCAATTTTGAGCAGACAAATGTCGAATAAGTTCATGTATATAACCTGTGGTTTAACTTCTACGATATACTGGCCTCTCTTGACAACAACGGGTTCGTTGGTGAGGACGCTCTCTAGATGATCAAGAAGCTCCTTCGCCTGCCAAGAACCAAACGAATGGTCAGCTTCTTGGTAGTGCCACACCATTGCACTCTCTTTGTCTTCTATGAATGATCCATCAGTCGCTTCCGTGTAGTGATTCATCACCGGCTTAACTATCTTCTTCCAGCTTAAATCCACGGGAAATTCACTAGTCACCCATGGGGAATTAGAGTTCCATCTGTAAGAACAAAATCAATCAGAAGGAGCATAGTGTTAGCTTTGCTTTACACAAATGAGGTAGACAATGATGAAGGTAAGGGTTTATCAGTACCTAGTGAAGTAACCATGTTCAGCTGAGATACCAAGATTTGCGCAAGAGCTAAACCATTTGCTGAGAGGGTCCTTACCTCGACCACTGACAATAAAGACTAGATTGCTGGGGTCGTCACACAAGCGATTGAGAAGCGAGATAAGATCAACACTTGGCCTTTTTTCCAAAGTATCCTGATCCATCATTGTCCCATCATAGTCCAATAGGATCAACCTACTGCTTGTTCTCTTATACGCAGGGACTATGGTTTCAATACAGAGTCTTCTGAAATTCGGATCTAATGCGACAACTTTGAACCCAAGACCGAATCCAACTCCCCAGAACCTATTGTTGTAATGATCTTTGCATGCCCTCTGAAGATCTTGGTCATAACTACGTGCCCAATAGGCCACGTCGTGAGAGCTTATGTACTTGTGATGCTTCTGGTGGCGCAGATTTTTCTCTTTGTTCGACATTGTGATGGCAGAGTTCATCGCATCAGTGACTTCACCAATGTTCCACGGATTAACACGGATCGCACCACTCAGAGATGGAGAACAACCGATGAATTCAGAAACAATAATCACACTCTTCCTAACATCATTGTCCCCAAAACCTAAAGCTTTATCCAAAACAGGGCTTCCTTGCCTAGTCACAGTGTACTTGTAAGGCACCAAATTCATCCCATCTCTCACACCATTCACCACAGCACACTCCGAGATCGCATAATAAGCGACTTTATCCAAAGTACTAACAGGTCCGTTGATAAACACAATAGGCTTATAACCATCAGGTCTCCCATATTTAGAATTGACCTCATCAGCAATGAAATGTATCTGTTTCTCTACATCTTGAAAATCCTTACCTGAGCTTCGAGCCGGATTAGTAATCTGCACGAGAACTACTTTCCCACGCAGCTTTACGTTCTGTTCAAGAAGCTGACCCATCGCCCAGAACTTCAAGCTGATACCTTTGAACATATCCAAATCATCCACACCCAACATCACGATGTTCCCACTGAACCTTTGTCTCAGTTCCTTCACTTTATCTGCCGTTTCTTGCAACGACTTTATCGTCTCAATTTGTCCCATGTGGATTCCAACCGGCAAAATCTTGATGCTCACTGTTCTTCCGAAATATTCGAGACCAATGTAGCCCCTTTTGGATTCGTAATCGAGACCCAGCATCCTACTGCAGCAAGACAAGAAATGCCTAGCGTAATCGAATGTGTGGAATCCGATCAAATCACAATTGAGAAACCCTTTGAGAATCTCGTCCCTCACAGGAATCGTACGGTAAATCTCCGACGAAGGAAAGGGGCTGTGAAGGAAAATCCCGAGCTTTATACGGTGAAACCTTTTCCTCAGAAAAGTTGGTAAAATCATGAGGTGATAATCGTGAATCCAAACGTAATCATCATCTGGGTTAAGCACTTCGAAGATCTTGTCGGCGAAGATCTTGTTAACCTTCGTGTACGCCCTCCAATTCGATCGATCAAAGAGAGAGCCTTGAGCTTGCGTTATCGGGAGGAGATAGTGAAAAATCGGCCAGAGATAGTGTTTGCAGAAACCGTGATAATACTTGCTGATCAAGTCACTAGGTAAGAAAGTTGGAACGCATTGGAACTTCTCGAGCAATAACTGAGAGACGTCTTCTTGCTCTGAGGGTAAAACGTCAGCATTCAATGACCCGACGTAGACGACTTCCGTCTCCGGAGGAAACCCGTCTTTGAGCTGTAAGTAAAGGCTGTCATTGTCGAATTCGAAGCACCACTTGTTCGACGTGATATCTCTGTGAGCACGAAGCGGAAGCTGATTCGAAACCACGATTCTTTTCGACTGTGTGACCCACGCGCCCCCGTTCGGATCGTCGCCACCGTCTCCATCAAGTCCTGAAAGCTTCGTCACGGCATTGGGGATCCGATTTTGACCCATGATCCGATAATCATCCACCGAAACCAGACTCAGCTGGTTCTTCCAAGATTCCGACGACATCACCAAGAAAAATATTCAAACTTTTAATGAAAAAAACTGAGTAAAATCAAGAAATCAGATGAAAAACTCAAGAATTTTGCTGGATTTTTGTTTCAGATTTCATAACATCGAGTGAAGAAAATACGTAGTTACGAAGAAGAAGAAGAGAACGTCCATATTGTGGAATTTAAGAAGGAGAAAAAACGGAAATATTTTCGGCGAGGATAAGAACGAAACGAAAAAGGAAAACAAATATTTAAAAAAAAAAACAGTATTTAAGAACAAGGTTATGGAATATATTGACGGTCATGATTTCCTCGAGATGGAAATAATGATTAATATGGACCGTTAGATGAGCGTGTATTGTATAGATAGAACCGACTTCTCTTTTAAAAGAAAAAAATCTTAAAAGCTAATTTACCTTAATTACTAGTGATTAGTTGCTGTGAGCTGTTACTTCTCCAATTATATTTCCACTAAAGGGAAATAAATATTCTTCCATGTATCTATTATTTTAAAACATTGTATTGCTGACGTGGCGGTCCACATCAATTTATTTTGGAAACCGTTAAATAATTTGTAAGGACAAAAGCTGCCTTTTTCAAAAAAGAAAATATAAATATTATATATATATATATATATATTTCTGTTTCATAAAAAATATTATTTTAAAATTTTATAAAAGTGTCATTTTGTTTTTTCAATGCAAATTTTGAGCGAAATTTCAATTTATCCATATTATTTAATATATAAATTAGAAAGAAAAAATGATTTCATATATCAATTAGAAAGTTTATTTCATATATCAATAAAAATTAAAAATAGATTTTTAACATATGTGGGGCAATTCTCAAAATGGAAAAAGTGTTATTTCATTTTTTTCATATTTTCCATATTCATTAGCATTTGTGGAAAGTTTAGGTGGATAAAACTTTATAGCATTTATAATTTTTTTTAAGAACTCAATAATATAAATTAATATGAAATAATATAAATGAATTATAAACAACATATTTCTAAATTTTTTTAAAAATTTATCATATTAGAACAAAAAAATTTTAATACTAATATTTTGTAGAATTTTCCTATGAAATATATATTTCTAGTTTTTTAAAAAGTTATTATTAATTATTTGTTAATTAGTCTAGTAAACACTACTTCTATTTTATAAGAAGTTATAATTAAAATGAAAAGAGTGTTTCTATGTGTTAAAAATATAAAATGCAAATACATAATAATTTGTGTTATTTTAAAATTTTTAATGTGTTAAAATTTGAAAAGAAAAACTTAAAAATGTGTTAATTTATATTATTTAGTAATAAATCGTGAAAAAAATTATAAGCATTGTTTTATAAATGCTATGAAGTTTTATCCAACTAAATCTTCCAAAAATGCTAATAAATTTGGAGAAATATGAAAAAAAATGAAAGTAATTTTTCTATATATTTCCTATTATTTATTAGTCGTAGATATATAATTTACAATTTAAAGAATTAAAACAGAGACCGATTAAACTTTATTTTTCTGGCTTCTCTCTCTTATTAAAAATATTCTCTCAGAATGTTCTAAAAGAACAATCAACAAATAACTAATTTTGTGTTAGTTATTCTGGAAAATGAAATAGCTTCAAAACTAAAATATGCAAACTATGAAAAAAAAAATCTCAAAAACATCTAAAATTCCTAATATATTAATTAAGAATCATTTTAACAAATTAACTTTATATTGATTGTGATTTATGAATATAGCACGCTGATATTTTACATTATTAAAATATTTTAAGATAAATATTACATGAGACATAATATACTAAAATATTTACAAAAACTGTCATTAGTCATATGTAAATTTTTAATATTTTAACATAAAATATATTTTTCACAAAATACAAATACAATATAAAAAATATTATAAATTTTTAAAAATTAGTCAAATAAAATATAAAACAAAAGTTTAGTTTAATTGAATATTTATTGTATATAATTTTATCTAAAATAAATATAATTTAAATATATTTATATAATTTGATTTTATTATCTATTTTATTTTAGTATCTAATATTAAAAGATTTAGAAAAATTATTTTAAATATATGATAAATTATATATATATATAATTTATATTAACTAAATAAATAATTAATTATAATGTGTGAATATTATTTTTACATGGATCAAAATCTATTACTTCACTATTCATGATTTCATATTAGTTAGTAAATAATGAATTAAACTTTAGGAGTAATTTGATGGGTGTATAATGAAATGCCACGTGGAAGACATATATGAAACGTGGCGTGTTAGGGTGACGAGGCATGTGCTTCTTTGTTTTCCCACGGCAGCTATATTAACCAATCAAATACTGACACCTCATATAATTCTTCCATGAACGTTTCAAACTTGTTTTCCTCTTGTCGTCGTTTCAAACTTATAAGATTGTTTGGCCCACCTGAACCATTTACAATGGTGCACATTTAATTCTTTTTTTCTTCTCAATATGTTAGTTGAAAAGATTGATCTTTAAATTTCTCCCAACTTTTAACTAACATCTAAACTCGCTTTTGATTGTGTTCTGATTAAGAACATTTTTGAAAGTTATAATAAGAAAATTTTCAAAATTAACTATAACTATATTTTTTATAAAGTGTTTTATTTAAAAAAAATTTGCAAATTTTTTTAAAAAATTTTGTTTTCTTTGATCCAATAAGAGTCAGGGTTCGTAAAATATTCATCAGATTTAATTTGATCCTTTAATCATTTCAATTGTTTTCAAAAAATTGTAAAATATTTGTTAAATTTGTTTCGATCTGTTATTTTTTTATCTGCTTCGAAAATATGAATATTTGTAACTTTAAACACAAATGAAATACTAAAATTCAATATACATTAAAAATGAATCAAATCGCAAATTCTAAGATGGATATGTGATATAGATAAATATATATATATATATATATATAGTAAAACGATTCTATATAAATTATATAATTGTTATATTTATATATAAGTTTTGTGAATTTATGTTTATTGAAATAGTCATTATAAATATCAAAGTTTAGCAAATTAAAAAAATATTTTTTTAATATAAATATTACCATTTTATATATTTTATAAATTTTATAATTTTAAAGTACAAAATATAACAAATATTTGGTTTAATTATCTAAATTTTAGTTGATATTCAATTAGTAATTGATAAAGATAAAATAAAAAATGTTGATCCGGATGAACCATAACGGATCATATATACCATCAAAATTCAAGATATCCGCTACTTATTCACTCTTTATATGATGTTGAGATAAATTTTATCTACCAAAGTATCATTGCTATTATAATTTACTTTAATTAATATTTTTGTTATTTTTCATTGTATGTTTTATGAATATCAATAAACGTTTAACATTTCTAAGTAATTATGATTAACAGTGAGGATATTAATACCAAAAATTTGAACTTAAATTTGAATTTGCACATTAGAAAAATAAAACCCACATATTTTAATTTTCTTTTGCAAATTGTAAATTATAAAATTTCCATCTAATAATAGAATTCTCTCTCCATCTAAGGTGTCCACTTAAGCAAAAAAAAAAGATTTTAATATTAATTATATAGTTAATTTAACATTAAAAAAAACTAAAACACATACAAAATGAAGAAAATAAATATCAAAAACGTGAGTTAATATCCTTTTCAGGTGTTGGCATAAAACCTTAAAATTCCTCATGGTAAGATAGTCATACACAACGATGCCTACATAATTTTAAATTTTAAATTCAAGTAAACAAGGTTTTAATATTTTTGTCATAACTTTGCAAACATTGTAATCTTCAAACACAATCTAAGACATTTAAAGATGAAATGAATTTCGTTTCTGAAGATTTGTTACAAATTTCTAGAATGTATCGCCAAATGGTTACGGCGAATCGGTTATTTCATATCTAAAATATATTCAAATTTTTGATTTATATCTAAGTTTTGAAACTGTGCAAAACCGTACATAAATTATAGTTAAATTCAAATTTCATATCCAAAGTTCATATAGTGTGCCAATTTATATAATCATCGTAACGGATTAAAATTCTGTTAACGAATACTAATGTGGCACCCGTGTGGTAGATGACATGGTACAAACTCATAATTCGTAAAAACAGATGAAATGGTTAAGACAAGTGAAACGAATTTGTGTCACATCCTCTAAGTTTTGTCACGTCATATGAGTTTGTGCAGATGACATGGTTTTTACTTATACGGTTTAATGAGTTTGTGCAACATCATTTGAGTTTGTACCACATCATTTGAGTTTGTGTCACATCATCTTAGTTTATGCAGATAATGTCACAGATGACGTGGTATCTATTTATACGATTTGAGGAGTTTGTGTCATCTCATCTACTACGTCATCTGTCACACGAGTGTCACATCAACATCTGTTAACGAAATTATAACTTCGTTATATCGAATATGAAATTTGAATTTAACTATAAATCATGTACGATTTTGCACAATTCAAAATTTAGATCTAGATCAAACAATCCAAATATAATTTGGATATAAAATAGCCAATTTTCCTAATGGTTACTCGTATATTTGCCTTGAACACAAACTTTCTAGAGATCCGGTTTCGAACAACAAGGGTCCCTTATAAATATTAAATTCATACAAAAAAAAAGATTAGGGCGTCGCAGTTGAAAAAAAAAGAAAAGAAAAGAAGACTTATCCATATTGAAGGAAAACATTGTCCTTGTGGGACCCGATCTGATCAGCCACGTTGTCTAAAAGATTTCCCTATGGTCCCACTTTATCTACAGCTTCTTTGGATAATTATTTTATTATCATCTTTTTTACTCTTTAATTTGAACATTCTTTCTTCTGTTTCTTCTCTTTTAATAACATTTTTGTTCTTTGTTAATTTTTATAACATAAACAGGTTTTTGTATTGTTCAAACTTTGCATGCGAAGTTCGGTGGATATAGGTCTGTCAAACGGGTCAGACCCCTCGGCGGGTTACATATTTTTTTGCACAAAATTTTTTTATCCATAAAACCTGCGAATCAATTTTTTTAGATCCGCACCCACCATGCATTAATCAAGCGGGTCCCGCGGATGACCCGCTTCATTTTTCAAAAATTTTTTAAAAATTTAATAAATTTAATTAAACTAAAATATTTAATAAATTTAATTAAACTAAAATATTTAATAAATTTATTTAAATTAAAATATTTAATAAATTTAATTAAAGTTTCTAAAAATATTTAAATAATTTAATTAAAATATTTAATAATTTCATTTGTTTGAGTTTAAATTAGTTTGAACCTAAATTAGTTGGGCCTGAATTTGATTAATTTGATTGAGTCCAAAATTTGCGGGTACCCGCTAACCAGCAAGTTAAAAAATTACGACCCGCATCCGCCCCGTTCTAAATAATGTTCGACCTACACCCACCCCGTATATGAAAAAAAAAAATTCACTCGACCCGCATCCGCCCCACAGCGAGTCAAACGGGACAAGACCCGCGGGTAAAGAATCATATTGACAGGCCTAGGTGGATATACTCTGAAGTATGGGGTCCAGTAAAATGCTTACGTGGCAATCACGTTTTATAGTGTACAATTATGATCGTAGTAGTTAATATTCAAATTATTTTGGTTAATGTTTCATGCTTGTATTAAATTAATAATTATGAAACTATGATAATAATCGATGAATCATGTAAATAATAATAGGATTGGACAAAATTATCTGTGGTATTCTTTTATGTTTGATCTTAAAAATATAATCCAGTAATTATATATAAATAATATATTCAATGAAACTCGAATATATAACTTTGGCAACGTTTTATATTAATCAGGCTTTTATGATCATCTTGTAACAAAATTGAGTATTTTCTTAATAGTTTGTGAATAGTTTATTAAGATTTGAGTTCATTTCCGTCATTTGCATGAATTTATACGATTAAGTTTATTTTCATACGAACTTTTTAGATCTTCGTTTACTTTCGATAAACTATACAAATTTCATAAACTATTGTAATTACACAAATTATAACAACGTTTACACATCAAATCGTTATTAAATATGGTTTTAATTCGAAAATTTAGTTTTAACTTAGATTGATTTCGAAGTTAAAACTAAATTTTCTAATTAAAACAAGATTTAATATCGATTTAACGTATAAACGTTAACGAAATTTGTGTAAATACAATAATTTGTGCAGTTTGTGTAGTTTACGGAAGAAAAACATAACATATAAACTAAAGAAAAACCTAAAAGCTACATAATAGAAATAGGTTTAATCTTATAAAATGATGTAGTTGATGGAAATAAATCTTTAAAGATTTTTTTTCTATCACTCATAGTTTTTTGTTTATTTAGCAAAAAAAAAATATTTGTTTCTATACCATGTAAATAATATTTGTAGACATATTAATTCATCTTTATCAATAATAAATTTGTGATTCGACATTGGCCAGTTTGTATAGTATATACTAGAATAAGAATAACAACATGTTCTACAACGAACAAAGTATACTATCAATAAGTCTTCAATATCATTTTTGGCTATTCTCTCAATAAATCTTCAGAGCAGTGTTAACAAAGTATATACTCGATTACAGGCTAGTTGTTAGTTGGACGGTTAATATGGATCTAGTGTCTAATGAAAAATTTAAAGATTATTCGGTGATTACGGTTTAGTTTTCGCCTATTTATTATATATGTATAGTTATTTATAAAGAGTAATACCCTAAAATAGCACCATTTTAAGTTTATCTTCCAAATTTAGCACAATAAAACTAAAATTTCCAAAATAGCATAAATTATTATGTAAAAATAATTATTTATCTTAAATAAAAAATATATAAAATTAAAACATAATATTTGGGTTCACTTTTTCTAATTTAAGATTTAACTTTTTTTCATTAAAAATAAGTTTTCAATTATTTTAATATTAAATTTATGCTATTTTTGGAAATTTAAATGACTAGTACTATATTTGGAACAAAAACTTGAAATAGTGTTATTTTAGTCAATTTTCCATTTATAAATTTAATATAAATTTGTATTTAAAATTGTATAAAACATATTAAAAATAACTTTATATTCAATATATTATAATTTTCATTTACATTATCAACATAAATTAGATTCATTAAATTTTGATCAAATTTTTTAAAAAAATATTAAAAAAAATAAATTCGACAAATTATACGGATAAAAATTGAATATTCGATTTATTTAACCGATTTAAACAAAATCATGACGATTACATGATACCTAGGATATAAGGAAAAACTGATTTTTTTAACAAGGAATATTAACCAATTAAATCTCTCTATGTACAACGAAATAAGAGAGGTATGAAGATATATATGTGACAAATTTCAAAAATACCATAAAATACCTTTAATTTTTTCAAAAATACTATAAACCTAAATTTAAAATTTCAATCCTAAAAACTAAATTATAGACCCTAAAAATTATATCTTAGATTCTGAAAACGAATCCCTAGACTGACAACTAATCCTTAAATTACATCTAAGATTTTTTGTGATATTTTAAAATATTTCAATATATATATAATCTAAGCCACAAGTCAATACCAAATTTATTTAGGGTATAAAATTTGGTATTCAAACTTTAAGGTGCTTTATATAAATACGTCCAAATTAGACGACGAATACACATTTCCACGTGATCTGAACAGATAGACTATCCAACTATTTTTATAGCATTAAATTGTCAATTAAAATATTTGTTCATATGAAATTACATCTTCAGTTACATTATTTTAACTAAGTTTACATATAGAGGATAAGATTTTACATACACAATTATATAAATAGAGACGTGTTTATTTCTAGAAGAATTTCTATGAATGGATTTACGTCTCAAACACTATAATGCTTTTTACCATTTCTTTTTCTCCTCTACTTATTAATGCTTATGTGTGGAGAATATTATATATTTTAATATATTAATTGAAGAATATTTTAATAAAGAAATTTTCTATTGATGTGTGATGTACAAATATGTTACACTATCAAAGTATTTTAACACTGATATTATATAAGATATAATTTATTAAAATATTTACAAAAATGATATTAGATAAATATTTAACACTATATTATATATAAGTTTCTAATATTGCGACATAAAACACAAACATAATATAAAACAAAAGTTTACATTAATTGAATATTTCTCATATTTATAATTTTTTACTTATTTAATAATATTTTATATTCAATATGTAAATAATTTAAATTCATTTGATTTTATTGTATTGTATAATTAATCAATATTTAAAATTTTAAATAAAAACATTTAAATAAAAGATAAATTATATATATTTATAATTTATATTTATTAAATAAATAATTAGTTTTAATGTTTAAATATTTTTTTCATAAGTGGCTTGGATCTAAATCTAAATTATTATTCATTAAAAAAACAAGATAAATCTAGCTCTATAGAAAAGGACAAAATGATCAAGAAATGCTCACAAAATGACAGCTACATATAGACACATAAGCAACATTCCACAAAAATATATAATTATGTATATATCAAATCTATGATCTCTGTTTTAAAATATATCTATGGTTTTAAACGTATATTAAGTATTTATATATTTTTTTATATTTTCTAAACTAAAAACTCATTTATTAACTAATTAAATATAATTTAAACAATAATAAAACTGACAGAAAACTATAACAGTAAAAAATAATTAATTTTCTATCTTATATTGAAAATATTTTTAATTTGAAACCATTTTATTTTACTTAAACATCATTTGGAATAAAAGAGATATTTAATATATTAATGGAGAAATTTTAAAAAAAAAAAAATTTATCTTAACATGTTATTAACAAATATGTCACGTTAATGTGTTATCATCACGATAAATTTTAAATATATATATATATATGTTTAGATTATTAAAATAATTATAATATATATTATTTTTATTAATTTAGTTAATATTTAATAAATTTTATTAAACTAATCAAAAACTATTATTAACTTCGAAAAGAATTTATCTTTATTTCTTTTATTTATACATACAAAACTAATATTAAAAATATTAAAATTATTTTAAATAAGAATTAAAATTATATAAATATCTAATTTATATTTATATAATTTACGAATATTTTTTTCTATAAAAAATGTGAGTATAAATCTAATTAGTGTATATTCTAAATCTCTTCGAAAAAACCTGATAAAACTAAAAAAAATATATAAATAATACTAATATCATTATATTGAAGAGATAGTTTCAAGTGATTCTTGAACATTTATTATATTCATTGAACCAAAACATTTAAATCTCACCTTTTGATAATAGCCATATAGTTGATTTCTCTTTTGATGATCATACCAAACATTCAGCATTATCCTCTTGAATATTAAAACATCAGGATGTTTCCAACATAATACACAAAGAATAATATCCTAAAATATCATATTTTAAAGTTTATTTCTCAAATCTAATATATTAAAATAAAGTTCTTAAAATAATACAAATTATTATATTAAAATAATTATTTACATCAAATAAGCTATATATAAAATTAAAATATAATATTTAAATTTATTTTTTCTAATTTAGGTTTAAAAGTTTTTTATTAAAAAGAGATTTTTTAATTATTTTACTATCAGATTTATGCTAATTTTAAAATTTTAAATAATTATTATTACATTTGCAATACAAACTTAAAATAATAGTATTTTAGATAATTGCCCTAAAACAAATTTTATTTTGAGAATTAGTTTTGATTATTGTAAATGGGGAAAAAGTCAATTCAATCTGACCAATATTCATCGTGCGTTTTTATACAATTATGAGGTTGTAGTACGAATTTCAACATTTATCTTTTAATAATTCAAATTTTAAACACGATTTAACAAATGTGCATTTTTGATATTTCCGTTAACGGAGTCCGGTTTTCGTTAATATTTGCTGATGTGGCATATGATGTGGACAGACTAGGTGACTTCGTACTGCATGTGTAGTAAAACGACGTTGTTTCTCATAACACATGCTTTTCTCCTTCTTCATCCTTCCTCAATCGTGATTAGGATTTGGTATTGGGGATTTTCTAAAAACTATATCTTTCCGAAATCGATTTAACTCTTCACTTGTCGATTTCGGAAAAGTTTCGTTTTTGGAAAATCTCCAATACCAAACCCTAATCGCGATTAAGAAATGAGTAATAAAGGAGAAAATATGTGTTATGAGAAACGACGTCGTTTTGGTTGAATAAATAATCAAAACAATATTGTTTTACTGCACACACATTTCTACGTCACCCAATTCTATGCCACGACAACCATTATTAACGGAAACCAGATTCCGTTAACGGAAATATTGAAAAAAACACATATTTGTTAGATCGTGTCTAAAACTTGAATTATTAATGGATAAATGTTGAAATCCACGTTACAATCTTATAATTGTATAAAAATATACGATGAAGTTGAAATTTACAGTTTTCCTTGTAAATGGTGGTGAGGAGTTTGCATCAATAACTTTTTTAAAAATGGTCCTACAATTTCTTAGGAAAATAAATGTTAAAACAATTACAGCTGATATTATATATTTAGTGGGCCAAATTTAATTGGATTCATACATGTTATAATCTGAAACCAAAACTAAAAATCTAAAATGTAAATTGATTTCCTGTCTTTTTTTCTGGCTTGACCAAAGATGTCGGTTTTCTAGGAATTTCTCCAACTTATTAATTATAATTAAAATCATAAAATTAATGTGTGACAATTCATCATTTCATGTCGGGTGAAATTCAAAGTGACATCTTAATTTTGCCGTATTGTCCATAGACAATTGCATGTGAAATGTTTTTACATTGTTCTGAAAATTTATTCCATACTTTAGCCGTAAAGCTTTTACACATTTATAACAAAATCATCATAATCTAACGATTGGATAATCATATATATTTTAATAGACCCATTTAATATTTGCTATATGACGTAATATACATCTTGTTTAAAAAAAAACTAGTAATATTTTAAATTTTTTTGTTATAAATATAATACTTTAAAATTAAAAAATTGAGTAATACCCTAAAATAGCACATTTTAAAGTTTTTCTTATAAATCTAGCATCATAAAATTAAATTCCCAAAAATAGCATAAATACTTATGTGAAAATACTTATTTATTCTATATAAATTATACATAAACTTAAAGTATTATATTTGAGTTCATTATTTCCAATTTAGGGTTTAATTTTTTTCTATTAAAATATAGTTTTAATGCATTTTAATCTTAAATTTGTGCTATTATTGGAAATTTAAACTAATGATGCTATTTTTGGAACAAAAACTTAGAAATGTGCTATTTTAGATATTTGCCCTATAAAATTAAAATTTCTAAAAAAATACAAATAATTATGTAAAAATACTTATGCAAATACAAATATTTGGGGACAGAATTATAATCCACTAAAACCACTAAGATCCACATATACTCATACCTCATCTAACACTTTCCATCTATATATAATTTTTCTAGATTTGAGATCAAACTATAATATATATATATATATATATATAATAGTTATGGTTAGGTGTCTTTATTGACTTAATCTTTTAAAAGTGCAAAGCTACAAATTAATATCGTTTTTATCTTAATTTATTATACTCTTAACTAAGAAATTATAAACTAGAATTTTTGTGATTTTAATAAAGAAGGTCAATTCTATAAAATAATATCTTTTAACTTTTTATTTTAAAATTAGCATCATTAGTTTAAATTTTTAAATAATAATACAAATTTGAGATAAAATACATTAAAAATTCTTGTTTATAAAAATAATTAAATCTTAAGCTGGAAAAAAAACTCAAATATAAAATCTTAAGTTTATATATAATTTATTAAAAGATTTACTTCCGTCAACTACACGAATTTATGCGAATAAACCTATTTTCACCCGTACTTTTTGGGACTTTTATAAGTTACATAAACTGTATTTTTCTTCCGTAAACTACATAAACTTCATAACTTATTCCAATTACAGAAATTTCGTTAATGTTTACACGTTAAATTGTTATTAAACCTTGTTTTATTCTGAAAATCTGGTTTTAATTTCAAAATAAAACCAAGTTAAAACCAGATTTTCGAATTAGAACTAGATTTTCGAATTAGAACCAGATTTAGTAACTATTTAACGCACAAACATTAATAGAATTTCTGCAATTAGAAGAATTTATGAAGTTTATGTAATTTATGAAAGAAAAATACAGTTTATTTAGTTAAAGAAAGATCCAAAAAGTACAGATGAAAATAGGTTTAGTCGCATAAGTTTGTGTAGTTGACGGAAGTAAACCCTTTATTAAACGTAAATAAATATTTTTAAAATTATTTATGCTATTTTTACAGTTTTTAAAGTGTTAAATTTTGAACAAAAAATTTAAAAATTTCTATTTTAGAGTATTGTCTTTATTAATAATATGGTAAAACTAGAATTT
This sequence comes from Pugionium cornutum, assembly GCA_018901935.1. Lineage (NCBI taxonomy): Eukaryota > Viridiplantae > Streptophyta > Magnoliopsida > Brassicales > Brassicaceae > Pugionium > Pugionium cornutum. The sequence continues at coordinate 19,832,759 of CM032161.1, forward strand.
TGTGTAATATCTTCTATTAAAAAATTAAAATGACATCTAATTTTATCAATATTCTCAAAAAATTAAAGTATAGATCCACTACAAATAGATAGGGAAATTTGTGTCCTATAAACAGCATTTGGCTATAATTTTTCAAAAAATATTTGGCATAAAAAATCAAATGTATTTGGCAATTGAAATGTCACGTGAGAGCTGTCCTCCAAATGAACTAAGTATGCAACATTGGTGAGTGGACATGTAATACAAATACAATATATATTATTGATGAGTCATGAATCTTTTGTTTTAAAATATTGAATACAAATCTTTACATATAGGTGGGGAGATACCTGTTTTATGCATTTATCATTTATATGCCCATTGAACATTACATATGAACTCTAACATATAATCCATTTTTTCTCATTTTTTCCCAGAGAACAATTTTTATTGTATAAAAGATAAAGTAACTGAAATATCATATTAAAACTATATTTTAGTAGTAGCATATTAAAACTATATTCTAATAATACCATAAATTTAATATTAAAATATATTAAAACTATATTTTAATTAAAAAATTAAATTTAAAAAAAAAATTCAAATATAATATTTTTAATTTATTTAAATTTTATTTAGAATACATAATCATTTTATATAATTATTTGTGTTATTTTTAATATTTTAATTTTAATATACTAAATTTTTTAAAAAAATTTAAAAATGCTAATTTATGATATTATTTTAAAAAATATTTTTATAAAATTTTATCATAACGACGATCAAGATTATCATTAAAATATTCTGTCGTCTAAGTGATTTTATATTTTTCTATACAAATATTTTTTAAAGATATATTCGGACGTTTTGTCTTAATAGTAAAACACCAATATATTTTTGATCTAGGAAAATTGAAACAACTACTATTGTCGTATGTTACAAAATATTTTATAGAAAAATTATCTAAAATATCATATTTTAAGTTTTTAAAAAAATAACATCATTAGTTTAAATTTACAATAATAATACAAATTTAAAATTAAAATATATTAAAATTTCATTTTAATAGAAAAAATTAAACATTAAATTATAAAAAAACTCATATATAATAGTTTAAGTTTATTTATAATTTATTTAGAATAAATAAGTATTTTTACATAATTATTTGTGTTATTTTTAAAATTTTAATTTTAAAATACTAGATTTAAGAAAAATATTTTAAAATATGATATTAGAGAGTATTAAACTATTTTATATCTAAAAAGTTTCAAAAATATTAATGTGGAATTTATTTGTTTTCACTTCCTATAAGCTAAGAATTTCAAACTAATCCTACCAAAATCTTAAAATTTCTAAAACTTCAAATATTCCTAGAACGTAAGGATCCATCTCACCAGAAAATATGAAAACACTAAACTAAAATGCTACTTGGCTAATTAAGGATACATCTCACCAGAAAAATGTAATGTTTTCATTTTTTGTGATATATATATACCGGTTATAATCTAGTATATACATAAGAAATAAAACATATTGTGATATGTTCTATTTTATCATTAGTTCCACTTGTTTTGTAATTTAAATAGATTAAATTTTTGTAATATTGTGGTTTTTGTCACTTTGATCGAAATAAAACAATGTATCCACGAATTACCATATAATTTTACCAAATCCTAAAAGCAATCATCTTCGGTTTGAAGTCACAAATGATCAAACCGATGGTTAAGGTAACCTCGAACGAACATCTCAAATTCATCAGCTTCACCATTTGAGACAATAAACCAAAGAAAAGAATGAAGAGGTATAGATTTGCTTTCATCTCTTTAGCACTCCCAAATCTTAGATCCCATAAGTTTCTTCGAATATCGATATGAACACTGACAAGTACCAAATGATAGGTAAATAGGAAACAGAGATTGGCGAATACGATCCATAAAACACACGACTTGGCTGCCAGGGAATCAAGTGTTGTAGAGAAGAAAATGAGAGGGAAAATGATTATATAGAAGAAGAATCAATAGCCAAGACTAGGCATAAGCAAATAATCCAAACCGAATGAATCGAACCAAAAAACAGATTTCGATTGGTATTCGGTTATAAATAAATAATCAAACTTATATTATTTTGAAAAACCATGGTTATTGATTACTAACCGAAACCGAACCGAACCGAAAACTGAAAAATATCCAAAAAAACCGAATTATTTTCGGTTATCCAAAAATATTTCGGGTATTTCGGTTATTTTTAGTTATTTTCAGTTATTTTTAGTTATTTTCATTTTCGGTTAATTTCTGTTATTTTTAGTTATTTTTGGTTATTTTGGTTATTTTTGGTTTTTAAATTTAATAACCGAACCAATCGAAACTGAAATATAATCGAACCGAAATATAAAAATAACCGAATAGATATTTAATCTTACCAACCGAAAAAACCGAAACTGAAAATAACCGACCGAAACAAAAAATAACCGACCGAAATCGAAAATAACCGACCAAAATTGAACCAAATAATGAACCGAAACTGAACCTCTATGTAGATATGTTTATCAGATCATACCTATCTACTTTTCTATTGAGAAGTAGAGGCTGATGCGTGGATGATGACTACAGAGTGGGATAAGACATTGATGAAGGAGGATGCAGCAAAGAAGATATATGAAGAAACAAAGAATTAGCGAAAAATCTGCAAAGACTCTCATAAGATGGGCTGAGTATTTGGATTTGTCATAGGCAAAGAAACTTGATGCAAGGATCAAGATGGCAAAGGCATTGAACAAGTAAACTAAACATTTGAGCAAGAGAGGGAATACCAAGACAGAGAACATCAACTTCTTGTTCTTGAGAAAGAGTTTGCCGGATTTATTTAAGATACCTGCAAAACAATCGAGAATCGATCCATGAGGATGCAAAAAAGAAACGAAAAGCTCTTGTATATTGGTTTTGGAAACGATGGTGAGGGTTTATAAGATCATACCCATCTGCTTATATAATATGAACCATAAAGATTGATTTGACTGAACCGCTGTTTTTCTATTGAGAAATCAATGGCTTGTACCTCTATGTAGCTTCGGTTAAGGAGTTTCTTCTCATCCATTTGACCAAGTCCAAGTCCACATATTCACACAATATTACCTACTTAATCCAAAATCAAAAGAAAGAAATCAAAGACAATAAACCAAAGCATAACACATTGATGAAAAAGTCTAAACGATGACTTGCTGACTGCAACATAACCGGAGAGAAAGAGGTAACATGTTCAATAATGCAAGTTGTCTTCCTCGTATCAACAATATCTTGGTCAATTCGTATTGAAACGATCAAGAAAAACAAACGAAACCTCTATATCTATATATCGTCTTAGAGACCTTAAGGATTAGAGCTCGACAAATAATCCAAACCGAATAAACCGAACCAAAACTGAAACAAAAAACAGATTTCGGTTGGTATTCGGTTATAAAGAAATAACCGAACGGATATTATTTTGGAAAACTATAGTTATTGGTTATTAACCGAAACCAAACCGAAAACCGAAATAATATCCAAAAAAACCGAATTATTTTTGGTTATTTTCGGTTATCCAAAATATTTTCAGATATTTCGGTTATTTTCGGTTATTTTTGGTTATTTTTGGTTATTTTTGATTATTTTTCAGTTATTTTTCGGTTATTTTCGATTATTTTGGTTATTTCGATTAATTTTGGTTTCTAAATTTAATAAAAATATAAAAAATAATGAATCTTTGAAATATAAACCAATGAAGAAGATGATCTCTTCAAATGAACAAGTCAACCAAGAATGAGTTATATATTGTATGGTCAAAGGTATAACTTAATGTTGAATCCTTATCAAATTCAGCTAAAGAAACAGAGCTTCAAACTGTTAAAAACTGAGTACTTACACATCTCCACGATTCTCCTTGTTGTGCATCTTCTTCCCTTAATCTCAATCTAAACCCTAGCTCTGCAAATTGGGCAAGTAGTGGCTTTGAGCAACCAAGTGTCCACACACTTCCGATGGAACACGTGTCCGCAACCGGGAAGCATCCGACACCATTGTCCCTGTCTGAATCCATCAAGACAAACCACGCAATCGCTTCCGTGCCGTCTGATGGGTTCGGAAATGCCGGAGATTCGGCCATTATTGGTCAGACTCGGAGGCATCGGAATTCGACGATTTAAAAAAAGCTCCTTTTTTGATTGACCTCTCTGGTGTGAGTTTTAAACCTAATGAGAAAAGCTAAAACAAGAAAAGATTCGAACCTTTCGCAAGAATGAAACAGAAACGACGCAATCAAAAGTTTCAGAGAAATTTCTTAAAGTTTTTAAAGTTGGCAGAATTTGATGAAGAAACACGGATTTCATTCGGTAACGTTTTGTTAGAAAGACAATTTACTTTTGTGGTTTGGCTAATGTGATAACAGAATTTTGTGTGTATCGAACTATAAAATAATAAATATTATCATTTGATATTTTATTAAACATTGATAAAAAAAACTAAAACGAAAATATATGGCAGACAAATGTCCAAACTTTGGAAGAAACGATCTGAGAGGAGAGACAAAAACCACTAAAACATAACTTATTAGAAAAATGCAACAAAGCAAAACAAACAAAAGTCTAAAACACAGAATAGATTAACTGTCTTCTTATAGTATAATTTTAAATATTATTTTGGAGAAGAAATAAATATTATTATCAATTTGATATAAGGGTCATTGCTTGGTGAAAAAAGTTATTTTTAAAACTAAGATAATTGTTAAAAAGTAATTTTCATTTAGAAAAGTAGAAAAACTTAGTTTACCACCGTTAACAAAAAAACATCGGATAAATTTTGTTAGGATAACTGACAAAAATAATATTATTTTTAAGTTTTTGTTCCAAATATAACATCAATTTAAATTTTCAAATATAACATCAAATTTAATATTAAAATATTTTAAATTATTTTAATAACAAAAAGTTAAACCCTAAATCAGAAAAAAGTCTAAATATAATATTTTAATTATATTTTATAATTTATTTATAGTAAATATATATTTTTAGAAAATAATTTGTATTATTTTTAAAATTTTAAGTTTATAGTGTTAAATTTGTAATAAAAACTTAAAATATTGATATTTTAAGGTATAATATTTTGTAACTCAATTTATATTAATTCAAACGAGTCATTACCAGTTAATTTGTATTTTTGTAGATATATAACAAAACACTAATATATGATATTATATTTTTTTGTTCCATGAATATTTTTAAAAGAATTCTAATGAATTTTTTAATAATAAATATTAATAATTGTAAACTTTAAAATATTATTTGAGAATATTTGAACTATTATTATTTTATAATTTATAAAAATTGAATAGAATAAAACAGATACATTTATTACTAAGTTATTGTCTTAGTTTTGGTTACTTCAATTTGAACTTTTATTTATTAAAATTTAATTGTTAACTTAAACCAATATGTAAAATATTTTATCATATACAAAAATTTTAGTTTCAAAAGAAGAAAAAACCAAAGAGATGTGTTAACTAAGATACTTTTCAAATAATTTTTTGAACAATCGACAAAAATAGTATTTTTTAAGTTTTTATTCGTATTATTAGTTTAAATTTTTAAAAATTACATAAATTTAATATTAAAATACTTTAAACTTGTTTTTAATAAGAAAAAATTAAAATCTAAACTATAAAAAATGAATTCAAATATAATATTTCAATTATATTTATAACTTATTTATAATAAATATATTTTTTTCATAAAATAATTTATAGTATTTTTAAAATTTTAAATAGTAAATTCAAAACAAAAAATAAAACTATTATTTTAAAATATTACTCAAATTCTTTTCGAAATCATGTGGTTTTATTAGCTTTTTTTTTATTTAAAGAAATGTTTCGTTGACTTTTGCATTTTTCTTTTTGATACTGTTGGACAATGCCTTTACCCATTAAATATACTAAGATCCAAATCCCATTAGTTTCTGAATTTTTAAATTATTTCAAGAACGCAGTTCTTGTTGTTAACCAAGAAAAATATTATATGATAAAAAATTTTTCTCTCATCTGTCACCATCAATGGTCCAACCTGTAATTCTCTTAATCATCACTCTGTCTCATAATATTTTGTGCTTTCTCTTTCAATTCAAAGAGAAACCAAATTTGCAGAAACACAAAGCATTCATCACTGTTTTTGATTTGTTTTCCTTACAAAAGGTTTTTGGTCACTTTCAATATATGAAACAAACAACAAAGCTTGAGTCTTTGTAAGTTCTTCCACCTTTCTCTTCTCCAGTCATGAAATTTTCTCGGGAAAACATGAACTGGATTTTCCCGGAAATCAAATCAACCCAGAATTTCATCTCCCCTTCATCACCACCACAACCATTACTTAAATCAAATACAGGTTTCGATTTAAGCAGTAAAATAAGCCCAAACATTCTCCTAATAATCATAATCCTCTCGATCATCTTCCTCATCTGCGGTCTCCTCCACATCCTCGTCAAATTCCTCCTCACACCATCGACGCAAAACAGAGAAGATTACTTCGACGACGTCACAGCTCTTCAAGGTCAGCTTCAACAACTCTTCCACCTTCACGATTCCGGTGTCGACCAATCATTAATCGACACGTTACCTGTTTTCCATTACAAATCTATCATCGGTCTCAAGATTTCATCTTTCGATTGCTCTGTTTGTCTCTGTGAGTTTGAAACAGAGGATAAACTCAGACTCTTGCCTAAATGCAGCCACGCCTTTCACGTTGACTGTATCGACATGTGGCTCGTCTCTAACTCGACTTGTCCTCTCTGCAGATCCAATCTCCTCTCTGATTTCTCATCTGATCACCACAATCTAAGTTCCTCGTATCTCTTTTTCCTTGAGTCCGTGGGTGATCAAATCTCGAGAGATATGGTTCCTGTTCTTGAGCCTTACGACTTTGGGTCAACCCGTGTCGGGCCAGGTCGTAAATCATGCGACCCGGATGATGAGTTGGAGGGTTTAGATGAAAAGGTTGTTCCTTTAAACGTTAAGCTAGGGAAGTTTAGGAACATAGATCATGCTGGTGAAGGTGAAGGAAGTAATGAAAACAACAATAACATTAGTGATAATAGTAATGTAGATGAAAGGAGGTGTTTTTCAATGGGATCATATGAGTATATTATGGACCAAGAAGCTACACTTAAGGTTCATGTTTCAACCAAGAAACTATCCAGCAAAGATCTTAATTTGCCTCACCACAAGTCCTTTATGCCCGAATGCAGTTTTGATCCAATGGTTAAGGGAATGGAGAAGAGTATTGCGGAAAGAGAAAGCTTTTCTTTGTCCAAAATTTGACTAAGAGGTAAAAGGGAGAAGCAAAAGGGTACTAATGCTAGAGATCAAGATTGTTCTTTTGCTTCTTCGTCTTCAATCCAATTTCCGAACCAACCAAATCCTCTTGAAACTAAGATTAGAATCGATCAAAAAGGCGAAAATTCGGAATCTTTGGAGACTATTAGAGTGTAAAATATCCCAAATCGGAAGTTGGAACATTTCTATACTAGTATATAAGGTGCATGTGCCAATCCATTTATTGTCGATTGGTTTTGAGTTGGATGTTCATGTTTTATACTATGGTATCAGAGTCTAATGTTAGCCCGACATACGATTTCTCACAAAAACGGTTTCTCACATTGTAAGTGGCCCGTATAAATGGGATCGTATTATCGTGATATGTTCGAGATGTTGGTGCGTGTCCCGTCCACATCTCGAGGACTCTTATTACAGTGTGAAATATTCCACATTGGAAATTGCGACATTTTTACACTAGTATATAAGATGCATGAACCACATTATCAATTGGTTTTGAGGTGAATATCTATATTTTCTAGTAGAGACTAAAACGCCATCTTTTGCTATGAGGACAATGCTTTGGCTTGGAGGAAGAAACAAAGTTGTTCATCTTTCTTCTACGTCCCATGTCTAAGTTTATTTAAATTTAATTCTATTCATTTTTTTGACAATTGTGTTTGAAGATTTGTGTGTTTTCATTATAGAGAAAGTAAAAATGAGTTTTGGAAAGATTGATTAAGATATAGGGTTCTTACTACAAACATTTACCCATTGTTTTAATTCATGATATTTGACCAAACAATTACTAGTTTAATTATACTTTGTTTCTAATAAGATGACCATTTCTATGTTACTGGGAAGTAAAATAAGTAATGGGAGACAAGAATGTGAAAGAAGCTAATTTGATCATTACTTAAGCTAAAGTAGTTTTTTGTAAATAATTTGCTATAAGATATTTACCAAATTCAAGATTCCTTGTTTCTCAATATGATCAAACATCTTACAACTATCTCGGAAAAAAGAGCAAACTCAACGTAAACAATTCCCGTCGTACTTATTTAAATTTGAATTTAGGAGCAATGCATTAAACCACATGAACAATGATAAAATTTGAATTTTCTACACGAACTATATCAATAGTGCCTTTTTCAACGAAGCATTTAACGTCGTCAATGAACCGTGAAAAATTGTTGACTCATGTGACACCGTGGCAGTTGATAAAGTGTATGTGAAAATTAAAACGACGGTGTTTTGCACTTGGAAAAGGTTTATGTTATTAGGGCAGAAATAGTTTTGGGGCAAAATCGATTTCACATAAATGAAAGGGAAATCAGGTTTTCGAAATTGGGAGAGGATTTAAAAAGTTAGGGTTTCAAAATTGAGAAAAATTCAAATTGGAAAATCGACATCTAAGGAGTTGTGATAGGGATTTTCAGATTCGAGAAGGTTTGGGAAATTAGGGTTTTCGAAATCGAAAAGAATCGAAATTAAGATTTTCAAAATCGAGAACGATTCAACATGTCTGGATAAGCTTCTCTTCTAAATCGTTCATTTTTTACTTCTTTTTGCAGATATAATCAATCCCTAGTGAAAATCTTCCCCCTGGTTTACTTGCCGTAGTATGTGAGGGTTAGGATTTTTTTTGGGTATTTTTGTTCACTTCTGTGCAAGTTTCGTGTTTTGACTTGAAATTGTCTCTATAGTCAATGCAAAATCTTGATGATATACGGTTTTTCTCTGAGTTCTTCTTATAGTGATTCTTCATTGTTTAAACATTGTCACTCTCGTTTCTCACTGCCCAATACCAATAGCTCTGCGTTCATTAGATTATATAATCGAAATTATTCACGGTTATGAGTCAATAATTTTTTACGTTTTATTAACGACGTTAAAAATTTCGTTGAAAAAGTCACGATATAGTTCATGTCGTTGATTTCCCAATTATCTAAACATGTATGTTGTATTTGGAACCTGAGTTACACATAAAATAAGTGTAAAAAAGTAATATAAATTACAGATAAAATATTATACGATATTTAATATATAAATATACTATTATAGTCTTTTAAATGATTGTTAGTGGCAATCATTATGATTAAGTTTTTTTAAAATTAAACATGTATGTTGTATTTAGAACCTGAGTTACAGATAAAATAAGTGTAAAAAAGTAATATAAATTACAGATAAAATATTATATGATATTTAATATATAAATATACTATTATAGTCTTTTAAATGATTGTTAGTGGCAATCATTATGATTAAGTTTTTGTTAAAATTAAACATGTATGTTGTATTTGGAACCTGAGTTACAGATAAAATAAGTGTAAAAAAGTAATATAAATTACAGATAAAATATTATACGATATTTAATATATAAATATACTATTATAGTCTTTTAAATGATTGTTAGTGGCAATCATTATGATTAAGTTTTTGTTAAAATTAAACATGTATGTTGTATTTGGAACCTGAGTTACAGATAAAATAAATGTAAAAAAGTAATATAAATTACAAATAAAATATTATACGATATTTAATATATAAATATACTATTATAGTCTTTTAAATGATTGTTAGTGGCAATCATTATGATTAAGTTTTTGTTAAAATTAAACATGTATGTTGTATTTAGAACCTGAGTTACAGATAAAATAAGTGTAAAAAAGTAATATAAATTACAGATAAAATATTATACGATATTTAATATATAAATATACTATTATAGTCTTTTAAATGATTGTTAGTGGCAATCATTATGATTAAGTTTTTGTTAAAATTAAACATATATGTTGTATTTGGAATCTGAGTTACAGATAAAATAAATGTAAAAAAGTAATATAAATTACAGATAAAATATTATACGATATTAAATATATAAATATACTGTTATAGTCTTTTAAAAGATTGTTAGTGGCAATCATTATGATTAAGTTTTTGTTAAAACTAAACATGTATGTTGTATTTCAAAGAAAAAAAGCATTGAGTTAATTGTTAATTTTAGATTCATTATAACTAATTTGAAAAAGATAAAAACACAGTTTGGTAACATATCACATTCTATAATATAATATAAATTGAATTCAAACCAAAATAGCACTGTTCGTTTGTCTGCCGCAATATAAATTACAAATAAAATATTATACGATATTAAATATATAAATATACTGTTATAGTCTTTTAAAAGATTGTTAGTGGCAATCATTATGATTAAGTTTTTGTTAAAACTAAACATGTATGTTGTATTTCAAAGAAAAAAAGCATTGAGTTAATTAAATAAATGTAAAAGTAATAAATTACAAAAAAATATTATACATATTAAATATATAAATATACTGTTATAGTCTTTTAAAAGATTGTTAGTGGCAATCATTATGATTAAGTTTTTGTTAAAACTAAACATGTATGTTGTATTTCAAAGAAAAAGCATTGAGTTAATTGTTAATTTTAGATTCATTATAACTAATTTGAAAAAAAGATAAACACAGTTTGGTAACATATCATTCTATAATATAATATAAATTGAATTCAAACCAAAATATAAATATATCAAATTTAATTGAAAAACTGTTCAATTTTATATGTTTAACCAAACTATTTCTAAACCGAAAACTTGATAAAATTGATAACCAAACGACTTCGGCATATAACAATAAATTCTCAATATAAGAGGAACTCTAATTTTTTGTTTTCAACAAGGCTCTTCACTAGAATTTTTAGTAATGTAGGATAATTCTCCAAAATATCATTATTTTAAATTTTTGTTTCAACTATAATATTATTAATTTAAATTTATATTATATCACAAATTTAATACTAAATAAATTAAAATAATTTTGAAGTAGGAAAAATTTAAATTCTAAAATGGAAAAATGAACTCAAATATTATATATACAACTTATTTAAATTAAATAATTATTTTCACATAATAATTTATGTTATTTTAAATTTTTTTAATTTTAATATATTAAATTTGGAATAAAAATTTTAAAGATGTTATTTTATAGTATTACTCGGTAATAACTATGTGGTCGCTGATAAAATGATTCTAATTCAAAACGTTGTTATAAAGGTTGTTCGTTTCGTAGCCGTAAGAATCTGCGGCTGCGTTATATGGTCAAACGTTGTTTGTTTGACCGCCGCAGTTTCCTGTGATCAAACGCTTTGGTTAAATATTGCGGTTTACCGCATAAAACTGTGGTAAAAATTTTTAACCGCTGCGAAATTATATCGTTTGCGATCAAAGAATTGCGATAGAACCTGCAACGATAACCTACGATAATCAAACGAACAACAATAATGCAGCGTTTAACCGCAACATCTGACCGCAGCGACAGACAAATGATCAGCGCAATAATATAAAGACCAAACTATGCTCTATTTAATTTCAGGTTTTAAACATTTTACAAGTTTTTTAAAAACAATTACAAAATAATATGACAATATGACAATATGACAATAATCCTACGACGTGCCTTGCCGTTGACCTTTATAAAAATATACAAAAAAGTTACTATAAAGGAAAAAGAATCAAAGATCAATCAATTCATCATCCATTTGATCAAATGGAATCTCAAACTATCTTTCTTTATCTTTTACTATTCTTTCTTTCTCTACATTTCGTGTTTGCAACTCTCAAACAACGGCTGAGTCCTGCAAACACACGGCGGCTACTCCGTCTCCTTCACCTACCGATCAAATCTCCGATCGCCGCCTCTTTTTTCGCCAGAAAAGACGTCCGCGAATTTCTTGATTCATCAATCCAAACAGAAAATCAAGGAGACGAATTCGATTTCGATTTCAAGGCGTTCATGATCAATAAAGCAGAGACAATAAACAGAGCACTAGACAAAGCCATTCCACTCATCGAGCCTCTCAACATCCACAAGGCAATGCGTTACGCGATCCTCGCCGGCGGAAAACGCGTCAGGCCAATACTCTGCCTCGCCGTCTGCGAGCTAGTCGGCGGAGAAGAGCGTGCAGCGATTCCGGCGGCGTGTGCGGTTGAGATGATTCACACAATGTCATTAATAAAAGACGATCTTCCTTGTATGGACAACGACGATCTCCGACGAGGAAAACCCACAACACATAAAGTCTTCGGAGAAAGCGTCGCCATTCTCTCCGGAGGTGCACTCTTAGCTCTAGCTTTCGACCATTTGACAGAATGTGACGTGTCATCTGATAGAATGGTTCGAGCCGTTAAGGAGCTTGCGAAGTCTATTGGAACAAAAGGACTCGTGGCGGGACAAGCGATGGATTTAACCAGCGAAGGTTTGGATCAAAAAGACGTCAACTTAGAACAACTAGAGTTTATTCACGTTCATAAAACCGGTTCCTTGCTTGAAGCATCGGCGGTTATCGGAGCGGTTATCGGCGGTGGGTCAGAGGAAGAGATCGAGAAAGTTAGAAACTTTGCGAGGTGTATTGGATTGTTGTTTCAGGTGGTGGATGATATTTTGGATGAGACGAAGTCGTCGGAGGAATTAGGGAAAACCGCCGGGAAAGATCAGATGGCCGGAAAGTTGACATATCCAAAGGTGATGGGTCTTGAGAAATCGAAGGCGTTTGTTAATAAATTGAAGAGAGATGCCAGAAAACATCTTCATGGGTTTGATTCGGACAAAGTGAAACCTTTGATTGCTCTTTCTAACTTTATTGCCAATAGAATCAACTGAAATAAACTTTTTGTAAAACATCCCTCCCAAATTGGTCACATTTTTTTTAATGATCACTTTTATAATTATATATATATATATTTTATAATTTCAAAATTTATGTTTATTTTTAAATGTAATCGTAAATTAGTTGTAAAATTTTATTACCAATTTGCAACTACAAATTTTGTGACCAATGCGTGGTTACAAATTAGTCACAAAATTATACCTCTTTTTCAATGGCAAATTAGCGGTAAAATATGTGATCACGTTGTGGTCGCTAATTGGTCGCCAAATATACAATTATTATCGTGTTCGCAAAATAATCGTAAATTTATGATCACGGACCCTAATCGCAAATAGATGACTTGCGACCACAGACTCTGATAGCAAATAAGTGATTTGCGACCACGAATTCTGGTCGCAAATTCGTGATTTGCGATCGGTTTATGATCAGTTGTATGGTTCGCAAATGGACTGTTTTTTTTTGTAGTGAGTGAGTTATACTTATGTTTAGTGGGTCAACTTAACCGGCAAGTAAACTTTGGTAATAACCAATTTGTTGGAGTAAAGATATAAATAGAGGTAAAAAAAGTTTTAGAAAGTATATTAGTACGTAAAAGTGCAAGTGCAATATGTTGTGAAATACAAACAATGTTTTAAAATAGACATAACTAGTATATAGTATTTGTAGATCCTATAATATTTCTTTCATAACTAGACTATAATATAATAATATATAGTATATAGTATTTGTAGATAAATATACTAAAAAAATTTTAATAACTAGATTAGATTTCAATAGTGTATCCATAATATATCAATATGAGAAATATTTTAATAAAAAAATTTTATATTGATGTGTGATTTACAAATATATCACGCTGATGTGTCACATTATTACAGTATTTTAACCCAAATATTATATAACACATAATTTATTAAAATGTTATAAAAATGACATTAGACAAATATTTAATAGTATAATATATGTAAATTTTTAATATTTTGACATAAAATACAAACAAAATGTAAAATAAAATATTAAGAAATTTAAAAAGTTAGTCAAACAAAGTTTTGAATTAATTTATCATATTTACAATTTTTTGTCTATTAATATTATATAATCCAATTTTATTGTATATTTAATTTATATAACCAATATTAAAATTTTCAAAAATTTTATTTTAAATAATAGATAATTATATATGTATCTAATTTATATTTATTAAATAAACAATTAATTATAATATTTGAATATTTTTCTCCATGATTCTGAATCTAGTTAAATATATATTCCAATAGAATTAAACAAGATGACTAATCTATAGAATCAGTTAACCGTTGACTAAGACCAACAACCATATCGACTCACGAATCAAATATTGAATTTTAAAAACAGTTTGAAGCAAATATTGATTAAGACAGGTATTAACATGTTTTTATGTCCGAAATTTACGATAAAAAAACAACATAAAATATGGGCATTGACTTCGTAATTCTTCGTCTTCATCCACTAACTCTTCACGTCTTAAGTTCTTTTATTAATACCGTGCATTATTTTTTTATTTTTTATTTATTTTTTAACTATCTAATTCTAAAATATCTTTTTTTAATCACTGAAATCTTATTTTTTATTTGAATGATTTATTATTAGCTATAAATTTTAGTTCATTTATTTAAAATTTTATTTTTTAAATATTTAGAAAAATTGACATATAAAAATTCTATTATTTGTAACTGTTTCAAAATAATTTTTTTAATCTATATATTTTTAAACCCATTATTCAACAATTAGATATGTTGTGGCTATTGTATTTATTAAAGCCTCTAGTAAAAAAATGTTTTCTAATTATTTGAACAATGCTAAGCAAAAATACATTAATTTTACCATCCACATTATAAAGAAAAAATCGAGGTGAGAAAAAAAGTATTTCAAAATTTTGTAAACATACATCTTTGTCGAGGAGAAACATTTCCAAAACCATAAGTGTGTTGCATTTGTTAAAATTTTAGATTTCCCAAAAATAAATAAATCGGACAAATATTTTTTCTTTACAAAAATTTCCATCAAAATCGTCGAAAAAGAAAAATATAAGGATGAGAAAAAGTTTTTGATGTTCTAGTTAATTTTTAACGAATATATATAAGGTTTGTGATTGACGGTATCATAGTAGTGTTTTATAATGTTAGTAATTGATAGTCATTATTAGGATGATAGTGTACAATAAAATGTGAAATGGTAGTAACCGATAATAGGTGAGTTACTGGTTATAAATTTTAATTGTTTATGTAATTATAAGTTTAATCGTCAAAAATTGTTTGAATTTTTAATAATTTACAAATTTAATTTTATACAAATTATTAATAAATAATTTTAGTTTACAATGATGTGGATAAAGTTGGTGTCTCAGTTTTTTAGAACTTGTTTTTATGATTAGGTGGATAGTTCGAGGAGCATTAATTAATTACTTTTATATAGTAAGTTAATTCTTCTTTTAAGGATCCTTTAAGCCTTGACTAAGCACAAACACATTCATTTATGAACATATATTTACAACATTGATTAACACATAATATAATCACGACATCATTTTATCATCAATCGAAAACACAACGACCTATTATTTTGTTGCAAGATTTGTAATGTGGAACACAAAAATGAGCGATAAGCCGAATTTAAAAAAGGCCACAAACTTAAAAAACTTGGCCTGGCTCAAATCCTTCAACTTTTTTTTTTTAATTTAGCGATTAAAATATATTTTTAAAATAAAATACAAACACAATATATAACAAAATATTAGAAATTTTAAAATTTTTGTCAAACAAAATATAAAAAATTGGTTTAATAGAATAATTATCAAATCTATAATTTCTTACCTATTTAATAATATTGTGTATTTAAAATACAGATAATTTAAATTCATTTGTATAATCCGATTTCATTGTTTATTTTATTTGTATAACCAATATTTTAAATAAAATATAATTATGTATGTATTTAATTTATATTTATTAATCCTCTTAAAATTAAAAAAAATTGAGTTTTTTTAAAATGATGACAAATTACTAGAAAAGATGACATAGTTAAGAAAATAATGACATGACGTTTGACAATTTTAAACATAAATTTATTTAAAAAAAAATAAATTATTCAAATATTAAACATAAATTTATTTTCAAAAATAAATTAAATCATATATATTAAAATAGAAGTGAGTTTAGAAAAAAAATATGTACATATCATTAAAAAATAATATGATTAAAAAATTAATATGACTAATAAAATTATTATACCCTATACATTAAAAGAAAAGTGAGTTCTAAAAAAATTATACATATCACTAAAAAGATGAAAATGTTAAAAACAATTTTGACATGGTGTTTAGTCAAATGTGACATAGTAATTTTAAACAATAATTTATTTCTAAAAAATAAATTAACTCATATATATTAAATTCGAAGTGAGTTTACAAAAGTATTTAAAACCATGTATGTTTTCAATTTTATGGTTTTATTTAGGTATTATGCATTTATAATTGTTTTAAATAATTAATTTGGTTTGATAAATTATGTTGAATCATTTGTATTTTTTTAATCATAGTTATTACTTTTACATATCTATTGAGTTGTTTTTGTTTTAATTAAAATCCAATTATATAATTGGTAATTTTAAAAATTAATATTTAAAAATTACAACTATCTCGGAAAAAGGAGCAAATTCAACGTAAACAATTCTCGTCGTACTTATTTGAACTTGAATTTAGGGGGCAGTGTATTAAACCACATGAACAATGATAAAATTTGAACTTTTTACATGAACTATATCAATAATGCCTTTTTCAACGAAATCTTTAACGTCGTCAATGAACCGTGAAAAACTGTTGACTCATGTGACACCGTGGCAGTTGATAAATTGCATGTGAAAATTAAAACGATGGTGTTTTGCACTTGGAAAAAGTTTATTTTATTAAGACAGAAATCGATTTGGGACAAAATCGATTTCAAAGAAATGAAAGGGAAATCGGGTTTTCGAAATTGAGAGAGTATTTGAGAAGTTAGGGTTTCGAAATTGAGAAAAATCCAAATTGGAAAATCGACATCTAAAGAGTTGCGATAGGGATTTTCATATTCGAGAAGGTTTGAGAAATTAGGGTTTTCGAAATCGAGAAGAATTGAAATCAAGATTTTCAAAATCGAGAGAGATTCAACATGTCTGGATAATCTTCTTTTCTAAATCGTTCCTTTTTTACTTCTTTTTGCATATATAATCAATCCCTAGTGGAAATCTTCCCCCTGGTTTACTTGCCGTAGTGTGTGAGGGTTTGGATTTTTTTGGGTATTTTTGTTCACTTCTGTGCAAGTTTCTTGTTTTGATTTGAAATTGTCTCTATAGTCAATGCAAAATCTTGATGATACACGGTTTTTCTCTGAGTTCTTCTTATAGTGATTTTAAAAATTAATATTTAAAAATAAAACATAATTTTACAAAAATAGCTAATATATATAAAATAATAGTTAAAAATGTATTATATATAAGTTCATAATTCTTAATATACAATCATAGCAAATATAATTTAGATACAATTTGATTCTAAAATAAAAATATAAACATATTACAAATAAAAAATATAATTTTAGTAGTTTTAAATAGATAAAATACAAATAAACTCATTTTATATAATAAATATGTAATATATTATATATCAAATCTTAATCAAACGTCATAATAATTTAAGTTTATAATATGTTATATTGATACAAGATATGAGAAAATTATCTAGTTTATATAATATGTAAATATTTTTTATATGAAGTAATATAAATCTAATATTATATTGTTAGATATAAAGGCTGGGAAGAAAACAATTTAAAACATAGTAAAAACATACATATTTTGGTTTTAAAAGAGGGGAAAACTTGCAAGGTAAATTAAATACAATTCGATTCTATTCTATTATGTTACTTAGTTAATAAAACCAAAACAATCTATTATTTCAACAAGCAGGAAGAGGAAAGTTCCAGGATCGTTTCTCAGTTATCAGGCAGAGTTCACTGCACTAATTTAGGCTATCCAATCTACCTGGTCTTTCAGATTTAAATATGTAGTTTTTGAAGGGGACAATTTGAGTTTGAACAATCTGTTCAACCAAAATGGAATTCATCTACAACTGCAACATTACATAAGTAGGCTTCAACAATGGATTTCTCTTTTTCACGGAATTCAATTTATACACAAACCAAGATCCTGTAATCAAGCAGCGGACACTCTAGCTTCTACAGCAATCACGGCTTCTGTTGATTGGAATTTATATACTTCTTGTCCTATATTTTTACAATCGAT